>CM042139.1:82840675-82955675 GCA_023376005.1 Doryteuthis pealeii | reverse complement strand
GAATTCCACAAAACTCCTCTCCGCGTCAAAATTTGTTCCCATGCAATATGACGTCATTTACCATCTTTCTGACCGCGTCTGAACGTGAATTTTTTAAAAAAGTTATTTTTCGAACATTTCAAAAATTCTCCACTTTTTCCAACGAATTTCATTTCAAATAAGGATTTACTCTGATGAAGGTTGAATTTTCTTTGTTTGCGAAACATTTCTACATTTTTTCTATTATTATTATTTCATTTCATTTGGTTATTTATGTGTATGTGTGTGTGTATTTGTATATGGCATACATTTGTGAAAGGTGAAAATTAACTATGAAGAGTTCTATTTCTGAACGACGCTGTTCGCATTTCATTCAGTGCTAATACTACTGTGAAAAGCATACATCCAACTATTCTCCCTTCAGCTATGGGTAAATAGTAGGGCTGAGTGGGTTCCTTATGCTTGGTTAGGCAACTCTTCTAGGAGAAGGAAAACTCTGAATTCAAACTTGTTAACCACCTAAGAAGTTGATCTTGTGTCACACCCTACTCGTTTACAGGCGTTGCTATATATATATATGTGTGTGTGTGTGTGTGTGTGTGTCTGTGTGTGTGTGTGTCTGTGTGTGTGTGTGGCGTACATTTGTGAAAGGATTTAAATAAATCCTTACAAAAGTTCAGAAGCATACTGAGATCAAATACTCAATACGAGAAAGAGATTAACATGAGAAGCCAATGTATTAAATATTACATGAATTATTGAAAAACGAAAATGGAAGCGAAAAGGACGGATAGTTATGAAATAAGTTATCACATTCTGCATTAGGGTCTATATAATATTACCCCAAAGAAATTGGATAAGAAAAGATCGGGAGATTAGATACTTGAGCTTTCTCGTTTGATTAAGCAGATCAAAGCGCTATCAAGATCTTCGCTGCAGAAATATTGAATTGCCTTTGTCCCCCACTGGACACAAAATGGATGATGATGATATCAATGACAACATGAAATCAGTGAGCATGTTTGCTTGTAATTGATTTATTAATAAAACGGGATATTTCATATTATTTAGATTTTTCGTACTGTTCTCCTCGTCGTTATTGTTATATATACTACATTTCGGCTGATATGCAATCCAGCATTCTTCACGTGTTTTTGCCGAACATATGAAACTTCATGGCGTAACCGGGAGCCTTTACGGAACTTCAAACCGAACCCTTTATTCAATCCATTGGGGATAGATTGTTCTCATTCCGTTAACCATGACCGGATACAAGTATTAAGTTGTGTTAAGTAGTCTGTGTTATTACCGTCCGTGGTCAGGATTGAACCTTCGGCCTACTGATGATTGTCAATTAGAAATGTACTAAATCAACACTTATATCCGTGTGAAAAACTCGATAATCCGAAGTGAATTATTGGAACTTATAAATATGATGTTCTTTTAATCTAGAATTTTAAAGTTTTCATGCTTATGTATGATTTTTACCCCTACACATGTTGCGGTATATTTTTCCATAGACTTTTCGATGATGAGATGCCTATATATATATATATATATATATATATATATATATATATATATATATATATATATTGTGTATGCGCGTGGTGTACTGGTTATTGTCGTAGGGAAATGGACATGACGTCAAGACGAGTTTAATCTCTGAGTTTGCATTTCACACAGCACTTATACTCTTGGGAAAGGCATGCATCCAACTATTCCCCCTCCAGCTATGGGTAAATAGTTAGACAGACTGGGTTCCTTAGGATTGGTTAGGCAAATTTATTCCACAGTTATCCAGAACCTGACCTGGTGTCATAGCCTACTCGATTATAGGCGTTGATATATATATATATATATATATATATATATATATATATGTATGTGTGTGTGTGTGTGTGTGTGTGCGTGCGTGCGTGTGTGCGTGCGTGTATGTGTGTGCGTGCGTGTATGTGTGTGTTGTATTTATCCAAACTCTCCGTGATATGGTGCCCTCTATTTGTATAATGTACTTTGCTTTCTCGCTCATTGTGTAATGATTATTCTCATGAACACGATGACATAGTGTAGTCAGTACTGAACCTGTAACGTTAGGATGATTGTCACTTAGAACTGTGTTAACGCAACCTTGTGTTTATTTTAATATAGGGATGATTTTCTGTTGGATGCGGCACTGACTACAGACAAAAATACCATAGAATACTTAACACAGCTTAAACTTTTACCTGGTCATGTTTAACGGAACGATAACAACATATCCCAATGGATTAAATAAAGGGTTCGGTCCATGAAAGCTCCTGAGTTCGACAAGAAGATTTACGAGTTTTACAAGAAGCCCCTGAAGAAGGCCATAGGGCACACCGACCAAAACGTTATGTATATACTAAAGATTAGAACATTAGTCTGAAAAATCTAAATAATAGAAAATACTCCGGACATTTACTGTAAATATTAACAAAAATGTCAAGTATCTAAAATCTATAATTGTACATTGTGCTTTCATTATTCACTTCGTTGAGTGTTGCAGTTGAAGTTTTCGAAATGGTGAAATGAAATCAAGAATCAAAATTGACTAAACGTTAAGCGTCCATTGGCAGGAAATGCCAGCTTGTGGCGTTGAGAAGAGATTGACTGGACACACAGTTACCCAGACAACATCGGCATTTTGGCAAATGAATCATTCATATCAGGATAAGATGACAAGACCAAGTGATATAACGAGGGAAATTGTGGGTATGTAGCAGCAGGAAACACTAGCATGAAACGTGTAATCAATATTTTTATTGAATAAATATCATTGTTCATATAATACACAGAAATCAAGCACATATGAAACGTAATATTAAACTATCGAGTTAAATATATATATATATATATATATATATATATATATATATATATATATGTGTGTATATATATATATCTTTATATATATATATATATATATATATATATATATATATATATATATATGTGTGTGTGTGTGTGTGTGTGTGTCTGTATGTGTGTGTGTGTGTGTACATTTGAAAGAAAGGAAAAACTAAATAAACCGTCATTCTGTAATAAATTTATTTCGACCAAAACTTTTAGAAATTTAAAGTAATTTCTTAAACTCCTTAGTTCAGTCTTATCAGAGAGATAAAATCTGAACAAAGGAGTTTTATAAATTTCTTTACATTTCTAAATGCCTTTTAAATTTTGGTCGAAATAAATATATTACAGAATGATGGTTTATTGAGTTTTTACTTTCTTTCAAAGGTAAATATTGATCTGTATTTAATCTAAAATATAGATTATTATGCGTTGAGATCTCTCTCTCTCTCTAGGGATTTATAAAAATCCTTGTATTTGCACCTACTAAAACATGCAATATATTATACAGTATAAGTGAAGATCCCATGTAGAATCATCCCTTAATACCAGTTTTGGATACCTTATATATATATATATATATATATATATATATATATATATATATATATATATATATATATATATATATATATATATATATACTTCGTATATATATATATATATATGAAGTATGGAATCAACGTATGATTCTTGTATATATAAAAGACAACCGAATGTTCTATGATATAAACTAACATAAACAAAAATATAGTGAAAAATTAGATTAAAATTTATTTATTATTAAAATCCGTGGAAGATGGAGCCCGAAAAAATAAAATATTAAAAATAAGAATAATAAACATCATATTTTTCATGCAACATCCTCCTCAGCAAATTTTAATTCATTTTTCAACATTTTCTTTCATTTATGTTATTTTAATTCATAGGCAATTCAATTGTCTTGCTTCACATCCTACTCACAAAGTCCTTATGTTAATCCGGTTTTCTGTGAGTTCTTTGCGAATATAAATCAAATCTTTGTAATTTTTGCACAAAAGTAAGAAAGAAAGAACCGTTGATATTTAATGTATATATATATATATATATATATATATATATATATATACCTTGATGTTAATTGTTTTATTTTCGTAGTTTCCTCCAGACACACACACACACATATATATATATATATATATATATATATATATATATATATATATATATATATGAAAAGGTGGAATGAAAACATCACACAATGCTGTTAAAGAGAAAACAATTTATAATATAATCATAGCTGATATAACAAAATATAATAAATATATATTAATCATAGCTGATATAACAAAATATATTAAATAATTAATCATTTATGAAATACAAAATATTAAAAATAATTGATCATAAAAATTCCTTTTCTAAAAATCTTTTGAATACCAACCGTCACATTGTTTTAATACCCATCCCCTTTTTAATAAGTTAATTCGTCTTGTTGCCAACATCTCAAAATCCGCTACAATAAAGAGTTGACCGACAAAAAAGCTATACACATCGTCGTGACCGACAAAAATATGGCGCGAATGCCCACATTGGTGAATAATGTAACAACTTTCGTTCTTTTTTTGCAAAATAAAGGTTTTTTGTTTTCGAACTGATTTGACATTTATCTCCGATCACAAACACCACGGAGTAAATGAGCTCTGATGATGTTTTTGTAAAATCGAAATATTGATCTATATCAGCTATGATTATATTATAAATTGTTTTCTCTTTAACAGCATTGTGTGATGTTTTCATTCCACCTTTTCATACTCATACTGTCGGATTCATTTCCTTTCTTTTAACATATATATATATATATATATATATATATATATATATATATATAATATATATATGTTAAAAGAAAGGAAATGAATCCGACAGTATGAGTATGAAAAGGTGGAATGAAAACATGAGGAGGCATGATATGCCGAAACACGTGTCTGTGGATGACTTATTAATTATTATTAATTATTAATATATATGCTCCCATAAATTTGGTAATGAGCTCTCTAATTGGTAATTTAAATTAACTCTCACTACTAAGCAAATAAGCAATGATCATTTCTCCGGAAATTTGATCTCTCAGTGACCGAATGATACATACACTTTCTATGTATTTAATAGTTTAAAAACACCAGTCCCGCATCAGCTGTCAGTGGGCGAGGGGATAAGATATCGGACTACCATACGGTCAGTCTGAATTCGAACCCTACCCAAGGATAGTTGTGTCTAGCCACACTGAGGAGGCATGATATGCCGAAACACGTGTCTGTGGATGACTTATTAATTATTATTAATTATTAATATATATGCTCCCATAAATTTGGTAATGAGATCTCTAATTGGTAATTTAAATTAACTCTCACTACTAAGCAAATAAGCAATGATCATTTCTCCGGAAATTTGATCTCTCAGTGACCGAATGATACATACACTTTCTATGTATTTAATAGTTTAAAAACACCAGTCCCGCATCAGCTGTCAGTGGGCGAGGGGATAAGATATCGGACTACCATACGGTCAGTCTGAGTTCGAACCCTACCCAAGGATAGTTGTGTCTAGCCACACTGAGGAGGCATGATATGCCGAAACACGTGTCTGTGGATGACTTATTAATTATTATTAATTATTGATATATATATATATATATATATCAACTGCCCGATAAGTATAGATATATCTAAGCATTTATATGCACACACAGAAAAACGCACAGAGAGAGAGAGAGAGGGGAGAGAAAGACAGAGAGAGTGTGTGTGTGTGTGTCTGTGTGTTTAAATTCTGCATATGTCCATCCACACAAGCAATCCAAACTTTTTCCAAGGATGCTTCACTGTCCAATCTTGAGGTTTACTACATAAAACTCAGACTGACCAGTAACTGACGACATCACAGATTGGTTAAGCATAGTTTTTTCATCGGTAAAAACTGGGTTCATGTGTTTTAGGCAGGCTGGAAACATCTTCACACTCGATGGCAAGCTCCTAACATCGGTAGATTAGTTCACTACCTAGGTGGTAATATCACATCGACAGGAAAGGCATGATCTGCTATAGACAAATTATCAATCATATGGAAAGCTGATCTCACGAATGACTTAAAGCAACATTTCTTCCTACCCGTAGTTGTATCAGTGCTACTGTACGTCTGCACCACTTGGACCTTAACGAAGTGCCTAGAGAAAAAATAAATTACTGTTGTAGAAGAATGCTGCGTATTGTCTCCAAAAATCGTTGAAACAGCCCCCAACAAGAAAGCAGCAATACGGCCACTTGCCCCTTATCTCACAAACCCCATCCAAGTGTCTTACTGGACACTGATGGAGAAGCAATGACGAACTTATAAGTGACATTCTCCACTGGAAGCTTACACGTGGGCATACCAGTGTGGGCCGTCCAGCAAATACCTACATCGATCAGCTGTGTGTGGATCTGGATGCTTCATAGGGGACTACATGATGATGATGATGATGATGATGATGTTTATGATGATGAGGAAAAAACAAAGTAAACGACATTATTATATATATATATTTTTTTTGATAAACTGTTTGATTATTTTATTTCATATCGTGATAGATGGTAGACTGAGAGTGGGTGACATGGAATGTTTGATGGTGTATAGGTAACATAAGAAATGGGAGGTATGATTTATTTGGCCCAATAAAATAACTAAACGTTAAACTTCAGAGAAATTTTGTTTTCATTTCGGGGTGAGAATACATAGATTCCTATTTCTTCTACAATATAACTCCCCGCCATGCACCAACTGCACCTCTGCAGAGGGGTAAGACTCCCCCAATGGGGTTACCTGTTGGCCGTGGGTGGCGACCCGTGATGCTTAAGGATAGAGCCCAGGTGGATGAGCAGTTCATGACTTGCAATACTCCACTTTGGCCCTATCTTAGGCTGGACGGGCGGTCGGAGAGGCCCCCTCCGATCAATCGGCTGGTCACGTCAAGCCCTAGCACCTATATGATTTTCCCAACCCTATTGTCCTTATGGCAAGCCTCAACCCCTTTTTATCATATGGGTGCTAGAAGGCGGTGGCTGCGGGTCTACATGTCCTGGGAATGACGTTAAACTCTATCTGATGGTGAGGTTCCAGTTTTGGAGGTTTGGGGAATGTGGAGCACCCCTTCATCACCATTGCTCCATGGTCCACTTTGACCCGGAGTGGTAGTACCTGTTAGTGTCCCATCTATGGGTTAAATAGAAAAATGTATTTATAAAAAAATTGTATTATCCATTAAGAATTGATTTATTTCAAAACTTTATCGGCATTAAATGACCCATTGAGGTTGATATGCCGTAAAACAAAACAAACCAAACCAAACCAATATAACTCCCACTTCAAGAAAATCTTACTACCTCAACATCTTTTCCGATCCAACAGTTTCAAAATTGTCACTTTCTTAAAAAAAATTTTATTTTTTATTTTTTAATGTCTTTTTCAAAACTTTCTTCGTCTCCTCTAAATCTCTGAAACTCATCATCTGCAAACAAAATCTCCCGTCTGTCTTCAATCGAATTTTCCCTCCAGGGCCGTTCATTGGTTGTTTTTAAGATTTTATTAAATTTAAAAAAAGAACAAATATCGTCCATTACATTCTTTTCTTCCTTCTTTTTTTAAACCTAAGATTTGTTAATTATTTATAAACTTATTAATTATTTTAACTTTTTTTAACAAGCTATGATAAGATGTATGTATTTACACAGCCTCTCCAATGCAAATCAAACTTAAAATAAGCTGCAAGCTTAGCTCATTAGCCATTATACCTCGCAAGGCGCCTATATCGAAATTAAACGTTAGTATAAATTAATCTGCGAGTCTAGTATGCTCACAATCAAACGATCGTAAAAACGGAAAACATGAACATCTGTAGATCTTAGAATCTAAATTTAAATAAAAATTTTGATTTTAAATTTTGCTATCACACAAAATGTAACTGCTAAACATAAAAACCTACTCTAAGCTCTTTGATTAGCTGCAATAATTGTTCTTAAATTTACATAAATGACTTTAACTAAGTGTTAAGTTTTAATAGAATTCCCTGCTGTCAGAAAGATGAGAAATAACAGGAATGTTAACTTCTGACTTAATTCTAAGTGCCTAGATAATTTAATTACTTTTCAAGCCATGGAATTCTCGGAGACGAATTTAGTCATTTTTCTTACAATTAATTAATTTTCATTTTTTTTTTTTTTCAAAAAGGAAATCTAAAAAAATTTGCAATTTCTCAAAGATTAACATTTACTAATTTCGAAACCATATAAAAATTATGCAAATTAAGTCACCTTATCTCATTACATATACAAAATAGCCGACTGACTGACGTGTACAATTCCTAATTAGTGTCAGAGGAAGTACGTATTTCGGCACTTGAAAAAATATATTGGCAGAAATCAAAATTACAACACTCTGAAGGATGATTACAAAATTGAATTGAGAATAGCAACTAAAACGCATTTCGGTTCCTAGAAAAGGCAGCACGAAACGTCGGCCTATACGTAAACTCTGATAAAACTGATTTCATGTCTTTTAAAAACAAAAGAGACATCTCATCTATCGATGGCAAACTCCTAAACTCGGTAGAACAATTTAGGTACTTAGGCAGTAATATCTCCTCCATGGAAAACGATGTAAATGCACGCATAGGAAATACATGGCGCGCTATAAATAAATTATCAGTCATATGGAAATCCAAATTCACAGACAAGTTAAAGAGACAATACTTCCAGGCCGTTGTCGTGTCAGTACTGCTGTACGGCTGCACCACCTGGACCCTAACGAGGCGACTAGAGAATAAACTAGACGGAAGCTGCACAAGAATGCTGCGTGTGATGCTGAACAAGATGTGGAAACAACATCCCACGAGAAAACAGCTGTACGGCCACCTGCCACATATCACCCAAACCATCCGAGTAAGACGGACACTGCTGGAGAAGCAAGGACAAACTCATAAGTGACGTCCTCCCGTTGAAGCCAGCACATGGGCACGCCATTGTGGGCCGACTAGCAAACACGTACATTGACCAGCTCTTTGGGGATACAGGATGCTGCATAGAGGACCTCCCGAGAATGATGAGTGATAGGGACGAAATTCCCGTTGAAAAACGTGTCAACATATAATAAATTTCATCCAAACAAGTATATTTATATTTTTCCATTTATCTTCTCAACGTTTGTCGGATATATTTCCATCTTCTTTACTTACACACACACACACACACACACACACATATATATATATATATATATATATAGGAAAAGTTGACTTACCGGTGAATTTGGTCACGATGGTTAGCAAGTATAGAATTCAGAGGGGTAAGTCAGCGATATAATAAATACAAAGTGCTAAATACTAAGTAGAGCAAATGTATTATAAAATGGGTACAAGAGATAACCTACTCGAGGTTTCACCATAAGGATCTTCAGGGTTAAATCCACTGAATTAATCGAGACACCAATTAATAGCAGTCGATTTCACGTGTGCGGCCAATGCATTGACCCATTTTATGATATATATATATATATAATATATATATATATATATATATATATATATATATCCCAATCCCACTTCACAGCCTCCTGGATTATCTATTGATATGATAGAGGATATTCCCAGTAAGAAATCTAATGGAAAACAGCGCATTATCCTACTTTTAGAAAAGATATAATCAAGTTATGCGCGGTGGTTCCATCTATCAGTAGAATTAAATCATAATACAAATTTATTTTCTTGTAGTTTCAAGATTGGCATCAGAAGATTTAGGTAAGAATGGGGAACCTACAACTGCCCAACCCAACCTTCCACCTTGTCTGTGTGGCCGATCAAAAGGGATGAACAAGTATTTACTGCTTAAAA
The DNA here is from genome assembly GCA_023376005.1 of Doryteuthis pealeii. Taxonomy (NCBI): domain Eukaryota; kingdom Metazoa; phylum Mollusca; class Cephalopoda; order Myopsida; family Loliginidae; genus Doryteuthis; species Doryteuthis pealeii. Next base: position 82,945,924 of record CM042139.1, on the reverse strand, counting down.
CATCAAACGGTTCTTTCTAGGATAAAAGGAATGACCAAAGAAATAGTTCTTTTACAGTTTTTACATTGAAAAAAGAAAAAAAAATATTGCTTACTCAGAAAATGTTTTTACTTGAAAAATTCATTAACTATCAAAGGTGGAATTGTTTACATTTATCTTCGACAGAACCTAATTCGCACTTTTAATTCGTATAAAAACTATCGCTCTCTCTTGTTATTCCCATTCACCCCCCTTTCTCTTTCTCCCTCCCTATGTCTCTCTGTCTCTCTGTCTCTCTCTCTCTCTCTCTCTCTCTCTCTCTCTCTCTCTCTCTCTCTCTCTCTCTATCTGCAAAATCTTTTCTATCTATCAAGCTATCTTGTTTTTCTTTTTCTTTTTACATTTATGGTTAATCCAAATGCTGTACATGCTCCTGAGAAGCAATCCATAAGATTCTGCATCACATCCAGTGTGTGTGTTACCAAGTATTGATCTAGATGTAAGTATAAACTTGTTATACATTGAGCTCTCCAGGAGACTTGAAAGAATCTACCTATATGTCGATATGAAAGAAAAAAATGTATATATATATTGAAGGGGTTTATCTTACATAGATTTATATATATATGTGTGCAAATTTATATCTATCTATCTATATATATATATATATATATATATATATGTATATATATATATATATATATATATATCATGTCGCGCATACAGCACGAGTATCCATGACAATCTCTCGCCAACCTTCCCTATCATTCATTGTACCTGGGAGCCCCTCTGTGGAGCAACCAGCATCCTCACATAGCTGGTCAATGTAGGTCCTTGCTGGGCGCCCCACACTTGCATGTCCATGTGTTGGCTTCCACAGGAGAGCGTCGCCTATGAGTTCATCGTTGCTTCTCCAGCAGTGTCCTGCCTGTCTTATCCGTCTCACTCGGATAGTTTGTGAGATGGTGGGGCAGGTGACCGTACAGCTGTTTTCTTGTGGGTTGCTGTTTCCATGACTTGTTCAAGACTGCGCGCAGCATTCTTATATATATATATATATGAATATGTATGGAAGAGAAAGAAGTTCTTAAATAGAATCATCCCTACCACTACATCATCGGGGGTATTATATATATATATATATATATATATATGTGTGTGTGTGTGTGTGTGTGTGTGTGTGTGTGTGTGTGTGTGTGTGTATAATATGTGTGTGTATGCAGCTCTCCTCGCATCAACTTTGTTGTACTCACAAGTTTCATAGCGTTAATTCAGTGATGTCTAACTGTCGCATTTTAAAAACGATTTAACGTGAAATGCAACCAGCCTCGTCAAGGAACTCGTGTCACCATGTCCCATTCATATGACAATAGCCATTACATTACGACCGCTTCCATTGATTCCAATCTACGCAATACTTACTAGTTTGCAATGAGAAGTAAATAATCTTTTCACTCTATCGGTCCCATAGACAGCTACGATATAAAACATCACCAATTACTCGAGCAAGACAGGCACTTCTGGTTGAACTCGACCTAAACAGTCACTTGTAGTTATTAATACGAAGTCAAATCCACATAACATGAAAAAAAAATGCTACTCATATATTTCCCTCGGCTTTTTAATATTCGTCCGTAAAATCCATTTTCGGAAAAAATTGTATTCTGGAAAAATGTCAATTGGTTTTATGAATAAATATATTTTAAAATCCAAATGACTGACACTTAAGAGCATTATCCATGAAGATAGTTTTTTCTTGAACATTATTTTTCTAACTATGCAATAAATTTAAAAAAATATTTTGTACACATGCACACACACAGGCACACACACATATATATATTAACTAGCTAAATTACCCGGTCCATGACCGGACTAAAAAAAATAGGAACACCAGAGAGTGTTTTCAGACATATTTACATCTAATGGTAAATAGTTATTGAAATTTTCATGAAATTCAGACCATTGATTGATTTTTCATAGAATTAAAAAAAAAAAATTCTTGTCGTAACTTGTTTTTGGCTACGTTAAATTTTAGTTGATTTTACGGTGCAAATGTAAAACTTTTTTTTTTTCAGTCATAATTTTCATTATTTCCGTAAGCTTAAATTTTTTTTATAATCATCAGAAGTTTGTTTAATGTTTCTTCCTTCGAATGGAAAACGTTTTTTCAAGATAAAATTAATTTTTATGTAAGTTTCATTGTGTTGAATAGGGGGGGGGGATAAACAAAAAAAAAAAAAACACATTACTATACATTTAATGTTGAAAAATATTTTTTTAAACCAAGTTTAATTGAAATTATACATTGCAATACTAACACAAACAACTGTCGCAATGATAGATTCAATAATTAATTTAAATGGTTAATTAAATGCATAGTAATTTGGAGTTTTTGTTTATTTTTTAAATCCATACGTAATTAAAATAACACATAATCCCCTAAAACCGTGACCCAATTCGCAAAATGTTAATTCATATACTGTAGTTAAACTGTCATTGGGTACCACCAAAAAAACTTTCAGTTTTAATTTTCAGGATTTATTTTCTGGAGCGGGGGGCTAAAGTCACTTTATCAAAAACGCATTTTAGACCCAATTTGGGTCTACCTATGTTATGCTAACTGTTACTAAAAAAACTTTCGACAAGTATATGTATGTATTTATTTAGATATTTCTTTATCATTCTTTTACTGTTTGACAAAAAAAAATTTCGTAAATAACTTACGAAATTCACGCAAACACTTTTTACTTATTTAAAATAGGTAAACATAATAAGTAAATAAGTGTTTGTGTGAATTGCGTAATTTTGAAGATAATATTAACCTTTATTCAAGTTTCATTGTGTTAAATACCCCCCCCTTTTTAAGCGCTAATAATTTAAGATTGTTTGTTTGTTTGTTTACAATATTGGGAATAATATAAATTCAGTTTTTAATGGCTTATTTGAGTTAGAAATAAAATGTATCATTGTAATTTATTCATTTATTTGAGCAACAAAGATTAAAAATGGATATATTTTATTCTAAGAAATATGAAAGTATTCGTAAAAATATTGATAAAAACGTTTTCATTTTTTTTATTTACATTTATACAACCCTATACTGGTGACTGCTTTTTAATGACATTTAAGATCTTATTTTTTTAAAATGTAACCGTAAACTTGTGGACAAAGATTTCATTTTACTTTAAAAGTTACTCTCAAAAACATACGAAGTATGATTTTACTTCGTATGATCGGCTCGCCAAAGCAAAATATTCTAAAATATTTAGAAAGATTATAAAATAAATATTTTAAAGATTTGGACAAAAAAAAACGAATTTTATTTTACGTTAAAATTTATTCATGACTGGAAGCTGATATTCTTTCTTTCTTTCTTTCTTTCTTCTTTTTCTTCGGCACGCAAGCTTCAGCAAACGCATTCAACAACGCGGAATAGAGGCAGCAGGGTGGGACGTGCGTGCTGATAGTAGCTGGAATAACAGCAGCAGCTATACGATTTCTTTCTAAAAAATCGTTTGATTTTTGTTTGATTAATTAATTATATCCCTTAATCAGTAAAAATCAATAACCAAATTTGGAGTGTTTCTTAGTTAGAACGATATCAATGTGTATACAAGATTTTGAATCTGAGTGATCTCCCGTTTTGGAGTTATACGTCGACACGTACATACCAAAATCTCTCCTTTATGTATTAGATATTGATTAGATATTTTGCTATACTTATAAGTAAAGAGTGCTCAATATCATTAACAGATAATGTATACCCTAGTTAGGTGTCTTGGTTTTAAATTGCATAGGTGAGAAACTGTCTGTTACCAAGCAGTATTGATTTCCTATCCTCACTAACTTAACTAACACATACACACACATATATATATAATGTTTATGTGAGGATATGTGAGTTCGTGAGTTAGTATGAAAATTATGATTATTTATATTATTTTTGAGGATTATAGTAACAATAATTCTACACTTTAGTAAGTCATATAGGCATTCATGCTCTTGCCTGCCTTTATCGTTTTTCCAAACCAATTTTTAAACATTTACTGCCCTACCCTGTACTTTCTTTCTATCAGAACTGGGTTTAACTATCTTATATATAAAAGTTTACCGTGCAATCCCTATATCACTATACTGAAATTTCTTGTCTAATTATTGTGCATTAGCCGCACAAGAAAGTATTTGAAAAACCAATACGATAGGGAGGTTATATATATATATATATAATATATATATATATATATATATATAGGAGGATTGTAAATTAACACCCTTATGATATATTTCTGAATCATTATTTTTACCAAAAAATGAATTTGAGAAGAATACACATGTTTTATTTAAAATCCTGAGCACCATCATTTGCCGCCAGCCTCACTAGCCGCTCGGGAATCGCATCAACTGATCTTCCCAGGAAGTCTTGTGGTATATTAGAAATATATTCTCGTATTCGTCTTTCAAGTTCTTCCAAAGTCGTTGGTTTAGTATAGTAGACTTCTTCCTTCAACCAACCTCAAAGAAAAAAAGACGTAGGGTATTAAATAAGGGCTTTAAAAAAAATCGCAGTGAGTTAAATCAGGGTTAAAGTATACATTAAACTTACCAAAACGTAAATGGGTATTTACCTCAATCCGTTTATATCTCTGTCGGCTGGGGTTGGAGAATAAGCCGACTGCACCCCTGCAAAGGAGTAAAATCCTTCCAATGGGACCCCCTATTTGCCGTGAGTGGCGATCTGTGATGATTTATAAGGAAATCCTTGTGGCTGAGCAGTCAGTAACATGACACACTTCCCTTAAGCCATTACTTAGGCTAAACGGGCGGTTGGAAAGGGCCCTCTGATAAATCGGCTTGTCACATTAAGCCCAAGAACCTATATGATTTTCCCAACCCTATTGCCTTTATGACAAATCCCCGATATTGTTATCATATATGTACTACAAGGCTGTGGCTGAGTCTTAGTGTCCTAGGTATGATGTTAGACTACATCTCCTGGTGTGGTTTAAAATTCTGGAGCTCTGGGGGGAGCGTGGAGTACTTCTTCATTACCATTACTCTCAGATCCTCTCTGACCTAGAGTGTTAGTACCTGTTCAAGTTCAATCTATGGGTTATGTAGTTCCAAAACGAGCTTTTGAAAAATAGTTTAAAAGATTAAATGCCCAACAAGAATAAATTAAACAAAAGGTATTCGGCATAACATAACGGAAGGGTGATCATGCCGTAAAATAAGGCCACCCTCTCAAACAACCAACCTGATCATCATGGATAGGATGTGACACAAGGTCACAAGTATGGTGCCTCCAGCGAGTATCAAGCTTGCTGTAGAGTCGTAATAGATCTTGTTGGAATATTTTGGATATATAAGGTGTGCTGTAAGCCACCACTTAAACTTATAGACTCTGCGTGGGCACATGGATTCAATCAACAAATCAAGACGCTCGAATACGTGGTTAGTTAACTATTTAATCGCCGATCTTCAAAGCCCCTCATTTACTGGTATTTGACATGGACGGACGGATCAGCAACCAAGGATTCTACCTAACACTAAGGAACATAAGGATTCTACCTAACACTAAGGAACCCAAGATTCTACCTGACACTAAGGAACACAAGTGATCTTCACTGTAAAGAGTTCTCGCCTAAAAATGGCTACAAAAATCGTAACAGATCTGCAAAACTAGCTAACTAACCATTTAACTACGATGGGACGCTCAGATATTTAGCAAACCCGCTCAACACTCTGCACAAATGTTCAAGTTACTAATTGATTACGTTTAAAAAGACAATCAATTTCTGACCAATGAAAATTCGTATTCAAATATCCATCTCCAGCGTTCAAGATGGCACTAGATATATTTATGGTTTTCGTTCAAGAGGGTTAGAATTACGAAACGTATTCAGAAGACTTTTCGTTGAGAATCCCTAGTTTTGTTACATAATTCATCCGGTACTTTGTTCAGAGATGACTTTAAGTGGTTCTGGCTATTTCCTTTCTAATAGTTCTTCGCGTCGCGACATATCTTTACAAGTATCTTGCCACTACAGAAGAGATATGAGATACTCTTCCGTTCTTGAGAATAAAAAACGCTTTTGAAGATATAAACCTTTACAAGTCCATAAATAATATACTTGTTCTTGTATTTCAGTGGTAGAATGACTGTAAAGAAGTATAAACGTCAAGAAAATAATAATAATAATAATAATAATAATACATCCAGATTTTTTTTTTGTAAAAGAAAAGAAAATGCTGTTAGCGTATATTTTGTAATAATAACAGATAATAACAAATCCCGTAAAAATAACATTCCAGGAAAATACCGGAGAATATAAATAAGAAGGGTTTTTAAAGATAGAGGTAATTACTATTTATAGATGTACAGATAGTCTTATGGTTAACGGCAGAAAAATGGAATCGGTGAGACGTGTTCAATATCCTGCTGAAACTTTTTTTTTTGTACTTATCGTCTTAAAAAAAGGACTCTATCGTCGATTCGACGCATCCAATGAACAACCTACACAGTGTTTTCTTTACAGTGGTGAAAGCTTGAGTTGGACCATCCGAACTTTTTAGCACAATCGATAGGAAAGAATTGGTGCGCAAGGAATGCCACAAGCCCAATGAACAACTGAGGTTTCCAAATTCAGAGTTTTCCTTCTCCTAGACTGGTTACCTATCTAAGATTAAAGAACCCAGTCTGCCCTACTATTCTATTCATAGCTGGAGGGAAAATATATGGATTCGTACCTTTTCCAAAGGTATGACCGCTTTGTGAAATGCAAACATTCTTCTCTAGGATTTGAACTTGGGTCGACGAGTCCATTTCCTACGACTGTAAGCATTACGCCATGCGCATCCATACTCATCGTCCTAATGCAAAAGGAGAAAGGCAAATATCTACATTGTTATCCCTCCACTAATGGATAAAAAAACGGAACAGACTGGACAATCTAGTTTTTTGTTGTGTAACTATTCTAGGAGAAGAACAACTTACATCATCATCATCATCATGTCGCGCAATTAGCACGGATATCCATGACAATCTCTCGCCAACCTTCCCTATCATTCATTGTCCCAGGGAGGTCCTCTGCACAGCATCCAGCGTCTTTGCATAGCTGGTCAATGTAGGTCGTTGATGGGCGGCCCACACTAGCATGTCCGTGTGTTAGCTTCCACAGGAGAACGTCGCTTATGAGCTCGTCCTTGCTTCTCCAGCAGTGCCCTGCATGCCTTGTCCGTCTCTCCCGAATGGTTTGTGAGATGGGGGGAGGCAGGTGGCTATAAAGCTGTTTCCTGGTGGGGTGCTGCTTCCATTTGTTCAAGACTGCACGCAGCATTCTTGTACAGCTCCCATCCAGCTTATTCTCTAGGCTCCTTGTTAGGGTTCAAGTAGTGCAGCCATACAGCAGCACTGATAGAACCACAGCCTGGAAGAACCGTCGCTTCAACTTGTCGGCGAGATCGGATTACATACATGTAAGTAAAAAGTGAATAAAGTCGTCGGGGTGGCCTAAAGTCGGTATCAGCCAATCAGCGAGGGAGTCTATCCCCTTTTCACTAGCGCTAGACCAAGGAGACTGTTTTTGCATCTGAGGTGGAGCGCCACACCTACCATCAGCTCCTTACTTTACCGCACAGATCCCTGTGCTACTCATACGCTGAGATGGCTAGGGCCGGTATCGAACTAGGAATCTTTTGGTTTCTAGCCGAACGCTCTACCGACTGAGCTAACCCGGCCCTGGTACATCTAAAAGGCGTCTGTTAAAATGTGGCGATCAACATTCTATAATTTTCTACGTCATTACTAATTACTCTAAAACTAACTGTATTTTCTATTGCTTTTTTTTTTTTTTTTTTGCTTTTTTCTTTTTTCTTACCCTTTTTGCTCTTCCATCTTGTTCACTTTCTGCCTCTTTTTCCTCACCTTTTTTACATCTTTTTTACCTCTCTTTTCTTGACCTCTATTTTCTTCTCTCGTTTTTCTTCTTCTTTCCCTCCAATCTTCTTTCTCTTCCTTCTTCCTCTTTAATTTTCACTCTCTCACTTTCTGTGTATTTCTTTTCGCTCTCCCTCTTTTTCTTCTCTTTTTTTTTTCCTTATTCCTTTATTCTTTCTTTCTCCTTCTTTCTCTTTCTTTCTCATCTTTCTCGACCTGTATTCTTTTATTTATCTGTATCAGCCATACAGCGAGGGAATCTATCCCCTTTTCACTAGCGCTAGACCAAGGAGATTGTTTTTGCGTCTGATGCGGAGCGCCACACCTACCATCAGCTCCTTACTTTACTACACAGATCCCTGTGCTACTCATACGCTGAGTTGGCGAGGGATGTAACAGATTTAAATTCAGAGTTTTCCTTCCCCTATACTGGTCACCCTACCAAGATAAAAAAGCCTAGTCTGTCCTAATATCTACCCATAGCTGGTGGGAGAATAGTAGGATTTGTACCTTTCCCAAGGTTATTAGCACAATGTGGAAAGCGAACAGCCTCGTCCAGTATTACGTACAACCATAACCACTATACATTCAGGATTCGAAATCGTGGCGCTGTTTCCATTTTTACGACGATAACCATTACACCATGGATACATCCACAATTATATACATCTAAAAGGCGCCTGTTGAAATGTGATGATAAATATTCTATAAGCTTCTTGAAGTTCATTTCTAATTACTGAAAAACTAACTGGTATTTTTGTTATTGCTTAGCACTATCTGAAATGCGAACAGCTTCCTCCAGAATTTGAACTCGGGACGCCTGTCTATTTCTTAAGACGATAAACATTATACTACGAGCACTACCCTTAATATCGTTGTAAGATATAAATTCATATCAACTAAGATTTAAAAAATATTTACACTGTAGGTTTTTTTTAATCCTGCGAGATCAAAAATATGAATCATATCCATTGTAACACGAGTTTTTTTTCTCTGCCTGGGCAATCGCAAATTGCAATTTAAATCGAAGCCATCATGTTAGTGATGCTCACAAAAAATGAAATCAACCAAAGAATAATGCAACGCTTTTATGTTAGTGGACCTTTATTTCCGACGGCATATACTATACAAGATCTTAGAAGCGTGAATCTTCCGAATTCAAGAGTTATCGGCTATTCTCAAGTGACCATTCTTCAGAAAATGTACAGAATAGACTTGGGGCAGTGGCAATTATTCGTGAAGAGAGTCTGCGGTATATTTTACTCTTTAAATAAGAATATTTCCTGAATGCAAAACCTGGTGAATGAAATGTTATCTTAGATGTGATATGGAATGACCCCTTCGATATCCAGACGTAATGACTCGTAATAACCCACTTGAGAATTTTGTGAAGTAGAAAATTTCAAGAATTCGCTATAGTTTGGTTAAGGAACTGAATACGGTTCCATAAATCCGATTCTGCGAATTATGAATGTCAACTTGGATGACGAAACGCTGAACAGAGAGAGAGAGATAGATAGATAGATAGATAGAGAGAGAGAGAGAGAGAGAGAGAGAGAGAGAGAGAGAGAGAGAGAGAGAGAGAGAGAGACTTACGTGATTTGCTGACTACACTTGATAATATAGAATAACAGAATAAATTTCCCTGTGAGTCTGTGTCTATACACACATATGTACATGTGTTGGCAGGGTAAAATTATTGTTATTCTCGGATGGAAATTTTGGGGACGGGAAATATTTTGACTTGGATAACACGGATAAAGTAACAACAGGTGACTGATTCCTTGCCTCTCTTTCACACTCGACAGACTCGGGAATAAGAGAAGAACCGAAGAAATGTTGTAGCCCAATATTTTTGTTGGCATTTCCCATGAGAAAGATTGTTTCACTGGCAGAAAATAATCGGTATTTCTCTACAAACATGAGCCTTTAATTTTACAAAAATGTGGTTGACAAGAAATAAATGTAGTTTTTGAATACGATACTACCTGTGTGTAAGTATTATGCTGACCTTCCACCAGATCTGATTGACACAAGTACTTTTATATATTTACTAATCCCTCCGCATGAGCAGGATGCGACACAAGGTCAATTTCTTAAGCGGAGTTTAACAGGTTTGAATTCAGAGTTTCCCTTCTCCTAGACTGGTTATCTATCCAAAGAGCCCAGTCTATCTCACTATTCACATATAGCTGAAAAGAGAATATATAGATTCATACCTTTCACAAGGGTATTAGCGCTATGTGAAAGTACTTTTAACGTGTGGAGCCATACACAAACCGAAGCTCATGCTGTGTCCAGTGTAAAAAGTGCGAAATTACTTCCTCTTTTGCTGTACAATAAACCCGACCCTGATCCTTTTACACGAGGGGGCATATGCTACCTGGGCGACGTTCCCCGGGGTTCAGGCGATTTAATTCATCTTACTGGTCCAGAAGTCAAAGCTACTGGACGCACTATACGTATGTACCAAGATTTATAATATAGGCACTAAAAAAATGTTCACCGATTTTCATTTAAAAAACGATTTAAAATTAATCAAAACGATTATCTAAGTAAACTTTTGGTTTTAGTCAAGAAGAATTGACATAATGAGCATTATATTACATTAATTAATTTTTAATACATTTCAGACTTTAAATTAGGCAGTCATTTTATGAAATCCGACGTTGTAAGTGAAATTAAGAAAACAATGTACAGAAAAATTACTACTTGTTGATATTTTATTTAAATGAAATATCCTTTTTTTTTTGTCACCAACACGCAAAAAACTAAGAGTTCAAAAAATCTTGCGTTTTTTGTTTACAAAAGTCAGCGAGAAAAATCTTTTAAAATACGATGGCCGATAAGTGCCGCAGATTGATAAACAAAAAATAACCAAAAATCAAGGAATTATCTTATTTTAATACAATTTTCAGTGTTGACTTATTAAACAATGAATTCTTTCTTTTAAATTTCTGAATCGTTTCAATCAAATTGATTCAATGGAAATAAGTCGTATTTCTTTAAATAACTTGTTTTACCGTTCGCTCCATCCATTAGAGCAAAAATCTAAATACCGAATGTATAGATAAAATCCATTTAAAATATAAATCACATAATTTTAAGTTTTAAAATTCATATTTTTAGATTCTAAAAATGAATATTTATTTAACTGCAAGCTTACTTCACTACGTTGTTGTTATAATTAATTAAGATATCTCAGTTTAAAAAATTAAAAGGCCCCCACCCTTTTAAACAGAGCAAATATTGATGTATCATTTTTCACTGATGATCTAAAAGGAAATTATATTTAATTAACAACAGTGTAAAAATAAATCTCAATATTTTTCTTTTCTTTTGTTTTTATATTTAATTTTCAGATGTTTCGTATTTATTTTCTACTAAGATAACTCCTTTAATTTTTCTCTATTAATATCTTTTGTCTTTTGTCTTTTTATTTATATTGTAATTAGTTTATATATATATATATATATATATATATATATATATATATATATATATATATATATATGAGGTAAAATAAGGAACGAAAGAACAAACTCAGACAAAAATGTGTAGTATATTTCACTGGAACGTTAAGTTCCGCTTCCTCAAGCCTTGAGGAAAAGGCTTGAGGAAGCGGAACTTAATGTTCTAGCGAAATATACTACACGTTTTTGTCTGAGTTTTGTTCTTTCATTCCTTATTTTACCTCATTCTGTCGGATTCATTCCAATCCCATTTTCCTCATATATATATATATATATATATATATATATATATATATATATATATATATATATAATTAAAATATAACCCCAGCGATATTTTGCGACCCAAAGATATGGAGCGTTCAACGTTAACTGACTTGAAAAAAAAAAAGAACATTTTTAAATAAAATAACATGCATTATAAAATAGATTAATTGTTAAATCAACGCATAAAATGTCATTAAAATCGGATACTTCCCTGATTTTGGTATGTTTTTTTTTCAATCAGGGAGTTTGATTTGATTTTGTAAAATACATCTATGACGTCAGAAATGTTGGTACCTAGTATAATAAACACATATTTTTCGGTATTTACATTTTTTGAATAAGATGGGTATTTGGTTACTTGGTTTTCAGAAACTATTTATGGTGTGTATAATTGTTCTCAAATGAATATGAAACAATGTTTTACCTAAACTTCGCAGAATAGTACCCAAACATAGTGATCAGTTTACTTCTTTCATTTTTGTAACTGATATAGTTTATGTAGTAAAACCAATATTTCGTTCACATAGAGATTTAAAGTCGGTAGAATATGCATGGCCAAATTTTCACTTTTACCGCCACTCTTTAAACTTTTGTAAAAAAATTAAAATTGTATAATATCACAAACATATTTTCTTAATTATAACAATGAAATAAATCCTTTTAAAATGAGCACATCTTCAATAAGGAAATACGCCAAGAATGCGCCATTTTGTCTTATACAGATTTTAATTTATCAAATACACATGTGAAACAATTTTTTTTTATGTGATTTTTTTAAATCCTCTCTCTTCAGAATACAGCAAATAAATTCGTTATGATTGATTCATCTTTCCAAGATGTGTTGAATTTTAATTCTTGGGGGGTATCACATAATAAGCAAAGGTAGTAAACTCGCACAAAGAGAGTACAAAACTAGACACGACTGGGTGGGAAAGGTGATCCACAGGGAACTGTGCAAGAAATGATATATGCACAAGCCTGAATCTGTCCTGGAGAATGAGACGCACAAAATTCTCGGGGACTTTGAAGTACAGACGGATCACCTAATCACGGCAAGGAGACCAGACCTAGTTTTGATTGACAAGAAGAGAAAGACTTGTCATCTCCTGGATTTTGCCGTCTCAGCCGATCACAGAGTGAAAATAAAAGAGTGTGAAAAGTTCGATAAATACTTGGACCTTGCCAGAGAACTGAGAAAACTACGGAACATGGGGATGAGGGTTGTAATTGTAATTGGTGCCCTTGGAACGATCCCCAGGGGTCTGGAAAAGAGCCTGGATAAATTGGCAATCAGAGGAAGAATCGAGACCATCCAGACTACAGCATTGTTGAGATCGGCTGGAATACTCAGAAGAGTCCTGGCGACCTGAGGAGACTTGTTGTTACTCAGCCTCCAGTGAACCACCGGCTACGGCAGGTGTGAAAAACTCGAATGGAGTGAAATAATAATAATAATAATAATAATAATAATAATAATAATAATAATAATAATGATGATGCACAAGCCTGAAACTGTCCTGGAGAATGAGACGCATAAAATTCTGTGGGTACAGACAGATCACCTAATCCCGGTCTCGAGACCAGACCTAGCATTAAATCGACAAGAATGTGATTTACTAAGAATTGTGTAAGAGATAAAAGTTGACCATGCTGACAAATACTTAACAGAGACCCGGACACGTGATAGTGAAAGTGAAATAAAGCGAAAAGATAGAATATTACACCAGAATCTGTTCTTGAGAATGAAACGCATGAAATTCTCTGGGACTTAACTACGAGATAAAGACAGATCGCCCAAAGACCAGGCCTAGTATTGATGATGAAAAAAAGAGAACTTATCAACTGGTAGATTTGGAGTTCAGCAGAACACAGGGTGAAGGTGAAAGAAAACGAAAAGATAGATAAATACCTTGACTTTGCTAGAGAACTGAAAAATCTGTGGAATATGAGGGTGAATGTAATACCAATAGTAGTTGGAGCACTTGGAACGTTCCCCAAAAGCTTAGAAAAAATACTTGAGAAACTGGAAATCAGAGGAAGAATTAAGACCATCCAGACAACAGCATTGTTAGAATCAGCTGGAATACTCAGAAGAGTCTGGAGACCTGAGCAGACTTGTTGTCACTCAAACTCCAGTGAAATACCATCAGCTAACGCTAGTTTGAAAAACTCTCAATGCAAGAGAACTGAGGAAACTGTGGAACATGAAGGTGAAGGTCGGATCAATTGTAATTGGTGCACTTGAAACGGTCCCAAAATCTCTGGAAAGGAATTTGGGTGGATTGGAAATCAAAGAAAAAATTGATACCATCCAAACTACAGCACTGTTAAGATCGGCTAGAATACTCAGAAGAGTTCTGGATACCTGAGGAGACTTGCTGTCACTCAGCCTCCAGTGAACCACCGGCTACGACAGGAGTGAAAACCTCAATAATAATGATAATAATAATAATAATAATAATAATAATAATAATAATAATAATAATAAGAAGAAGAAGAAGAAGAAGAAGAAGAAGAAGAAGAAGAAGAAGAAGAAGAAACAGCAACTTAAACGCCACGGTGACGAAAAAGAAGAAAAATAGTCGTGACTAAATCATGAGGAAATACAAAACTGATTTTTTCAAAATAAAAATAAAAATACTTTGGTTACAACATAACGAAATCATAATGTTTAGATCAAATTATTATGTACATTATCGACAATAATTTTGCTTTCAAAAATACAATTTTATTTCATATAATCATCCATAGAATGCTGAAGGTGAAAAAACAAATTATCTCGAGAATTTTTAAAACAAAAATCTAAAATAACTGGTCACAGTATATAAACTTACAAATTGTTTTCTTGTTTTGAAATGTTTTACCATTTGAAGATGTAGAATAAAATATGTTTTTATAAAACAACGTGTTTTTACAGACAAACATAATTGACAGTGTGAGACCGCAACACAAAGTTATGTGTAATTATAACGTTTTCAGGAAGATGACAATAGACGCTAATGTAAAGCCGATAAAAATCCAGTTCTATGAAAATGATAAGATGACCATTATTACATGATCGTTGTGAAAAGTTCTCGGCTCAACTATAAAGAGGGGGAGTTCTCGTGACGTAATGCCTAACATCCTGGTCATCATTAATAAAACGAGCCTTTCAGTGTCTGTTAATGAAAGTAACAGCGTGGTACCTGCCCCGTTGATTTAAAGGGGCAGGGCTGGGTTTATTGCAAAGTGTCTGAAGCATCTCCTTGAGGGAGAATGCCGACGGGATCAACACATTTTTTCACCTGCCTTCCCATGAGCTTCGGTTCGTGGGTGGTCCCACGTTAAACGACCTTGTGCCATACCCGCATACGTGGAATGCGAGGTAAATTACTTAACATGCTGGAAAGCAACATCGTTGTAAGCGAGTTCGAACTCCAGTCTCAGTATTACGTTCACTTTCGGACTAACACCCCTGGGAAAGGCATGAGCCCTTTTCTCCTCACAGCTAAGGGCTAAGTAGTAATATTACTATTCTTCTACAAGGATGGCTTTGGCATTAAATAACCCACGAAAATAAGGGTATGGTATAGTGGTAGCTCATTCGGTAGAGCGTTCAGCTAGAAACCACAAGGTTCCTAATTCGATACCGGCTCTCGCCAACTCAGCGTCTTAGTATCACAGGTATCTGTGCGGTAAAGTAAGGAGCTGATGGTAGTTGTGGCGCTCCACCTCAGATGCTAAAAATAATCTCCTTGGTCTAGCGCTCGTGAAAAGGGGATTGATTTACTCGCTGATTGGCTGAAACCGACTTTAGACCACCCCGACAACTTTACTTTTTTTTATAGTGGAGTGTTAGGTAGTCTTTTCATGTGTACATGAAATAAGCTGAGGAATAAATATCTGAAAGAAAACTAAAATACATTAAATATACTAGCAAATATATATACCCTACGGGTGCAAGTAATTGATTTTTAATGTAATAAAATATATTAAATTAGAAAGGCTAATGAAACTAAATAAGAATGCAGATAAAAAAATTTAAAACAGAGGGGGTAATAATCGAAAAATAGAACAACTGAAACTTATTCTTCCATCACTCCCGTATTTCATTGCTAAATTTTCCTAATTTAACTATTTAGTTTAAATAGGAAGTGACTTGGATAGTGATATAGTTTCGGTTACAGACAAACACAATCTGCATCCCATTAAGAAAGTCTATGAGTGAGTGGGGACTTGGACACCAGGGGAAGAAGTGAGACCGGCATTGTGACACAACTGCTATGATACCTATAAAATTAGGTGGGAGATCTGACGAGATTTGTTGCCACTCGGTTCGGTTAGAATTGACGTGAAGAACTCCTAAGAAGGAATATAATAACTCAATCATTGATAAACTTTTGATCTTTGTTCTTCTAACGTATCTATGAAACAAAATTATATTTTATACAGCTTTATATGAACTATAAATAAAATTCATCGGGGTGGCCTAAAGTCGGTATCAGCCAGACATCGAGGGCATCTATTCCCTTTTCACTAGAACTGGTCGTAGGTGTGGTGCTCCACCTCAGACGCCATAATAATCTCCTAGGTGAGATTATTATGGCGTCTGAGGTGGAGCACCACACCTACCACCTGCTCCTCACTTTACCGCACAGATCCCTGTTCTGCTCATATGCTGGTTTAGCGAGGGCTGGTATCGAACCAGGAACCTTGTGTTTCCTAGCCGAACGCTCTACCGACTGAGCTCTGTCTTAAACGCAGGTTTAAAGTAAAACAGTAAAGAAAACAGATAAATATCAAAACCTAGCTCGAGGACCATTCATTCTTTTTGTGGAATATGAAAGTGAACATTTTTAGCCAGAGAAACTGAATCTCAAGGTTCTTGCGAAGTGTTTGTTAGAAAGATTCTGATTGTTGCTTGGTTGGTTGATTGATTTTAACGGTATATAAACCAGACTTGGGTTATGTCAAGCCTAACGGTTAGGAAGTAATATGTGTTGTGTATATATATTTACACTTTTGTGGTAATTGGTTTTAACAATGTGTTAGCATCATTGGGGATCATGTCGTATGGTATTGTTTAGGGACATGTCTATATTCTACGGTATAATCTTATTTCCTTTAAAAAATACAGACCATATAACTGTCGATTAAAGCACAGAATAAATGTCGAATATTTAACAAGACCTGATGTCACTCGGTACTCAACAAAGGTCACCTGATATTTCTAGGGTGAAAATAGAAAACATCCATTGAAATAGGAAGAAAGAGAAAGAGGACTTGTCGCTCGTAATTTGTGTATCGTTCATATTAATTTAATTCCATAGGATTTTGTTTTTTTTCATTTCATTTTTATTTATTTGTCGGAGGATATCGATCTGCGTGATCGTAAATCGATTCTTCCAGCGTCGTCAATTCCTACGTACTTGGCTTTTCCACTAGACTCATATCTTTGATTGCTTATCTGATTACTAGTGTCAGTCAATACAAACAAATCTATTGATGTTTCTTGAGTGGTTTGCTCCCGATAAAATAGTTTTCCTCGAGTAGCTTTTTTCTCGACAGATCAGAAACTATTTGTAATCATTGGTTCCTTCTTAATGTCACTGTTACTTTATCGTCAAAGGTTTCTGGCGCTTGTGAATAGAAAGCTTCAAATAAAAGGATTCCGGTTCATAGTCTTCTATGTTAAGTGTGACTAATGACAACAAATGTTATCAGTTAAGGTAGAAGCTCAGATAAAGATAATTACGCGATTGAAGATTAAGAAAAGTGAATTTTCACTGGATATCCCCTTGTATTATTATTATTATTATTATTATTATTATTATTATTATTAGTTTTTTTTGCACCAGCGTAAGCTGATGGCCCTTCCCTGAAGTCTGAGTGACAACAAGTCTCCTCAGCTCTCCAGGACTCTTCTGAATATCCTTGCTGATTTTAAGAATGCTGTTGTCTGGATGGTATTATTATTATTATTATTATTATTATTAGTAGTAGTAGTAGTAGTAGTAGTAGTATTAATAATAATAATAATAATAATAATAATAATAATAATAATAATAATAATATCGAGTGGGCCACTGGAGGCTGAGTAACATCAAGTCTCCGCAGGTCTCGTGGACTCTTCAATGTATTCTAGCCGACCTTAACAAAGCTGTATTTTGGATGGTCTCGATTCTTCCTGTGATTTCCAAACCCCCTAAATTATTATTATTATTATTATTATTATTATTATTATTATTATTATTATCATCATCATCATCATCATCATCATCATCATAATTTCACTCCTTGCGAGTTTTTTTCACACCAGCGAAGGAATCTGGAGTCTGATTGACAGCAAGTAAAATCGCTGAGACTGCAAAATCTACCAGTTAACAAGTTTTCTTTTTTTATTAATCAATACTAGTTCTGGAATTCTGGCTGGGATAAGGTGATCCATCTTTATCTCAAAGTCTTTGAGAAATTTATGTTTCATTCTCAAGAACATATTCTTCTTTATGCATATACCATCTTGTTGTATGGTCAAAATTTAATTACTTGCACAATTCCCAGTGGATCACCTTTCCAACCGAGTAGAACATAGCCTTGTGTTTTCATCGTGCTAATTTGCTGCATTCGTTTAATATATGGTTGATCGTCTCATGTCCGTCTCCACACACTTTAATTTGCTGTGCTGTTGAGTCTTATGCAATTTTGCTTCGATATAATTTGTTCTTATGACATTGTCTTGTGCTGCAATTATAAGTGACTGTCTCTCTCTTGATGTTTCCTTTTTAAACCACTTCCAGGTCCTTTTATGTGCAATCACTCCTATCTGCCGTTTGAAGTATCCATATAATTGTTTTTCATCACATTTCTGTTTTCTTGTTTTGTTGTTTTTCTACTTGTCCATTTGTAGCTGCTGCTGTTACTGACTGCCGTAATTAACCTCCCACCTTCCTTTCTCGATACATATATCCTGTATCATCTCTCGGGTCTAATACCTTGGGCATCGTCTTTATTTGTTTATTGTCGGTTGGTCTATCTGTCAGAGTTCCTTTCTTGTCCAATTTAAGAATAGTCCAGAGTATTTTATAATGGGGTCGATCCAGGTATTCATTGCCTTGATGCGATTTCTGTTGCAGAGGTTTGTTTCTAAAGGTTTTCTTTTTTTTAACTTTTTCTTTAATCTCTGTTTAATGCTGTCCGCTTCTGAAATTCCTAATTATTAGTAATCTAACTGTTCTTATATTTTCCTGATTTGGTAGTTGTATTCCATCCATTGTTTCTCTTTCCCCCTTTCTTCATCACTATTATGGCACATTTTTCAATGCCGAATTCCATTCCTATATCCTAGTTGTATATTCTTATAGTTTGTACAAAGGTTTCCAGTTCTTTTTCTTTCTTTCTTTTTTTTTTCAAGAATCTTGATATCATCCATGTACATAAGGTGCTTTATTTTTCTTGTTTGTAGCCCCCTGTACCTTTTCGAAGTTTATAGTTGAGTGACATCATTGCTATAACAATCATATAGGTCGTAGAGCTTGATGTGATGAGCCGATTTAGTAAGTAAGGTCGAAAGTAGAGTGTTGCATGTCATGGACTGCTCAGCCACCTGGATTATGTCTTTAAGCCCCACAGGATATCACCCACGTCAAACAGGTATCACTATTGGCGGCATAAAAATGTTTTGCACAGGTATAACCTTGTTTAACACTATGCAAGGATATACAGACGCATGAAAAAAATTTGGTAATTATATCAATGTTAGTTTGTTAGTTAACACTAGTTAATATATGCACCCTCCTGGTGCAAGTATTTAAGTTTTAATGCAATAAAATATTATATTAAATTAGAAGGCCTAATGAAACTAAATAAGAATGTAGATAAAAAGATTTGAAACAAGGGTGGAGATATAATCGAAAAATACAACAACTGAAACTTACTCTTCAATCACTCACGTCTTTCATTGCTAATTTTTTCTAAATTAACTATTTACTTAAATTAGGAAATAAAGTATAAAATTACATAAGATATTTGGATGTTTGTTTATTTTTTTAGAAACGTTGCTGAATAAAGTATATATTAATTTTTTACTTGAAGGCACTTACAACGCATGTATCGCATAAAATTGGATACTTTTTCTTATAGAAAATGAAATTGACAAGTGTAATCCCGGCAAAGGATCGCTCGGTGTGTAGAATGCGTTGTAAGTGCCTTCAAGTAAAAATTTAATATATACATTATTCAGCAACGTTTCTAAAAAAATAAACAAACATCCAAATATCTTATTCAGTTCGCCGAAGGGCATACGGTCTGTTTGTTGTTATTATTCTCTCCAAAAACGCCCCCTTACCTATTATGGTAGAAGCGTGTAGTATCATTTGACAAGCTTAATTTCGCTAAGGATTGTTAGCTGTGTACTGTGGTCGAGGCGATATAGTGGTTCACTATGCTCGCTGAGGTCCCGGTTTCGATTTCTGTCGGAGGGAAATCGTTAGTATATGTCGCTGATGAGACTTAATAAAGTCGAAACAGTCTGTACGGTATTCTACACACCGAGCGATCCTTTGCCGGGATTACACTTGTCAATTTCATTTTCTATAAGAAAAAGTATCGAATTTTATGCGATACATGCGTTGTAAGTGCCTTCAAGTAAAAATTTAATATATATAAAATTACATTTATTTCTTCTTATTAATCGATTTCTTTGAAGATTTTTACCCGATATTTTTGCTCATATTCATTTAGATAAAACCAACAAATTAGAAATCAATAATGCCAAGCACATATTCATTAAAATCAAATTTTTAATATCAATATGCAAATTAGCTGTCCCGTCCACACTGTAGACCGCTATTTTTTGTACATATAGATACAATTGTATATTTTTAGTATGTAGATATGGTCAACAGTATTAATAATGTAAAACAATTTCATTACTAATTGAGGTTTGGAGAATGTGACGTAAATAAGTAAGGGAATTGTAACTTGAGTAGTGATATAGTTTCGGTTACAGACATGCAAACACACAGTCTCCATTATGATAAGATGTAGATATGGTCAACAGTATTTGTAATGTAAATCAATATCATTAATAATTGAGTTTTAAATAAAATAAAAAATCATGAAGAATGTGACGCAAATAATTTGAGTAGTGATATAGTTTCGCTTACAGACAAACACATAATCTCCATTATAATAAAATGTTAGTTTGTTAGTTAACATATCATATTATAAAGGGTGTTCGTACCTTTCCAAATGGTATTCCTTGGAAAGGTAACATAATAGCACGAATGGAATTGCCAGTCTTCTTGAAATGTTCATAAATTTTCGTAGCTATTTATAACCAAAGATGATTCCTTTTCCGAGTGGAAATAGAATACTTCTTCGATTCTTGAGAAAAGATAAGAAATTTAACTAACTCCCATTTTTGCCAGAAGGGGGCTTTAAAACTTTTTACAACGCTCGATCTTCAGAAATACCTATTTTCAAACACCTGGCATTTTTCTTCCGAACTTCCAGAAGCCATCACTCCTTTGTTTATCTGAAATGTTAAAGATTGCAGTGAACCATAAATAAACAAGACTATATTTATGAAAAAAAAATTTTGAAAATAGAAAAAATATCAAGAGGAACATACACCTCTTTAATATATATTTGTACGATGTATTATCGATTTACAGATAAAACTTTTTACAGATAATCTATTTAGCACTCACACACATACAAATATATATATATATATATATATATATATATTATTTATAGTTGTGTTCATATATATATATATATATATATATATATATATATATATATATATATATATATATATATGCTCAGTGTTAGTGTCAGCTAAGCATAACTATATGGGACACAAGATCAAAATGCTAAGGCAGCTAGAGTAATTTATAAACTGGTTGATTGACCTTAACGGCATGATAACCTGTCTTGGTTTATTCTATGCTATGAGCATAGGGAATTACGTATAACGTACGTATATATTTATATTTCTGCGTAGTTTCTTAGGTTTGGTATAAGTTTATATAACATAAAGTATTTATATCTAATAATTATAAATTACAAACAGATTTATTTGTCCCATAGATGGGAAACTAATAGGTATTACCACTTCGTGTCATAGTGAACCTGGGGTAATAGCAATTAAGTGTAACTCCACACTACCTTGAGCCACAAAAGGAGGTTCAGCATAAGATGCAGTTAAGTGCCATAACCAAGACACTTTTTTGTGGGGATACCTTACTCCACTGCATGGAATACAGTCCGTGTATTTAAGCCCCACCGATATTGTGTTGAGGGAATAAACTGAGAATTTAAAATATATTTTTGAAAGAGAGTGTCTGCTACCTGAAGAGACATACAGCATTACCACCTTTTAAAGGATACTCTAGTACCAACTAATTTATTTAATCCTTCAGTCGTGGGAACAAAAAAATGGACAATTTGGTGCTGATTCCTTACTCTCACGATCACGGACGGTAGACAATTTCTCAACAGTTTCTCTCCAACAGACAGCGAGCTCTCATGTATATGTTCTAGTATACCACAGTGGGCGGGGTTTAGGCGCTCTTACGCCCGAATGATAACCCATCGTCCTTGGGCTTGTGACTGTCTCTGATTGCTTCCTCATTGCTTTCTTGAATATTTGGCGCCAGAAAGAAACGCCTCTCGCCTGTACCTCTCAAAACTAAAATACTCAAAAAATGATACTCTTCTCTACTGACCTTTGACAGTACTAGCGCCAAAGATCTCTGTTTATGACGGACATTATAATTTAACCCTTTAAAGCTCAACTCGAGGAATCAATCTCTTCGTATTTTATCACCTATTAAAAACTTTCAAAATTCTTTATTCTTTTTATATTCAATATTTCAAATTTCTTTATTCTTTGTATATTCAATATTTAAAAATTATTTTTTCTTTTTATATTCAATATTTAAAAATTATGTATTCTTTGTATATTCAATATTTCAAACTTCTTTATTCTTTTTTATATTCAATATTTCAAAATTATTTATTCTTTGTATATTCAATATTAAAAAATTATTTATTCTTTTTTATATTCAATATTTCAAACTTCTTTATTCTATTTTATATTCCATATTTCAAAATTCTTTATTCTTTGTATATTCAATATTTCAAAATTCTTTATTCTTTTTTATATTCAATATTTCAAAATTCTTTATTTTTTTTTATATTCAATATTTCAAAATCATTTATTCTTTTTTATATTCAAAATTTCAAAATTCTTTATTCTTTTTTATATTCAATATTTCAAAATTATTTATTCTTTTTTATATTCAATATTTCAAAATTATTTATTCTTTTTTATATTCAATATTTCAACTTCTTTATTCTTTTTTATATTCAATATTTCAAAATTCTTTATTCTTTTTTATATTCAATATTTCAACTTCTTTATTATTTTTATATTCAATATTTCAAATTTCTTCATTCTTTTTATATTCAATATTTCAACATCACCACTAGATGCAGTTTCACGTCATGCCTAGGACGCTCAGCCACCGCATTCTAGCAAACATATGATTAAAGGGCTGGGGATTTGCCATAAAGGCAATAGGATATGGACACACATATAAGTGCTAGAGCTTTATGTGACCAGTTGAATGACTTTGCCGATCTCCCATTTAGCCTAAGTAAGGTCCAAAGTGGTCAGAATATATATAATAGAGTCACACTGGTTTTATTTGTATATACATTCATATATGCTTATTCTCTCTTGATTGACAAATGCTAGATAAAACATATTAACAGAGCACCCTGTCGGCTGGGGCTGTATAATTACGACGACTGCACCTCTGCAGAGATGTAAGACCCCCTACAATACGTCCACATTTTGGCCGTGGGTGGTTACCCGTGATACTTAAGGACGGAATTCTGATGGCTGAGTACTCCATGACATGCAGCACTCATCTTTTCCCCTTACTTGAGATAGATTGGTTGGCCACATCAAGCCCTAGCACATATATGATTGCTCTTGTGGTAGTTCTCCAAACATTTTTTTATCATATATGTGCTAGAAGACGGTGACTGAGGGTCTTAGTTCCCTGGGTATGACGTTTAACTGCACCTAATTCTGGGAACCTGGAAAGTGAGGCGTACCCCTTTATCGGCATTACTCTCAAATGGTCCCATTTATGTGTTAAATACATTAACAAAATCAATTTAAAATGTTTTTAAAAAATGAGTTTAATAAAATGTAATAACTAACAAAAATGTATAAAATAACCCGTGAATTAATGAGCCGTAAAATCCTACCAACCAACATATTAGCTGAAAATGACACGCAACATTGCTCATATGAATATTAGTATATATTGACAATTCGACAAACATACGTTGTTTTATAGCAATCTGATATATTTGCATAATAAAGTCTGACACAGTGAAACGGATAAAGTAATGTATCCCTTAAAAACAATTACTCAAACAAATTGCCAACCAACAAGGAAACGAGTTCGTGTTATTGATGTATGCGACACGGACACAGTCAGTTTAAAGAGGTAAAAAAAGAAACAAAAATCAGTTAGGCTCTAAGGAAAATAAGTCCTTTATGTCAAAGTTAATGGACTCCGAACCATTAAGAAAGTAATAGTCCCGTTATAAAATTGGGCTGGATGATTTATGGTCTGGAAGGAATAATTAAATGTTATGGGTAGTCTAAAGACTAAAGTTAGGACTGTCCCAACATTTGCAACACTAAAATAAGTCAAATGATAAGTAGTTCCTTAAATGACGCTTCTTCGGTAGTTTGATTAAATTGTTTTGTTTCGTTATTTTTTGTTGTTTTTTCTGGTGTATGTTCCATCAGTGTCATTTATGAGAATACGAGGTATGATCAAAAAGAATTGAGACTAAAAAATAACACTTTTTTAAATAAAAATGTTAACTTTAACTTGAAACATGTGCCTCGCTGAACAACTTATTTTATAAAGTGATTCATATGGCGTAAATGTTACCGTCCTAATAAACAGACACGACGAGACGAGTTCAAATTCTGAGTGAGGCTGTTTGCATTTCAGATATCACTAACATCCTTGGGAAAGGTATGACTCCAATTTATCTCCCTCCAGCTATGGGTAAACAATAGGGCGACCTGGGATCTCTAACCTTCAGCATGTGTTACATCCTAATCTTGGAAAAAGCATGAATCCATCTGTTCTTCCCCTAGCTATGCATAAAATAGTAGGACAGACTGGGTTATTTAGACTTTGTAATCTATCGATGAGAATGGAATCTCTGAATTCAAACCAGCGGTATTCCGCATAAGAATTGGCCTTATGTCACATCCTCCACGTGACAGAGGTCTGGATAAATACATACATCCATACTAACTTTTCTTATTTTCACGTAATTGATAGTTTGTCTATAAAGTATGTGTGGTAGATTAGAAATGAAAAATAACGGTCATTCTGAATCATGAAAAAAAAAACGTAACACTAAATTGATAGAGCTTGACCTTTCGCTGACCTTGTACCTGGTCTTTGATTGGTCGAAGCGATTATGAAGTACAGGAAGTATAATTAGAAAAGGGGGCTTTAGCTTTATTTTCATTTTTCTAAAGAGGCAGGCGAGTCTCTCTAAGATGGCTATTTCTCCCAAGCGTTATGTTCATCTTGGGCTGAATAAAGACGTCTAAGACAAAAATCCAAATCTTTGTCTTCGTTTCTAAGAAAAACAACGGGCACCGATGAAGAAGTCCCAAGAATTCCCAGGAAAGCAGAGCAGAAGAACGGTCAGGGAATCGCCACAACATAGAAGATTTTAATGCAAAGTACCTTATAATCTCAAGGGAATCGCCACGATAGAATAGATTGCAGAGATGCCAGACCAGTAACAAGAGAGAGAGAGAGAGAGAGAGAGAGAGAGAGAGAGAGTGAGAGAGAGAGAGAGAGAGAGAGAGAGAGAGAGAGAGAGATATACACCATTATTTCGTAAATCAAGAATTCATGCATATCTATTTATCAATAAATCTCATTCTATGCATACCTATTTCTCTATTTGATTCTATTCATATCTACCTATCTATCTATTTATCTCATACTGTTCATATCTATCTGTCTCATTCTATGCATATTTGTTTATCTATTTATTTCATTCTATGTATATCTGTTTATGTATCTCTCTAATTCTATTAATGTACATCTATCCATCTATATATCTATCTACCTCACACCGTTCTTATCTATCTATCTATCTATCTATCTCGTTCAATGAATATCTGTTTATCTATCTTATTCTATTTATATCTAACCCAGTCTATTAACATCTATATCATTCCATTTATATCTATCTATCTCATTTTATTCATATCTATCTTATTCTATTCATATCTATGTATCTCATTCCATTCCTATATATATATATATATATATATATATATATATATATATTTATATATGTATATTATTATTATTATTATTATTATTATTATTATTATTATTATATACACTAGCAACAAAAAACACCCTCCGGGTGGTGTAAAAATTAATTTTTTAAAGATATTGTCTGAGAGAAGGCAAGACAGTTAATCATTCGATGTCTGAGGGTTTTTATCATGAGTAAGCAAAATCATTAAATTTATTAAAGGAGTAAAAACAATAAGCAATTTGAAATGTAAACTTAGTCCTGTTCCCCTCAAATAATATGTTGCGTGCATCTATTAATTATTAATCAAATAATTATTTTGAATATTTTGCACATAAATTTTACACAAAATCGTAGGTATTTATTTATTTGTAAACTTTTAGTTAACTTATTGTGACTGAAAAAGGGGCGAGATTAAAAAATATTTTTTTAAATGGATTACAAATTTGGCAAATAATTTTTTCCATTTAAGGAAATACACTTTTCTAATTAATTTCATAGTTCATATATTTTATTTATTTAAATAATATATAGTTTATTCATTACAATTGAAAGGATTCAAACATTGAATTATAAAGAATAGCTTATATCTATTTTATTATTGATAATTGTTCTTTATTCTATGTATTGGCGACTTTGGTAATTGTGATATAATTTTTGTTACAGACAAAAACCGGAAGCGAATCTCCATTATTAATAGATTATATACATATGTAACACTATTGTGTTATGGGTTGATTGGCAACCTATTAATTAATTACTAATTAATTAAAACTACCCTAATTATTAATTATGGTGGTTTGTTAAAAGTAAAAGTAAAAATGATAATAATAATTATAATAATAATAATGTTTATATTGGAGGTATATATTTATCTAAACGAAAAATCCTCACGTAAGCATAAATTCTTTAGATTATGGAATTTAATATATATCATCAGAATTTCAAATTGTGCCAAAATAAAATGATAATTTAATAAATAAGATTCCAGTTTTTGACAAGTTTGTCAACAATTTCAAAAACTTAGATAAATAAAACAATGGTTGGCCTTGACTCCAAATGGAAAGATACAAGCTAGGCTGGCACAAGGCAATTTAGACACGTAGGCAATAGTATCGAGTGGCTGGCCAATCAGAGACGTATGTTGGGGTGGGGAGGTCTGGATCCCATAAATCACAGACCGTCAGACCGTCAGCGAGTGATAGAGAGAGAAGAGAGAAGAGAGACCGGGACAGACCGAAGAAAGAGGAGAGACCGCAGAGTCGCCATGGCATGGGACCCTTGATAAACTTTACCGATACACTCTGATGCCTTGCCACTCGGTACAAAATTGATAACTTAGCCAAAAACTAGCTGTAGATCGCCAATCAGCTGAAAAGAAATCACCTCGCTCCTTTGTAAAATAAATGTATATAAGTTGTACATAAGCATAAAAAGGCGTTGTATTCAATTGTTTCGTTGATCTGTTGACAGCTATTGGTTATTTAATCTTATTTCAGCCGAGTTGGTAAAAGGAACGAAACCAGCTCTTTTTCAGCCTTCCTGTAAATCAACAGACAACATAAGAACGGGAGGTTGGAACGGGCAGTTACGACAACTGTAATACTGAGCCGGAGCATCGTTCTCATACATACATACATACATAACATCTATACGTTGAGTCGGTGCCCCAGCACAGATTATTATACATATCCATCTATCCCATTCTATGAGGAGAAAAGCAGGCGATCTGTTGACTTTGGAAAATTGATATCCGTAGATGAAAAATGATGGAAATAGTATGTGTTTCCAAATATCTATTTTCTTCAATATCAACTTTTTTATCCTTTTTTAATATATTTAATTCAGTTGTGAATATTAATCATACACAGCAAATATTATACAGTGAAAACTTCAAACGAATGTTTACGTAATAACTGCGTGTGTTCCCTGCAGACATATTCCTGTACAATTGTATACATTATATTTCTGATGTTTTATATCAATGAACGATCAAGAAGACAAACAGTAACCGATGGAGACATATAACACATGTCTGCAAAATTAAGGTCATTGAAAATTGTTTCGATTCTAAGTATTGATTTGTTTGGTAGTTAAGAATACAACAAAAAACACAAAGCTTGAATACATCCAGCACGTCACATTTTAATACAAAGTCAAAAAGAAATTAAATAACAATACCGCAAATAATGAATTTCAATGTAACTTTCTCTCTCCCTCCCTCTTTCTCTCTCTCTCTCTCTCTCTCTCTCTCTCTCTCTCTCTATCTCTCTCTCTCTGTCTCTGTCTCTCTGTCTCTCTCTCTCTCTCTCTCTCTATATATATATATATATGTATATATATATATATATATACTAGAAAAAAACGTGACCCGTTGGGTCACCCATTAAGCTCTCTGTAGATGATTAGGGAAAAGAGTTGGATCTGGCAAAATATCATCTGCTTTTCATTTTTAAAAACGAACTAAAATTTATTAAATTGATTATTTAAGGTCAAATTTTTGTCTAAGTCGAAAAGTAGTAACATAATAAGCATCAGTAAAAAATCAAAATAATATTACACATATAATTTATTTTTGATATATTTAAAAAGTTTTTTTCGTCCATTTTGATCAAGATGCCTGCCAAGAGGCTACTTAAAATCCGTTTTTACAAAATAAATTGTAACTTTTGCAATTGAAAAAATTCACACTGGATTGTCCAATTGAACACATATCCTAATAGATAAAGGGGTTAGATTAAGACAGTTCTAAATGCCAGTTATCTCTAGACTGCAGGTTCAATCCTGGTCAGGGACAGCAGTAACATAGAATAATAATTAACACAGCTTAACACCTATACCCCAGCTATGGTTAGTGGAATGAGAACAGGATACCCCCGTGAAACTAATAAAGGGCTGGGTTCAAAGTTCCATGATGGCTCCCAATTACAAGATGGTTCCCGAGTCTGACAAGAAATACCTGAAGAAGGCCGGAGGGCACATCAGCCGAAACTTTGTACAGATAACAATGAAGACGAGAACAATAGTCTGAATAATACAAATAATGGTAATCTTTGCGGAGTTCCGTCCTGGCTTCCTGCATCCGAAGCGGTATCACTTGAAAAAAAAAAAAAAAAAGAACCAACTTAGGGCATTTTCCACTGACCCCCCCAACCCTACCCCCCCCCTAGTTAAAATTAACTGTTTTATTACAAAGTTCTTTTTTTTCTGGGTCACCCTGTATACAGGGTGACTCAGAAAAAACAGAGCCCAAATTATTTATTTTTTCCATTAAACTAAACATAAACCCCAACCCCAAATCCTAAACCCTAAACCCTAGTTGTTTTTGTTTTTCACGCCGCTTCCGCTACGGACTTCAATCGTAGCTGGTGGGGTTTTTTTTTTGGTTTTTTTTTTCAGCAGTCACCGGCAAGCATGTTTTGAGGCAAGAGGCCATGACGGAACTCCGCAAAGATTACAATTATTTGTATTATTCAGACTGTAATATCGGAGTGGTATATATTTGATTGATACTATTTTCTGCATAAATAAAAAGACTAAAGACAGAGTTTATTTTTTAAAGCCATGCGTAATTAAAAACAACATTAATCCCCTAAAACCGTAACCCAATTCGCAAAATGTTAATTCATAGACTGTAGTTAAACTGTCATTGGGTACCAGCAAAAAATTTTCCGTTTTAATTTTCCAACCTAAGTCAGAAGTCAGTCCTACATTCTATGAATTAACATTTTGCGAATTGGGTTACAGTTTTAGGGGATTAAGGTTGTTTTTAATTACGTATTGCTTTAAAAAATAAACAACACCAAAACACAAATTACTATACATTTAATTAACCATTGAAATTAATTATTGAATCTATTATTGAAACACTTGTTTGTGTTAATATAGCAACGTATAATTTAAATTAAACTTAGTTTAAAAAATATTTTTCAACATTAAATGTATAGTAATTTGTGGTTTTTGTTTATTTTTTAAGCAATACGTAATTAAAAACAACCTTAATGCCCTAAAACCGTAACCAAATTCGCAAAATGTTAATTCATAGACTGCAGTTAAACTGTGATTTGGTACCAGCAATAAACTTTCCGTTTTAATTTTACCGACCTAAATCAGAAGTCTAGTTTGTTTTAGTTTTAATTAAAACAAACTTTTAAGCCCGAAGAAAACTACCCCACGGTAGTCAATGTTTGCTCATTTGAATTCCATAATATTTAAATATATAACTATTTTTTTTACCCAACATGAAATATTTTTTAAAGTAAGTTTAATACTCTATGAATTAATAATTAAAGTAATTTAAAAAATCTATTTTAAAGCATGATTTCAATTTCGTAAAATTTACGCTCAACTAAAATTGAAATCATTCCGTAAAAAGATTCTTTTGTTTTGTTTCTCTGTGGTCTGGAGAAAGGGAGGGGCGAATCTACCTAGAGTTCTCCTAACTCTAGGTAGATTCGCCCCTCCCTTTCTCCAGACCAGGGTGCTTGGCTGTAAAAAAATCAGCTGGCACTCCTATTCTGTATAACTCGACTACTCACAATAACTCTCCCCCTCACCTTAACTCTATATAGAGGGAGAGTGCAAGAGAGACAGGTCTGATTTAGACAGGGATTGGTCGGTCGTTGACTTAATTGCTAATTACGCCTAATTAAAACCAATTAAACTGAATTTTTTTCATACACTTTGTAGTGCTAACACCAAGGAATATCTAAGTATAAATATTGTGTCCATAACATAAATAGAAAAAAATCTTTAGCTGGAGAAGGTTAATAAACTCAGCTTTAGTATAATAATAGATATATTGGTCTAAATTACTTTTTCTGTGAAATTCTTTTGTCAGTATGAATTTAGAAGCATCTGTATTAAGCAAATAATTTTACAGATACAATAACGTATGCATATATATATACATATATACTTACACACACACACACACACACACACACACACACACATATATATATATATATATATATATATATATAAAGTGTTAAAGTTAACCAATAATTTAAAAAAATTGTCATTGCATAGCAGTGCCACATTAGGATTTTCCCACCTATTGATTTTACAATAAAAAAAATCAGAAAACATTAGTAACTTAAAATTGGTTAACTTTAACACATTTTATAGCATTTTGGGTTCCTCGGGTCAAAAAGCTTTTATAAACCAATTTCTGGAGTAGAGAAGCTCTAGTTCTTATTTTACAGACTAAAATAGATTACAAAAAGTTACTATTTTTGCGCATTCCCCCAAAAAATTTGGAGAGCTAAAAATCGACATAACTCGGCCAATTATTGCAGTTGGAAGCGCAAATTTTGGAGATCGTCTTACTGTAACATAGTTCACACCTGGACAAAAACTCAGAAACATTGAAGGGGGTGGGGAACATGGCCTGGATGATTTGTCATGGAATTACACCTGGGTGATTTGCTTAGAACGAAGGAAGCTAGAGAAATACACGATTATACCATGAAGTGGGTTCTGGTCAAATAGGTACATCATAGTGTGGTTTTTAATGTTGCATAATGAATTGGGAAGCCTATTCATTTTGTAATGTAGTGTAAAAATATTTTAAATTAAAAGTTAACGCGTAATTCTAAGAAGGGTCATGGACAATAACCAGGGGTTATAATGGCAGCTTCTGACCCCTGGTTTACCTGTAGCGTGGCGTTCTGCTTGGTTAAATGACACATCACAGAAATCGTGGTAAAGTTGCTGAATTGGACTTGAGCTACTTGAATGCTCAAAATGAAGTCCTCTGAGTTCTTCCGTGCGCATAAGAGTTTGTGTTTTGGGGAATAAAACATTTTTTTTAAATTCGATTACTTAGTGTTCATTACTAAGAACTGAAAACATGGACGCGGAGATATACGACCCAGACCAAGAAGGGACCTGAGACGATATGACCCAGATGAAGAAGACGAGAGAACTCAATCCGGATAGCAGAAATAGAAGAAGAGGAACATGATAATAAAGAGGCTATTTGACATTAAGCAAAACTAGGTTCATCTGAGAGCTCAACTTAAAGCGAAGAAAGCTAAACTTATATATAGTAAAAGTAATATTGGCGGTTTGGCGTATTGTTGGTGTCAGCCGGACAGCGATGGAGTCTATCCCCTTTTCACTAGCACCAGAACAGGGTAATTGTTTTTACGTCTGAGATCGAGCGCCACACCTAACATCAGCTACCCATTTTACCACACAGATCCAAACTGCTATTCATGAGCTGAGTTGGTTAGGGTCAGTAATGAAATGATATAATTGGTGCTCAAATATTGTGGCTTTGATCCACACTGTATTAAGCTTTAGTTTAGAACTATGGTCAGTAAGATAGATTGAGAGATCATTATATAATGAAATAATTTTGATCTCCACGTTGATCCGAATACTATGGCATTGTGGCAGACTATATAATGAATAAATCTATAAATTGTATTTATTCTTTTACCAACACATATCTCTATTGTTTAATGTTCACAAATGTCAGACCTGTTTACATGGGCCAAGTATTTTATGGTAGACATCGGAAAACGATACTAAAAATGTAACGTTTTATTATAATTACCAAATGTCTTTCTGTGTGTCCACACATCTAAGGCTCCGCCATATTTTGGCCTGATTTCAATTAAGCCATAACATATTGTTAATTACATCCTCATAAACGTTTTAAATTCGTTGAAGATTCCAATCAGACAGAATTTTTGGTAGGATGCATCTTGCATCTACTCTCTAAGTATTACTGTTCATCTTTTATCTTGTATTGTGGCAGCATTCACCCGGATTGGTTTGAGCCGGTCCCACCCATTTATGGTAATAGGAAGTATGCAAGTGGTCCCCAAAACCCCGCATGCAGACACTCTTGCTTGCCGCAGATTATCCAGCAGACACAGGGACGAGAGGACCAAAAGTAACAGCTGTTTTCCGGTGCAGACGCCT
Organism: Doryteuthis pealeii; assembly: GCA_023376005.1. Taxonomy (NCBI): domain Eukaryota; kingdom Metazoa; phylum Mollusca; class Cephalopoda; order Myopsida; family Loliginidae; genus Doryteuthis; species Doryteuthis pealeii. Next base: position 82,912,954 of record CM042139.1, on the reverse strand, counting down.
CTTGGAATTTTTCCTTTGGCTGGGTTGTGGCCCTAATACCACTACCCCCACTTCACTATAAAAAAACGCCTGTCTGTCATCCGGCGCTCACCCTCTCTATTTAATAGTTCCGGAAGGCATAAGACGTCTTCCTTCCTATATCTAGAATTTCTTAGTCGAGAGCACTATTAGAATAATATCCTTTCGAAAAGGTATGAACTCCTCATGCCTCCAGGAATGGGTTAAATTGTACTACACCTGTTCTTTTACAAATATTGTTTTTGCATTTAATATCCCTCTAAGGTTTATATGCCAAACCAAACCAAACCAAAAAGAGCTAAGATAGAAACTGCACGAGAATACTGCGCGCTGTTTTGAATAATTCTTGGAAGAAGCACCCAACAAAACAGCACTTGTGTGTTCACTTTCCCCATCTCCCAGACCATACAAGTAAGACATGCTGTGCACTGCTGGAGAAGTAAGAAATAACTCATAAGCCAGGTTCTTTAATAGAGTACATGCTGAGGGACACACAAGCGTTGACCAAGCAGCAGAACATTACAGTTTTGTGCAGACACTTGATGTCTTCTATACAACCTTTGACCTGATTTCAATGACTGAGCAATGACTCTCAGGGACGGATGGCAAGAGAGTTAAGATAATCCGTGTTGCCAGCATGCCTTGAGGATGATGATGATGATGATCATCATCATCATCATCATGTCTACTTCTTTACATATGCGGAACGGTCTTCTGTAAATGAAAGATTTCAACGCAAAGTACTTTATAAACATCAATGACCAACTATAAAACATAAATGTAATACGGGTTATCTAATGCCAATATAGCATTCTTATAAAAGAACAATGGTGGTGTTATTTAACCCATAACTGGAGGAGGTTTTTCATACGTTTCCCAAGGGTATTATTCCGAAACTGAATATGATAGCGCGCATAAAGTTCAAACTAGCCTTCTACGATTTCACAATCCAGAAAATGAGCCACGACACCATGGGACTTCACCTGAGGGCCGGTTTAGCGCAAACGGTAGAGCACTTGCCTAGGAATCGCAATGTTCCTGGTTCGATACCGGCCCTCGCCGTTTCTGTATATGGGTTGGCACAGGAATCTGTGGCGCTCCACCTCAGATACTTAAACAATCTCCTTGGTCTAGCGCTAGCGAAAAGGGGATAGATTCCCTCGCTGTTGCTGATACCGCCATTAGGTCACCCCGTCGACTTTACTTCACTTATTACTATTTCAAAAGCCATTCTTTACTTACCCCATAGTTGTTACTTAACCCATAGTTAGGGGATGAGGGTGTTCATACGTTTCCTAAGGGTATTAGCTCGAAAGTGAATGTGAAAACGTGCCTGAAGTTCAAACTAGCCTACCACGATATCGCCATTCAGCACATGAGCCATGACACCATGCGACTTCCCTTGATTACGAGTAAGAATTACTATTTTGAAGGCCATTCTTCACTTGTATAGACAATCGGAAGAAAATGAGTGATTTTTTTCTCATCCAGAACTAGAGAAATCTTGAATAGCACACTTCATAAATTTCCCTGTCTGGTGTATTTACGATCGAAATCCAGACAGTCTTCTCTGTGGACGTCTGCATTAAGACAAAAACAAAGTAATGTATTGATTATATTTTCTTGTGCAATTACTGGAATTAGACATCACTGATGAATATACGAAAACTGGTAATCAATATCAGAAATAAAATATAAAAATATAAAAAAGGAAAAGAAAATCAGTTTGATATCATCAAGTATATTTTCTCAGATAAACAACAGACGTCCTTATTAACAGGGAAGCAATTCTCTTTTTATTTATGCACAGCAAGTTCCATAATTATTCGTGTATAATAAATACTTTTATCAAGATTTTTAGGCCTAGAGTTATGGGATGCATATTATATACAAGGCTTTTTTCTCCGGTTACCATCGCCATTTTCGGGACGGCATGGTCGAAAGTAATTGATGTCTTTGACTGAAACAAATGACTGCATCTAGTGGCGAGGTTCCAATTCCAGGGCTCTGGGGAGTGTGGAGTAGTGTTTTATAAATTATAGGCGGCTGAATTATGCAAGTAGCTGAATTATGTAAGTACCTGTAGTAAGAATGTTTTGAATAAGGTTTGTTAGATTTAAAATCGGAGGGAGTTAAGTGGAGAATTTCCATAACCGTTAGGGTTATGAGTGATTAATGGTGACTCTGATTTGATCCCTCCGGGTGCGCGTGATTACAGGCGTGGAATAGTTTTAGATTAGATGTGACGAGGAATCCAGAGTGAGCGGATTCATAAGTCCACTCGCTCTGAGAGCCGTTCTCCACCGTGCAGTCGAAGATGGGTTGGGTTTTTTTTTAAAAATAAAGCTTTATAAGAAAAACGACAAGTCTTGTTGGTTAAGTTATTTAAAGAAGAAATGACCACCCGAAATAAAAAAAAAAGAAACAACCCGAGAAAGCAGCCCACGGAACCAACAAGAGAATATAGCGACCGACGGAATAGAAGAAGGGTAACAAGTAAGAGCCCTCATCCCATCTCTACTCCATCTGTTTCTCTCCCAATATATACCCAATGTTTTATAAGGGGTATATAACAGTAGCCGTTAATTGCTATTAGTCCCAGGACCAATCAGACCCGATGTGATGGTACCATCTATGTGTTAAATAGGTAAAGAATGTTTTCTTCATAAAAAATGTGTTTACAAAAATTGAATACCTAAATGGAATAAATAACCATATCGTCTTCGGCATAAAATAACCCAAAAGTTGAAATTCTACATATTCTAGCGGTTTCTATTCTGTTATAAAAGTGGTTTATGTGGCTCCTATGCTTTTATTTACTCTAGAAAAAAAACCTACAAATGAAAATTAGCTGATTCTTGGTAAAACAAAATTATCAACAATAGTATATTCTAATGTTTAGTGGCTATTGTTTGGTTGCGGCGTAAAATCAGAAGTATTTGTAACACATTAGTTTTTTTATTACCAATTTTCGTATATTCATCAGTTATATCTAATTCCAGTAATTTGACAATAAAATATAATTGAGGGCAATGACATGAAAATATAATTATAAACATTGACCTGACAGATTCCAGTATCATCCTGGAAGCTAAATAAGTACGATCGGATATAATGAAGTCCTATTTGTCGGATTCAGAATATGCTGACTTTATCCACGGTAGAAAGGTAAGAACCCACCCTAAAGGGGGGGGGGTTATTGAACATAACGGACCTAAATTCCACCATCGTATGTCACCCCACCGAGAGAAAGAAAATTCAAAAGAATCCGGGAATTAACCGAATTTAATGAAATTTTCAGTGTTGATATATTAAAGAATAAAAGATAATGCACCGGTTATTCTATTTTAAATCTTTTACATTTTTTCAGGTGAGTTAAATTTGGACCATGTATCTTTGAGACGTAACACAGATTCTCAAAAATACGTGGTTCAAAGTTAAGTGACCTGAAAAAATCTAAGAGTTTTTAAATAAAATAACTGGTGCATTCATTAATATATCAACACTGAAAATTTCATTGAATTCGGTTAATTCCCTTATTTTTTGATTTTTTTTTCTTTCTGCGGGATGACATACGATAGTGGAATTTAGGTCCGTTAAGTTCAATTTAATGAAAAAGGATGTGATTGAATGACACTAATCTGGATCTGGTGGTAAGGCCCCAGTTTTATAGCTCTGTGAAGTGTAGAGTACTCCTTTACTTCTATTACTGAGACCCGGATTGATAGTACTTAGTAGGATCCCATATCGCATTTCGGGAGATAAAGATTTCGAATTCCACTAAACATAAAAAAATGTAAAAACAAAAAAGGATGAACGTTATATTAAACCATTTTCAAACATATTTTATAAGAGAAAAATGCGTAGGTTGGTTTGGTTTCTTTGTTTATTGGCATACAAACCTTCGTTAATTATTTAACACCAAACCTATACAGTAATATAAGTCCGAAGGTGAACGTAATAGCACGATTGGAGTTCGAAATGGCTTATTGTGATATTGCAGTCCAGCATACTAGCTACAACTTCCTTTCCTTGTAGAGGAACAGTAGTGGTATTATTTAAACCCATAGATGTGGGGATGATGGGGTTCATATCTGTCCCATGGGTATGAGTCTGAAGGTGGACGGAATTCGAACGCTCTTACTACGATGTCACAGTCTTGGACGTTAGCCACTACGCCACGATTACTTCGCCTGAAAAATACGTAATCATTAATACGAAAACGAGTCAAATCGGTATGTTTGAAAATTATTCGTATTCGATAAGATCACATACAAACAGAAATGAGAAACAGCTACACAAAAAATGTAAATATGAACGTGCAATGAACACGCTTCCCTAACTTTTTAAGCTTAAAATAATTCTGAGGTTAGCAGTAGTCCGGTGAATTTTTCGTGGACGAGGAGTGGGGGTGAAGGGTCACAGGACACTTGAAGAAAATGAAAGAATTTCAAAGTCTCTCTTGGAAACACACAATCTCCATTATAATAAGATTAAACATTGAACCCTTTTTACAACTGCACAATGTGTTTCCAGAACGAATGCAGTTTTATTATATAAGATATAGCCTATATAGAGCTATGTTGTGGAGGCGCGTTTATAACGGATGTTGTGGAGGTGCCTATACAATGGACACGGTGGGTTCAAATGCTGGACGAGACTGTTTGCATTTCCCATAGCGCTAATACACTTGGCAAAGGTATGATTCCAACTATTCTCCCTCCGACTATGGGTCAATAGTAGGGAAGACTGGGCTCTTCAACCTTGGTTAGGCAACCAGTCTAGGAGAAGGAAAACTCTGAAATCAAGCCTGTTAAACTCTTCTTAAGAAAATTGACCTTGTGACATATCCTATTCGTGCGGAGAGGTTGGTAAATATACATAACGGTTACCGTCGTATTGATTGGATGATTTTAATGGTATGCCAACCCGTCTAGGGTTATTTATCTCGCGTAATCATGGAATGGTGTTCATTGTATATTTATATTTACATTTTGGCCGAATTTTTACTTAGGATGATTTTTTTATACAGTCCTATTGAATATGAATACTTGGTAGCGATTGTCTGCCCTTGGTAGTATGGACTTTGTCAAAAATGGTTATCTTCCCTTGCTGCCAGGGATTTGCCACAAGGTGACACTACTAGATGGGTATTTAAACAGCCTGGGAAGCCCTCCGCCTCTCTCACTTGGTCTAGCATCCACAAAAGATGGACTAGACGCGTGGTGTCTCTGTCCATTGAAGGGGGCTATACCCCCAATTATCAGTAAGTGACTCTCATATTCTTCATGAATTCTTTCTTACTTCCAAAGGACTTTCGTTCTATGTGTTTGTATCTTGTCATTTTTGTCATGTTCCACGTGCTAAGACAATAAATTCTGTATTGTTATTATATTGTACTTCTTTGTTCGAAATCATTGATGTATATATTCACCTACGTTGGAAGGTTACTCTGAGCCTTCTAACGTATTATAAGAACCACATATTCAAATCTTATACTTTTTTAACATATATTTGAGCAATAACTGGGATCCTAACACGTACTACAACGCCGGATCCAAGTGGACATGGGTGTAATGGCAATTACGTAGTACTCCACACTCGCCTATTTCTCCGGAACTGGAGCCTCACAACCAAATGCAATTTAATGTCATTCCTATGACACCATTTTTGGGGGTAGGGTTCTTATTCCGCTGAAGGAGATTCAGTCGGCTAAGTTCAGCTAACAGGGTGGAAAAAAGAGAAAATATTTACTCCTTTAATCAAAACCTCAGTAGCATATGATAGACAAGGGTTTCTATATCAACATGTTTATATCAATCACAAAAACTAATCGAAATATCGATTAGAAGCTGAAGCAAATCAATACTTTTAAGCTTTAAGAAACACAATGATTTTTCTTTTTAATTCTAAATCCAAGCATCGACTGTTTGGCAAAATAATTCCACCCTTGATTGACAAGTGATATTTAAAAATATCTAAGAATTGCTTGCGTAAGTTGTCAGCGAATAGACCAAATAAAACATCTGCCCCCGAAATGAACTTCATTTGGATAGATGATCAAAACTTAAAAAAGAAAACGAAAAAGAAAGAAAAATACAAAACAACGAATCACGTTTTTGACCTTTTTCTATCAGCTCTGGTCAGTGAGAAGATCTCTATGAGTGGAGAGCTAGCTTATTGTCTGCAACGTTGCCATTATAATTCTATAATGAGAGAATATTGCTCAAAACGACTAAATTGATTATATATGCAAAACTAATACACGTTCTGTGTTACTCGCTAAAAACGAAATAAAGAAGAAAAAAAGAAAAACACGTTTAAGTCTCTTAGCAGCTGAAGAAACGGTGTGATTGTATTCGTTTCCACAGTCAAAATGATTACTTTGCTAGCTGGTCAAGAATCGATGGCTCAACCCGGCGCTGAACAGCATCGGCTGGATCAATCAGTACCCAGATCTGGAAGCTGGCCAGCTGAGATGAGTGAGATTTCTTTTCTTCAGAACAAGATTAGTTGCTATCATTGCCCAAACGAGTTTCAGTGAAGAACTTTGACACTAATTACAGCAATCTCTACCTTTTTCTGATAGTGGCGCTTTAGTCGCCAAGAAAGTGTCTTTCGAATCCCCCGCTTTGTAGGAACCTTTGAATAAGAACATATTGCCGCTTTTTGGATTATATCGGTTACGAACACAACGCATTTCTTAGTGGGTGGGTGTATCGCAGTTTTCTTAAGAGGGGGATCTGCTGTGTCTCTTCAGGTAGAAAACACTCACTTGAAAAAACGTATTTCAATTTCTCAGTTTATACACTCATGGCATGGCTTAGAATAGGATGTCTGTATCACATGCAGAGGGCTACCCCCCACACCAGAGACACGGTGTTCAGTAAACTACATCTGCTGGCAAAAATTAAGTTCTGGAGAGTGGAGAGTACCCCTTCATTGATCTTACTTCCAGGTCCACTTTGAACCTGAGAGCTAGTACCTGTTAGGGTGCCATATACACTTCTGTTTAAAAAGAAATTGTATTCGTTTAGATACTCTTAAGAAACAACTACAAAAAACGTATAATGAATGCACTTCCCTAACATTTAGGTATAAAATAACCCTAGATGGATGAAGATGCCGTTAAAATTAATCACTCAATCAATCAATGTCAGCTTCTTTTTTATCATTTTCTTTTTTACTTTTTAGCGCCCTATCGACTGGGACATTAGTATACGCCGACTGCACCCCTACATAGGGATAAAACCCCTCCAATGAGGTCACATATTAGCTGTGGGTGGTTACCTGTAATGCTTAAGGACGGAATCCTCTTGGATGAGCAGTTGCTGACATGCAACCTTCCACTTTGGCCCTTATTTAGGCTAGAGTGGCGGTCGGAGATCGATTGGTTGGTTTTGTCAAACAAACCCCAAACTCTTTTTTATCAGATGTGAGCTAAAAGGCGGATGCTGAGGGTTTTAATGTCATCTGTATGCCTTTGAACTGCATCTAGTGGTGAGGTTCAAATTCTGGAATTCTGGGGAGTGAGGAGTACCTTTTGATTGCTATTACTGTCAGGTCAACTCGGAGTGTTAGTACCTGTTAGGGTCCCAACTATATGTTAGATAGATAAGAAAATCATTGAAAAAAATATGTTTAAAAAGGGATTAAAAGAATGTGAATAGCCAACAAAATCGAATAAAACAAAAACATCTTAGTAATGAGGTAAAATCCAACAAACCAGTTAAATTAAATCGACTTTTTAAAAAAATGGAACAGTTGTTCCTAAACTTTATTTGATCGACACACAAATATATTTAGGCGTGATTTTTCGTAAATTAAAAAATGCATTAACACACACACACACACACACGTACATATACGGAGAACATTTTAAAGAAAACAAACACAGGATGTCATGAACAATGGAAACTCTTTATGTCAATTCTTAAGTATTTCGGTTTTTTAAATTAAAACCTTCTTCAGGACATTGAATATTTGTATGACTAAAAGATGAAAGAGGTTCAGTGTATGTTGAATGTGTGATAACAGGTTATTATCCGTTATTTACTTGGCGTTTTTATTTTCACATGCAATGATCACGTCATCGGCTTTCATATAAAAATGCCAAGTAAATATCTTGCTGACAAGATAAATCAAAACTTCGTCTAAGCCGTAGCCGTGTCAGTGCTATATTACGGCTGCTCTACCCGGACCCAAACAAAGCACTAAGAGGAAATATTAGATGGGAGCTACACAGGGATGTTGCGTTCTGTCTTGAATACATCGTGGAAGCATCATCTGTACGGTCATCTGCTCCTTTTATATATAACATACAAGTAAGACGAACGAGACATGTTTGGCACTGCTGGAGAAGCAAGGATGAAGTCATAAGTGACGTTCTCCAACACATGGGCCACCCGGCAAAAACCTACATCAATCTGTGCGGATTCTGGATGCCGCGCAGAATACCTTCCAGGGTTCGTGCTGACAGTCCATTCTGACAGCGTGACCTGATGATAATGATAGGTCAGCAAGGGTTTGAGGTTTTGCCATTAACATTAATGCTATTTCACTACTCGTCTGTCACGTTTTAGTCATTCTCAACATATTTTATGATTTCTGGAGATTTTTTTATGATTAAGCATCAAATTCATAAATTTTGCCAAATACATTGTTTAATAAAATGTCGATCGTTTTTCTATATATTGTGCATTTTAAATCTAGAAAGTGTATTACCAGTCGACAGAAATTGCAATAAGCCTCAAGAACAAGATATTACTGTTATATGAATAACATAAATTAGATGAATTTTCCATAGGAATCCATTAAGATAAGTTTTATTGTGAAAATGCATTAAGAATCTAGAAATGAGTTTCAGTTTTTGGGAAAATAACCAAAAGTCTTTGACATTCGTTATAGATAAATGGATTCGTAAATTCTTTATAATGAACACACTTTTTCTTTTCTTCTAAATATTACGAATATTCTCACCATGCTTATATACGTATGTATATATGTATTATGTGTGAATGTATAGATGTATTGATTGATCGAAGTTATTAGGGTAACAAGGAGTTATCTTATCTTGGTTGGGAGGTGTGTCCTATTTGATCCCTTAAGACATTGTTTTTCTAATGTGAGAAACTATATCTTTTCATTTTTTGTTATGACTTTGGTAGCATGAACACCTATTCTAATCTCCCTCTCTCTCTCTCTCCAACGAGATAAATTCTACTGCCACGCAGTTGCGATGAAAACCCTATTAACGTATGTGGGATACACCTTTACATATATACCGTTTGCAATTCCAAGTATTGTTTGGTTGCATTATGTACAGTTTACTTGTTTGTGACATATATATCATGTTATTTTGTTGTATGTATATATATATAACATATATGTGTTGTATGCATTAAACATTCATATGTGCATTGTCCATGTGAATTATTTATTTGTCTTTCCTTGCCGAATATTCAATGTTAATGTATCCATGTATGCACTAATGCATTATAGGGATCTAGTGTTTGTTATAAACTAATACGCACAGTTCTTATAATGGCACTGAAGACCCTGCTAACGTAAGTGGTATACACCATTATATTACCCTTTGCATTTCCAAACATTGTTTGGTTGCTCTTTGGCGCATTATGTACAGTTTATTTATTGGGACATATCTATCATGTTATTTTGTTATTATATGTCGTATGCATTAAACACTCATATGTGCATTTTTCATGTGAATTAGTTGTTTGTTTTTCCTTATCGAATGTTCAATGTTAATGTATCCATGTATGCACTAAAGCATTATAAGGACCTAGTGTTTGTTATAAACTAATACGTACAGTTTTTATAATGATAACTCTTTCACTACCAATTTTTTTGTTTTGTTTTTTTCTAAGTTTGCAAAATTGTGGTTTGAAAATGACGTTTTAAGGTTATAATGTGAATGTGATTCGACTGGGACTCTAGCGTCCCAGTGGGAATGTAAGGGTTAACGTCTGGAGCTATCTTATGCTTAGGGATTAGGTGTGGTAAAATCTATCGACTTCCCTATATAAGTCATAGGAAAGGTAAAACAAGGTAAATAAATAATTCCACAACGTTTATATAAATTGTGCTGATAATCGCAAACAATATTCTTTTATCGGTCAATAGACTTACAATAGGACAAAGTTTAATTTATTCAGAAAGCATGTATTTTGGATGGGGTTAATTAATTTTGTTCAGACTCTCCGTGGCTTCACTTTAATTCAGGGTTCTTCGCTTAGCAGTTTTTCTTTTCTCTCCAGCTAGGAGAGGTCCCAAAATGTCCGTCTGTCTGCCTATGTGGCTTTTCGCTACTGTTCACAGAGGGACTGAAATTTGTTGTCACCTTCTAGTTGGTGTTGTCACCTTCTTCTTATCTGGCCTCTGAAAGACAGTTTATTGGGAACTCACTGCTGGCTTTTAGTCCTTTCCTCCCACCTTTAAACCCACGCCTAATTTTGGGCTATATCAATTCTTCGTATAAGATGGAATCACCCAAAATATTATTTTATCGTTGCCAATTCCATTTGTTCAGACGATAACCGTTACACAGGGTGCGCTTGTTGAGATGTATGCATATAGGTATTAACACAACCCATTCGCTACGGGTGGGATGTGACACAAAAGTGCGTGTACGGGTTATCCAGCAAGGGTCGAACTCGCAATTCAGTAGTAATGGATCTACGAGACTAACTTGCTAACTATTATACCATGGGACGCCCTGGTATGTATGTGTGAATGTAGGTTTAAAATGTCTATTAAATACATAGAACATTTTTACAAGTTTCAAATAATACTGAATCTTTGCGTGACAAATTTGTGCGAGTCATAAAATCTTTCATGCTTAGAAAGTCACATCCATTCATAGCATTGTCTATCATTCTTTTACAAAATGATATTATTTGATGGTCATACTCGAATCTGAAATGGCAACCCTAATTTATGTATGTATGTATGTATGTAAGCATGTAACTGTAAGCCATAAAAATAAGGCGCACCATGACAAAAAAGCAATATAGTTAAAATACTATAACGTAAACAATAATGTAATTTCCAGTCCAATTAGCAACTATGTGGTAATTTTATGGAATCTGTGTTCACGCAGAACGTCGTTTTTTAGTCATCAAAATTCTCAATAGAAAGAAGATAACTATAAAATGCTAAGAATAGTTGTTCCCCTCTCTAAATAAAAAGGCCTTTCAAGATGTCCTCACTTTGTGGAGTCAGTTTTATCTGAGTTCACATAGAGTCCAATGCCTCTTGTCGCCCTCTTCAGGCTATGAAGCGTATACAAAGCTCAAATAGAGTCAGCGTTAAAGCTCATTCAGAATTATAAGGTGTCTACAAGAGATTAAACAAGCTTCAAATGCAAAACCAATCTCCCAGGTCTAGTGCTAGTGAAAAGGGGATAGACTCACTTGCTGTTTGGCTGATACCGACAATAAGCTACTCCACCTATTACTATTTTTCACTCTATAGTCATTATCATTTTTCCGTGTGGGTTTTTGGTTTGGTTTCTTTGTTTGATTGCATATCACTCTTCTTGGATGGTTAATGTCAGAACTATCATTGTAGAACAAAAATAGTGGTACTATTATATCTGTAGCTGGGAGATGAGGGTCTTAATAACTTTTCCAAGAGTATTAGTCCGAAAGTGAACGTTATAGCACGACTGGAGTTCGAATTCACTTACTACGTGGTCACAGTGCAGTACGTTAGCCACAACACAACAGGACTCCCCCTTGTGAGTTTTTCACCCCAGTTTTAATAGTTGATCATTCACTGAATTCTGAATAACAGCAAGGCGCCTCGTATCTCCAGGATTCTTCTGAGTATTATAGCGGATCTTAACCATGCTTTTGTCTATATGGTCTTGATTCTTCCTTTGATTGTTTGGGACTCATTTTAACAATGCAGTTGTTTCTCTAAGCGTGTGTCGACAGTTCGGTACAACTGGTATGACCGCCAACCTCATGTCCCACAGCCTTTTTTAGTTTTATCATAAGGTCCAAGTATTCGTCTATGTGGTTAGGTTGAAAGGCCAAATCCAACTAGATGACATGTTCTTCCTTTTCTTGCTAATTAACACTGTCTGACAAGACAGACAGGATTATTTCTTTAGTGTTTTATATTTTTCTTAACTTAGGTTATCGCCAAGAGAAAGTTTCTTGTGAAAGAAATTATTTTTAGAACGTTTAAAAATTTTTTCTATGTGTTTGACAAGCCACTATAATCCAGGCAGAGAAATGTACTATAAGTGGCGAGTCCATCTGTTCAGTGAAAAACTTCTTCTAGGTAAATTTGTTTGAAATGTTATCATATATATGAGGAAGTTTTTTAGAGATTGTATGTATATATATATATATATATATATATATATATATATATATATATATATATATATATATATATATATATATATATGGAGAAAGGAAGTGAATCCGACGGTATGTAGTATATTAAGAAAAATGAAAAAACACAGATTTAAATGGGTTAAGTGGTGAGTTTATTGGCCGACGCTGCAGTGTTTCGATCTATTAATTAGATAATCTTCAGGGCATTTGTTGATATATGGAAGGTGATAAGAAATTTTTTATCACAGAATAACGAGAAAAGCGAGTGGTAGTCCTTTTTATTCACCTTGTTTAAAAATTTAAAAAGTATTTAAATATATATATATATATATATATATATATATATATATATATATATATATATAAAGTAATCCACAGACACGTGTTTCGAGGTATCACCTCTCATCAGTCTGGTTATATATATAATCATCGATACCAATTTCAACTGTAACCACAATTGTTCATGAAACACCTCATCTCCCCAGCTATGGAATAACTAGTATCGCTATTTTTCTCCTACAAAAACAAGGTTGTCTAGTCATTTATTAAAAATAATTCTTCTTTCTGAAATATATTTCCTCTAAAAAAATAATTCTGTTCGTAGTTTTTAATGGTGAGATATTTCACACTTCCTATCGCTTTTTCACACCAAGATATTTCCAGATAGAAATGTATCCACCTTTACCATTCTCACTAGAAGGCTTTGGAGAAGAAATCACTTTCAATCTTTTATGATTCTTCCTAAATGACTTAAGAAGTAACCCAGTCCTGTATGTCCAATATCCCTTACAAAATTGATATATTCACCTTGGCATGAATCTCTACCAGAAACCAACCCTCCTGTCTGAAGGTATAAGTTCAAGCTGATGCCAAAATATTTTATATCGCGAATATTTTTCAAGTTTTCAGTGCATGTATTAGATTACTGGCGACTTTCTACGTTACTTGGCGAAAATGCAACATACAGTGATGTGGTTACAGCCTAGATTCATATCCCGCAGGCATTAGTTATGAAATTCGCACATCATCTCACCTTGGCTCTAGCGAAGAATTTATAGAAACCTAAATAGGCTTATGCAATTTTTTGAAAGGTTTATACCTTGAAGGCGTCTCTTTTGCCATGCCGTAAGGTCAAAGATTGATTTCTGGTATTACATTTTGGCAATAGAAACATATTTTTCATTGGGTATTCACTTCAGAAACGATTTTTCTCACTAAATAATTTAATGTAACCAAGTTTTCACCTATAAATATTTTGATTTGGTTTCTTTGTTTAATGACATATCAACTTCCCTGGGTTATTTAATTCCAAAGCCATCCATGTAGAAGAACATAAGTGGTACTATTTACCCCATATCTGTGGGATGAGTGGGTTCATACGTTTTCCCAATGTATTAGTCCGAGAGTGAAGGTAATAACGCGACTGGAGTTCGAACTCGCTTACTCCAATATCGCACTCTAGTTCGTTAGTCACTATGCCACGGGGCTCCCATAAATATTTTGGAGTTGATTAAAGTAGGTGTTTAGTTGTTTGGTGTTTTAGGTGTTTAGGTGTTTATGGGCAGTTTATCTGTCGGTAGTACATCCGCCTTGAAACCATTAGTTTCCAGGGTCGATACAGACCCTCGCATGAACAGCGTGGCTTGGATATGTGTGGTAATGTGAGAAGTTGATGGTAGCTTTGGTGCTCCACCTCAGATGCAGAATGGATCTACCTGGTCTTGCGCTACTGAGAAGGGGATAGACACCTCGCTGTCCGGCATATACAGACAATAGGCCAGTCCGCCTACTTTATTTTTAAAAAACTAGGTGTGTACAAGTCTCGTTCCTAACAATGCAAACATTGAATACTGTCACCCATGATATTTTTAATTTAACATTAAAAAAGAAGTCATGGCAGAGATCTCTCAATACTAGGGTGAGTCAAAAGTTTTGCAAATTTCATATTTAAAGTATTTCAAGGTCTGTTTTTAATGCTAAGCTTCTGGGGGTGTTGATTTAAGTTGTATTGTGAAGGACCAAGTTCTATAGACAATGTATATATTTACCAACTCCTACGCACGAACAGGATGCGACGCAAGGTCAATTTCTTAAACGAGGTTGAGCAGGTTTGAATTTTTTTCTTCTCCTAAATAGGTTGCCTAACCAAGGTTGAATAGCCCAGTCTACTTTACTATTTACCCATAGCTGGAGGGAATATAGTTGGATTCATACCTTTCCCAAGGATACTAGCACTTATTGAAATGCAAACAGTCTTGACCAGGATTTGAACTCATGTCGGTGAGTTCATTTCCTACGACTCCATATTCTATAGACAATGTACGATTGCTTGTACTTGGTTGGTATCCAACCATTTCAAACATGGTATAATCTTCTACAACGGGTATTCCTGGCTTTGGTTTGTCTTTGAGGCTGGTATCACCTTCTTGAAACGTTTGAAACAGTTTTGTACCACAAGTTCGTTGACAGTTCTTGTCATATCATTAATTTCTTTTGCTGCTGCCCTTGCACTCAGTCCTTTTATTCATTGGTAAAATGGCTCTTGCTGCAATATTTTACCATTCATCATCAAAGATGTAAAATAAAGAATAAATAATTATTTTCTATATGAAATATATGAAAATAGAAAAAAATGACTAATTCAGCAATGATTGTGTCAAATATATATTATATATTTTGTGTTTTACCCAGTCATTTTTACTGATAGTTTAAACCCATTATATCGTTGAATAGAGTTGGTTGAAATCTTTAATTTTGTACATAGAATATATGTTTATCTCTCTCCACTCGTTCAAGCTATATTCAATTCCCAATAATATCAAATCATTGTTTTTTAAATTTAATTGTGTTAAATAAGGGATATAATATAGAGATACAAGTTGCCACAAATCATCAGTGAAATTCGAAAAAAGCTTTGGTTCAACCCGGTAGAGTGAAATATTGAGGAAATCTATTTTGGACACACGTGCGAATTGTCAAATAGGCCAATCACGACCACTCCGAAGGTTACGTGAGGCCAGCTATGCAAATAAGCACCATACACGGTCGTCCTCTCCTGCTCTTAGATACGACATGGGACGGTAAGACATCGTATTGTAACCAGCCCGAGACGGAAACGATCAAAAGGGCTGGGACCCGATAACATAGTGACTACTACAATTAAACCAGGCTACGAAGGGTCATGTTACCAGAACTCCAAAAAAGTTCGGTAGGCATGTTTTCTGCAATCTCCTAACCTAAATCCAACCTTACCAAACCGGATTTCAAACAGTGAACTTGGAATTACCATTGTTTGTGTTATACATTGTTTGTACCTAATTTTATATTGTTATGCTTTTAGTACAGTAGATTTATCGTAGAAGTAAAAGTTTTTCTTTTCTTCAAAAGCTTTGCCCAGTTTTCTCTGCGCATTTACATCTCAGTTTATTGCCCTACAAATCTTACGGGTATAATTTGTATATATTTTTTACAATTATACAAACTTTTACAAAAATTGACTCACCCTTGTATATAAAGGTTTATTATTTTATGTACCTAGATTTATGTTCTAATTTTGGTTGTTATTTTAGTCATAACTGTTCGTACGCGTTACTCGTCGGCTTTTTTCAAGCAATCTGTCGTAGTCAGTAACATTCTACAAATTTCGAACCATGCCCTTTATGTCATTAATGGTGGGAGGAGATTGTTTTCATTCCATTGACCGTACTTAGATAATAATTAGAATAGAGTTAGAATAGGATTGGTAGGAGGACGGGGAGGCGGAGAAGAAGCTCTCAAAGTACGGTTGACTAACGAGAAGAGATTCCTTTAGTTTAAATTCAGAATTTTCCTTCTCCTAACCGGTTGCCATACTAAGGTTAAAGAGCACAATCTGCCCTACTATTTAATCATATCTGGAGGGAGGACAGCGAAAAGTGTAACCATAAATACGGGGAGTCGTGAATTAGGGCTTCACTGTACAAACATTTCATATTACAAAAAATGTTCAAACTTACAGTAACGTCATGTTTTGTATTTACCGAGCCCCTCCGCCAGGTGTAAAATGTGACGAAAGGGCAATTCTTAAGCAGAGTTTAGATTCAGAGTTTTCTTTATACTAGAATGCTTGTCTAACCAATAATAGAGAACTCGGTCTACTCTACTATTTCCCCATAGCTGGATAGAGAGCATAAGGATTCATATATTTCAAAAGGGCATCAACAAGATAAATGCTAACAGCCACGTGCAGGAATTGAACTCGGTTCACCGATTCCATTTCCTACGACTATACCTGTTACGATAAGAGTGCCGCATAAAAAGGTTAAGCATTGAAGAGCCGGCGCATTACTTAGATTGGTGACAACTTAGAACTACGAGAAACCATAAGCAAGCTGAGGCCTGTGCGCCTGAGTAGGCAGAGCTTAGTAAAATCGTGACACGGTGAATCACGTTGAAATCATCCGTTCTCATCTTATCACCGGAGTTAAGCATCGCCGAGCTTGTTCACTGTTTAAACGGGTTTTTTTTTTTAGATAGAACAGGTACTATAAATATACATTCTAAACAACGTTTTTTTTTTTTTTTTTTTTTGCCTGACATTGTTTAGTAGCATATCAAACTCATCTGGGTTAATTAATGCCTAAATTTGATTTATTTGTAAATAAATCATCAACTTTCCATTCCGATTATTTGTTTAATTAATCCCATTTTTATTTATTTATAATAATCATTTGTTTGTACACAGTTTCAAGAATTCTTATCTAATACTAATAATTTTCAAACATATCTATTTGACCCATATGTGGTATCCTAACAGGTACTCCCACTCTGGGTTAGGAAGGAGGAGAAGGGGCCCTCAAAGTAATTTGACTAAAAAGAAGTGAGCCTCTTTGTTTAGAATTCAGTTTACCTTCTTCGATACTAGTTGGCATTCAAAGATTATAGTGTCAAGTCTGCACAACTATTTACTCATACCAAGAGAGAGAATAGTTGGATTCTTACCATTCCCAAGGGTATTAGGGCTATGTGAAATACAATCAGCCACGTCCAGGATATGAAATCGTCTCGCCGTGTTCATTTCTAACGATAGTAACTATTACACCACGCGTCTCAACTACAAAGTTGACATGGGAGTAATGACCACAATGCAATATTCTGCATTCCTCAGAGCTCCGTAACTGGTGCCTCATTACTGGATTCAGTTGAGTGACATACCCAGGACACCCCATTAATTATTTTGTGGTGGTGGTGGTGGTGGTGGTGGTGCTGGTGGTGCTGGTGGTGGTGGATGGGTCTTGCCCCTCTGCAGGAGATACAGTTAGCGTATTCTAAACTTGTCTTTCGTTAGTCCGATTTCATTGGGAGAAGTGTATATCGATACTTATTTGAACCTTGACCTAATGTCGTTTGTCTGCCTCTTCAACTCAACCATATTAGATCTCTTCTGCACTGTTCGTAGTGTAAGTAGGTGGTGGAATTCTTAGTCTTAAACCCAGTGTTATCTGATACGACATATACTGTAAGCATAGACTGCAGAATGAAAACTACCTTCGCTGATTGAATAAAGGGCTCGGTTCGAAATTACCAGGTTACCTGACAGACGCCTGAAAGAATTTGCTTGCGGGCTACAACAACTAAAATGTTGTAACTATAACAACCAAGTCTCAGTAGATTAGTGTATAATAATGGTTATTTGTTATTTGAGAACTTCAAATAAAAATGTCAAGTTTTTAATCAAACTGTGCCTAAAGGCTTTCTCAATTAAAGGTACTAAAATGAGTATTTGAGATTTGCAGGGGAAAAATCTTTTCGAAAATTCTATAAACTAAAAATTATAAGGTTCGTAGTTAGAATGTTTATTTCAAGAATTTGAAACCTAGAACATTAAAACTAACACCCACCTTTTTACTTAAACAAGAAAAACAGCGAAAATTCATAGCATGTCAAACACCCTATATTATTAAAAAACATTTTAATGTGATGATTTTTGCTGTTATTAAGCAACGGATTTACGACACAAAAACAAGGGAGATATTTCTAAAAAGATATCAGTATAGAAGATATTTTGTCCTTCCTGAAAAAAAAATCTAAGAATATAACAAGCTTGAACTTTAACCTATACACTTGTCAGTCAAGGCGATTCCCGATCGATTTAGGAACAAACAACTGCAGGCAACTTACTATCAAAATCAAGAAAAATTATCCGAAGAAAACACATATTAATAAATCTGACTATCCTTCAAAATTTACTGCTTGGCATAAAGTAACACTGAACATGTTTGTTACATAATCATTAGATACCTAATGATTATGACAATAGTGTAGAAATCATATTAGTGCAGCTGATGGTCTTGAGAGTGAGTGACGGCACTTGACCTTGATCTCACCTTGCGTTCTGAGGATGGAATGTGAGAACCGGAAGGCAATAGAAGGCCCCCTTCCGGTTTATGGAGTAAGCAACTCAGTTAGTCAGTTAGAAGTTAGAAGCGAAGCTAGCAAGATGTAAGGATCGGCGCGCATTGTCTGGTTGGGGATTTCGAATAAAGTAACATCAACATAAATCGAAGTCTTGTGTTTATTACTAAAAACTACCAATGACACAGGGCTTCTGATAACAAGAAATCCCAACAGAAACCAGACCCGGAATCCCCAATAGAAGACCAGACGAGACCTTAGAAGATATACCAGGCCAGAAGAATAGACGACCAGAGTACGAAGTAAGAGAAGTATATAACATATACATATTTAGTGCCGGTAAAGAAGGCTATGCAACAAATATATCTATTTGATGCCGTGACCAGGATTTTGGGGACCAATACGTTGGTCCAGTTGGGTTTTGATTTTGTCAGGAAATTGTAAATGGCCCTGCAGTGTTTTTTTTTGTTGAAAACTTGTTGTAAATGTAAAATTGATGTATGCATGGGGGGAACCAGACAACCGCGCAGAAAGAGAGAATAGAATTGGAAGTTATTTAGAAAGTACCAGAATACGGTAGAGCCTCAAAATGGAGAGGCAAGTAAAAAGTAAATTCATAATTAATTATGAATTTAAAATGTATGATTATGAGGGATGTTTCATAATCATTAGATACCTAATGATTATGACAATAGTGTAGAAATCATATTAGTGCAACTGATGGCCTTGAGAGTCAGTGACGGCACTTGACCTTGATCTCACCTTGCGTTCTGATGATGGAACGTGAGAACCGGAAGGCAATAGAAGGCCCCCTTCCGGTTTAAGGAGTAAGCAACTCAGTTAGTCAGTTAGAAGTTAGGAGCGAAGCTAGCAAGATGTAAGGATCGGCGCGCATTGTCTGGTTGGGGATTTCGAATAAAGTAACATCAACATAAATCGAAGACTTGTGTTTATTACTAAAAACTACCAATGACACAGGGCTTCTGATAACAAGAAATCCCAACAGAAACCAGACCCGGAATCCCCAATAGAAGACCAGACGAGACCTTAGAAGATATACCAGGCCAGAAGAATAGACGACCAGAGTAAGAAGTAAGAGAAGTATATAACATATACATATTTAGTGCCGGTAAAGAAGGCTATGCAACAGGTTGACGTGCCGTTAAAATTAATCAATCAGAGATGCCAAACTAAACATTAATGTTATCATGTTCTGTAAAACGAGTCCTTTTGCAATCATGTATTCTATTAGTTTAAAGGTCGAGTAGTTTTATTATAGAAATTAGCAAAAAAATGCCCACTAGGCGGTGTAAAAATGTATTCTTAAAGGATATGGCGTCATGTTTACGGACGAAATGCTGGTGGCTAAGCACTCTATGACATGCAACTCTCCACTTTGGCCGTTACTTAGGCTAAACGGGTGTTCGGAGAGGCCCCTCCGATTAATCGGCGGGTAACGTCAAGCCCTAGTACCTATATGATTGTCCCAATCCTATTGCCCTAATGGCAAACCCCCAACCATTTTTATCCTATATGTGCTAGAAGGCGGTGTACTGGCTATGATTTTAAATCGCATCTAGTGGGGAAGTTCCAATTCTGAAACTCCGGGGAACGTGGAGTACCTTTTTATCGCCATTACTCCCATGTCCACCCAGTATTGGAGTGGCAGTACTGTTAGAGTCCTATCTATTGGTTAAATACATTTTTAGAAATGAGTATAAAAAATGTGTTTAAAAGAAATTGAGTTTGAAAACAAAAATTGAATACCCAACAAGAATGAATAAAAGAAAATGTTGTCGACATAAAATAACCCAACTAGGATTGACATGCCGTAAAATACAATAAACCAACCAAACATTAAGAATCAAGAAGGAATGTTTTTTCTTTAGAATGTCTTTTAAAATGGCGGATAATGGTCAATGACTCGCATAAATATAGCAGACTTGTTAACATATTTCTCTCCCTATAGAGAGGTTTTAAAAATACATTAGAATATCAACTGTTACATTTTTTGGCTTAGGTCAAGTAGGCGATGGGTCAAAAATCTGTTCGAGGAGTCGCCAAGAATAGCTTCTGATATATATGCGTCAAGATCAACAAATACAGCCGTAACGGATTGATAGAGTTATTTACTCAGCTTACCTTAGATTTGGCATAAGGCCAGAAGTATTGGGCGCCCAATAAGAATCGAACTCACAAATAATGGTCTGGAAATCTAGCTTGCTAACCATTACATTAGGTGAGGTGCCATTGACGGATTTATATATATATATATATATATGATATCCTAACACAGCAAAAATAGCACATCGTCACTTATGATCTTGTTCTTACACCCCCAGCAGTGTCCAGGGCTTTTTCTGTGTGATAGGAAGCAAATGGCCATACAGCTGTTCTTTTGTGTGGTGCCATTTGTAGGATTTACTAAAGAGAACACATAGTTTCCTTATACAGTTTCCATCTAGCTTTTTCTCTAAGCGTGTCCTTAGAGTCCAAGTGTTGAATACAGTAGCACTGACGGGGTTATAGCTTGGAAAAATGTTGCTCCAAGATGTAACTGGTCGTACAAAATTTAAATTTACTAACATAATAATAATAATAATAATAATAATAATAATAATAATAATAATTTGGCTTATTAAAATAATTATTCGGATTTAATTAAAGATTAGTTAGGTTTATGGGTATTTTTTCAAATGACATGAAATTAAAATAGTAATGTAAATGTCCCACGTCCTTGGGAAGCAGAGAAACAAACAATATATATATATATATATATATATATTATATATGTGTGTGTGTGTGTGTGTGTGTGTGTGTGTGTGTGTGTGTGTGTGTGTGTGTGTGCGTGTGTGTTTGGTTGTGTGAGTTTGTGTGTGCGTGTGTGTGCGTGTGTTTTTATAGCAACAAATTGTTTACTGTGTACGCCAGCTGGGAAGTCTTAATATAAAACACCAAAAATATCTGGTTCTAGAAATCGCAGTCCTAGAGCAAAAATTATTCAGCTATCTATTCTATGTGAATACAGGTGTGCACTCGTATATGTGTGCACTCGAGTAAGTGTGCAAAAAACAGAGAGACAGACACAGAAGAAGAGACAGAGACAGAGGGAGAGACAGAGAGAGAGAGACAGACAGACAGACAGACAGACAGACATCATTAAAGTCTTGCTTTCTGCTTTGCGAATAAGTTTATTCTGGCTAGGCATCTTAACTTTATGCCACCTCAGCCCAGTTGGCTGTTGCTTTAGAATACACCGACTGTATCTCTGCAGAGGAGTCAGACCCCTCCAACGGGGCCACCTTTTGACAATGGTCAGCGACCCATGATGCTTAAGGATGGAACCCTAGAGGCTGAGCAGTCTCTGACAGGCAACACTCCACTTAGACCCTTACTTAGGCGAGACAGACTGTCGGAAAGGCACCTTCCGTTCAATCGAATGGTCACGTTAAGCCCTATCACCTATATAATTATCCCAACCCTATTGCCTTTATAGCAAGTCCCGTCCTTTGTTATCCTATATGTGCTACAAGTCGGAGGCTGAGGGTGTTCATGTCCTTGGTATGACGTTAAACTCTATCTAATGGTGAGATTCCTGTTCTGGGGGTCTGGAAAAGGTGGAGTACCCCTTCACCATTGCTTCCAGATCCACTCTGACGCGGAGTGGTACTACCGGTTAGGGTCCAATCTATGGGTTAAATAGAAATTTGTTTATAGAAAAACTGAGTTTAAAAAATGTTCATCTAAACTATTGCTACGAATCTTTCAAAACTTTGCTACCAAAAATATAACAAATTTGAACTTAACCCTATTAACTTATCCCTTAAAGTGATTTGCTCTCTCCTTAGCAACTACAAACAACCTATTGTCAAAATTAAGACGAATTCTTGAAACAGACATAACAATAAATTTCTCCATCCACGACAACCTACCACTTGGCATAAAATAATCCTGGATTGGTTGATATGCCGCTAAAATCAACCAATCAATCAATCTAGATCCCCCATTTTGGTAAAAATAAAATTTATCGTAACTTTTTTTCTAAATTTTATTTATCAAATATATCTTGTATATCTTACTTATTTATCAACACCGTTTTCTTTCTAGAAATAAAAATTGAAAATCTTTAAAACTGAAAATTTAGCAGCCGCTTTGTACGTCTCTACTAACTGAGCAAAAGCCTGCTTTTCTATTTTTATGTTTACGCTTGAAAATGTCATTTTCAATTTTCAGTTTCAAATCATTTTTATGTAAATAGCTGTACAACTTTTATAAGTTTCCTTCTTCCTTTAAAATTATCTGAAAATGTGTGTTTACTGCTGATCCTTTATTTGTCATCTGTCGACATTAGTTAACCTGATGTTTTCTCATCGGCCACAGTCGTGACCTGACGTCACAAACAAAACGACGTTTTATCTTTAAGCATTCCAAATTCACACATGGTCTGACACCACGAAAAAACTTATCCAACACTTTATCTTGTTGTCCAACGTCTCAGACACAATCTTTCATTATCAGAATCAAACACATCACCCACATGGAAATGCCTGTCTTCGTTTATACAAGAATTAAACGAATCAATCGTATCTTCATTTTATGCCATTATTTATTCTCCTTTTTTGCCATTTATGTTTAAGGCTTCACAGTTTGCTTGTTTTTTGTTGTTTTTGTTTTTTGTTTTTTGTTTTTTTTTTTTTTTTTTTGCTTTTTCTTAGGAGAGAAAAACAAATCCATTGATTAAAAGAGTAAAATAGATTTTGCACGATTTCAATGTTAGTAAGAAGTTCAAAATACTTCTATTTAAAAAGTGCTCTACTTCGAGCAATTTTCAATTGACCCAACGGAGGCCATCCCACCGAAACGCCAACTGCGATTGGTTGGGTAACATCATCCGCTGGCCTGCAGACAGACTCCTTCGTAAAATGATTTATGGTGAACTCGCGAAGGACAGAAGGACCCCAAAAGCAGTTCAAAGAACATATGAAGATGATGCTGAAGAAATTCACCTTAATACCTTCAAGCCTGAAAGATCTGGCCTTCTACAGACAGGGTTGGCGAGACACGGGCCGCACGGGAGCTGAGCGGCTCAATATCGAGATTAACAGATCTGCAGAGCGACAAAGTCTTTGTCGTCATGAACCAGCAAATGCAGATGAAAATTTCCCATGCAATGAGTGTGACCGCATCTGCAAATCCTGAATTGGACTAACTAGCCACCAGAGAGTCCACAACTGTTGAACATGGAGTGACGTCGTCGTCGTCTGCGATAGACTTCTAAATGAATAAAAAAAAGATTTTTAAAAAGTGCTATACAGATGTTCGAGAATTATAAACGAATTTAAGAATCTGTTTATTAATCAGCGAATTTCCCCTTTTGTAGAACATTCAACACATTTTGGAAAATCACTTCGTCGGGGAAAAATGCCTCGTTTGCATTAGATTGATTGATTCAATTTAACTGCATGTCAACCCCTGTAGGATTATTTTAGGCCTAGATGTTAAGGAATCGCGTTCATTGTACATTTATATTCACATTTTTATGAAGGTGCGTGGTGCAATGGTTAGAGCCGTAGGAAATGAACTCGTCGACCCCATTTCAAGTCCTGGATGAAGCTGCATTTCACATAGCGCTAATATCCTTGGGAAAGGTATGAATCCAAATAATCTCCCTCTCGGCATGAGTAAATAGTAGGGCGGATTAGTCTCTTTAACCTTGACTACGTAACCAGTCTAGGGAAGGAAAACTCTGAATTCAAACCTGTTAAACTGCGCTTAAGAAATTGACCTTGTGTCACACCCTACTCGTGCGGAGTGGTTGGTAAATATGTATATTCCCATTTTAATATAGTTGTTTCTTGAGAGTTTTATCCATAGTTATAATGAATCATGTATTTCTATCTGATAATTAGAGTTTGCACACGTTTGTGTGGTTTCCAGTATTCTTATCTTATGCTAATAAATATATGGTTTCAAGTGAATATTTCTATCTAATAATAGCCATTTCTTTGATAGTTATGGGCCGGGTTAGCTCAACCGGCAGAGCATTCGGCTAGAGACCACAAGTTTCCTAGTTCGATACCGGTACTCGCCAACTCAGCGTATGAGTAGCACAGGGATCTGTGCGGTAAAATAAGGAGCCGATGGTAGGTGTGGCACTCCACCTCAGACGCAAAAACAATCTCCTTGGTCTAGCGCTGTATTGCTCATACCGACATTAGGCCGCCCCGACGACTTTTTTACTTTATTCAAGTAATTGCTAATAATCCTTAGTTAACAAATATATCTTTAAAAAATAATTCTTTCTATAAACAATTTACAATATTGCTTTGACCAATGGAATAATTTTGTTGAATTGGTTATTTTCAAGAAAATCAATAATTGACTGTGTGTACAAATTTTAGAAATTGCATTTAAAAAGAGGATTCATCTTCTGAAAAAGATAATGTTTTCAGAGAAAATTTCGTAAGAGAAACCAACTCAGACTTCAGAATCTATTGGCGAAACCGAACTGTGCTAAAGCGTACAACATCAATATGTTTACTATAATTGACTATGCCAGTTCTAATTTTCAACTGCTATTTTGGAAGCGCTGTACATCACTTCCTTCAGACTTGCTTTTTAAGCAAAAGGAATTTACGTTCAACCTCCAAATCAATAACGTTTCCAGCTTACCTTCATCAGAGCCGGAGTAATTGCAACTGACCCCAATCTCTCTCTCTCTCTCTCTCTCTCTCTCTCTCTCTCTCTCTCTCTCTCTCTCTCTCTCCCTCTCTCTCTCTCTCTCTCTCTCTCTCTCTCTCTCTCTTCATATTGTTTTGTCCTCTACTTTTTACAGCCGTCTAAGTTGATTTCTGTTACAAAATTATCTCTGAAGATTCGTAAGCGAAAAAGAGAAAATTAATGCTTTCTTCATTGTTCATTTCTAACATCGTAAATACATATTCAGTCTTGATACCTTTTGAAAGAAAAAAAACTTGTATATCATGTCACAAAGAATATGTAGCTATATCTTTTGTTTCTGGTGTTATGATGGTAAACGTAGTGTTGGTATTTCTTAGACATTAGGTTTAAACTTGGCACCAAATCTTTTGGAACTACACAAGGAAATCGGTAAAAGGAAGAACTTAAGTAGTCTGTGATTAAAATACCCAAAAGTGCTTTAGGAATTTGTATTCATCCAACCGAAACCACCACAAAGCAGGATGCGACGCAAATTTAATTCTTACAGTGTAAACTGGTTTTAATAAGTGATCTTCCTTCCTCCTAGACTGACTGTCCAAGGCTGAAGATCCCAAATTACCTTTCTTTTTACCCAAAGCCGGTGTGAGATTAGATTATTCACGCCTTTCCGTAAGTCATTAACGCTAATGAAATGCAAATAGTCTGGTCCATGCTTTGAACATGTGGCCGATTACATTTGCTATAACTGCCCCCCTCTCTCCCTCTCCCCCCTCTCTCTCTCTCTCTCTCTCTCTCCCTCTCTCTCTCTCTCTCTCTCTCTCTCTCTCTCTCTCTCTCTCTAAGCGCTTTCAGGATCGGACAACAGTGATTTGTCAATTGAAATAAAACCCAGTGTCGACACCCATTAATTATTTATCATTTTGCTTTAAAATGAGAGGTAGAGCAAAATCTTACTATCAGTCATCGAAAACTTCCAAAACATTCAAGATGTCGAGCATTTTATAAGTTAACCAACATACAGCGCTGAAAAGTCTTCATGTGCACTTCATTGAGAAATGTAAATAATTTTGATACATCCTGATATACGTTTTTATTTTTCTGTTTACAATGTTAATAAACGCTCTTTGTTTTACCAACACATATGTATACTAGTTATCTTCTACTTGACTTATATTCATTAAAGGAGGACGAGGACTAGGAAATACTATAATAGTAAGAGTAGAAGAAAGTTATTAGAACCCAAATTTCCCCCATTTCAAAGTTAATATTTGTAAATAAAACCAAAGGGAGTGTAACTGGTATACATGCTTGTCGATAAGTCACAGATCGTTTTGACACAGTAATAACATTGTAAACAGAATATAGAATCGACTAAACTCAGAGCTTTTTCGGAATTGACAAATCGCAGTTGTAGAGTAAGGTTTTTCTGTCTGCTTAATAATAAAAACTTGTTTTAAATTTTTATGGCTCTACGCTTGTCTTTCAGATATTCAAACTAACCAATCAACCAACCAACCAACCAACCAACCAACAACCCATTTTAGAAGAAAAGACAGGATTCTTATAATCATTTCATAGTTATCTTATATGTCAGGAAAAAAGTTCGTCAAGCGCAAACACAGACCCCACAAAATCTTATTCAATACCAAATAGAGCAGGACATCGCTTAATTTCAATGTTAGAACATTTGTGTACAGCTATTTTGCAAATTATTTTCGACCACATTTGGTGGTAGTACCTCGTAAATGTACACACGTATTCATTTATATGTTCACATATCTTATTTCATGAATATCTACAAAATACAAATGAACAAACTATAAGCGAGTTGAATTACTGCAAAAGCTATAAAGTTAAAAGCGAAAAGCTTTGTTAGATACATTTAATAATTCCTACCTTTAAGAATGTTTGCGAATATTTTTTCTTATATTTTTGCTTATTCATCTGGTGTATATATTTTAGATAAACTAGCACGCAAAAAACACCCAAAGGGCGTTGTAAAAATACATTTTTGAAGGATATTGCCTTTTATTTTAAATAAATAAAATGAAATGTTTAATATTTTTAAAAAATATTACTTACTTAAAAGGCATCATATTTACTCCACTCCACTGAGATATTTGTTTTACAACAATAAAGTCTTTCAAAACATTTCTAAAAATGTCTGATAATTACCGAGACTCTTATCTTTATATTAAAATTTAAAAATTGTACCAGTAAAATATATTTTGTTTGGATTTCATAAATAGAAATGAGGATGGGGGTCGACCTAATAAAAAAAAATACTTTCCTAATATATTTTAGGGAAAAAAACTAGTTTAACCATAAACTTATCTAAAGGTGAATAAGTATCAAAATTTTCGTGAAAATCTGATTCTTAATTGATTTTTCATAGAATTTTAAAAAGAATTACTGTTACGTAAGCCATGACGTAGTTTCGGTTACAGACAAAAAGATACCGAATCTCTATTAATAATGTAACCTTTACTTAGTCTAGCACACCGACACACAACAGTTCCTGAAACTAAGATAGATATAAATGTTTTGTTGTTGATTAAAATACACCGAGTAAGGAGTTTTCAGTTCTCGTTTCTAACAATATAACCATCGAATACAGTCACGCGTTATTTTTAGTAAGTAGACGTTCGATAACAGGATAGAGATGATATGTTGTTGCTGGGAACATCTAATCTAGTATAACCTGACTTTAGTTATTGAACAGATGGTTACTGCCAAATAAT
Source organism: Doryteuthis pealeii (assembly GCA_023376005.1). Lineage (NCBI taxonomy): Eukaryota > Metazoa > Mollusca > Cephalopoda > Myopsida > Loliginidae > Doryteuthis > Doryteuthis pealeii. The sequence goes on along the minus strand of CM042139.1, from coordinate 82,884,753 downwards.
TACTAAAAGAACCATAATTACTAACAATGAGCCATTTAGCATCTCATCCCAATGACCAATAGGAAGTATTCATCAGTACAGTTGGAACTCTTTAGCCTTGGAAAAATAATCGATCTTTTGCATAATGAAAAGGTAGAGAACGTACCTTGGTGTAAGTGGCATTTAGTCTAATACAACCTATAGTACTGTGTAATCTAGGACAACTTATGGTACTGTGTAATCTAGTATAACCTATGGTACTCTGTAATCTAGTACATCCTATGGTATCCTGTAATCTAGTACATCCTATGGTACTCTGTAATCTATTACATACTATGGTACCTTGTAATCTAGTACATCCTATGGTACTCTGTAATTTAGCACAACCTATGGTACACTGTACTCTAGTACAACTTATGTTACCCTATAATCTAGTACAACCAACGGTGCCCTGTAATCTAGTACATCATATGGTACCCTGTAATCTAATACATCCTATGGTGGCCTGTAATCTCTTACGAAGAGTTTCATGCTGGTTGGTTATTTTGGTTAAGAGCATATCAAACCTTCTGGGCTATTTAATACTAAATCTTGTCTTTTTCATTAACTTCATGGGTATTAACAAATTGTTAGACTTAATAAACAGCCATTTTTTCGTCTGGCCAGGGGGCCGTCTGCATGTCACCTATTTATATTGCTAAACATTCCCACAGATTTTGGCATAACTGACATTTTCAACCAATGAGAATATCATGCCACAGGTCAATCTGGGGTCAAAAGCTGTCTGTCATACTGTATAATCTTTATTGCATTTTTCTATTACTCCAGAATTAAACGTTAATTATTTGAATTCAAATTTTTTTATACTACATGACAAAAGGAATAGGTTACCCTATTTATTATCTAACATTACTTACCATACCTGTGAGGAGAATAGTTGGATTCAAATGAAGAACGAAGATACCAAAAGATTGTAACTTCATCTCGGTTTGTTGTATGACGATGAGAGCCAAAACACCGCATCAATATTTCAGTAACACTAACGTTTTTTAATTATTGTTCCTTTAGAATTTGAGTTTATACATATATGTGTATTTACCCCCCCCCACACACACACACAAGCAGGCTAGTGAAACAAGGTCAATTTTTTAAGTGAAGTTTAACAGGCGTAAGTTCAGAGTTTTTTTTTCTCCTATACCAGTTACCTAATCAAGGTTAAAGAGTATGGTCTGCCCTACTATTTACCCATAGCTGGAGAGAGAATTGATGGATTCATACTTTTTCCAATGGGATTAGCACTATGTGAAATGCAAACAGCCTCGTCCAGGATTTAAGCTCTGGTCACCGTGCTCATTTCTTACGACGATAACTGTTGCACAACAATAACCATTAAACCACAGTTCATATGTACACAATATTGTATAATCTATACATATATAAAGGGCACTTGTGTGTATATATGTATGTGTGACTGAAACTACGAAAATAATACGACAAATTAACGACAAAGTAATTATATATACACAGTCACTATTACCATATATTGCTTTTTGTGCAAAAATAATGAAGGTTTGGTTTATATTTGTGAAGATAATTAAAAAATAAAATTTAAATAGTAACAGCATGGATTTTTTACATTTAATATTTTATATAGGAGACAATGATCTTTCTTTTCAGATTGTCTGTGCATTTTTTCTCAGACGTAGACGCTCGATAACAGGGCAGGTTAGAGATGATATGTTGTTGCTGGGAACATCTAATCTAGTTACCTAATAAAGGTTAAAGAGTATAGTCTGCCCTACTATTTACCCATAGCTGGAGAGAGAATTGATGGATTCATACTTTTTCCAATGGAATTAGGATGCTTTTATTCTATCTATGGAGGTGCGTAATCAGGCCGAATCAACGAAAGGTCTTTTTAACATAGGGATTTTAATGGGTCTTCCTGCGAGGATCCATCTCATATTTAGTAATAATGTATCTGCAAGACTAAATCCCCCCCACTTCTACCGACACCGGGTAGCCGCTTCTAGTACTACATAAATGTTAAAAAAACTGCTACTTTGATAGAATAAAAGCATCCTGAACTCCGAATAAAAATCAACAAAATCCAAGGTTTAACATGCCCAGTCTGCCCTACTATTTTACCCATAGCTGGAGAGAGAATATATGGATTCATACCTTTCCCAAGGGTATTAGCGCTATGTGAAATGCAAACAGCCTTGTCTAGTCGACGAGTCAATTTCCTACGACTCTAACCATTATGCCACGCATCTCCATAGATAGAATAAAAGCATCCTGAATTCCGAATAGAAACCAACAAAATCTTGGTTCACAGATGATATCGCAGAGACATGCAGTAACTGATCAATAATAGAAACTGAAAGTAGAACAAACACAATCTAGAGATACACAAAAAGGAAATGGGTTAAATCAAACTTAACGGACCTAAATTCAACCATCTTATGTCACCCCGGCGAAAGAAAGAAAATACCAAAAATCAGGGAATTAACCGAATTTAATGAAATTTTCAGTGTTGATATATTAATGAATAAAATATATAATGCACCATTTATTCAATTTTTTAAAATTACATTTTTTCAGGTCAGTTAACTTGGAACCACGTCTCTTTGAGGCGTAATACAGATTCTCAAAGATACGTAATAATTCAAAGTTAACTGACCTGAAAAAATGTAAAAGTTGTTAAATAAAATAACTGGTGCATTATATCTTTTATTCATTAATATATCAACACTGAAAATTTTATTAAATTCGGTTAATTCCCTGATTTTTGGTATTTGTTTTTCTTTCGGCATGGTGACATACGATGGTGAATTTAGGTCTGTTAAGTTCGATTTAACCAATCTTGGTTCACAGATGATATTGCAGACACATGTTGTAACTGATCAATAATAGAAACTGAAAGTAGGCCAAAAACTAACAAGAGATACACAAAAGGAAGTGACCTATGCCCTTCGGCGCTTTTCAGACGGACTTTCAAAAAGAGACTTGTTGTCTTCCCTCGGCTTGCATCTGTTCATCTGGGGGGATCAGGAAACGACGGCTCAAATCTCACTTGTGCACCAACGACAAACACCCGTCTCTTATCGACTGTTTTGGCAAACAGATACTGACAGCATTTTGTGAGAGAATCGAAAAAGTAAACTGACGACTGGATTCTCATCTTACTGATGCTGCCGGATGTGCTAACCCTCAACTTCGCTAGTCTACCAATATTCCATTGTGTTTTAGAGCAGCCCTACGTGAAACGCGAAGATCACGACTTTTTTTTATCGAGTGCTGTCATCCACCAGTGTTCTTCGTTTAACTTTGTAGGCCTCATCATTTTTCTTTCATTTGTTCTGCCTTGAAGATGCGATATCATATTTAAGATGATAAATCTTGGTATTCGTTTGAACTGCCGCAATTGTTGCCGTGCAAACCGAAATTATTACGATCCAAAACGAAAGATTATTATTATTATTATTATTATTATTATTATTATTATCTTGTTTTCACACCTGCTGTAGCTGGTGGTAGACTGGAGGCTGAGTGACAGCAAGTCACCACAGGTCTCCAGGTCTCTTCTGAATATTCTAGCCGATCCCAGTCGTGCTGTATTTTGGATGTTTTACTATTATTATTATTTTCTCCTTTTGAGTTTTCACATCAGCATTAGCTGATGGTCGTTCACTGGAGTCTGAGTGACAGCAAGTCTCCTCAGGTCTCCAGGACTCTTCTGAGTATTCTGGCAGATTGCAGCAGTGCAGTGTTCTGAATGGTTTCAACCCTTCCTCTGATTTCCAAACATTTCAGACCCTTTTCAAATCCTTTGGGGACTGTTCCAAGTGCACCAACTACAATTGGTATCACCTTCACTTTCATATTCCATAACTTTTTTAGTTCTCTGGCAAGGTCCAGATATTTGTCTATTTTTTCATTTTCCTTTAGCTTCACCCTGTGATCTGCTGGCACTGCAAAATCCACCAGTTGACAAGTTCTTTCTCTTTTGTTTATCAACACTAGGTCTGGTCTTCTTGCTGGGATAAGGTGATCCGTTTTTATTTCAAAGTCCTAGAGAATTTTATGCGTTTCGTTCTCAAGAACAGATTCTGGTTTATGCATATACCATTTTTTTGCATGGTCAAAATTACATTTTTTGCATAATTCCCAGTGGATCACCTTCCCAACCCAGTCGTATCTAGTTTTGTATTCTCGTTGTGCTAGTTTGCTACATTCGCAGAGTATATGGTTTACAGTCTCATCTCTATTCCCGCAAAGTCTACATTTACTATTTTGTTGGGTCCTAACAATTTTCTCTTTGATGTAGTTTGTCCTTATGGGATTATTTTGTGCAGCAATTATAAGTGATTCCGTTTCTCTTTTGAGGTGTCCTTTTCTTAACCATGTCCAAGATTTTTCATGGGCAACCTCTTCAATTTGTCGCGTCCATATAATTGTTTTTCTTCCCATTTTTGTTTTCTAGTCTTTGTTGTTTTTCTGTTTGTCCATCTGTCACTTCTACTATTGTTGGCTGCCAGAAGAAATTTCTTTGCTCTTTCTTGTGTAATATTCAAGTTGTTGGATTGTGGTTTCTACGCAGTCCTCTATGTTGGAAAGGCCTCTCCCCCTTCCTTTCTTGACACATATAATCTATCTCTATCATCTCTAGGATGGAGAGCCTTGTGCATGGTCATTAACTTTCGCGTCCTTTGGTCAATCTGTCTGAGTTCTTCTTTTGTCCATTATTATTATTATTATTTTTATTATTATTATTATTATTATTTTAATCTATTCGAGTTTTTCACACCCGCGTTAGTCGGTGGTTCACTGGAGGCTGAGTGACAGCAAGTCTCCACAGGCCTCCAGGACTCTTCTGAGTAATATAGCCGATCTTAACAATACTGTAGTCGTGATGGTCTCAATTTTTCCTCTGATTTCCGGTTAATCCAGACTTTTACAGACCACTGGGGACCGTTCCAAGGGTACCAATTACAATTGGCACCACATTCACTTTCATGTTCTACAGTTTTCTTATATCTCTGGCAAATAGTAATAATAATAATAATAATAATTATTATTATCATTATTATTATTATTGTTGTTGTTGTTGTTGTTGTTGTTGTTGTTGTTGTTGTAGTAATAATTTTATACATGTTTTAGCTATCTTATGTTTCCGACGTCTATCGTGCGACTTTCTGAGAGTGTTATTTTTGTATGCAATTTACGTGCTAACGTAATCCACAAAAGTAAAATTATATTTTAGTATGTGCCCTAAATATCTTATTTACCATGACTTGAATGAAAAATCATTATAATTTATACATTCATTATAAATATATCAAAATTGTAAGAATTTGAACATGATTTATTAAATTCATAGGCAAATTTAATATACATCGACCAACAAAAATAAAAATAAATAATAAAAAAAAACTAATACAATTTCTTATCAAAAGAAATCAAAATGAAACAAATTAGGGATAGGTAGACCGCATATCAAATCAATTTAATCTCACATTGATCGCATACCAAAGTAGCAGGCTTTCTGATACTTAAATCTTAACCTCGTATAAACGTGTCGCTATATACCCGATAAACAAATATTCCGTGTGTAAATAGCCAAGTCTAGTTTGTATGTTGCGTATTGTTCAACAACCTAATAGATTAAAATGTAGGACTAATAAAATTGGTGGATACGCGAATATATGCAGTATTATTCCTCCTTGACAGTTTTTCAAACCATTTTTAACTGGTGGTTTTTTCACTGAAGTCTGAGTCATAGTAAGTCACCCAAGGTCTCCGGGACTCTTTTATGTATTCTAGCCGATCTTAAAAGGCTGTTGCCTAGATGGTCTCGAATCTTCCTCTGATCTCTAGTTTTCCCAGTGTCTTTTGTAGGTAATTAGGGACCGTTCTAAAGGTTCCAAGTAAAATTAGTATCATGGTCACCATCTTCCAAAGCTTTTTCAGCTCTCTGGCAACACCCAAGTATTTATGCCGCTTTTCTTTAATTTTCATTTTGTGGGACGCTGGAACGACAACTATTAACTAGATAACAAGGTCTTCACTTCTTGTTAAGTAACACTCGCTCTTATCTTCCTAGGACTCCGTAATATCAGTTCTGCTTTTCTACTAATGATACACCCATAGAAATAATTACATTTTTTTAATCACCTGTGGGTGATTCCAAGAAGGTTCTTTACAAGGATGATGAACATGTGGAGAATGTTTAGAATTACATCATAAGCGTACATCCCTAAAGGTGTTAACATTTTTTTCAAATAAGCCTGTAGACTAGTTGATGTTTCTTAAGATATGAGAGGAGGTACTAACAAGTTTCCTGCACAACTGCGAATGAATATCATTTAGGTTCTTTGAAAATAAGCTTTTAACAGCCTATGGTAGGTAAGGTGATTTTTTTTGGAAAATAAAATAAGTAATCTATTGAAAACGATTTATAGAAATTATCTGAAGTCCGACTTATTCTGCCTGATTTTTAAAAAAATGTCATTACTCTGAAGTGAAATCAGGTTTGCTGGCCATTATATATATATATTTATATATTTATATATTTATATATAAATATATATATGTACATATATATATGTACATATATATATATATGTACATATATATATGTACATATATATATAATATGTATATTATATATATATATATATATATATATTATATATATTTGTATTGAGTAGTGTTCAGAGGTTACAGCATCACATACTTGAATATGTGCTCACAGATACAAACTACCAGAACGTATACAAATATATACATAAAGCTTAAACACACACACACACCACACACACACACACACACAAACAACATATATGTATACATATATATATACATACATACATATATATATATATATATATATATATATATACATGAAGCTTATATATATATATGTGTGTGTACGTACGTATGTGTATATATATATATATATATATATATATATATATATATATATATATATATATATATAATTCCTGAGAGAACAAAAATATCCGAAAGAAAAAAACAATAGGAACGTGTTCGTGCTTGTTATCTTGACAGCCCATAGAAATCAACGAGGAGGACAGGTCAAGAGTTAAAATTTTCACACCAGACTGTTGGGAAAAATTTGTGGAATCTGTTGAAAATAATTGCTTAGAAATTGCAGTTATTGCAACGAGAAAATAAGCCGCACAAAAGCTGAAGACGTGATTTCTGTACAGAAATACTGGAGCATTGTAAAGAAATGACGACGGGTTTATGGGAAGAGCTATTGTATTTTATGTAAGTAAATTGCTAGTGTTACTCCATCTTATTATTGTTTTGTCAATAATTCACTTTCGGTAGTCCCTTTCTTAGTTTGAGTTTCCCTCTATCTTTTTGCTTTTTATTACAGCACAATAGTCGATACGTTCTTCGACCTTCGAGAGCAAAGACGAACGTGACGTAAGTTTAAGACTTTTCAGTAGATACGACTTAATTTTGTGGGGAAAACAGAAAGTTAGATCAAGATCAATGGAAAACATAAATATTAATGTCGTATGTTATTTCTTCTGAAATTTTAGATGAGGTTTGATGTGTATTACTTTGAGTTTTCGATCTGTTGTCCTCATTTTATTGTGATATTTAAATCCACAACGTGTCTCCCGCTATATCCTCCGGCCTTCTTCAGCTGTTCCCTTTGAATCAAATTCTACCCATGAATTGCACACTCGTCACATGGATAGAGGTATTTGTTGACATATTTTGATATATAAGGTGTGTGCTAGATGCCCGCTTATACTTATAGACTCGGCAAGAACCATCTGATCTCTCTTGGTCAATCACTGGCAGAACTCTGCTGCCGATATAATACTTAAACCAAAGTACTGGCCATAACTACTTACAACCTTCGTGGGCGACGGACATAGGATTAAATCACTAGACCTTTACCAATACGCTGGATAGGACTTATACGCAGGATAGGACTTATTCGCTTACCAAAGGATTCCATAACTCAGGACTTACTTACTTTAAGCCCTTTTCAACTGGCTAAGGATGGCATTTAAAAACTTAACAGGTTATGAGCCAAGGTATGCTCGGATCTTCTTCAATGGCGACGAATCGAGTAACCAAATTGGGGAGACAAAGTTCCATGGGTATCTGAGAACCCGTCAGTTGCATGACATAATCGTCACATGGATAGAGGTATTTTGTGGGTTTATTTCTTTTATATTCATTTTAACATCATGAGAGTTAATTGAAGGTGTAATGGTGGAGATTGAAAATATAACGACCCATTTATCTATCTATCTATTAATCGTGTGAAAAATGTATTTGTGTATGAAGTAATATAAATGCTCGTATCTATAGTCAACATTAACTTATAGAAAGTCATCCTCGCTACGCATTAGACCATCTACCGAGTTACTTTTACTTCTTGTTCGTTCGGGCTCATTTCTTCGGGCTGGGCATTTCTTGTTTTAACAACTTAACAAGAAGTGTTGTCTTTTTTTAAGCTTTTTATTTCAACGACCCCAACCCATATTCAACCGTGCGGTGGAGAAACAACTCTCAGAGCGAGCAGACCTATACATCAGCTCACACTGATTTTCTCGTCGCAACTCAACTAAACTAAAACTAATTCTTACGCCTCTAATGGCGCTCTTTTCGGAAAGGTGATGTTAGGGTCATTACCTGCTAATAACCGTCGAGGTAATTTTCCGCTGAACCCCCGTCATTTTTTAATCTAACGAAACCTTGTTTAAAAATATTCCAACTACAGTACGTATATAATTCATTGACTATCCATGAATTATATAACAAAACAAGGCGTTGGTTTAGTTTGAAATCCCAAGAAAGTTCGATAGGACAGATTGAGTTATTTTAACGGTATATCAACCCGTCTAGTATTATTATATGACTAGATGTTCGGGAATCATGTTCATAGTACACCTATATTTACATTTTCTGTGTAGTGGTTTCTTAACATACATATAGTAATAATTTGCTCACGTTGAAAGGTTGCAAGTATGCCTATTTATTACTAATGATTATATGGTTTCAAGTAATTATTTCTATTTGATGATAAGGTTTGTTTCCAAACATATGGTTTCAAGCAACTAATAACACTTTCTAGTTAACAGTTATATCTTCAAGTAACTAATCTTAATACGAATAATTTCCGGTTATTTGGTATCAAATATTCCAATATAATGGAATAATTTTTAAACAGATGTTTTTGACCCATAGACGTGATGTAACTGCAGGTGTGAAGGTTAGAGTGCTGCGGTGCGGTTGGGGTGTCTGTGAGGATCGAACTCGTGACCTTCTGCTTATAAAGCAGAATTGCAGCACAGTTGTTTGTATACTGTGTCATTTGCATGCGATGTTTGTATACTGGGTCATTTGTATGCGATGTGCTATATTAGTATATATAGCACATGAAAGAAGACCTTGATATCACCCCCTACCAGCCCGTCCTTCGGGACGGGGGTCCAGTGCGCTTCGGCCACTGGACCGGTGAGGTGTTAAATTAATAGCGTCGATCCCAGAGGGCCATCCCTCCAGGCAATACCTGCCCCCTTGACTTAAAGGGGCAGGGCTGGGTTTATTGCCCAGTGCCTGAGGCGCCCCCTTGAGGGGAATGCCGACGGGATCGACGCAATTTTTCTACCCGCCACCCATGAGTCTCGGCTTGTGGGTGGTCCCACATAAATAGGGCCTTCGTGCCTGACGGTACGCGTGGGGTACTGGGAAAATAAATCACCCCCTACCAGCCCGTCCTTCGGGACGGGGGTCCAGTGCGCTTCGGCCAATGGACCGGTGAGGTGTTAAATTAATAGCGTCGATCTCAGAGGGCCATCCCTCCAGGCAATACCTGCCCCCTTGACTTAAAGGGGCAGGGCTGGGTTTATTGCCCAGCGCCTGAGGCGCCCCTTGAGGGGAATGCCGACGGGATCGACGCAATTTTTCTACCCGCCACCCATGAGTCTCGGCTTGTGGGTGGTCCCACATAAATAGGGCCTTCGTGCCTGACTCGGTACGCGTGGGGTACTGGGAAAATAAAATCACTCCCCTACCAGCCCGTCCTTCGGGACAGGGTCCAGTGCGCTTCGGCCACTGAATTAATAGCGTCGATCCCGAGGGCCATCACTCCAGGCAATACCTGCCCCCTTGATTTAAAGGGGCAGGGCTGTGTTTATTGCCCAGTGCCTGAGGCGCCCCCCTTGAGGGGGAATGCCGACGGGATCGACGCAATTTTTCACCTACCACTCCATGAGCTTCGGCTTGTGGATGGTCCCATGTTAATAGGGACTTTGTGCCTGACCCGTACAAGTGGGGTACGCGGTAAATACACCCCCCCTACCAGCCCGTCCTTCGGGACGGGGGTCCAGTGCGCTTCGGCCACTGGACCGGTGAGGTGTTAAATTAATAGCGTCGATCCCAGAGGGCCATCACTCCAGGCAATACCTGCCCCCTTGACTTAAAGGGGCAGGGCTGGGTTTATTGCCCAGCGCCTGAGGCGCCCCCCTTGAGGGGGAATGCCGACGGGATCGACGCAATTTTTCTACCTGCCACCCATGAGTCTCGGCTTGTGGGTGGTCCCACATAAATAGGTCCTTCGTGCCTGACCCGGTACGAGTGGGGTACTGGGAAAATACAATCACCCCCTACCAGCCCGTCCTTCGGGACGGTGGTCCAGTGCGTTTCGGCCACTGGATCGGTGTGCTTGAATTAATAGCGTCGATCCCAGGGAGCTATCCTCCCAGGCAACACCTGCCCCCTTGACTTAAAGGAACAGGGCTGGGTTTATTGCCCAGCGCCTGAGGCGCCCCCTTGAGGGAGAATGCCGAAGGGATCGACGCAATTTTTGTTCTTTCCCACCCATGAGCTTCGGTTTGTGGGTGGGCCCACATTAAAACAAGGCCTTGTGCCCAGCCCATACAAGTGGGGTATGAGGCAAATACCCACTACCAGCCCGTCCTTCGGGACGGGGGTCCAGTGAGCTTCGGCCTCTGGACCGGGAAGGTGTTAAATTACTATCGTCGATCCCAAAGGGCCATCCCTCCAGGCAATACCTGCCCCATTGCACTTAAAGGGGCAGGGCTGGGTTTATTGCCCAGTGCCTGATGCGCCCCCCTTGAGCGGGAATGCCGACGGGATCGACGCAATTTTTCTACCTACCACCCATGAGCTTTGGCTTGTGGGTGGGCCCACATTAAAACGAGGCCTTGTGCCTAGCCCATACAAGTGGGGTATGAGGCAAATACCCACCACACTACCAGCCCTGAGGGAAGTAAAAGTTGGTAAGTCGCATTGTGATTGAAATTTCTCTTTTGTTAACTGGTTTATTTATGCATTTGTTATATCCTTTGTTTTTGTTATATTTTAGTTTACGGTAAATTGACGTCGACTGTATCAAAGACTCAAGGGTACAGAAGACAAATAAAGACCTGTAAAATTCAAAACCACTTTGTTCTTCCCTAATGCTGGTACACGTGATCCTAGCAGAGTGGACTGAGAAGTAATAGCAATGAAGGTATATCTTTAGGTATCCAGATCTCTAGAACTGAAGCCTCACCATAATATACTCTTTAGTGTCATACTCAGAATACAAAGAAGGCCATAGTGTTCAACAGCCGAGATGCTGTGTCTATACTCATCTCAACTATTTTCTCTCATGATAACTCAACTATTACTATATAGAAGAATAGTTTTGACTAATGAGAAGAGAGACCCTTTGGTTTTGAATCCTTTTCCTTCTCCTGTCATACCAAGGCTGAAGAGCCTAGTCTGTCCTATTATTTACCCATATCTGGGGAGAGAATAATTGGATTCGTACCTTTCCCAATAGTATTAATACTATGGGAAATGCAAACAACCTCGTTCTGGATTTGAACTAGTCTCACCATATCAATTTCCTACGACGGTAAACATGCACCTGTAACAACTAAACTAAGGATACTCGTCCTAGTAAATAAATGTATGATGCATTCAGACGAATGACTAGTCTTTATTTATATCTTGGAGCTATTTTATATGAAAGATGATTTTTCTTGTGAGTTCGGTTATTCCCCGGTGTTTTGTTCTTTTGTTTAACATTGTAGGCCAGATGTTTTTCCGTCTTTTCCATTGCCTTTAAGATGAGATATCAAATTCAGGAACGTTGTCGGATGTATTTAGCTTTTGGCGACGTGCAAAGATTCAATCCATGAATAATCTATGGTTACGTTCGGTCGTCTCTTACCAACTAAAAAGAATAAAATACATTCTGTAATCCGGATCATTCTAAATTCTTCGCTTTAACTCTGGGAAATTTCTTTTTTTTAATTGTTTTTTTTTATGATAGAAATAAATTTATTGGCTAAATAAACAATGTAAAATATTTGCTTATTAAAATGTAGCTTAAAATTTTCATTCAGATGCAAAATTCCGTCAGTCCATAATTTAGTATTATGGGCACCTCCCGTAGTGTAATTGTTAGCAAGCTAAACTCACTGACCGCTGATAGTGAGTTGGATTCTCTCTGGGTGCTCCATACTTCTGGCCTTGCGCCACATCTAAGCTAATCTTAGTAAATAACTATATGTTAGTATTATTTTGAGTATATTTTCCCCCTTATATACATACACACCCACGCACACACACACACATATAGTGTCCTGGATAAGATACAGCATTTGGAGTTGAGGCACATGATCTATTATAGAGAGTGTGGAGTAATCCTTCATTGGCATTACTCCATGGTCAACTCTGACCCAGACTGAAAGTATCATATATATATATATATATATATATATATATATATATATATAATTCATAATTAAATTTAGTATCAAATTATAATAAATTTATAATTAAGTTTATAATTAAATTACAATTATATATATATATATATATATATATATATATATATATATATATATATACTCAATAAATGAAGGAAAAAACTTAGAATTTGATTCATTACAATAATCTATTTCAAATGCATTAATAATAAATTATTGTAATGAACCAAATTTAAAGTATTTTTCCTTCTTTTATTAAATATTTTTCTCTGTCCTTCCACTCACTGGCACTAGGTACAATGAGCTCTCATTACGGTTTACCTACATCATTTTGGTTAAACCACATATGGAAAGATCCTAACTACCCGGATATATATATATATATATATATATATATATATATATATATATATATATATATAATTACTTAATTCCACGCAAAATAGTACTGACGTTACCCGGTAAAACCCGGGTAGACATATACTGATTATATCGGTTTGAAACAACATCTAATTCGAATCAGTAAAAGTCCTCTACAATATCAAATTAAAAAAGATCTCAAACCTATACAAAGATCTCATAAGATCTTTGTTAAAATAGACAAATCGGTCAATCTATACAAAATGAGTGCTGATAAATATAAAATATTGTCAGTAAAACATATGATAAAATAGCTCCACCTGAATTAGAAGCTGAGGTTAATAATGTAGTCAAATTACTTGCTACTAAATTGAAAGTAGCATATCGGTTGGAAAAATTCATCAAAAACAATGCTCCATTACTTTAAAATATCATAAGGATGGTTTTATTAACAACCCTATGTGTAGACTATTGAACCCTATTAAAACAGAAATGTGTAGAATAAATAAAATAATTTTATCGCATATGTGTGCCACATTAAACTGCCTTAAACATAAATCGTATGTAAATATGGGTTGCCTTCTATTATATAATATCAATACCATAAAAGACCCCGGTTATCAAGGTTATATTAGACAATATTATCCTTAAAAAAAGGGATATAATACGTAAAAGATTACATTGGCTGTTTAATAGAAATCCAAATTAATGTGAAATCAACTTTTTGGGATATTACATTAAACTTTGATAATGAAACTGTGTCCTCTTTCAAAAAACACATTCAAATCCTTTGTAATATTCACACGAGTTCTATCCACCCCAAGCAGGTATTTAAACAAATCCCCAACGGGATATTGACTAGGATATCTAATAATAATTCTGATATTAACACGTTTAACATGAAAAAAGGTGAATACGGACAAGCAATTAAAGAAAGTGGATTTAATATCAACCTCATATACAAAACTTATACTATCCAACACAAACCATATAAGAGAAAGAAAAGTAAAAAAAAAAAAGGTCGAGAAAGTTAAACCTATATATGCTGCATGGGCAATTAAGCCCTTAAGTCAAGTTGATGGTTGACGTTATCCATCGGAATAATGTATTTATGGACTTGAGGTATTTACCCTAAATACATATTTTCAAAAGTACACAGCTTGATCATTTTATTGTAGGAGAGCATGCAGTCAGCTTGTTTGAAATTTAAAGAGACAATAGATAAAGTTGAAAATCAACATACCTTAATCTCTCTCTCTCTCTCTCTATATATATATATATATATATATATATATATATATATTGGTATGACAGGAGAAGGAAAAGGATCCAAAACCAAAGGGTCTCTCTTCTCATTAGTCAAAACGATTCCTCTATATAGTAATAGTTGAGTTATCATGAGAGAAAATAGTTGAGATGAGTATAGACACAGCATTTCGGCTGTTGAACAAATAAATAATAATTTGTGAACTTTGTGTGAGCTTCATTTTTTAATCAAGATTATAACAAAGATTACTATGAAATGATAAAACTCATTAGACACATTTACTCCTTCCTGAATAGAAGCATTGATATTATCTTGGAACGCCGTACCTTTGGTGTCAACATATCTTTAGACAGATTTGTACCTTCTGATCTCTCAAAGTCAGTTTCTGAATAATCGCTTAAGGCTCACCGCTCATTTGTTTTGTGTTTTTTTGTTTTTTATTTTTTTAAATGCGCTTAATCTTTTTATTTTTCTATTATTGTTATTTTTTGTTATTTTCTCGGTTTTCCAAAATAATGAAAACAAATAAAAAAAGCAAGTCAGGTTTTTTTATTAGCTTAGCTTGTTTTAATTACAGCTCAGTATGCCCAGCATGAAAATCCACTGCACAACACCGTCTGTCAAATCACAGAAATTGGAAAAATTTAATTAACTTGAACTTATTTTGAGAAAAAAAAAAGATTTTTCCTTGCGGAATATTCTCAAGATTAATTCAAACCTTGAAGCACTCTGAATATGATTATAGAACCTTTACCAATATAACCCAATGCTAAATCGCAATCAAAGACGGTCAGATATAATTACTTACTATGTAACGATAATTCCATATGTTATTTTCATTAGATTTAAGAGAGAATCACTAAGACTAACTCTTCAATCGGCTCGTGGCGATTTATTTTCGGAGTCTCAGACTCTGCAATTATAAAGATCGACTAATTAAAAGAGAAGGCTTGCCATTCAAAAATTAATGAGTTAAAAAAAAAAGCTGACGACAAAACAAATCGCGAAGTACAAGTCCAATATTTGAGAGACATTAAACATATATTAAAAATTAATTATTTATACGTTATAATTACGAAAAAAGTCTATGTGTATCTAGATTGCAGAATATTCTAAAGATTTATTGAAACCATGAAGCACTATTCAAGTTATTCTGTAAAATTTAACAAAAATTCGAAGAGTGAATTACAATATATATCGGATTTCATTTCCGGCTGTAGGTAGCTTACAAAATGTCTAGCCACACTGAGGAGACTTGATAAGTCGAAACACGTGTCTGTGGATGACCCTATATATGCTCCCCATCCCCTAGGGTTGAGCACTCTGGGGGGGATCTTGCTGACGGCCGCCAACTCAAGCGTAAACGCAATGCTCTTCTAAGGAATGGAGCACTTTGTGACGGCCTTTACACGCAAAGCGATGTATGTATTAAAACAGTTAAAATCCCCTTCCCATTCTGTAAGTGAAGACAGCCTAATGGTTACGGTGCCTGACTGACACCCATTTCCGGCTGTAGGTAGCTTACAAAATGTCTAGCCACACTGAGGAGACTTGATAAGTCGAAATACGTGTCTGTGGATGACCCTATATATATATATATATATATATATATATACAATAAAGAAAGCAGAATGAGAGACGTTTCTTCTAACGGATCATCAGGATAATTCTAATTCCCATAATGAGAATTATCCTGATGATACGTTAGAAGAAACCTTGGTAGATATTCTCTGAGTCATTAGGCTTACTTTATTATTTATTGTCTCTACTTATTGTAATGAGCACATTAGTATATTTAACTTAGGCAACTCTTGCTGTATTTTTTTCTTTTGGCTATATTAAAAGTATGAACTGATTATTTTCAGGAGGTGCATATGATTTGGTCATTTATCCTTTTTTATAATTTTGTTGTCTCCAGGCGAAAGTTTGTATTGTGTAACTATAGACTATAAAGCCGGGAGTTTTTTTTATACTGTTGTTATAAAAAGGATATATATATATATATATATATATATATATATATATATATATATATATATATATATACTTTCTTAGTCGGGTACCAAGTACAAAGGTAATTCTAGGCTGGTCCTATTATCTACCAGTAAATTGTTGTAGTGTTCAGGTTCCGTATGAGAGCTCAATGCTTAATTTCTATAAACTGAGCATATATATATATATATATATATATATATATATATATATATATATATAATTTATTATATATTAATATGAGAAATTAAGAATATATTAAAACTGAACTATATATGTGTTATAAGGTGCGTGGCCTATAGGATATTGTCGCAGGAAATGGATACGATGAAACGAGTTCAAATTCCAAACTAGGCTGCTTGCATTATACACAGTGCTAATACCATTGGGAAATATATGCATTCAAGTATTCTCCCACCAGCTATGGGTAAATAGTAGGAAATACTTGGCTCTTTAACCGTAGCTTGGCACCTAGTCAACTCTAAATTTAAACATGTTAAAGTCAGCTAAAGAAATTGACCGTGTGTCACATCCTACTTGTACTGAGGTATTGGTAAAAATATATGTGTTACAATTGTAAACAAAAGTTTAGGTCAGTCAGAATTGCATCCCCTTAGGATCCATTAGGTTCCAGGTTCGATATCAGTCCTCTCCACCTCAACGCATTAGTAGTAAAGCTTGGAACTGTGCGATAAAAGAAGTTGATGGTACATGAAACGCTCCACCTCGGACACAAAAACAATTTTCCAGGTCTACAGCAACTGAAAAGGGGAAATACACCCTTACTGCCTGGATGATACTGACAATGGACCACTTCTTTGGCTTTACTTTTTACTAGATTGCAGTAAATTCTTAAGATCAATTCAATGTTGCGTTTTTAAGGAAATAAATAAATAAGAGACCCCATAAACAGACAGGAATTGAGACAGGGTCTCTGGCCAACCTATTGTTCAGGATTAGATCTTAGAATCTGTTTTTGTAGTTTCGGGAAGGCCGTTGATAACCAGAAAGAAAATGCAGACAATATGACTGCAGAAGTTGTGGTCAAGTAGGCGCATTACAAAAAACGAAATTGAATGAAGATTTGATCTTTGTCGGCTGTAGAATGCGCCGACTGTACTTGTGTATAGGGGTGCAATCCCCTCAATGGGGCCACCTGTTGGTCATGGGTTGCAACCCATGATGCTTAAGGACGGAATCCTGGTGGCTTAGCAGTCCATGACATGCAACTCTTTACTTTGGCCCTTACATAGGCTACAAGGGTGGTCGGAGAGGCACCCCCTAATTAATCTGACACAGAGTGGTAGTACCTATTAGGGTCCAATCTATGGGTTAAATAGCTCAGAGAATGAATTTTTTTAGGTAACCCATAAATTATGTAATACTTCCAGTCCAAATTATAATACGTAATAACTTCTTTGTTTAAATAACGAAATATATTTATTGCTATGGGTAATTCCATGTCAAATTATCCGGGCCATATCACCCACCAACTTCAATTTTAACGCTAGACAATCCCCAAAATTTGAACTTCCAATTCAAAGAATTGGCGGAGTTATGTCGTTTTTTAGCTCTCCAAATGTGCTGGGGTCGAGAAAATGGCGACCTTTTGTAATCTTTTTTTATTTATTTTTTAAATGAGTTCTAGAGCTTTCCTACTCCTAAAAATTGGTTTATAAAAGTATTCTTGTCCGAGAAAACCGAAAATGCTATTGAAAAAGTCTGAAAGTCAAGCAATATTAAGTTATTGATGATTTCAGATTTTTTCATAGCAAGATCAATATCCCGATTTGGCACTGAATCTAAGACAAAATATTTTTCTATTGTTAGTTTACATATATTGGGCATTATTTTTACCAAAAAGATAGTTTGGTGAATCCCCAGAACCGAAGCTACATCAGTTAAAATTTTGCAAATCATAAATCATTAATAATTTAAAACTTGTTAACTTTAAGAATGTTTTCATAGAATGTTTAGATTGTTTGAGCAAAAATACTTTTATAAACCAATTCTTAGGAGTAGGAAAGCTCTAGAACTCATTTTACGGACAAAAATAGATTACAAAAAGTCGCCATTTTTTTGCGACCGACCACCCTAATTTGAAAAGTTAAAATCGATATAATTTCGCCAAGTTTTGGAATTGGAAGCTCAGATTTTGAGGATTGTCTAATATTAAGATAGTCTACGCCTGGACAAAATTTCAGAAAAATTGAAGTGAAAAGATTTAACAAATTTTAACAAAATGTTGTAGCTTCGGTTCTTAGCAAAAACCAAACTATATTTTTGGTACAAATAATGTTCAATAGATATGAAATAATAATAGAGAAAAATATTTGTCATAGATGCAGTGCCATATCGGGATATTGATCATGCTATGAAAAAATAAAAAATCATTAATAACTTAAAATTGGTTAACTTTCAGACTTTTTCGGTAGCATTTTCGGATTCCTTTGGCAAAAATGCCATTTTTCTCGAAACCCACCAAATTTGGAGAGCTAAAAATCGACATAACTCCGCAATTTTTTGGAATCGGAAGCTCAAATTGTTGGTAATGTCTAACTTTAACACAGTCCGAACCTGTACAAAATTTCAGAAAAATTAAAGAGGGTGGGTGACAATTTTACTTTTTTCTGGATGATTTGACATGGAATTGCTCTATATTAAATGAGATCTAAATAAAATATTCTTATCTAAATTACTCCGTAATATTTGATGTAGAAAATATTATGACTAATTTAAAGCACGTGTTAAAGCCACTTGTCAAGACACAAAAATGTAAATATTAACATACAATGAACGCGATTCTCTAACCTCTAGGCATAAAGAAAACCTAGACTGATTGACATGTTATTAATATCAATCAATCCAGCGTTTGCCTATATCCTATTCGCTAAATATTATATATACATATATATATAATATATATATATAATATATATATATATATATATATATATGTGTGTGTGTGTGTGTGTGTGTGTGTAAGAATGGAAAGGGAATTGAATATATATATATATATGTGGAAAATTTTTTATCGATATCACTTTAAATCGATATCACTTACACATGTGTTTCGGTCCGTTTAGCAAAATGTATACGGATTTACGCTATTATTATTATTATTAAAATAATCAGATGGAGTTGAAATGATGATAATAATATTAATAGGAAAAATGTGAAAATATTCCGTACACAGAGAGATTTGTTATGACCTTAATCAGAGTGATTTTTTTTATTTTATCTATTTTTTTTATTTTCATCTCTACTCAAAAAATTTTAAAAATCACTCTGATGAAGGTCATAACAAATCTCTCTGTGTACGGAATATTTTCACATTTTTCCTATTAATATTATTATCATCATTTCAACTCCATCTGATTATTTTAATAATAATAATAACAGCGTAAATCCGTATACATTTTGATAAACGGACCGAAACACATGTGTAAGTGATATCGATTTAAAGTGATATCGATAAAATTCATTTTTATCCATCTACATTTCTTTTCTTTACTCATTTTTTCCTCATATATATATATATATATATATATATATATATATATATATATATATATATATATATATATATTATATTATATTATATTATATTAAGCTGCAATATTGCAAAGTACTGCTGCTCGGAATTACACTCAGTTGGAGTTACGTTATCCAAATGGACAATTTTTATTTGTCGAGTATATCTTGGACCCTGCAGTTTAATTGTCGCTACTACAGGCAATAAAAACGGCGCTAGTCTTTGAGCGATTTCTGCCTCGGGTGGAACACCAAATGTGATCAATATTCATGTTTGATGCATGTAGATTGGTATCTGGCTTCTGAGCACAGACAGAATTCACTTTCAAAAGATACGTACAGATAAACCTTAAGCTGTTGATGGTCGTATTTAGTTGTCGGTTGTCCTTGTAGAGTCCATGTCTTTTCCTCACAAAATTTTAATAGACAATCACGAGCTGTGTTAGGAATCATGCAATGACATAATAATGCCAAGGTCTGTTGAGCGTCACAAATGAATATTCTGTCAAATTTCTACTCGATGAAAATTTTAGAACGTTCTAAAAGAACTCTGTAATTTTAACTGACAATGGTTTTTCTCCGTTTCTGGCATTAAACAGTGTTAGGGAAATTTAGAACGTTATTCGTTCTTTCTTTCTTTTACTTTATTTATTTCGTGCTTTCTTTCGGGCATTCACTTGTTCTAATGTTCTTCTTCTTTTAGTATTCTTTATTCCATACATCATTTACTTCATTCTGTCCTTTCATACTTCACTTCTTTTTATCCTTTCAATTATTACTTCATTCATTTCTTTTTATTTCTCATTTCTTCTTCTTTCACGTATTAATTATATCTCCTTCATTTTTTGTGTGTTTCATTTTCTTTTATTTATTGATTTTTTCTTTCATTTGTTGATTATTTAGTTTTTCTTTCATTTCTTTTTTTTCTTTCTTTTGTTTTTCATTTTTTACATCCTTTTCTTTATTTATTGATTATTTCTTTTTTATCTTTCATTTATTACTTTTTATTCCATTTAATAATTATTTCTGTTTTCTTTCATTTATTGATTCTATCTTTTTTTTGCTTTCATTTATCTATTCTTTTTCTTTCATATATCAATCATTTCTTTTTTCTTTCATTTATTAATACTTTTATTGATTGATTTTCTTCTTTAATTCATTGATTATTTCTTTTGTCTTTCATATTTTACATCCTTTTTTATTAATTGATTATTTCTCTTTCATTTATTACTTTTTATTTCATTTATTAATTATTTCTGTTTTCTTTCATTCATTACTACTTCTTCTTCTTCTTCCTTCATTTATTGAATATTTCCTCTTTCATTTATTACTTCTTTTTTTCTTTATTTACTGATTATTTCCTTTTTATTTCATTTTTTCTCTTTATTTCATATATTAATTATTTCCTTTTTTTTCTAAAATTTATCACTTTCATTTATTGTTTATTTCTTCTTTCTTTCATTTATTTATCTATTACTTCTTTGGTCTTTCATTTATTATTTCCTTTTTCTTTCACTTATTAAATATTTCTTTTTTCTTTTATTAATACTTCTTTTATCTTCCTTAATTAAGTGTTTCTTTTTTTCGTTTATCTTTTAATTCTTTATCTTTCATATATTGATTATTTATGTTTTCTTTCATTCATTACTTCCTTTACTTTCATTTATTCTTTCTTTTATGTATTAGTTTTTTCGTTTCATTTATTGATTCTTTATGTTTTATTTCATTTAGCAATTCCATTTTCTTTTATGTATTCACTTTTTACTTATTGCATCGTTCTTTTTCCTTCGTTTATAATTTTTCTCTCTCTCTCTCTCACTCTCTCTCTCTCTCTCTCTCTATATATATATATATATATATATATATATATATATATATATACTAGTACAAAATAAAAAAACGCCCTCCAGCCGATGTAAAAATAGATTTTTGAAACATATTGCCTGAGGGGTGGGAGTAAAAAGTTCAATGACAGCGAGTTTGTACCTTAAGTAAGTAAAATCTTCAAATTCCTTAAAGGATTAAAAAATAAAACAATTTGAAATATAAACTTTAAATATGTATTAAAATAAAACAAACTATATATAGATATATAATACCAGTCATATATTTATTAAAACTTGTTTTAAAAAACAATGAGGACTGTCTAATGTTGCATGTTCAAACTTTTTTCTTTGTTTATTCGTTGAGTCTTTCATTTTCTTCTATTCATTGTTTCATACATTTTTATTGCTTTTTTCCTTCATGCCTCTGCACTCTTTTTTATTATTTATTGTCTTTATTTTTCTTCTGTTTATTATTTCGTTTTGTTTTTATTATTATTATTTCTTTTTCTCTGATGTTTACACTCTTTTCTCATGTATTGCCTCTTTCTTTTTCTTCCATTTATCGTTTTTCCTTTTCTTTTATCTATTATTTTTCTTTCTTTCTTTTCAAGTATTATTTATTTTCCTTTCATGTATTACGTTCTTTTTCTTCCATTTATTCAATCTATTTTTCATTCATTCTATTTTTCATTCTTTTTTTCCTGTTATTCTTGTTTTGTTTTCCTTTGAATTTTATCGTTTTCTTTTTCATTTACTAATTCTTTCATTTTTAATCATACATTAGTTTATATATTCTTCGTTTTTGTCCATTTTTGTTTATTTTCTTGTTTATTAATCATTGTTTCGATCCTTTTTTCTAACAGTTCTAAATGTTCAATTAATATTTATTCTTTGTTTATCTTTTGTTTGTTATTCCTTCCTTTTCTTTCATTTACTCTTTCATTCATGGACATTTGTTTTTATATCTACTTTTATTCTTGTTCTCTTAGTTTCCTTTGCTACTTTTATCATTTTGTGAAACTTTTCTCCTTTTTTATGTTTTTTTTTATTCATTGGCCTTTTCGTTCTTTTTCTTTTATTCTTTTTTATACTCTAATAATTATTCTGTGATATTTTATCTCCGTTTCTTGTTTTTTTTTTCACGCATTCTTTCTTTTTTTCTCTTCTAATATTTTTCTTTTTATTATCTAATAATTTTATGTAAGATTTTTTCTTCCTTTTTGTTTTTTGTCATTTTTCTTCACACAATCTTTCTTTTTTTTGTATACGTCTTTTTATTATTTCATAATTTGTTTTTCTGTTTTATTCTCTAATAATTATTCTGTGACATTTTTTTCCTGTTTTTTTTATTTCTTTTTATTGTATAATATTTGTTATTCTCTTAAACGTTTTCTTTTTTGTTCTCTAATAATTCTTTTGTGGCATTTTCCTTCCCTTCCTGTTTTTTTTTTCATACATTCATTCTTTTTCTTGTAAAAGATTTTTATTCTTTATAATTCTTTCTTTTATATTCTTTAATAATTCTTCTGTGACATTTTTTCTTTTCTTTTTATACGTCTTTTTATGGTCTTATATTTGTTTCTTTTTTATTCTTTAATAATACTTCTGTGACATTTTTTGCTTTCCAGTTTGTTTGTTTTTTTTTTTTTTTTTTCATGCATTCTTTCTTTTTATTGTATATTTTTACATTCCTAATAATTTTGTTTTTCATTCTTTATTCATTTTCCTTCTTGAAAGATTTTGTTTTGTTTCTTTTTGCTTGATTTATTCGTGATTTTCCTTTCATTTATATTTTCTTTATTCTTCTTCTTTTATAATACTTTTTTTCATGCTTTATTTCTTCCCTTAGTTTATTAAGTCTTTTGTTTCTTAACTTTTATTTAATTATTTTTCTCTTATAATTATCTTCTCTTTCAAGTTTTCTTCTTTTTGTTCGATATTCATTGATTTCCTTTTACCTTACGTATTAATTCTTATATTTGATTGTTCCAACTCTGTTTCTATCGTTCTTTAATTCATTTTTTGTTTTCCTATACTTTATACAGTTTTCTTCCTTTTTTGTACGTATACATGTGTAATTAGATTTACGAAGCCGTATACGAGTGTTTGATCAATTATATTGACTTACTAAGCAATTGTCGTCCATTATGTTACCATTGAAGGAACTAAAATTATTTTTTACCAAACAGGAAATTAATATCGATAGTGAAATAAATTAATTAACTGGGGAGTAAAAATTTATAACAAGCTATTAAAAATAGAAATTCGACTCTTATCATAAGCATTGTCTGCAAAATAGCAGGAAGAAAATTATTAAGCGTTTCTTGGTTATCAGATTTTCTTGAAAAAAATACAGGGAAGACGATACAAAATAAATTACGAAATAGTGAACATTTACTATAAGTGTTGCATAATCTATGCGGTTGCATAGATTATTGTCAACCCCCTGTATTTCTGAAGGGATGGCCCCTTTTTCATATCACGGGTGGGACTTTCCATGGAATATCACAGAAAGCCCACGAAGTACGTGAAGACACGTGGGACCAAGTTAACCCGTCAGTTCCAGCTTGGACGTCAGGCAGAAAAGATGTCTGCCTTAGCATGGGCTCATTATGCACACACGTGTTGTGTTAGTTAGAAGAAGAATTTTAGTTAAGTAAATAAAAGTTTAAATAAGCAATATGGTGTTCTTGCTTGATGAATGTCTTGGCAACAAGACTGACCAAGAAGAAGGAATGCATCAAAGACGGACAGCCAACAAGAATCTAGGAATAGAATTCAACATGGAGAAAAAGAATAGAAACGACAAGAGATTACCAATGGCCAAAGAAGTAAGTAATGCATATGCATCTCTCTGTCTACCTATGTCTATCTCTCCCCTCTCTAGTAAAAGAACTTGTGTATATAGCCAACATGGGTATATGCGTATGAGTATGTAACATAAGCTGGTTACTTTCTAGGTATAAATCTAAAAAATGTACCATTCTCATCGGTGCTAGAAGGCTGTGACTGAGCTGCAACCATTTCATCATTCTCCCAATTTATTGATGCACAAGAATTTCATGAAAATTATTTCATAAGTTCATAAGACCAAACCAATATTCAGATACAATCTATTCACTTAAAATCCTATATAAAACAACAATATTTGGCATTAAATAACCCACAATTATTGATGTGACATTAACAAAACCAACCACCGAACGTGTCACTAGGAAAAGATCGAAATGCACAAAGATACGAGACAAAGAAAGTTCTATACAGGGTTAGAAGTCACAGATACCCATACCTAAAGGGAGAATAGTTGGATTCATAGATTTCCCAAGGGTATTAGCGCTCTGTGAAGGACATACAGCCTTGTCCATAATTTGAACTCGGGTAGCCGAGTCCATTTCCTACGACGATAACCATTACACACACACACACACACACACACATAAGTAAGTAAAGTCGTCGTGGTGGGCTAAAGTCGGTATCAGCCAGACAGAGATGGAGTATATACCCTTTTCACTAGCGCTAGACCAAGGAGATTGTTTTGCGTCGGAGCTCCTCACTTTAACGCACGGATCCCTGTGCTACTACGCTGCGTTGGCGAGGGCCGGTAGCGAACCAGTGACCTTACGATTCCAAGGCAAGTACTCTACCGACTGAGCTAAGCCAGCCTCCACATCATATCCTTTTAATTATATAATAAGTAATTGCAAATTAATAAAGGAAAGTACTCTATAACTAGCATTTAGTTGTTAAATCCCATAAGAAATTATAATAATTGGAGTGAGTGTAAACGCAGTATCCACATTATGATAACGGCTGCAAATTGGATTAGAAATTCCGTTATTCTTTACGTTAGAGCATTTGACATTATTGGGGTAGCAAAATTGTAGTTACATTGTGCCATTTCTTTTTCTTTTCAAAAACTCAAGATTATCAATTATTAGGCCTTGACATTTACTTAGTTTAGATCTAAAATGACCGTTATTTTTTTTTTTTTTACTTTTGTTCAGAAAAGTATTTTTTAAATCCTGTGAATCATAGATATTTATCATACGAAGTGAGTGAGAGAGAGAGAGAGAGAGAGAGAGAGAGAGAGAGAGAGAGAGAGAGAGAGAGAGAGAGAGAGAGAGAGAGGTGCTTATTCAAAAGAACTGTTGTCGTTTTATCAAAAGCAGTCGCTATTGAAGAAAAAGTCCACCAATCAGAAAATGTAGACAGTTCATATGATAAATTGAGCGAAGTCAACTTTTTTTTTATTTAATCTAGAAAGTGTCAATATAACATATATCTTTGTTGGTAAATTTTAGTAGCTTTGTAATTTATTTGTTTTGTCGTTTTTCTGTCATTCATATATATATATATATATATATATATATATATATACGTGCACACGCGCCCACACACACACACACATATATATATAAAGTGTGTCAAAAAAGTATCGAGATTTTTTGTGCTTTTTAACACACCTTATATTCTGAAAAAAAGAATGAATGTTCCATTCATTGTTCATTTCTATTTTTGTAAATACAGCTTCAATTTCAATACTTTAATGATACATCTTGTGCATATATATATATATATATATATATATATATATACATACATATATATATATATATATATATATAAACCCTAAGATCAAAACACAAAAAGAAGACACATCGCATCCCCCTAATAACAACATTTAATAACACCCTCCCACCACTTAATCAAATAATAAAAAAACACTGGAACATCCTGAAAATAAGCCCTGAACTAAGAGACATTTTCCAAGAACCCGGTATAGTGACCTATCGGCGACCTCATAACCTCAGAGAAATGATAGGAGGCAACAACATACTAAACAATAAAGTAGTCAACATGAGACCTATAATAAACTCCACAAAATTCTGCCGGCCCTGTAGTACAAAAAACAACCTATGCTGCAAACAAATAAAAACAACAGACACATTTACAAGCTCCACAACAAAACAAACTTTTAAAATCTACCATGAATCAAACTGCAAAAGCAAAAACGTGATTTACCTTCTAGATTGTACTAAATGCCAAAGACAATACGTCGGGAAATCTGAATGGGAATTTTACTTTAGACTTAACAACTACAGACACAGAATAAAAATTCAGACTATAATAAGCTCATTCCAATAGAGCAACACTTCCGACTGGAGGATCACGATTTTAATAGAGACGCCAAGTTTACGCTCATTGAAAGAATTCTAACAAACACTGACACCAAAACGGTAATAGATAACCACGAATACAGATGGATACAAATATTAAAAAGCTTTCATCCATACGGCTTTAATCAAAAAACAGGTCCTCTTTAATAGTGGATAATAAACCTGTCTACACCTACGAGGGTGGCCGAGGTCACCAAAATAAACAAACACTGACCACCACACATCAAACATCAAACAAGCCACTCCTGACCCAATTAAAAATCTAGAAGTCACACGCACAGTACCGTGATACAGACACGCGCTCACACCCACACAGTATATGTAAACACACACATACATATAACGCCCATGAACCCCTCCCTCACATATATAAGAGCATCTAAAAAACAAACTACCTCATAGAGGTTCTTCACGGAACAAATGAACATGCTACTATTAAACACACTCGCCTACCCGGATTTTAACAGCATGTTAAACCCAATATAACACTTGAACTTTTATAACTCTTCTATAATGCTCCCTTTCTAATAATGTATCGACAATTTCTTCAAATAAGAAATTTTCTCCTAAAGATGACCGAAGGTCGAAACTAGTTGAGATTAAACAACATACAAGAAATATTCCTGATTGTCTTAATAATAATTTTTGTTCACACTATATATATATATATATATATATATATATATATATATATATATATATATATGCAAACAAATTTTGTTCAAAACCACGGAATATTTCTTCTTGATAATCTTTAAGTGTCGAGTTATTTACTAAGCTTAGCTTAGATGTGGCTCTACGAACTCACTATCAATGGTCTGCAAACTTAGCTTGCTAACCATTGCACCACATGAGGTGCCCAATCTTTATGTTCAAGCCTTGTTGTTGTATTTCTTATATCAGAGTCCAGATGGTAGAAAAGAAGCCACTTTTTTTAACCCAAGTGTTTTCAACCATGTCGATGGTTGTCTTCAGGGGATTATTGGGTGAAATTGTTTTTTCCTTTGTAGTCTAAATTTTATTGTTTTTTGGACTATTCATAGCAGATTCTTTTTTATATATCTTACTGCCAAATACACACACACACAAATGTATGTGTGTGTGTGTGTGTGTGTGTGTGTGTGTGTGTGTGTGTGTGTGTGTGTGTGTGTGTGTGTGTGTGTGTGTGTGTGTGTGTGTTTGGCAGTTAGATATATATAAAAAAGAATCTGCTATGGGCATGGCGACACAAGTTCAAATCCTGGACGAGCTTGATTAAATTTTACATAGCACTAATACCCTGGGGGAGTAATGCATTCAATAATTCTCCCTCAAGCTATGGGTAAATAGTAGGATATACTAGGCTCTTTACCATTGGTTATGCAACCAGTCTAGGAGAAGGAAAAGTCTGAATTTAAACCTGTTAAACTCCGTTTAGGAAATTGACTTTGTGTCACACCCTACTCTTGGTAAAGAGACATATACATTTTTGTGTAGTTGTTTCTTAAGAGGTTTTTAAATTTTGCACACAGTCCTATCGAATATGAATGATTTTAAACAGATCTATTTGATCAATAGATGTGACCCTAACAAGTACAACCACTAGTGGATTTGGGAGGAATGGCAATGAATAGTACTCCATACACCCCTGATCTACAAAACTAGAGCCTCGTCATCAGAGGCAGTTTAATGTCATACCCAATGAACCCCTTTCTAAGGGGTCTTACCACTCTGCAGGGGATACAGTATTATGTATTCTAATCCCCACCGACAGCGCTGGAAAAGTTTTCAAAAATATTATTATCCCATTAAAGCATAATAAATAAAAAAAATTCAAAAATATAGTTGTTGTTACTACATCCAAAAAATTTTAAAAAAACATAAAAAAAAACAAACATACATTATGCTACAAATACAAATGTTGGAAAAAAAGATTAAATGTTTTATAAAAAAATTGAAAGCGAGACAGATAGTATATATTTACCCAACCTGTTCGCCATAGGTATGATGTGAGACATGATCGTACGTATGTGGTATCAAGCAAGGATCGAACCCGCTTTACAATAGTAGTCATTCTGCTGGACTAACTTGATCACCATTACACTACGATGGGATGCAGAAAGAGAGATAGAGAGGAGAGGAAGAAGGAACGGAGTGC
The DNA here is from genome assembly GCA_023376005.1 of Doryteuthis pealeii. NCBI lineage: Eukaryota > Metazoa > Mollusca > Cephalopoda > Myopsida > Loliginidae > Doryteuthis > Doryteuthis pealeii. Next base: position 82,855,699 of record CM042139.1, on the reverse strand, counting down.
TGTATACCCATTCATCACATCGGGTATATAAAGAGGAGACAGACAGACAGACAGACAGACAGAGTCATCTCTTGTTTTCAATGAATTGCCAAGACGGTGTTGATTTTCTTTTAAGTCTTTATTAACAACCCCCCACCACGCCCAGGATTCAACCGCGCTGTGAGAGAAGCGAGCCCCGAGAGCCGACGACAGCGTCCGCTGTCAGTTAATAATTAGTCGCAACTGAACTAAATTGCCTCACGCCTCTAATAGCGCATTTTTCAAGGGGTCAATTAAAAGGTTATTACAAATTAATCATAATCCTAACGGTTAGAGTGATTTTTCACTCCACCTCCATTATTTTGAATCTAACGAACTCTGATTCAAAATATCTAACTACAGTATGTACCTAATTAATTGTCTATCCATGAATTATATAACAGGAGGAAGGGAGGGAGAGAGTAAAGGATGAGTTTAAATATTGTGGCTTTTGAAAACCAATGGTTCTTTGCAGACTGATTAACTAAAGCAGCTGATCAATTTAATCGGGATTCTCTGTGGTAAAGTGTGTGAGTTCGAATTTAACCGATAGATTATCCATTGTTATTGCTTTTAACCCGCTCTGCTCCTTATTGTCGTAGACTAAATTCCCGACTAGTTTGCAATAAAAAAAATTAAAGAATAAAAAACAATTGAAACAATTAACAAGAAACGAAATAAGTCAAAATTCAGAATTGATCAAGTATAGATTTTAGAATTGGAGCTCGGGAAATCTCGGATGATTTCGACAAATCTCGTAGCTGTAGAATGTACAGCCTGTGCCACTCGTTTCCGGCTACTTTTAAGAAGCGACCTAGTAAGGTCTTTTGTCTGGTGTGCAGATGCATATATATATTCACATTAAAAATCTGAATTTTGTGTCGAGTTTTGCGACGATGGAGAATATCGTTTCGGTGCTATATTACTACGCATATGCGTCATTGTCTACCAGTTTTATTGATAGGATATTTTTAGTACAGATAACTTAGCGACTAAATTGTATTCATCATCGCTTCCTGTTCTCTTCTGTCATGTCTGGGAGAAATGCAGAATTAACAAGAAAGAAACTTCGTCTAAATCAAAAGACTAAAACTACAAGGAAAGTGTAAAACATTACTTTTTTTTTTAAAGAAACCAAGAAGCAAGAAAGCATTTAAGATAGACTAAGATGTTAACACCAGACACTTAGAATTATTTAAACTATGTTGAAATGATACTAGAATTCCAAACCGCTCGCACACACACACACACACACACACACACACACTCTCTCTCTCTCTCTCCTCTCTCTCTTTCTTTCTTTCACTCTCTCTCTCTCTCTTTCTTCTCTCTTCTCTCTCTCTCTCTCTCTCTCTCTCTCTCTCACACACACACACACATACATACACGTATAGAGAGAGATACATACACACATTATAAGGTGGTTCTTGAAAATAGAAAAAATATCAAACTGAGATTATAATCGTTGAAGCACTAAAACGGTCTTAGACAAGTGCTCATCACCCGAGAAACACATCTTTCAGCTTGCTTGTGATTCCGTTGTAGGAAATGCACACAGTGAGACGAGTTCAAATCCCGGACGAAACTGTTAGCATTTCACCTTAGCGCTAATACACTTCGGAGAGGTTTATATACAACTATTCTCCCTCCAGCTACGAGTAAATAATAGGGCAAACTTGAATATTTAGCCGTGTATGACAACCCCGGTTTAGCTCATACGTTAAAGAATCCGCTTTGGAATCGCTAGGTTCTGGGTTCGATATTGATACTCGACTTAATTTAGCTTAGTCTGTAGATCATGAACTTTGGAATCTCAAGGTTCTGGGTTCGTTACCGATCCTCGTCTACCCAGCTCATAAATAGCACAGTAATCTGATCCGTGTGGTATATTGTAGAGCTCTCCACCTCAGCAAAAACAATCTCCTTGGTCTAGTGCTAGGGAACAATGGATAGACTCCCTTGCTGTATGGCTGATACTAATAATAGATCACTCTATCCACGCTTTTACTCGTGGTAACCAGTTTAGGAGATGGGAAACTCTGAATTAAAACCTGTTGAACCCCACTTAAAAATAGACCTTGTATCACATCCTGCTCGTGTGGAGAAATTGTGTGAATATGTACATTCTCATGCTAGCCATGAGTAAACATTAAAACAAACTGGTTTCTTTAGTCCTAGTAAGGTAACAAATCTAGGTGAAGTAAACCTCTTGATTCAAACCTCATGCATTCTGTTTTAAAATTGACCTTGCGTCACATCCTACTTGTGGTGGGGGGAATAAGTAAATATATATACATTCTCCCGATAGTTATGGGTAGATAGTCGAACAGACTGGGTTCTTTAGTCCTGGTAAGGCAACCAATCTAGATGAAGGAAAACTCTGTATTCAAATCAACTGTATTCTGCTTAAAATGACCTTATGTAACATCCTGCTCCTGTTGAGGGTTTGGGTAAATACATACATCCAGTTCATGCGCTGCACTCAAAATTCGCTGAATTTTCACAAATTATCCAGTGACCGGGGCAACTTTATCTATGTTTTTTGTGTGCACATGGTTTATTTGGTACCTAAGTGGATCCAAGCACGAAAAATCAAGATATATCAACTTGTGTATTCTGTGTGAAAATTGCAACGATTTATTGAATATAAGTAAATGTTTAGACAAACAAATTTTGGAAGCAGCATCCCACCAAAAAAAGCGGTACGGTCACCTGCCTGATATGAATGATGGGAATTACATGAGGATGATGCGTGCTTTTCGTGATAATGCCCTTGGTATAGGTATGAATCCATCTCTTATTCTCGCGGTTATGGATAAATAGCTGGGCAAAGTTGGTTCTTTAGCCTTTGTTAGGCAACTATTCCAGGGGAAGGAGGACTCAATTCAAACCAGCTCTACTCGCTTAAAGATTTTGTATCACATTCTGTCTGTTGCGCAGGTACTGCGTAAATAAATACATATGGATTATTAGATGTTTGCTGATGTTCATAAGCTAGATAGCATGACTTAAAATGCACAATTGTAAACATAAATCACATCGTAAATCGACGTCTTCTTATAGCTTTGAAAATCATGTCCGTTCTCTCTGAATGTCACGAGTTGTAGGTTGCCACGATGTACAACAGAAATAACGGGTTTGTGATTACTTAATTTTTTATTAGCATAAGAACTGTTTTCATATTTCAGAGTAATAATTTTGCAACAACAACGTTTAAAATCTGTTTATTCGTTACACCAACAATTCCAAACATGTTGGTTGAAATTGGGCATAAAATGGTGGAACCTCATCAGTATGGACGTGCATATTCACGCAAACCATCCAAGTGAGACGAACAAGATATGTCGGACACTTCTGGACAAGTAATGACGAACTCACAAGTTAGGTTCATCTTTGGACCCTACACATGGACATACCAGAGTAGGCCGACCAGTCAAAAACCCACATATCAATCAGCTCTGTGCAGAATCTGGAAGACCTGTCAGGGGCGATGACTGATAAGGACGTTTGGCGAGAAAGAATTATGGAAATCCGTGCTGACAGCGCGATATGATGATGATGATGATGATGATGATGATGATGGGAGTAAATAGTAAAATTTTACGTTAAGGACACAATTATTCAGGGTTAGCTTCTTCTTTCAAGTAGTAAATGGTTCTTCCCGAATGTGAGGATCGTTCCTCTCTCTCCGTACACACTATTAATTTGCTAAATTCGATTTACAATTCATTGCGTAGTTACCATGGATACATTTCCAGTGCCCTTTTATACATCAGTGTTTGTATTATATGCACGCTGCCCACAGCCCCATATAACGAACGGTAAAGACACTAGAATTTCTGCCACAGTATTACTCTATAAATCAATTATGACTGCACACGTAAAACAAACAGAACAATACATACATACATATGTACACATCGGGGGCACCCGTGGGGTAATGACTATCAGGATAGAAAAATGGTCACGTTGACCCGCATTCAAATTTTGGACGAGGCTGATTGCATTTCGCAAGGCGTTAATACTCTTGGGAAAGGGATGAATCCAAATATCCTCCATCTAGCTATGGGTAAAATAGTAAGGTAGGCTGGGCTCTTTACTCTTGGTACGGCAACCGACCTAGGAAGAAGAAAACTCTGAATTCAAGCCTATTAAAACCCCTTAAAATTAACCTTGCGCCACATCCTGCTCGTATGGCGGGGTCGGTAAATACATACATACATAGGCGTGCTCAGAGTAACAGTTATCGTGAGGGCCGGTTTAACTCGGTAGAGTGTTAGGCTGGGAACCTCAAGGTTCCTGGCTCGATAGCAGCCCTAGCCAACTCAGCGGATCAGTAGTACAGGGATATGTTTGGTAAATTGAAGAGCTGGTGCTAGGTATGGCGCTCTGCATCAGATACAAAAACAATCTCCTTGGTCTAGCGCTAGTGAAAAAAGGGATAGACACCCTCACTCTCTGGCTGATACCAACTTTAGCCCCCCCCCTACGACTTTACTTTATAATGGAATCGATGATGGAAGAATCGCTAATTCCCTTGGGAAAGACCTGGGTTCTTCTCTTCTCTCAAAATTTGCTTCCTTCGCCTTGGTAACCAACCCTAATTCAAACTAGCAGTACTCCACTATAAAAAAGATAGATTTCTGTCAAATCCTGCTCATTTCAGAGGGATTGGATTCACACACACACACACACACACACACACACACACATATATATATATATATATATATATTTATATTTATATATATATATACATATATATATATTATATGGATGCTATATCTATAAGTAAACCATGCTCAATATGATGTATAGATAATTTATATGTAAGTTAAGGTAGTGTGGACACGGAGTCAACGGCATCTGGTTATTGACAGTTTCATGCCGATGCGATATTCAGAGTCTGTCAGTAACCAGGCGCCTTTGAATCCATGTCCACGCTACCTTAACTATATATATATATATATATATATATATATATATATATATATATATATTCCTCGGATAAACATGTGCCCACTTCTTATTCTGATTAAATAACCCAAACCTTCCGCTACTGACAGGATGTGACACAAGGTCTATTTCTAAGCGGAGTACAGCTGTTTGAATTCATAATCTTCCTCCTCCTAGACTGCCAACCTAACCAAGGTTAAAGATCCCAGTTCAGGCACAGAGGGAGTCATGCTTTTCCCCAGGGAATTAGAGCGAAGTGAACTGCAAACGGCCTCGTCCAGGATTTAAACTCGGGACACCAATTTCATTTTCTACGATGCTCTTTAGAATTACGTTAATCTCTCAAGGAAAAGTAATAAACGATGAATTCAGTAGCCTCTCAAATAGGTCATGGGTCAGAGTGGATAAGGCCCAGTACTCCTTATTGTCTTATGTTTCTGGCTTCTATTTTAGAGTAGGTCGATTATTCACTTTTTAAAAATATCAGATTGTCCATCTATGCGAAAGTTGTGTGTTAATATACTGAATACTGATACCAAAAATTAGATCTTTTACTTGTACCATTGTTTGAGGAAATGGCATCAAAGATCGTCTACTAAAATTCACTAAAAATCTTCGTTTTCGCAAGATTTAGCCTCTAGAAAGCGAGTATTTTTAGTGAATTTTAGTAGACGATCTTGATGCTATTTCCTCAAACAACGGTGCAAGTAAAAATCTGATTTTTGGTATCAGTGTTCAGTATACTAACAGACAACTTTCGCATTGATGGACAATTTGATATTTTTAAAAAGTGAAAAATCGACCTACCCTATTCTACATATTCACAAATGTTTCACATCCCCGCCCGCTTGTTATAACGATAGTGTTGCACTGATATTTAAAGAGGTAAAAATGTTGTTTTTCATTCTTGTAATTCTGAATTCGAAATATTGAAATTTATCTGGGCTGGGATACATAGATGACTGATGTATTTTGCCAGATAGTCTGATAAGAGATGAAGTTACGCAGTGCAAAAACTGTCCCTACGAATATTTGATATCAAACTTTTAAGTTTTTCCTTCTCGCTTGAAATATTTACTTGTTTATAATAGAGCTAGATTTTGATGAAATGCCATGCAAGATACATAGCAGGGAAAGGGCTAATGTAAAAAATTATAAGTGTCTGCAGTAGTCAGAAGAATGTACTGAGAATAAAAACAGAACTTGTTGTTTTAAGAAAGGTCTTACATTTAATATAGTTCAAGACACTTGTTATACAACCAAAATTGTACTTGTGGTATTTTCAACTTTAATCAAATGCCCTATCCATGTCTCTTTAAGTGTTTTACTAAATAAAGAAAGTTTTCTGACATCCTTTCTTGTCTTAGAGTGTTACTCAGAAAATAAGAAACATGCACACTTACACTTTTTGAAGTCTTTTTCCTAATAGTATTCTAATAATTTGAGAAGGGAATATATATATATATATATATATATATATATATATATATATATATATATATATATATATATATATGGAAAGAGAATTGGAATGATTCCGACAGAATGTGGTGGAGACGTGAGGAACAAAAGAACAAAACTCAGACAAGTGTGTAGGATATATTTCGCTAGAGAGTGGGTAAGCATTAGTGAGGAGAGGTTTCAAAACCTCTCCTCACTAACGCTTACCCACACACTTGACCTTCTCTCCTATCCACCTCCTCCCGCCACACTACACCTTATATAAAACACTTGTATGATAACCTGATAATTCATTAAAACGACTGATGATGCCAAGCTCAAACCTCTAGCGAAATATATCCTACACACATTTGTCTGAGTTTTGTTCTTTTGTTCCTCACTTCTCCACCACACACACACACACACACATACACACACATACACACACACACACACACACACATATATATATATATATATATATATATATATATATATATATATATATATAGGGAGGCAAAATTAGCGTAACAATTTGCGTCGTTGGAAATGGAATCGGTGACCTAAGATCAAAATCTGGACGAGGTTGTTTGTGTTTCACTTCGCTCTAGTTCCCTTGGGAAAGGCATTAATACACTCCTTATTTCACCAACTATGAGTAAATAGTAGGGTAGCCTGGGTACTTTAGACTTTTTACTCAGCCTAGGAGAAAAAATTAAACCAGATTTACTCCTCTTAAAAATTGACATTGTGTCACATCCTGCCCGTGGCGATTGATTAGTACACGTAAATTTCAAAAATTAAGATAAAAACGTTCAGAATGAGGATAGATATCTCAAATTGATCATACAGTTTCAAATTAGACTCTCTCTCTCTCTCTCTCTCTCTCTCTCTCTCTCTCTCTCTCTCTCTCTCTCTCTCTCTCTCTCTCTCTCTCCCAGTATGTCTGTCTGTTTCTCCCCTCTCTCCCTCTCTCTCTATTTATGTTTGTATGTGACTGATATTCACCAGTTACAAAACATCACAGTGAGATATTTATAATAGAATTACACTTAGAACACTCTCAATTAGAGAATAACATTTATTATCAAACTAACAGCGGCTACCCGGCATCGCTTGGGTAGAGGGGATTCTTAAAGTTAGTCACGCAGATTCATTATTACTGAATCGTGATTTGAATCCTCGTGGGGTGTCCCATTTAAATCCTTATGTAAAAAAAATAAAAAAATAGACTTTGCATTGATCCAGCTACTCTGAAAAGAAATGTTAATGTCTACTATCTAAGATATTAAATGAAAAAAATTCATGCTGTTATCATTTAGATTTTATTTTTTTAATTATCTTCATGAATATAAATCAAATCTTTATTATTTTTGCTCAAAAACCAAGCACTGGTGATATTTAATGTGTATATATATTTACTTAATTGTTTTATTTTGAAGACATACATATACTCACAACTGCCCTTTATATATGTATAGATAGATAGATGTATAATGAATTATCATATAGTTATGTCTTCTTTCGGGATGAATGACATTTTTTTAGTACTAAAATTTCTGAATCTAAGCGAAATAATTATAAAATGTTTATCATAAACATTTATTCATTCCTAAATAGAAGAATCAATATAATCATGGACCACTTTTTATAACATCTCTCTCTCTCTCTCTCTCTCTCTCTCTCTCTCTCTCTCTCTCTCTCTCTCTCTACACACACACACAACACACACATATATATATATATATATATATATATATAAACGACGATCACTCAAAAAGTTATAAGCTCGTCCAGAAACAGAAGACACTTCTTATCTATTATTATACTAAAACTGAGATTTTGAGCTTTCAATCCCTAAAGGCTTTTTTGTTGGAGACCTTAATCACACGAAATTTGTCCTAAATTATTCCTTAGTTTTAGGATTACTAAATGTTTTAAAAATTCCAGTTTAATTGGTTCTAATTAGTCGTAATTTGCAATTAAGTCAAAACCTGACCCATCTCTGCCTGTACATTGTACATACCTCCCTTTTTTACACTATATGCCAGTGAAGGGCAGTTAAGGGAAGTGACGTGTGAAATCAACAGCCAGCCGCCCCCCTCAACACACTCTTCGCTTGTCTTACATTATACATAACTCTCTTTCCCTGTCTATAGTCGACTGAAGAGCAAAACCCATCCGCAATAAAAATGTTAATGTCTATTTCAATTTAAAACTAGGTCAATTCGTTTTTTTAATACAACTCTGACACCCACGTTTGAAAAAATGTACCAAAACTCAGGAAAATATTCGATTATAATTAAATTTTCAGTGTTGATTTAGCAATGAATTAATTTTTATTTCATTTTAAAACTTTCAGATCTTTTTTTCAAGTTTGGGGTGCAAAATATCGATGTATATATATGTGATTGATACTACTTTCTGCATAAATAAAAAGACTAATGACAGAAGGTGTGAATAGAAGAAAAAAGTTTATTTTTGGTATTCTTCGCGGAGAACCATCCCGGCCCCCTGCCTCAAAAATGCTTGCCGGTGGCTGCTGTAAAAGAAAAAAGAAAAAAGAAAAAAAAACACCAGCTACGATTGAAGTCCGTAGCCGAAGCGGTGTTACTTGAATAAAAAATAAAACTTGGGTTAGGGTTTGGGTTTGAGGTTGGGGTTGGTGTTTAGGGTTAGTTTAATGGGAAAATAAATAATTTGGGCTCTGTTTTTTCTAACCCAGAAATCCTGTTCTCATCCCACTAACCATAGCTGGGGTACAGTTGTTAAGCTATGTTAATTATTATTCTATGTTACTGTTGCCCCTGACCAGGATTGAACCAGCAGTCTAGAGATAACTGTCGTTTAGAACTGTCTTAACCTAACTCCTTTATCTACTAGGTTATGTGTCTAATTGGACAATCCAGTGTGATTTTTTTTTCAATCGCAAAAGTTACAATTTATTTTGTAAAAACGGATTTTAAGTAGCGTCTTGGTATCTTGATCGAAATTGACCGAAAACATCGTTTTAAATGTATCAAAAATACATTACATGTGTAATATTATTTTGCTTTTTTGCTGATGCTCATTATGTTACTTTTTCGACTTAGACAAAATTTTACCTTAAATAATCGGTTTAATGAATTTTAATTCGTTTTAAAATGAAAAGCAGACGATATTTTGGCAGATCCTACTCTTTTTCCTAATCCCAATCATCTAGCGAGAGCTTAACGGGTGACGCAACGGGTCACTTTTTGTCTAGTAAAACTATACAAAAAACTAATTCAGATTTCTGTCTCAATTTGTGTGCAAGTGAGAGCCATACAAAAGTGTTACATTTACAAGCTGAAATTTTATCTGAAATTTTCATCATAGATGTATAAACCACACGATTAATGAATGGAAAAGGCGTCTGTAACAGCTTGATTATATAAGTCGCTTTCATGTGTGGCCTCCTCATAAAGCAAGAAAAATAATTATTGGGCAGTATTTAAACGTTTGCTCGGATAAAGAGCATTCAGAAAAATAACATTATGCAGAAAGACACTATTTTTCTGTAGATTAATTATTTTGTCCTCTCTCTCTCTTCCCCCCATCTCTCTCTCTCTCTCTCTCTCTATCTATATATATATATATATATATATATATATATATATATATATATATATCTTGCTCTATATGTGTGTGTGTTTTACTCTGATAATAAACTGGAGAATGATTCAAGACAATTCGTAAATGGAGGGAGGACAGTGAGTGCAATATTATGCGGAACAAATATTTTTCTATTGATAAATTAATTTGTTCTCTCTGTCTCTGTCTGTCTGTCTGTCTGTCTGTCTGTCTGTCTGTCTCTCTCTCTCTCTCTCTCTCTCTCTCTCTCTCTGTGTGTGTGTGTGTGTGTGTGTGTGTGTGTGCATTACTCTGATAATAAACTGAAGATTTATTCGAGACAATTCGTAAATGAATGAGAGGGCAGTGAGTACAACGACTTTTCCTGAAGCTCTTAATGAAATGTCTTGCTTTTATGATTATGCACATTTTGAAAGCCATTTTGCTGTCAAGTATTGGTAAACAAATCCTCGATAAAGGAAAAAAATCATGTTTGCTGTGAATAGTGACGACGCTGTTGGCCACAATTTTATTTCATATGTTTGTATTATTTTCTCGGCATAATTTGATTTTTTTCTGCATGTTCTTCGGGAAATTTTCCATTGTTGACATTTGTGACTCAAAGAAAAAAAACTCTTTTAGTTTCTCTGCCAATGTGAGATGAATTTGCAGAATTTCCCTACCCCCATAGCCCAGAGCGAATTAGGAAAAATCGAAAAGTTTGGACTTTCCAGTTGGCCATTTTATGCTTAATCTTCACCCACTGCAGAGTCTCTTAAATTCGTTCATATAGACCCTTTGGGTAAATAACATTTTAGCAGGGTGAATAAAGTAAAGGCGCCCAACGGGGGCGAATTTACTAGCTTGTCTTTCCAAATCCCTTTATAACATGAGAACAAAAATCGTTGGATGATGTAAACTAGTTGCCAGTTATCGTACACCAAGCAGAATGTCTGATTGTGGTTTGGTTTGGTTTGATTTGGTTTGTTTTACGGTATATCAACCTCGGTGGGTCATTTAATGCCGACAAAGTTTTGAAATGAATTAATTCGTAATGGATACTTATTTTTTATGAACACACTTTTTTATTTAACCCAAAGATAGGACCCTAACAGGTACTACCACTCCGGGTCAGAGGAACCAGGGCGCAATGGTGATGAAGGGGTGCACCACATTCCTCAGACCCCCAGAACTGGAACATCACCATCAGATAGTTTAACGTTATTCCCAGGACATGGAGACCCCAGCCACCGCTTTCTAGCACACATATGATGAAAAGAGTTGGGGCTTGCCATAAGGGCAAGAGGTTGAGGTAATCATATAGGTGCTAGGGCTTGAGATGACCAGCCGATTGATCGGGTCTGATTGTGTGTGATGGCCACAAGTTTGTTTGTTTGTTGGTTGGTTAGTTGGTTTTTTTATTCCTAAATCATTTTTTTTTATTCATTCTTGATGGGTAATCAATTTTTTAAACACATTTTAAACTATTTTTTTTATTCGACCCATTGATGGAACCCTAATAGTACTAACACTCCGGGTCATGGTGGACCTGGGAGTAATGGTGATGAAGGGTTACGCCACATTTGCCAGAGCTCCAGATTTGGAACTTCACCACTAGATGCAGTTTAACGTAATACACAGGTCATAGCCTTCTCCGACATGTATGATAAAAAGGGTTGGGGGCTTGCTATTAGGGTAATAGAGTCGGGACAATCATATATGTGCTAGGGATTGATGAGACCAACCCATTGATCGGGGGAGGCTCTCCGACCGCCCGTTTGGGCCAAAGTGGTGTGTTGCATGTCATGGACTTCTCAGCCACCAGCAGTCCGTTCTTAATCATCAAGGGTTGCCATTCACCACCAACAGGTTGTGCCATGGGGGATTTTACTCCTCTGTTGGTGTATTTTTTCTGTCCCAGCTGACAGGGCGAATAGCCGCTAGTGATATATGACCCCTTAAAAATATACAGTTCATTTAAATGAACGAATGATTTGGGTCTGATGTCGTTAAACCTTTGCAGCGTTATAAACCTGCAACCTAATATTCGTGATCTCCTCAGTGCCCAGCAAACCCATAAGATCCCATTAAAAGATAATTTAAGAATTTAAACTGCGTTTGCATTTGTATGGGAACTACTAATTCACTTATTACCCTCTGAAATATACGCGAATACCGGTATGTAAATACCTAAATGTACATACTTGTACACAAATACAAAAACACACACACACACACACACACACACCAATTGCCAAGATGCACACCCGTAAAGACAAATATACACCAAACACATATAAATTGGATCTTCCTACCCCCCACACACATAATGATATATACATATACATTTGACACAAGTTTAATTACTTAAGCGGAGTTTAACAAGTTTGAATTCAGAGATTTTCCTTCTCCTAGACTGGTTACCTAGCCAAGGTAAAAGTGCCCAGTATGTCCTACTACTTACCCATAGTTGAAGGGAGAGTAATTGGATTCATAACTTTCCTAAGGGTATTAGCGGTATGTGAAATGTAAACAGCTTCGTCAAGGATTTGAAATCGGGTCGACGAGTCCATTTCCTACGACTATAACACCACTCACCTCCATACACCAGGCACCTCCATAATATATACATATATACCTCCATAATATATACATATATACATACAAACAGATTAGAAAAAAATAAACACACACACATATATATACATAATAATTAAGGGGAAGGGAAAAGGAGATCAAAGTAAATCATCAAAAGAACGCCGACCACCAGACTGGACAGGAAATCAACTGGAATTAACCAGTATAATTTATTACCCACCTCTGTACCCTAAAATTGAATATATATAGATATGTCCCAACACAGCCCACTATTGTATATATATATATATATTAATTGGATTAATTGGATACACACACACACACACACACACACACACACATATATATATATATATATGTGTGTGTGTGTGTGTGTGTGTGTGTGTGTGTGTGTGTGTGTGTGTCCAATTAATTCATTTGGGAGTGAATGGAAATTAAATTTGCTTACCAAGGTTGGTGGCATCAAGTTAAAAATTTGGGAAGATCTGACATAATCCATTGCCAACATTGGAAATACTCATGAGCAAAAAAAAATGGGAATGTGCTCTGTAAAAAACAAATTCCTATCGTCCATCCCTTTGTAAGGGATCATTTCTAACACACGCTCAAATAATATTCATAATATTTAAAAAAAAATGTCGGCCAAGATTATTTGTCGTATATATCGCTGTTGGGATTATTTCCTTTACTTGCCACGGTTATCCGTTAGACAACAATGGGCTTGCTGTTACGGGTAGTATAAATAGGCTCTACCGCCAAAGTCAAATATTCTTTTCTCGTAGACTATCCAGCCGTCAGACGTAATACACAAGTTGTGCCCCTCCGTCCTTTAAGACTGGGTGGGGGATTCGGCATTCACAGGCATTCCGTATACCAGTTACACAAGACATTCTTATCCTCCGGCTTCACACATGTTACACGCACCAGTTGCGTCATTAATCTACAGGACAGGTGGTTTCATCTCCCTCGGGCATTCCTCGTACCTGACATGCAATGGCCTTTCCAAACAGTAAGCGACGACGTCAGTTATCTGTTCAGTAGACTCAGAACTATCTGCAAAGACTCTTTTCTATTGGAACATTATTCTATACAGATATATTCTTTGTATTCTATCCATTTTTGTATTATTTCTGTTAGAGTTTGCTCAGACAATAAAGTCTATTTGTTATCAGCTTTCGTCGGGATTTGTGATATATATATATATATATATATATATATATATATATATATATATATATATATATATATATATACTAGACAAAACGTGACCCATTGGATCACGCATTGCACTTTGGGTAGATAATTGGAAGTAGGCAAAAGTTTCAAAGCGAATTTTTTTTTTTAATACGGCCGGATAATTTTTAAAAAAGCATTAAAACATTAAAATCATTTAGTAAGATTTCTAAGAAAGGGAACGTTTGTCCTGATCTAAGCTACGGGATTGCTGCTTGTGAAACTTAACATACAAATATATTTTACACTCTGTAAATCACTCTCTTTACACTCACAGACAAACTAACATATATAATGAGGAGGTAATCGATAGAGCAGGAAAGTGACAGGCAGAATGTGCGGTAAGAGACGGGTCAGTTTTTGACTTAATTGCAAATTACGACTAATTAGAAGCATTTAAAATAGATTTTTTTCAGACATAACTCAATCCTAGAACTAAGAAATATTTTAATATGAATGTTAAATAGGAAAAAAGCCTTTAGCAAACAAACATTGATTCACTCAGCTATAGTTTAATAATAGATACTGTTTGAGAAAATTATAGTCAACCGACCACCAATACATATCAACATCACTCAATCAATTTTTTCATTGTTTTATTTTTTCAAAATGAGATTATTCTATATACCTTCAGTTTCGGGATTATCAATGTCTCAGACAAGATTGAATTAAATTAAGATTTTATCCCCAAAGCAAATATAAAAAAAAATCTTGCACCATTTTAATTTGGCTAGTTCATTATACAAAAATATGATTACTGAAAATCTATTAATAATGAATATTCAGTCTCCATTTGTCTGTAAACAAAACTACGTCACTGCTTACGTCATGATACCGGACATCGACAATATATAGAATAAAGAACAACTCTGTATTCAGTTTAAAAAAATATTTTTTACTTTCGGCCTTTTTAATTAACAAGAGGTTAACTAAAAAGTTTACAAATAAATGAATATTTACAATTTTGTGTAAAATTTATGTGTAAAATATTCAAAATAATTATTTAATTAATAATTACTAGATGCATGCAATATTTTATTTGAGGGGGACATAACATTTTTTTTTTTTTACTCCTTTAATAAATTTGATGATTTTACTTACTTATGATACAAACCCTCAGATTATGAATTTTTATCTGCCACTCCAGTTCAGGCAATATCTTGTAAAAATTAAATTTTACACCACCCG
>CM042139.1:82800675-82838175 GCA_023376005.1 Doryteuthis pealeii | reverse complement strand
GGGTTGGTAGATACATACATGGAGGCGCGAGAGATAATGGTTATCGTCGTAGGAAATGGATACGACGAGATGAGTTCAAATCCTGGACGAAACTGTTTGCATTTCACATAGCGCTTATACCTTTGGGAAAATATGAAGCCATATATTCTCCCTCTAGCTATAGGTGAATAGTAGGACAGACTGGGCTCTTTAAACATAGTTAGTCAACCATTGTAGGAGAATGAAAATTCTGAATTCAACCCTATTAAACTCCACTTAGAATTTATCTTGTGTCACATCCTGCTTATCCGGTGTGTGTGGGGAGGGGTTAAATACATATTAGCAGGGAGTGCCTTCTTACTTTGAAAATCAGCATTCCATATTTTGACTTCTCACGAGGCTTGAATACCGACCGCATACTAACCTGGATGGATTCATACAGCACCCATGTATTTATATCGACAACATACAAACATACTCAGATGCATACCTCATGCCAACAGCCGATTTTCTCCTCACCAGCTAATAACGTTTCAGTTCTTCAGAGATGAACGCCTACGCCGGCTGGTATGCGATCCCCCAACACGCTCACGAACACGAAACCGGAAAAGCGACACACATTTGCAAACTTACACACGCACACCCCACCCTCACAGTTTGGGGTAGGAGCGCTGTTACATTTTCAGGCGACAGTAAGTTTCCCGTAAGAATCAGGAGCACGCAAACTGGCGCAGAGATAAAAAGACATGCGCACAATCGTGAGTGTGTGCGTACGGCAACCGGCATTCAAATGTTATATCTCGCTCTGTCGGCTGGGCCGGTAGAATACACCGACTGCACCTCTACAAAAGGGTAAAATCCCTCCAATGAGACCACTTTCTGGTTGTGGGTGGTGATCCGTGAGGCTTAATACGGAATCCTGGTGGCTGAGCAGTCGATGACATGCAACACACCAGTTTGGCTCTTACTTAGGCTAGACGGGTAGGCAGAGAGACCTACTCCGATAAATCGATTGATTACGCCAAACCCTAGCACCTATATGATTGCCCAAACCTATTGCCCTTATTGGAAACCACTATTCTTATCATATATGAGCTAGAAAACTGTGGCTGAGGGTCTTAATATCTTGCTTATGACTTTAAACTGTATCTAATGATGAAGATCCAGTTTTGGAGCTGTATGGAGTGTGCAGTACCCCTTCATCATCATTACCCCCAGGTTCACTCGAACTCGGTGTGTTAGTACCAATTAGGTCCAATCTATGGGTTAAATAGATAAGAAAATGAGGTTAAAAGAATGTGTTTAAATAATTGAGTTAAAAAATCAAATAACCATCAAGAATGAATAAAACAAAATGTCTTCGTTATAATTAACATAACAAGGGTTGACATGCCGTAAAACCCAACCAACCAATCAACAAACGTAATCTACGTATAATTTCTAAATATGAAAATAGGAAATAATCTCGATCAAGAAGAAACGTATTCAAAAATACATGCGTATTTTATACTGGGTAGAGCAATATGATCTGATACATTTGTAGCTTTAATAAAAGCAAAATAGAATAAATAAGGAAAAAAAATTTTTATTTTCCAAATTACATTGTGCTATTTTGGTTTAATTTGTTTTAGATTATCCATATGGATTGGGCAGGCAAGCATCGTGCATTCAATGTGGAAACGTTTTTCTAGTACAACGAATCGGTAACTGCAATGCAAAGAGCATTCTGTGTGCACTTTTGGCTTGGTAGGCATGATCACGTACCTACCCATAACACGATTTTATTATTGGTCTCCAGATTCAGAGCTATTGGATCAGCATTGAAACGAAAATAAATTGGCCACCCGCGAACCGCCAGAACTTCGGAAAATGTCGATTCGGTAAATTTTCCAGTTATGAACAACTTTTGCAAAGGTCTTCGACAGTGTGTGGATAATTACGGCAAATATTTGACTGATGTAATTTTTTAAAACCAAACGGCATCATATGTACATTTGGAAATAAATTTTTTTTTTTTCATTATTTATTCTATTTTGTTTTTATTAAACCTATGAATGTATCAGATCATTTTGCTCCACCCTGTATAACAAACTTGAATAGTGTCTTTAAAATGATGACAGGTATTTACAGACAGCTAGACGTAGCACACTAGGATCAAATTTATATAGTCTGCGTCTGCACCGTAACAAATGTTTCTTCCTCGATAGGTTCTAATCAGAGTATAGTATCTGTATTCGTGGAAATCCCAGGTTAATTTTAAAAATTATTATAATATTTACATATTATTTATCCGAATTTACGAGATGAAGCTACTGTATGTATTTAAGTTTTCGAACTGCTGTCCTCATATTTATTCAAAATGATTTCCCAAGTTGAAACATTGCTATGCCCGGAGTGATAAAGTCATCACATTTGTAGCAGAGGGAGAGCAGTCAGCCCCAATGGATTACAAAGAACACGTGAAGAACGCCGGTGGTATAACGGCCATACCTTTGAGTATGTAAATTTCACAATAAAGATGAGAGCAAAAGACCGGAAATTCAAAATAATACATATTTGCGTATTTCTGTATGGTTTAAAGTATTCTTAACTAATACAACTAATTTGATATCAATTATCTCGTTTCAGGTAATTTAAGCAAGAATCCGATATCAAGTAATTATAATGATGATAATAATGATTTTTTTCTTTAATAATTAAAAAAGATTATAGCTAAAGCTGATAAGAAAAAAACTCGAATAATAATAATAATAATAATAATAATAATAATAACTAGCAGGAACCGTGGATATACTACGGTATGATAATTTGACTATCACAGCGTTTGATATGTATACTTAAGAGTTATTGAAATAGTTCAATGTGTAATAAGTTTAATGATTTCTGGCAAAATTCTTTCTTTCTTTTTTCTCTTTTCTTTTTTTTATCCCTTATTTTTTCCTTCTTTCTCTTTCTTTCTTTTCTGCTTTTTTAATATTCCATTGAAACAGACGATAAGTACTATCACTTCCTATCTCTCACCTGTCTTTCTCTCATTCTTTCTTTCTTTACTTATTTATTTATTTCTTCTTCCTCTAACGTGTACCACGTTCTTTTTCTCTTTCCTGACAGTTACAACTATATGGTCCATTATTAATCTGAGGTGATGCCAGGACATAACATTTGAACGCTTGCATTAATATCTTATGAATCAAAACGGAACGGTCTATTATTTAGCTGTGTTCATCACAGGGCATGACACACATAGGTAAGTCCTAGCGTATTAATATATAGATAATCACAAAGTTATATGGTTCGTATATTCGACAAACTTGTAAAGAACAATACATTGGTAATAGACGCGGCGCGCAGATACTACACTCTAGTCCTAGAAAATGTTACGCACAGACGAAATTAAGAAGTGTAGAATCAAGCAAAAATGTTACAATGTCCATTATGCTGATGAATACTAAGTAAGACTATTCTAGTATCACAAGTCCCAGATCAAAACTTGGGGGTCTCATCATGCTTTAATGGTTCGCAAGCTAGTCTCAAAAATCCATTACTACTGCATAACGAATTCAATCCTCGCTAGATACCACACATTTGCGACTTGTGTCATATCCTACCCGTGACAAACGGAGTTGGTAAATACCAGTTCAAGACCAATACTTTAAACGTCTCAAGCAGTGGTTCAATGGTTTTGCTTGCATTCCATTGCTATCTGAGCGATAATCTATTCTACAAGGCTGCTCTAGTAATATACAAGCGAGGGGAGAACTTACAACTAAGCAATATTAAACAAGCAAGTCTCATAAATAATTCCCTAGTGTAATCAGTTCCAACTACACCTGATGCCTTTCATTAATCTTAGATTGGTAGGTAAGTATGCGCTCTCGTGCATTCACGTTTGTGTATCAATATCCAGATTCTAAGTTCAACTGCTTATCTCTCTCTCTCTCTCTCTCTCTCTCTCTCTCTCTCTCTCTCTCTCTCTCTCTCTCTCTCTCTCTCTCTCTCTCTCTCTCTCTCTCTCAGTCTCTATCTATCTATCTATCTCTCTCTATATATATATCATGTCACGCCAGCAGCACGGATATCCATGACAACTTCCCGCCAACCGTCCCTATCACTCATGGTCCCTGGTAGGTCATCCGCGCAGCATCCAGTATCTGCACAGATCTGGTCTATGTAGTTTGTTAGACGACCCGCACTAGAATTTCCATGTGAAATAATATAAATACATAATTTTATATCTATATTATATATATATATATATATATATATATATATATATATATATATATATATATATATAGCAAATGAAATATAGGTATTCAGCAAAGAGAAATTTATTTTGGACTATTAGTCTCGTCAGATTTAACTACATAATGAATAAAATCACTTCATTGTGCAGTCAGATTGCTTATATATAATATTATAGTGGCCACTATTAAGGATTGAACTGGCTCAACGCTGCTTAACTTCGGTGATCTAACGGGAACCGGTGATTAGTAATAGTTGTACTACTACTACTACTACTACTACTACTACTAGTAGTAGTAGTAGTAGTAGTAGTAGTAGTAGTAGTAGTTAACACCTTGCCAGTTGTTCACACATGTTTAATAGGTGAGACGATATAATTGCCTGAACTACTTAAAGTAAATTTTTGTGCGCATGTTATTAGCATTAGATAGGAATACTTGAAACCATATAACTGTGCGCAAAAAATGATTATTTTTTAATTGGAATAATTATACGAAACCATAGAACTGAGTACAAATTAATGGAATCAAAAATAGCTAGATGAAGACATAATTATTCACAAATGATGTTCATTAGTTATTTGAAACCATATAGTTGCTTACAAAAAAACTCCGGTATTAATTAACCCAAACGAGAACTCACATACCGTAAAACCAACCAACCAACCAACCAACCAGCCAACTAACCAAAAAGACCGTTGTATGTTTTAAATGCTCTCTAAGCGAAATAAAGATGTGGAACATTCCTCACATTTTTATGTTCTATAACATCTATCTATATATATATATATAATATATGTGTGTGTGTGTGTGTGTGTGTGTGTGTGTGTGTGTTTGTAAGATTTCTCCATAGCATTTCCAGCTGTGGGTTAAATTCTATCACTAATATTCTTCTACAAGGATGGCCTTGACATTAAATAAGCAACGAAGGTTGGTATGCAATTAAACAAAGAAACCAAACCAGATTGTTGCATTTAAATCCCATACTTTTGTTTTATTTTATATCTATATATAGGCGTTCAACGGGTAATGGTTATCGTCGGCAAATCGAATTCAAAACCTGGACGAGACTATTTTTCTTTTTTACATGGAGCTAATACACTTTCGAAAAGTTAAACAACTATTCTCCCTCTAACTATGGATAAATAGCAGGGCAAACATGACACTTTAACTATGGCAAGCCGACCGGTCTAGGAAATGAAAAACTCTGATCTTCAAATGTGTTAAATTCCGCTTAGAAACTGATATTGTGTCGCATCCTGCTCGAGGAGTTAGTTTTAAGCATGTATTACGTCATTACTTTCCAAAAGGCCCAGCATATGCATATGTATCCAACTATTTCTCCCTTCAGCTAGGGGTATATAGTTGGGCATAAGCTCTTTAACCTTGGAATGGCAACAACAGGTCGATGAGTAGGAAAATATTCAAATCTGTTAGATTCCGCTTAACGACTGAACTTGTGTCGCATCCTGATTGGGCATGTGGTGGAAGAATTAGGTAAATACATATATAGTTATTTACTAAGCATTGCTTAGGTGTGGCAGAAGGCCGGATGTATGAAGCACCCAGTGAGACTCGAACTCACTTTATAATAGTTTGATAGTCTAGCTTGCTAATTATTACACTAGGCGAAGTGCCCTAAATACATATATAACGTCATTACTTTTCGAACGGCCCATTATATGCATGTGGATGCATAAAACTGTAGTGGTAATCTACCTATCTATCTTATCTCTCTCTCCTCGCTCTCTCTCTCGCTCTCTCTCTCTCTCTCTCTCTCTCTCTATATATATATATATATATATATATATATATATATATATATATATATATATATATATATAGGACAGTTGTGTGTATGTATTTATGTATATGTGTGAATGTCCGGAGGAAACTATCAAAATAAAACAATTAACGACAATGTAAATGCACATACACATTCACTATCAAGAGATCTTCATCTTTGTGTTGAAAATCATGAAGATTTTATCTATATTTTCGTAGACACTTAAAATTAAATTTACAATAAAATAACATTAGAATTCTACTTAGGCCATTGTTTGCCATTTCTAGCTAAAACGTCATCAAATAAATTACGGAAGCGCAAAACAATTAATCTTTCCTTTTCATTTTTGAAATATGATATTTACTGAATAAATTCAACCAAAAAAAAATGTCGGCGTCTGGCGATTGAAAATGTAAACAAATCTCTATGGAAACCTAAAATAATCATTTTTTTCTTTTTAATCATTTTAGTTTTTCCTGTTAGCCACTGTTTATAAATTAATCGTGGTAATTTATTTATTTTAATTTTAAATATACAAATATAATCAGGATACTAATGCAGAATAGCTCACAAGAGATGATATCATTAGATAACTTATAAAAAGCATTACACTTCATTTCATTTCAGGGAAATACCCGAAACTTTTGGGACGCTCTGGTAAGAGTAAAGATAAGGGCTACTCCTCGATTTTCCGTATATCTAATGTTATTTATACGCAGAATGTGATTCTAATGATATTATCTTTTGCGCGCTATTCTGCATTTATACAAAAATCAGTACTGTAATTTCATATTCAACTTTTAAGCACATTCTAAATTCGTTTAACAAAGAATGTTTCACTTTCGTTTTCATTTAGTAAACATTGCTTTTTCTATTTGGGGTGGTTTCATCTCAGTACTCATTTGATTTAAAAGATAATATACTATAATAATTTGATATTCGATCGGCTACGCTTTGAATTAATAATGTCATTTTTTTTAATTATTTATTCAATTTTACATATTATAAAGAATTAAAAATTAGAGACTTATTTTAAATTGAAATACATTATTTTTTGTGTATGCTTTTTTTTTTCTTATTTGAAATATCATTTTTACAAATCGCCTCATTTATATCTTTTTTTCAAATATTGATAATAATTGAATTAAAATCTCTTACTATATCGTTATATATGATATATTTTCTTCTACCCTGAAGAAAAAAATCCCTGGCCCCACCACCAGGCTGGATTAACACAAGGTATTGTTTTACGTGGGGATTTTTTATGCAGGCATCCAGCGAGGATCGAATTCGCTATTTCAGTAGTAATGGAACTGCAAGACTAGCTTGCTAACCATTATACCACGTTTATTTTTGTTGTGTTTTTTTTTTTTTTTTTTTTTTTGCTTCCTCTTACCAGGTCTCACAGGGTAGCCGCTTCTAGTACTTTATAAAGACGTGCTGAAATTAACATGAACGTACACAAATATATGTTTTGCCTGAGGTGTTTTCACTTTCATGATTCAAGTAAAGTATATCAAGCAGGTTTGCATTTAGACCGCCACATGAAAAACGCACTCTTAAGCAGAAAGTATCATCAGTAATAAGTAGGTACAGCGAAAAGCATTCTTCTCCTTATTCAACAACACGCTTACTTCGAGCGTATCACTGATGGCTGTTAGATATTTCTTATTTACATTATTCACATGCAATTAGAGTTGCAATCTTGTAGGTACTCCAATCCTTACAGCTGTTACTTGTCAAAGGCGTTTTCTTCCCAGTATTTTTCACCTACATTAAAAGCTTCTTTTTTAACCTAATCTCAGCTTATTTTCCAATATTTTATTCAGATGAAGGACACTTAAATTTAAATATAAAACACATGGTGTTTTTCCCAACGTTCAAGTCAAAGGTTCAACGTCCACGTATCCATGACGCTCACTTCTACGCTACTTTCAGATTGATGTGTAATTGCACGCGCGGTAAGCCCCCATATATATATATATATATATATATATATATATATATATATATAATCCTATTAGTATACCCTTGCGGTAAGCAAAAAGCCCATCAAATAATTTATTAGTAAAAATATACTACAAAAATTCACCTGGGAAAAATGAAAAGACCAAGAGTCGCACCAACAGAAAATAATAGATTAACACTATAACACTTGGCCAAAAGAAATATATATATATATATATATATATATATATATATATATATATATATATATATATATATATATATATATACTAGAAAATGACGTTGATGGTCATGTTTATGATAAATTTGAAAAATTGACCGAAAATAGTTTAAAATGTATAAAAAATAAATTCCATTATTTTTAACAAAATAACCCGAGCTCAATGGGGACCCAACGGGTCAATTTCTAGTATATATATATAATATTATATATATATATATATATATATATATATATATATATACTTTTGGCCAAGTGTTATACAAATAATTTTACAAAATAAATTTATCCCCCACCCGATTGAAAAAAATGCCAAAAATCAGGGAATTTTCCAATTGTAATGAAATTTTCAGTGTTGATTTATCAATAAATGAATTTTATGATTTTATGAATTATATGAAAAATATCAGGCGCGGGCAAAGTTGCCGTAAAATCCATATTTAACAAAATAAATTTACCCCAAACCCGCACCTGAATTAATTGAAATTATACATTGCAATACTTAACCATTGAAATTAATTATTGAATCTATTATTGAGACAGTTGTTTGTGATAGTATCGCAATGTATAATTTCAATTAAAATTAATTTGAAAAAATATTTTTCAACATTAAATGTATAGTAATTTGGGTTTTTGTTGTTTATTTTTTTAAAGCAATACGTAATTAAAAACAACCTTAATCCCCTAAAACCGTAATCCAATTCGCAAAATATTAATTCATAGACTGTAGTTAAACGGTCCTTGGGTACCACCAAAAAACTTCCCGTTTTAATTTTCCGACCTAAATCAGAAATCAGCCTATAAATGAATATAAATAAACTTTTGTGTTAAACCTTTGTTGTTATTTTAACATGCATTCATATGAAGAATATTTACGGGGCTGGTAAAATAAGCATAAAATTAGGTTTGTATTAACAACACTCTTCCTACATTTTCACTCACAATTATTGACCCTATAAGTTTTAAAAATTAATAATTAAAGTATTTTTAAATCTATTTTAAAACATCACATCAATTTTATTTATTTTTTTACAGCCAAGAAAACAATTTTAAATCTTATTTACATTTTTTTTAGAAATCAAACTTCATCTTGTTTTACTTCCCTCGATAAATTTTAAGTATAGCTTTGCAATAATAAGTGAGAGAGAGAGAGAAATATACATAGAGAGAGGGTGCAAAGTCAGCAGTCAGGTGTCATAGGCATACCCCGTCCCATTGCCTATTTTTCTCTTCTCATACTAAGGTATTCTACATGTTTTGAGAGAGGGGTAGAGAAATGCTATACTTATAGACAGATTGGTCGGTTTTAGTTTTAATTGTAAATTACGACTAATCAGAACCAAATAAATGGGATATTTTTTTCAAACATTAATTAGATTTATGATTAGATAATATTTTGGGATATTTTATATTTCATTACTGTATCTAGAAAAAAAACCTTTAGGTGACAAAGGTTGATTCACTCAGCTTTAGTATAATATATATATATATATATATATATATATATATATATATATATATATATATATATATTAAGAGAAAGAGAGAGAGAGAGACCGAGACAGAAAGAGACAGAGAGACAGAGAGAAAGAAAGAAAGAAAGAGATTGTCCGATCCCAAAAATATTTATTCAACCAATAAAGACGTCATGTAAATTGAGAAATATAAACAAACCATCATTCGTCAGTGTCTCTAAAATGTTGAAAATAGTCCACACATATTTGCCAATGTTCTAGAAGTTGTTTGCAGGGAATTCTACAGGCTTTGAACCAGTTTTCCAAATCACAGTTAACTTCTTCAGCGGAGTGATATGGTTTCCCACGGTGTGAATTCTGCATAGGAGAAAACAGGTAATAGTCGGGTGAGTATGATGGGAGCGGTAATACCGTAAAACCGAATAAATGTTACTTTGTATCGGACAAGACTTTCGTTCCAATCATATATATATATATATATATATATATATATATATATATATATAGAGAGAGAGAGAGAGAGAGAGAGTGTGTGTGTGTGTGTGTGTGTGTGTGTGTGTGTGTGTGTGTGTGTGTGTGTGTGTGTTCCATGTGATACCTTAATCATCAGACGGAGATTATTGCATCAACTCGTAAATCTCCGAGGAGCGGAATGATTAACACGGGACTATAATTTTATATTTTAGATCTCTTCTTCTACAGTAGTTAGATAGGGTTGGTTTCGTTTCTTCCTCTGACATCCAGTCCATCTGGTTTCTTCCCGATGCTTTGTAGATCGTTTCAAGGTCACCAAGTACAATTTGTATCACAATCACAATCATGTTCTACACCTTTTTCAGCTCTCTGGCAAGATGTAGATATTGGTTTATCTTTTCACTTTCTAATATTTTCACTCTGTGGTCCGTTGCAACGTCAAATCAATTAGATAAATAGTTATTTTCTTCTTGTTGATTAACGCTTCTAATCGGAATTTAGGGCTCCGTTTGTATCTTAAAGATGAAGAGAATGTATGCGTCCCATTAACTAGGGTATATTCTGGTTTCCGCATCAAACATTTGTGAGCATATCCAAATTTTATTTTCTTGCACAATTCCCAATGCATCACTTTTCCACACAGTCATGCCAACATTTGTATTCCTTTTGTGTCAGTTTGGCTGCATTTTATAATCATTATTATCACATTATTATTATTATTATCATTATTATCACTGTTATTATTAGTTTTTCACAACAGCGTTTCAATGGAGTTTGAGTGAAAACAAGTCTCGTCGGGTCTCCTGGACTATCCAGCTGATTTCAACTATGCTGTTGTCTGGATGGTCTCAATTCTCCCTCTGATTTCCAGTTCCTCTAGTCTTTTTCCCAAGCTCTTGTGGACCGTTCCAAGTGCTCCAACTACTACTGGTATCATTTTACACCCTCATATTCCACATTTTTTCAACTCTCTAGCAAGGTTTAGGTTTTTCCGCATAAAACATTTGTGAGCATAGCCAAATTTTATTTTCTTGCACAATTTCCAATGCATCACCTTTCCACACAGCCATATCGACATTTGTATTCATTTTGTGTCGGTTTGGCTGCATTATTATTATTATTATTATTATTATTATTATTATTATTATTATTATTATTTTAGTTTTTGGCACCAGCGTTTCACTGGAGTTATTTGTCTATCTTTTCGTTTTCTTTTATCCCATTATTATTATTAGCAGTAGTAGTATTAGTAGTATTAGTATTATTATTAGTAGTAGTAGTTGTGTAGTAGAAGTAGCATCCTTTACTTCGTCTAATTTTCTCCTTTACTTTGAAACCTTCAGCTGTGTACAGTAGGCCTGCATGTCAAATGTCAAATTTAATATATCATAGCAAACCATTCGGTCACCTCTGATAAATCTGAATAATTAACATACCGTCACCTTGGAAAAGAAAAAGTGAGCAATACAAAAAGGAATGAAACAGCGAAAGAAGTTAGCGCTGTCTCAGTCATTTCAACGGCTAACACTTCTTTGCTAAGTACAGTGCTACCACTTGACTAAAAATGTAGCAATGAATTTATGAGCTCATAAAGTTTACCCTCTTATCATTTTGGTTACGTGCCTTACGATTCACAAAACACACACACACACACACTCACAGAGAGAGAGAGAGAGAGAGAGAGAGAGAGAGACACACACACACACACACACACTTATATATATATACATATATGTATAAATATGTGTGTATAATAGCTAAACATGGAGAATAACAATTTCAAATACTCCCTTATAATATCCTTATTCCTCCAAGAGCATTACTATTAATGAATACTCGTAGAAAAAAATAGAAACTTTTATAAATATATTAGATGGAAAGCCTATATCTACCTATATCAGGAGATCAGTAGCTGCCATCCTAAAAGAATAAACCTCACACAAAGAAAACCAATATTCCCAGCATACAACACAAACAAAAATAATAAAGCATGTCACCCCTTCCCATGATGCACCGCACTAATGTATATAAGGGTAAGCGAAAAAAAAAAAAAACAGCCAACAAAATTGCATAGGCGACGTATTGACAGTTACCAAGCACCGTTGGCGTTCTTGTCCACAGTACCATAACACACACGCGCCGCGCATATATATATATATATATATATATATATATATATATATATATATATATATAGTAACAAAAATTATTTTTACTTGTTTGTTGTTTAATCTCAACTAGTTTCGACTTCGGTCATCTTCAGGAGAAAATTTATTATTTGAAGAAATTGTTGATACATTATTAGAAAGGGCTTATAGAAGAGTTATAAATGTTCAAGTGTTATAGTGGGTTTAACATGCTGTTAAAATCCGTGTAGGCGAGTGTGTCTGATAGTAGCATGTTCATTCGTTGTGAAGAACTCTATGAGGTAGTTTGTTTTTTGGATGCTCTTATATATGTGAGGGAGGGTTCATGGGCGTTGTGTGTATGACTGTTGTGTATACATGTATATGCATATACTGTGTGGGTGGGTGTGTAGTGTGTGTATACATGTACATATACTGTGTGGGTGTGGGCGCTTGTCTGTATCACAGTACTGTGCGTGTGACTTCTAGATTTTAATTGGGTCATGTTTGATGTGTGGTGGTCAGTGCTTGTTTATTTTGGTGACCTACCCTCGTATGTAGACAGTTTTATTATTCAGTTAAAGAAGATCCATCTGTATTCGTGCTTCTCTATTATTTTGGTGTCAGTAGAATTCTTTCAATGAGCGTAAACTTGGCGTCTCTATTAAAATCGTGATCTTCCAATCGAAGTGTTCTATTGGAATGAGCTTATCATAGTCTGTATTTTTTATTCTGTGTCTGTAGTTGTTAAGTCTGAAGTAAAATTCCCATTCAGATTTCCCAACGTATTGTCTTTGGCATTTAGTGCAATCTAGAAGATAAATCACGTTTTTGCTTTTGCAGTTTGATTCATGGTAGATTTTAAAGTTATATATATATATATATTAAAGTAAAGTAAATCCTAATGAGTCAGATATAGCTACTAATAGTTTCGCTTTGCAACTCATCAGGGCCAGACTCTAACAAGATTAGTATATATATATATATATATATATATATATATATATATATATATATATATATCCAAGCTGTGTCTAAAAAATTTCGAGATTTTGTACTTTTTGACACACCTTATATTCAGAAAAAAATAACATTCCATTCGTTATTTTTTTTCAGAATACAAGGTGTGTCAAAAAAGTACCAAGTTTAAAGCTCTATTTAACAAGATAGAAATGAAGATTGAATGGAACGTTATTTTTTTCAGAATACCAGGTGTGTCAAAAAGTACAAAAAATCTCGAAACTTTTTTGACACACCTTGTATATATATATATATATATATTATATATATATATGTATATACCAGGTGCTACCTAAAGTAACTTAACCTAAATACCAGTTTATACTGTCTCGTTCGAAGTAGTAGTTCTTCGCCTGCTGTTTACACATTGACTTAAAAGATTGCTCACAAAGGATTGGGACAAGAGTAAGTACTACAATCCATCCATGTTTGCTTTTCTAGTTTATTGGTACAAGGTCGCAAGTAAGTATTTAACCAACCCCTTCGCCACAGGCAGAATGTGACTCCCTCAAGGTCGCATCTAGCGAGGTTTGAATTGGTTATTCAGTAGTAATGGATCTTGCGAGATAGCTAACCATTAGGCAACGATGGGGTGCACAAAGAAGAAAATATGGTACAAAGGAGAAATCCAATTAAGAAAGAAAGAAAGAAAGAAGAAAGAAGGAGACAAAGAATAACGGTTTTCTTCTTTTTCATAAAAGGTACTTAGAGGTGTACTTATGTATGGGGTATACTGTAATACTTAAAATCCATTTGAATAGTGTTCCACTAGAAACAATAAAATCCTGGGATGTTTGATTCAAAAGAACATTAAGTTTTTACTTGAATAAATCTCAGAATGTACTTATTTATGCACAATACTGTACATAGATAGATAGATATATAGATAGGGAGATAGATATATGAACGGGCGGTTGTGTGTGTATGATAGGATATACGTATAATCTATGTAACAAACCTCTGACCTTAGAAACAGGTTCTTAAACTTATTTTTTACATACTCTAACAGTAATATTTCTCAAAATTAATTTTTTGATGGAGGAAAAAAAAACTCAGCTATTGTAAATATAGATTTTATATCCTAAAATGAAATATCAGTTTCAAATATTAGGGTACCATCTTGTATTATATATACAAGATGGTATCACAAACGCCAATAAATTCGAATAGCAAACGTAAATGGATTGTCGTACTTATTCTTGTCCCAATCCTTTGTGAGCAATCTTTTGATTCAAATTGTGTATGGGATGGTAAAAGAACTAACACTTTTATGCTTGAATCGTATGGTTTATGGTTTCCAACAACCTCCACAAGTTTAGGGTGGCTGAATTCCATGACATGCAACACTCCAACTTGGCCCTTACTTTTGCTAGACGGACGGTTGGAAAGGCCCCATTAGATCATTCGGCTAGTCACATGAAGCCCTAACACCTATATGATATCCCGACCGTATTGCTCTTATTGCAAACTCCAACCTTTGTATCATATATGTGCTTGAAGGCAATATCTAACGGTTTTTAATTTCCTGGGTATGATGTTAAACTGCATTTAGTGTTGAGGTCGTAATTCTGGAGTTATGGGGAATGTGGAGTACCCCTTCATTGCGATTACTGCCAGGTTCACTCAATCCTGGAGTTTTAGTACCTATTAGGGCCCCATCTATGGGTTAAATGTGTTTTTAAAATATGTTTAAAATTGAGGAATAAAGAAAGCAAAAACGTCTTCGGCATAAAATAACCCGAGGGTTGATATGCCGTAAAATCCAACCAACCAATCAACCAGCCGCCAGTTTACTACCCCTGCCAACCCATTCTTAGACTCTGCTCGGTGTGGTTTAAAAAAGCAAACAATGTTGAAAATTGTATGCGAGTACCTTTATTTGGAAAACAGAACTGATGTTAGGGAGACTACATGAAGAAAATGTCAATAATGTCTTGACTGTGAAGATTAATAAATGGAGATTGTTTGAAATCATAATAAAACGGAGTTCGTGTGTTTTAAACAAGATGGCGACATTTTCAAACTGGATGACAAGCCTCTGAAATTAGCAGACTCGTTCACATACCTAGGTAGTATTATCTCATCTCCAGAAAGTGATATACGCAGAGAAAAGGCTTGGGTTGTCATGGACAGATTATCAATCATATGGAAATCTGATCTCTATGTTAAAATAAAGCGAGAATTATTCCAAACCTTAGCCGTGTCAGTGCTTACTGTATGGCTGCACAACAAGTACTTTAACGAAATGCTCGGAGAAAAAGTTAAATTGTAACTACACCAGGAAGTTGTGAGCTGTCTTGACAAATCCTGGAAACAGCCGCCCCTCCCCCAAAGAAAGAACAGTTGTACGACTACTTACCGCCTATCACACAACCATCTGAAATAGACGAACAAGTCATGTTGGACACGGCTGGGGAAATAAGGACGAAAACATCTTGTTGAAATACACACATGGACATACCAATGTTGGTTAACCAACAAAAAACCGACAATGATCAACTCTGTACGGATACTGGATGCCGTGAGAGGGATATGCCAGGAGCGATGACTGATAGAGACGAGTGGAGAGAGAGAGAGAGAGAGAGAGAGAGAGAGAGAGAGAGAGAGAGAGTGTGTGTGTGTGTGTGTGTGTGTGTGTGTGTCATCGAAAACAGCGCTGTCGGCACGACACTAATAATGATGACATATATGAAAGTGTTAACATTTTTTGTGTCACTCTGAATATTTTTGCGATATTTACCAATCTCGTATTGGAGAATATTTCGCTTTTGTGTTGACCTCCATTTAATAAAAGCCACAATGCTATGACCTTTTTCCAGTCTATGTAGTTATCATTTTGGACATGTTGGTGGAACAAGTCCGCCAAGAGAATCATTACAGTTGAGAATTAAGTTTAATATTCACTGGGTACCGCATATTAATGTGTTGCTGCTAGACTTAAAACTAAGCCTCGTAAATCACACACAACACACTCACACACACAACACACACACACACACACATATATATATATATATATATATAGAGAGAGAGAGAGAGAGAGAGATAAAGAGAGAGAGAGAGTAATAAAAAGAGAGAGAGAAAGAAATAAGAAGAATGAAAGGGGTAGGGGTATAAATCGAAAGGGTGCGGCAACATCTCTTAAAAGCATGCGCTTTATAAGTAGCTTATATTGATTTCAAGCTAGAAGTAGGTTTTAAGCTTCTAGTACTCCCGTATCGACAGCGGTCAGTCTTTTAGAACTAATAAAAACTGCTGCTCGCTCGTACCTTAATTATCAATACACCCTCACAACTGCAACTAGAAAATATATCTCACCCCACTCGGGTCGCACACCCACGCACTCGCTTACACATCCGGCACGTAGAGATACCTGCCTCTCCTACGCCTACACGCGTGTACACAGTGCCGCATTGTCATAAGGCCCAGAGTAAGTGCTTGCGTCTTCGCACGTGCTTACGTGCGCATGCAAATGCATCGTGGACCAGACAAGCAGGTGCCACCGTCGTCGTCGTCGTCCCCGCCATTGCCAGAGCCTAATCTGATGCACGATGCACGCGTACAAGGCTGTGGAAAAAGACTGCCACCTTCGTTTCAACCTGTCACTAATCCTCTTCGTCAGCTGCGAGTCGAGAATCAATACAGCATTTCACACACAGTCAGAGCAACCAGAGTAGAGAATTGACAGCCGTGCCGAAACCTGTTCCTTTCGATCCGAAATATACCTAATACAAAGAACGAAAACGATCCTATTGAAAACTAGACGGCCCGTCAATCTGTTGGGCTCCTGATTTAACAGCAATCCATGACGATACGCGTGTTTCTCTAAATGATAAGTTTTGATTATCTTTACATACGAGGGTAAGTCAAAAAGTAATGCGATTTTTTTAGAACAGGTATAATTACCAACACAGGAACATGTATCATACATCAACATGATGCTGGTCCCTGCGGATTATATCCCTACTTCTCCACCGTTTCTCTCAATAGCAATGTTACATAGAAGGAAACATATATCCCTCCCTCTCAAATCCACTTTCATATGGCTGAGGAGATGATAGTCTGAGGCAACGATTATTCCAGTGACGAGGAAGTGAAATCTGCAGTGAAGAAGTGGCTCAAAGAGCAGTCAACAGAATTTTACGGGGCATACTAAAAAGTGGAAAAGTAAATCTACAGAGCTTGGCCGTTCACTGAAATTCTAACTGGTCTCTGATTGGTTAAAACGATTCGTGAGAACCGAGGTTTAGATCGTTTTTATTTTTCAGGAGACAGACTATGCAATGGCTATTTCTCGCATGCGTGATGGTAAACTTGGGATAAATAAGATATCCAAATATTTGTGTTCGTTTCTAAAAAAAACAACGGATATAAATATGAACAACACCCAAGAAAGTAAACAAAAAGAACACAGTGATAACCAGTAGGGATACCCAGATACAGGATAGATGAACCAACCAGTATAGAAAACAGAATAAGATAAGTATTATAAGAAGATGCAAATAAATAAAGGAATAAACAACAATATTTCTATATCCCTTTCTGTCTCCACGTTCATGCTTCCAGGCCGGACGCACGCTCGAAAAAAATATATAGAAAAAATAAGCCTAGTTTCACCAGTATCCCTGCACTGTCCTAAAGGATTGGTCTCACAGTAAGGTTAGATTATTGTGTTTAATGGCATATCAACCCCCGTGGGTTATTTAATGCCAAATCATTTGCCGTATATATGATTTGTATGGGAATAGTTTGTAGGTAAATAGTTTGTTTTTAAACAAAATTTTAGAATCCGAGACAACAGTTGGTAATTCATTTTGCTTTACAGGTGTACTTTTGTAGAACTAATTTTTTAATCTATTCAACTCATAGATTGGTACCCTAACAGGTAAAACCACTTCGGGTCAGAGTGTACCTGGGTGTAATGGTGATGGAGTACTCCCCAAAGCTTCATAATTGGAACCTCCCCACTAGATGCAGTTTACCGCCATACCCAGGACTTTAAGACCATCAGCCACTGCCCTCTAGCACATATATGATAAAAAGCATTGTGGATTTGTCACGAGAGCATTAGGGTCGGGAGTCATATAGGTGCTAGTACTTGACGTAACCAGCCGAATTATTGAAGGGGGCCTCTCCGACCACCCGTCTAGACTAAGTAAGGGCCAAAGAGGAGTGTTTCGTATTATTGAGTACTCAGCATCACGGGTCGCCACTCACAGTCAACAAATGGCCCTATTGGGGTGTTCTTACTCCTTTGTAGAGGTGCAATCGGCATATTCCCCAGCCCCATCCGACAGGGCGGCCTAGTTTCGGTGATTCCAACATTTCACCAGCATCCCAGCACTAAAGGATTGGTCTCCGTGTAGTTCCATGCATGCGTAATAGTAGTCGCGAGAGACAGGGCTATTTTGACCCTTCCCAAGTGTATGTATATGATTCCCTTCGTTAAAACTGACAAACGTACCGCATACGACACACGAGGGAACCTAGAGAAATAATGACAAAGTACATCCGCTCCCTGATTTATGGTCTACACGACTTGCCCACTACCCTTACACACGAATGAAATACGTGGATATACAGAAATCCGTGTTAATATAAGAGTTACGCTTCTGACTTCGAAAATACATAAATTACTGTTGCGCATAAATAAAAGCACATAATATGTAAATACTATCGGTATCCCTGTAGTGTAACATCCCAGTACAAATGTATTTAAAGGAACATATTTGATAGTGCGAGAAAAATTATTTAATATCATCCGGTCGACGGGGCTTAAAATACACTGATTGTATCCCGTGCAGTGGGGTAAGCCCCCTCCTTAAAGGGGTATCCAGAGTATGACACTAAACTGGATTCGGTGGTGAATATCCATTTTTGGAGCTTCTAGAGAGTGTGGAATACCACATCGTTGCCATAACTCCCAAGTACACCTTGACTTACAGTGATAGTACCTGTTAGGACCCCATCATCTACGGATCAAATTCATGTTTTAAAATTATTAGTATTAGATAGGACTACTTGAAACTATATAACTGTGTGAAAAATGTTTTGTTTTTTAAAGTTGGGCGTTATATATATATACATACATATATATATATTGCAAATAAATATATACTAAAAAATACATTTATTTATTAACGCTCTATCAAAGATATTGAGCACTCTCCTAATAATACTGTAGGTTGGCTCACAACTGCCTCGTCAAGTGTAATAGTGTTGTAAGGGCAGTCTCCCTTGCCTGAGGGTTTTGGAAAATCTCCGGTGTCTGGAGACCCTTTTTGGTCACGTGACACAGGAACCCGAGGAGGGAACCCTCTTCTTCTGATGCCACTGAAAAGCCTGGACGTGCTTGTCACCCCTCTCCAGCAGACACCTATGATGCATGCCAGACGCCACAGACACGACACTGCTCACAGTAAGTGGTTTCCACCTATTTTGTATATGAACACTACTGTGTATGTTTGGACTCTTGTGACATTCTATAGTCTGGGGAACTTCGTTCCCCTATACATGTTATAATAAAGTCTTATAAACGTAACTAACGTGTTTGTCGTTTTCTCAACCGAAGTCTTCCACATTGGGTATTTATCCTTTAGGTAACCCAATGTTTTATAAGAACCAGAGTTAATACTCTGTGAACCTCTTATAGTGCCAACAATACACATTAATCTCTCTTTCTCTCTCCCTCTCTCTTTCTCTCTCTTTCTCTCTCTCTCTCTCTCTCTTACTCTCTCTCTCTCTCTCTCTCTCTCTCTCTCTCTCTCTATAATATATATATATATATATATATATATATATATATATAGCTGGAGTTCCTGTCTGTTTGTTTCTTTGTTCACAAATACTTCATAGGTTTAAGGTGATAGACCCCCATAACCATATATATTCTGAAACTACATTACCCAGGGTAGTTGGATAAGAATATTTCATTTTGATCAAAGAGCATACCTCGGAGCACAATCCCCTTCGCTGAAATTTATTTCCCTTTGATTTATGTGAAATTTAAAACTTAGGTTTAAATTTCACATGAATAATGATACCTATTCAAAAACTTGTGACACCCAAATTGGGGTTAAATCCCCCTAAAGTAAAAAGTTCAGAATTCCATAACTTGAATATTTGTCTATTGGTCTAATATTCTATTAATTAAACATAAATCGACAATGATTACCTCCCTTTTATTGCAAAGCTTTAGACATTTTATCTATGAAAATATCACTAGAATTATGACAACAAAGATGTTTAGGTAACTAACTTAAAGGGTCTCATTGTCGGGCGACATTTAAGCTATTTTATTAATTGTAGTTTAGTTAATTTACACTATATAACTACAAAAATACCCTTAGCATAACATAACATAACCCAACAAGGTAACATTTGTGTTCGTGAACATCTAGGTTATTTTCAGGTCACCCTATTATATAATACTTTCCCTGCATTTTGAGAGTGCATTGTGATACAAATACGCTCAAGTGCACAAATAACAAGCACAAGAGTTTTTATGTGTCCAATTCATAAACCCTTGGCAATAGGTAAGATTTAAAATCACAGAGACATTGCTCCACTGAACATTAAAATAACGTTATTGGTCTATATCTGAATTCAAGCGCGTGGTGTAATGGTTAAAGTCATAGGAAATGGACTCGTCGCTTCGAGTTCAAATCCTGGACGTGGTAATTGCATTTCACTTAGCGCTAATACCCTTGAGAAAGGTATGAATCCTACTCTCCCTCCAGCTATGGGTAAATAGTAGGGAATTCAATTTGGAGGCGCAGGGTATAATGGTGATCGTCGTAGGAAACTAACTCGACGAGTCGAATTCAAATCCAAGACGAGGCATCCAATTCTTCTTCTTTCAGCTATGGGTGAAATAGTACGGCAGACTGGGGGCCGGTTTTGCTCAGCCGGTAGAGCGTTCGACTAGGAACAAGAAGGTTCCCTGTTCGATACCGGCCCTCGTCAACAGCATATGATTAGCACAGGGATATGTGCGGTAAAGTGAGGAGCAGATGGTAGGTGTGGTGCTACGCCTCAGCCAACAAAATAATCTCCTTGGTCTAGCGCTGGGGAAAAGAGGATAGACTCCCTCACTGTCTGGCGGATATCGACATTAGGCCACCCTGATGACTTTTTTAAGAAAGCATTCTAGGATAAGTAAAACAATGAATACAAACCTATTAAACTCTATTTAAAATTGGATATCGTCTGAAGGACTTTGCAAGAGATATGGGTGATAGGGGTGGATGAGGAGAGACATTCAGTGGAATACGTGCTGTCAGCACTTTTTGATACTGAGGAGGAGGTCGATGAAGATGAATATGAGTATATCGGTTTAGCTCAATCGATAGAGTATCTGCATTAGAACCACAAGTTTCCGGATTTGATATCGGTCCTCACCAACTCAGCGCCTGCGTATCACAGCTTAGATTTACGCAGTAAAGTGTGGAGATGATGGTAGGTGTGGAGCTCCACTTCAGACGCAAAAACAATCTCCCTGATCTAGCTCTAGTGAGAAGGGTAGACTCACTCGTTGTCCGGCTAATACCGGCAATAGGCCATTCTGCCGATTTCATTTTTGCCAAATATCAATACATTTTTTGTTTTCGTTTGTTTTTGTTTTTCTGATTGTCACTTTTGATGATTTCACGCTAGATGGCATCTTCGACGGCTAAAGATATAGCTGTATAAAATCGAAAAGGAAGATGTAGTTTCCCATTATAATTGAACATGCTTCCAACACCTCAAAATCCTGTATTTCATGGACGTCACTTTAACCAATTCAGTGAGAGAAACCTACATATTAAGCAGAACACATCTGAAATCATTCTACCATTGCCATGCTAGATTACTTTACGCCACATTTGACCTGATTAGCTCGTAATAGCTGTCTTAAATTATTTACAGATTTTATCAAAAGTCATAAAACATCATTTTAGCATTGAGAGCTTTTCATGTATGAAATTAAAATAAGAACGAACATAATATTTGATATACATGAAAGAGCCAAAAGCAATTGTACAAAGACATACATAAATCTTTACATACCAACACAAATGTAGATATTCAGGGCGTATAGCGAACCTTTGTTGACAACGTGCATTTAAACTATTTGAAACATAGTTGTAGTCAACTTATTTCCTCCAAACTCGACGAGTCCAATTGATGACTAAAAGCTCAATTTCATCTTATCTGACCAGAGCACTTTCTCCCAACCCTCTTCATTCAGGTGCTCAATTAGAAAAATTCATATGTCCCTTCTTCAGCAGGGGAACCTCCGTAAATAAGTACAAAAGAACTAGCAGGAATCATATGCAATTTTTAAAAAAACAAATACAGATATGTGAACAGACGGCACAAACATAGAAGAACCTTAACTTAGTCTGGTACACGGTGAAAATTCTGAAGCATTCAGTGAGTATCGAACTCATTACCCTGGCAGAGATCGAAGAGAGTGAACAGCTAACAATCGCTCTAGAACAGGCGGCTCATATGTACATGAAAGGTAAGACTGACAGACGGATACTTAATTGTCACTCTGGTACACACACACACACACACACACAAACATATATAATATATATATATATATATATATATATATATATATATATATATATATACTCCGTAAAGTACAACAGAACTAGGAGAAATCATATGCAATTTTTAAAAGATAAATACAGATATGTTAACAGACGGCACTAACATAGAAGAACTTTAACTTAATCTACTACAGGGTGAAAATTCTGAAGCCTTCAGTGAGTATCGAACTCGTTACCCTGGCAGAGATCGAAGAGAATGAACAGTTAACAATCGCTCTAGAACAGGCGGCTCATATGTACATGAAGGTTTAAACTGACAGACTGACAGTTAATGGCAGACAGATTGATAAGAACACACAGAGATTTCAGACTAAAATAGGAAAGCAGACTGATTTCGGTAGATAAATACCTACACGAATAGATTGCAGACTAAAATAAGAAAGGATATAGATAATAAAGGTACCCCCACATACATCATCTACAGCTGCATATAGTCATTTCGTATGTACAATCATTCGCGTACAATTTTAAGTATATTTGATCGATACATGGATTACCAAAAAAAGATTAACGATTGATTCACGTTCGTAAGAGCGGCTGATATTTGTCTCCCATTTGTTGACACAGTTTCTTGTATGCACATAAAATTAAAATAATCCTGTTATCGGGAGACTGTTGTTTATGTAATGGCGGAAAGATTTGTGCCTCATCAATATATATATATATGTATGTAAATACATATATCTATCTGGTGAGTGTAGTTTTCAATGTATATATTGTATTGTATAATATATATATATATATATATATATATATATATATATATATATATATATATATATATACATTCTTGTCCTACTACTAAAATAATCAATGACAACACTACCATTTTAGAAAAACAACTATGTAAACAAAAACTTTTAGAAGCCCTACATATTAGATATAAAAATCCTAAACTAAATAAAATCAAGTTCGATAATAGTACTAATGTTCTAAAATGCCTGTAACTACATTAACAATTCATACAATAATAATAATAATAATAATAATAATAATAATAATAACAATAATAATGATAGTGGAAACAATGATAATATATATATATATATATGTATGTGTGTGTGTGTGTGTGTGTGTGTGTGTGTGTGTGTGTGTGGT
Organism: Doryteuthis pealeii; assembly: GCA_023376005.1. Taxonomy (NCBI): domain Eukaryota; kingdom Metazoa; phylum Mollusca; class Cephalopoda; order Myopsida; family Loliginidae; genus Doryteuthis; species Doryteuthis pealeii. Next base: position 82,814,183 of record CM042139.1, on the reverse strand, counting down.
GCCGCGTATGTTTTCAAACAAAGCGTGCACTATCGTTTTAAAAAACAGTTGATTAATTACAAATGACAAAAAATGAAAGGCGACAAAAGAGCAGTATATATTTGGGCAATAGCGAGCCCCAACAAAGAGAGTCCCCGATAAGCTGTCACCCGGTGAAACAAAGAATCCTTTATTCCACTCACATGGAAAATAATATCACAACAGGTGCTCGCTGTCTTCTCATGGTCCACAGGTTATTCAAGCAGTGTCCCTACTTTTACTCCCGAGACAGACGATGCCAGGTTACTCCTAGCCATATTTAAAAAAAAAAAATGAAAGAAAAAAACAGAAAGAGCTCGCACAATTTACCTCTTGGCATAAAATTATCCCAGATGCGTTGATATGCCATTAAATCTACTCATTCAATAGAGGGTAGGTTTGAGAATGAATTAAACAAAATTATTTTAAGTATGTTTTTTGCATAATTATTCAAGTTATAAATTTTTTTTTAAAATCATCATCGTCAGCTGCAGTTCTCTCGCCATTCGTCTCAATCAACCCTCGTTCGTTTCTGTTTACACTGAGTTGATGAAAGTAAGATTTTGCTGATCAACCAACACTGGTGCGTCCATGAGTAGAAATCCATAAAAGTACATAGCTTATGAGTTTGTTCTTACGTATCTTTTATAAACTGGTAGAAATATTTTTTTATTAGAAAAGTAGCACTGGTATTATGAAGAGCACTTGGAGAAGATTCCAATGGGGTAATTCCACGTCAAATTATCCAGACCATGCCACCTACTCCCTTCAATTTTTCTGAACATTTGTCCAAAGAATAATACAAAATTCACCAATTTTCGCCAACCCCACCAAATTAGGAGACTTAAAAATCGACATAACTCCGCCAATTTTTTTTAAGTGGAAGCTCAAATTTTGGGGATTGTCTAACTTTAACACAGTCCACACATGGGAAAAAAATTCAGAAAAATTCAAGGGGTAGGTGACAATTTTACTTTTTTTCTGGATTATGTGTTAACAGGGATGTGGAACAGGCGTAGATTTAAAAATCAAAATATCATAAAAGAATTCTCATAGAAATGTTAAGATTTCTTCTAAACACCCTGTATTATTAAAAAGAAAATGAAGTTCTAGATTTGGGTTCTGGGAGTGTAGAGTAACCCATTACTCCCAGGTCCATAAAAATATATCGCTTATGAGTTCGTTCTTACTTCTCTAGTAGTACCCAGCATGTTTCACTCGTCTCACCTGGATGGTTAGTGTGATGGGAAGTAAATGGTCGTAAAGCTGCTATTTTTTGGATGATGCTCTCAGAATGAATTAAAAAGAGCACACGGCATAATTGTATAGTTCCCATCTAGCCTTTTTTCAAGACATTTCATTTGAGTCAAATGGTGCAAACATTACAATAGCACTGACACAGCTACAGCTTTGAAGACTTTCTGTTTTATCTTATCCGAGATATCAGATTTTCATTAAGGAGAAACAAGAAAAAAAACGAACGAATTAATTTAGTTTAGTTCCCATGTAGCTTTTTCACCAAGCACATTGATCCAAGTGGTGCAACCGTACGGTAGCACTGATACGGCTACGGCTATGGCTTGAGAGAACTCTCGCTTTATCTTATCAGAGAAGTCAAATTTTCAAATGATCGATAATCTGTCTATAGAAGTCTATTCCTTTCCTAATCATATATTGACATTACTTTCTGTAGATAAGATATTACTACCTAGGTATGTGAACGGATCTAATAATTTCAGAGGCTTACCATCTAGTTTGGAAATGTCTTCATCTTGTTTAAAAAGCATGACCTCGGTTTTATCACATGCCTCTTGCCACCTTCTCTAGGCTATGCAACTATAACGGGGTACAACCACACAGCAGTACTGACACGGTTATATGTCGTCTTTTTTTGTACAGATGTTACTCACGGGGGACTTTCTCGAGAAAAAAAAACAACGCATCTTTCGCAGACAACATTTCATTTGGTGACCTGCGAGTCAAAACCGACCAGCTACCTCCAGATTGCCTATGTACAGAATCATCTCAACTTTGAATAACACATTCTCGCTTATCTTCTATCGACGTTGTAATTATCATTTATTTGTTATAACTCCTTGGGCATCTCCCCTTTTTATTATCTTCTCACAGCAACCTTTAAAAAAAAGGAAAAGAAATACAGAATATATATCTATATATTAATACTCGTGTTCCTTAATTGTACGACTGTTATCATCTTGCAACAGACTCTGCGTAAAAATGAGACCGTCCAAATCGCCCAACATATAAATCCTATTTATCTGGTATTGCTTATCCACCGAATACTTATTTCTTGTATCGTGAGTGTCGTAATCTCAGCCATTCCGTTTTTATCAACCACAGATAAGTGAGGTTGTTCAATAGCAGTGAACGCTGCATCATTTATATCAACAATAAAAAAAAATTTCTTGGTGTTTGGAATAAGATATTTTCCATGCAATGGTAATGTTAAAAATGTATATCAAAGGGTTACGACTATAATTGGTGTCACGTCACCATGTTTCATAGTTTTTCAGTTTCTTGGTAAAATCAAGGTAGTAATCTAGTTTGTTTAAGGAATATTTAAGGAAGCCAGAATGTTTAGCTATTAAATATTTTATTTTTTTTTGCGTTTTAAATGTTATTTTTTATTTACTGCTAAGCAAACATGAAAAAAGTGCTATTTCAAAAAATGTTGTAGAATACATCTCTCTCTCTCTCTCTCTCTCTCTCTCTCTCTCTCTCTCTCTCTCTCTCTCTCTCTCTCTCTCTCTCTCTCAATATATATATATATGAAATAATCACGACAAGCAAACTCAGCGAATACCGTGTGCGACGTGTGGAACACTCTACAGCTGTTTCGACCTGATTAGGTCTCACCAACAGTGTATACCTACGATCTCCCCCCGACAGAGATCGAATCGGAGAACCCAGAACGGCGACTAGGCCAACAGCCACGCCACACGTGAAACTCGCCAAATCAACTTGTCAATGATAAATGCGCCACTATATATATATATATATATATATATATATATATATATATATATATATATATGAAAGTAAGTAAACAAACAAATGTGTTTATTTTTATATGGCCTTTTTAGCCGACAATTTTTGGAGGATATGTGCTTAATTGAAGTCATACCTAATTTTGAAAATCAATTAGTTAATAATTAATGAATTTAGGCGGGCATATATGTTCAAATGTAAGGCAATACATTTTCTAGATTTGTTTAGTCTTACATTTTAACATATATGCCCGCCTAAATTCATTAATTATTAACTAATTAATTCTCAAAATTAGGTATGACTTTAGTTAAGCACATACCCTCAATATATAAATATATAAAATATATATATATATATATATATATTATATTAGATGAAAAAGGTATGGACTGTATGTTAAACTAATGTAATTAGCTAAAAGAAAGTGTTAACAAATGTAATGTACTAATGTTAACTTTCAATTGAAAGTATAGGATTCCCGAAATACAGCAGTTAAAACATTTATTTTCTCATGCTTCATTCTAAACGACTTTAAAACGTCATCATAATCATAAATTTTCTTTTAGATATTTTCATTAGTTAGATAAATAGGCCATAGCATTTTCATTTAATTTACATAAGAAGCATCCGTGAGAACTACCCACACACTCACACTCACACCCACACCCACGCAAACACAACCCACCCCACACACACTTATATATATATATATATATATATATATATATATATATATATATATATAACTAAAGTAAATAATTGTGAAATTAGAGGATGTTTATTTTTTTTATTAAACAGAACGTAAAGAAATTCTAACTGAACATGAAATGAGCACGAAAAACAATGTGTAGCAATTGCAGACGTAACAGTATTTTAGTATGTTATTAGGTAAATGGAGCTACAATTACCACTTGCTGAAGTTCACGGGTACTACAAACGTGACAATTTAAAATGTGAGCGGTATTTCTGCAGCATACTATATAAGTAAAGCAAAGTAGTCGGGGTGGCCTAAAGTCGGTATCAGCCAATTAGCAAAGAAGTCTATCCCCTTTTCACTAGCGCTAAACAAAGAAGATTGTTTTTGCGTCTGAGGTGGAGCGCCACACCTACCATCAGCTCATTACTTTACCGCACAGATCCCTGTGCTACTCATACGCTGAGCTGGAGAGGGCCGGTATCGAACTAGGAACCTTGCGGTTTCTAGCCGAACGCTCTACCGACTGAGCTAACCCGGCACTGTATATATACACTTTGTTTGAAAATCGCATAGTCAATAAACTGTTAGTGACTAAACGCCGTTGAATTCGTTACCATAAAATTACCATATATATATATATATATATATATATATATATATATATATATTGAAAACTGGGAAGTTTCGGTATCAGTTCCTCTCATCGCATTAAGGGTGACGTTTATGACTAGGGATTAATCAAGCAGATGGTGTTGATTGTGTCAGACTGGGTGGTTTTGTCCCCTAAATAAACTTTTCCCAAACTTCAGGGGGATCAGCCAAGACCAACTAGAATTACTAGGCCAGATGGATCGAGTCTGACGTCACTGCGATATCATCATATCTAGTCCCAATTTTGTTTCACCCAAACCGAGGCTACACGAGCAATACCGGCTAGATACACACGTGTCTAACAAATAATAGTCAAATAGTCAACGACTTTTTCTTGTAATTATTCAGTCAATTAATTTTATTTTATTTTAATTTATAAACAAAAATGCCTTTTAAGTGTTTTGTGCCTTTTTGTAATGGGAACTAAATGAAATGGACCAAAAGTTAGTGTTTTTTCTTTCCCTTATGATAACATTTTGGATTTACGCTATCAGACGAGAACATTTTTTACCTACAAAGAATTCCAAAGTCAGTAATTTTTTTGTATTTTTGTATTAATATTTTCTATATCGGTGGCCTCGGATCAGCCACGATGAACTTCTGCCTCTTGAATTTTTTTTATTACTTCTTTATTTCTTATTTTTTTATCAGGTCATTTTCACTGAAGCGTTTCTCTGATGAAACTGATACGAATACACAAATACCTGTAGGTAGAAAAAGATCTATAACCACACAATGGCCGATTTTTAAGCCTTCTTTTACCAATTATATTGCTCTGTTCAATTATATTCAACATCGAGCTCTCAGTTGAACCTGAACAACTCTAACATTCCTTTGTTGGAAGAACGGTCCAACTTAGAATCATCCTAATACCAACTTACCTGGTGATCCATTTACAGATATAATATATATATATATATATATATATATATATATAAAGTCGTCGGGGTGGCCTAAAGTCGGTATCAGCCAGACAGCGAGGGATTTAATTCCCTTTTCATAAGTGCTAGACCAAGGAGATTGTTTTGGGCATCTGGGGCGGAGCGCCAAACCTACCATCAGCTCCTCACTTTACCGCACATATCCTTGTGCTACTCATACGCCGAGAGTGCATATATATATATATATATATATATATATATATATATATATATATATATGTAAGGCTAAACAAATTGAGAAAATGTCAATCCCTGAATGTACAGTTCGACCTATTAGGTCTCATCATGTCTATAACCTTGCTGATAAGACCTAATAGATCGAAATGTACATTCAGGGATTGACATTTTCTCGATTTGTTTAGCCTTACATTTGAACATATATGCCCGCCTAAATTCATTAATTATTAACTAATTAATTTTCAAAATTAGGTATGACTTCAATTAAGCACATATCCTCCAAAAATTGTCGGCTAAAAGCCATATAAGAATAAACACATTTGTTTGTTTACTTACCCTCATATATATATATATATATATATATATATATATATATATATATATATATATATGTATATATATAAACTTAAAGATCAATTTATTGCAATATATAATGTTGTTGAGGTGAATGGGCTGAGAAAGTTGAAGATTTCAAGAGACTTGCTGTCACTTAATACGCAGTTTTACCTACCAGTTACGTATTTAATGAAGCTGTAACTATGAAATACTGTTTTCGGTCAGTAAGAATAATCAAGAAAGTGAATCTGTTTTGAGAGAGATGCTGTAACTCAATCCCTAACGATATCTACCAGATGTCCCTTGAGATTCAAATATATAAATTGTAAGGATAATAAAAAAATCACATAAACTTTTCGGGACTTTGAAATAAATACGGATAACCGATAACGAGAACTTAAGTTAGAAGGCAAGAAGAAATAAATGTCGCTCTCCAAGAGAGAACCACACTAAAAGAAAATGAAAAGCTAGAAAAGAACTGAAACTTGCCAAAGATTTGAGGCAGTATGTTGAAGTGAAACGTAACAGTTATAAAATTTACAGTTGGTATCAAAATTATTCGTCCCTACTGAATATTTGGATATTTTCTAAATAAATGCGAATATTTGTAAGTACGCGGAGGAGTCAAAAATAATCCAGCTACGTTTATGCAGTAAAGACAGCAAGCATAATGGCGCTATCTGGTTCAAGCTTCGATCAAGTGACCAGAAACAGTGTCAATTATAAGCTCGCAAGAACAGAACGCAGTGTGACAATAATAAAGATATGTTATGGTGAAAGTAAGGGGCCGGTTTAGCTCAGTCGGTAGAGCACCTGCCTAGGAATCGCAAGGTTCCTGGTCCGATACCGACCCCCAGTTAACTCAGCGTATAAGTAGCACATATTGAGTAATCTGCTCTGTGTGGTAAAGTGAGGAGCTGACGGTAGGTGTGGCTCTATACCTCAGCAAAAACAATATCCTTGATCTAGCGCTAGACTCCCTCGCTCTCCGACTGATACCGACAAATTTATTTTATGGTGAAAGTGCGGATAATTTTTTATTAAAGGATAATTTTGAATATTTCATCATCTTTCTTTAATACTTAATTTGCTAGACCCACGACTCGTATTTTGAATTTTTCTTTTTTTAGACTTTCCTTCTAGCCTGGTTGCTTATACCAAAGCTTCTCTACTATTTATCCATAGCTCTGTTTGCATTTCTCATAGCGGTAATATCCTTGGGAAAGACCAATTTCTTAAGTGAAGTTTAACAAAATTGAATTCGTTTTTTCTTTATTTTAGAATGGTTGTCTAATATCTATCTAATAGATAGATAGATAAATAGATAGATAGATAGAGAGAGAGAGAGAGAGAGAGAGAGAGAGAGAGAGAGAGAGAGAGAGAGAGAGAAGAAGTGGTAGAATTTAAAGCCTTAATTTACTTAGTAACTAACTCCTGTTGATAATATTGTTTTTTTGTTTTTGAGACTGATATATTAATTGATAAATGGATAGAAATGTTTAGGATTATTTTATGGTAGCTCTCTGGCTAGATAGCAAGTTAGATAGGTAGATGTGCATAGAGTGAGACAGGCGGAACGGCGGACATATAGATAGATAGATAAATAGACAGACAGATAAATAGATTGAAAATATGTGGTAGGATATAACGACGCAACTTAGTAACTCACTCCTATCGATAATATTGCTTTGGTTTTTAAGATTGATATATTAATTGATAAATGGATCAAGATGTTTAGGATTATTTTATGGTAGCTCACTAGCTAGATAGCAAAAAATGTAAAGCCTCAAATTGCTTAGTAACTAACTCCTGTTGATAATATTGTTTTGGTTTTTGAGATTGATAGTAGGAAGCGCGTGGTGTAATGGTTAAAGTCATGGGAAATGGACTCATCGCCCCGAGTTCAAATCCTGAACGTGGCAATTGCATTTCATTTAGCGCTAATATCCTTGGGAAAGGTATGAATCCTACTCTCCCTCCAGCTATGGGTAAATAGTAGGGCAGACTGGGCTCTTTAACCTTGGTTAGGCAACCGGTCTAGGAGAAGGAAAACTCTGAATTCAAACCTGCTGAACTCTGCTTAAGAAATTGACCTTGTGTCGCATCCTGCTCGTGCGGAGGGGTTGGTAAATATATATAGATTGATTTATAAATGGATAAAAATGTTGTAAAATCTAAATCAACTTACTCGGTAACATAAGTTGGGCAATTGTTAGCAATTTACACTTGCAGATCCATTTTAATTCATTTAATGTCAAATGATTTTCATAACTAAAGGACACCGGTTGCTTTCAGTACCAGTTATTGGGCAATTGGTTGTTTGTTTAGTTGGATTTTACGGCAAGTTAATCCTGAGTTAGAATATTTCGAAAACGTTTTGTTTCATTCTATCTTGTTGGGTATTCAGTTCTTCTTTTAAACTCATTTTTAAACAGACATTTAAAACTCATTTTTATCTATTTAACACATAGATGGGACCCTAAAGGGTACTATCACTCCGGGTCAGAATGGACCTGGGAGTAATGCCGATGAAGGAGTACTCTACACTCCCCAGATCTCTAAAAGTGGTACTTCACCATTAGATGTTCAATGTCATACACAGGACACACTCTGACCTGGAGTGGTAGTGCTTGCTAGTGTCCCATCTATGGGTTAGAAATATAAAAAGAATGTAAAAAATGTGTTTAAAAATTGAGTTTAGAAAAAGAAATTTGAATACCCACCAAGAATGAATAAAAAATATGTCATTGGCATGAAATAACCCAACAAGGGTTGACATGCCGTAACATTCAACCAAACGACCAAACAACAAAGTTAATAGGATTTTGACTAAATCTAAAAGAGAAGAATCATTTCCTGTTTGAACTCCCATACATATTAAGCATTTTCCCTCATCCTAAATACGTCAAACTGATATTATATAATCAATTTTATTCTTATAGGTTTAGAGCGAAGAGATAAAAGAGAAATTCTTTGGGGTTTGGTTTAAGCGAACACATGTACTTAGATAATGTCGCCTTGTGCAGAAAGACACTGCTGCAGCCAACTCGGTAAGAAACATCGGATGACGTCAGACCTATCAAAGCTTAAATGTGAGGGATTCTCTTGCACAGAATGCTATCTTCGCCTTCTCATGTCTTATGAATAAAAAAAAAGCCATAACGTATTTAAAAGCCGATGCTGTAATAGGTTTCAGTGATTGTGTTTCTATGACTGGCTTTGATTCACATCGCGGGAGAAGGTTACCAACACGAAGAATTGAGGAAAACATATCAAAACGAAAGCATAGGTAGATTAATCGGAGCAAGGATGTAAAGCCCAAAACAAACAAACAAACAAACTTGTATTACTACTTAGACAAGCGGTTCGCTTTTCCACTGATGTGCATTCAAACATACGATATGCGTGCGTTCCGTGTGTGCGCACGTGTGTGTATGTGTCTTAGTGCGTATGTGTAAGTGTTTAGTTTGTGTTCATCATTGAAAGCATATTTTATATATATATATATATGTGTATGTGTGTGTGTGTGTGTGTGTGTGTGTGTGTGTGTGTGTGTGTGTTTATGCGTGTGTTATAGTGTGTGCGAGTAAATGCTCACCTGTGCCGCCTTGTGTATGGGAATAAATACATCGGTTTTGAATGTTTCTCTTGAATCAAGAAAGTTCTCAAATACTGGCCTAGTAGAGCAAGATAACACACAAAAGAAATTGGTATGCAACCTCCCTCGTTCATCGACTATCGTAATGAGATTAGTATTTCTATTTAATAAAAAGAGTTCACAGAACAAAAAATAATGTACATGTTCACGTGAGAAATTTATATATATATATATATATATATATATATATATATATATATATATATATATAGAAAGGAAATGAATCCGACATTATGAGTATGAAAAGGTGGAATGAAAACATCACACAATGCTGTTAAAGAGAAAACAATTTATAATATAATCATAGCTGATACTGATCAATATTTCGATTTTACAAAAATCATCATCAGAGCTCATTCACTCCGTGGTGTTTGGGTCGGAGAAAAATGTCAAATCAGTTCACAAAAACCAAAAACCTTAATTCTGCAAAAAAGAACGAAAGTTGTTACATTATTCCCCAAATTTTGTAAAATCGAAATATTGATCAGTATCAGCTATGATTATATTATAAATTGTTTTCTCTTTAACATCATTGTGTGATGTTTTCATTCCACCTTTTCATACTCATATATATATATATATATATATATATATATATATAGTCGACGCTGAAATCTTCAAAATAGAACATTTAATTAAGAAATAAAAACAAATAATAAAAAGGATAATAACGTAATACCTTATCAGAGAAAATATTTACCTATCAAAAGAGCCAAGTATACACTAACTGCGTAGAAGAACTCTCGATCTTTATATATTTTTCTTTCTTTCTTTCTTTCTTTCTTTCTTTATCTTCCCTTTCTCTTGCTTGTTTTCAATACCTTTCTTTCTTTCTCTCTTTCTTTCTTCTTCTGTTTTCCTTTCTTTATCTTTCCTTTACTATGCTTACTTTTAATATCTTTTGTCTTTCTTCTTTTCCCTTTTCCATTTCTTTCTTCTTTTTGTTTTTTGTTTTTTCTTCTTCTACTGTCTCTCTTTCTTTCTGTCTTTCTTTCTTTCTTTCTTTATCCTTTCCCATGCTTGTTTTAATAACTTTTTCCTTCTTTTTTTCTCTTTCTTTCTTTCTTTTTTTCTTAATTTCATATTTTTCTTTCTTTCTTTCTTTCTTTTCATCTTTATGTATTTTTCCTTTCTTATGTTACGTTGTAATACTCACGGTACTAAAACGATACATGCACCGTAGTCCTTTTTTTCTTTCTTGGTACTAAAACTCCGATAAAAAATCATAACCCGAGAAACATGTCGTCACAACTCCCAGCCTTTATTAACGTGCTCGTCTAGTGGCTTCTACCAGGGAGGAGGGGAGGCAGAGAGAACGAGAGAGAGAGAGAACACTACTAGATTACTGGGCTCTCATCAGGTCTGTCCCCCACGACGGACGCCGGCAAAAAGAGGACGAACCCTTTCTTCCTTCCCCCACGTCACCACGTGACTTCCGGTCAACACCCGACTTCCGGTCAACACCCGACTTCCGCTTGCTCCTCAATTCTTCGTTCGGGGTCACGCTACGGTCAAAACCATCGCTCTCCTCTTTTGGGTCATCACTATTTTTTAAGCCTTTGTTATTTATTCCTCCTCCTTCAATTAGCAGTTCTAGCTCACAAAAGTCAGGAATATACCCATATTGCAACACTTATGATATTGAATATTTGACCCATTTCTTAGAATTTAATACCTGTACGATGCTAAACTTTTTATATGTTATTAGCAACAAAAAAAGAAATATGAAACCTAATTTTGAGAAGGCAAATATTTACGAAATATGTGAAGAAAAATAAACAAAAGAGGAAAAGACAAAATTATTCGTACGTTATGAAAGATTGAAAAAATTGAACAATTTTCGTAATATCTATAGTCAATAGCATGGTCTCTTCTATTTATAACTTGCTGTATTTTTTTCTAAAGTTTCTGATGAGATTTCAAGAAATCTTTTATTGGCTTTTCTTTCATTCTTCAATTCTAATTCCTGAAAGTTTTTTGGTGACCGACGATTTATTCTAACTTTGAATTATTGTCATAGATTTTCAATAGGATTCAAATCAGAACTCATACCAAAACTGTTTACCTTTCTTTCTGAGGCCTCGCAGTCGCTAATTTAAATGTATGTTTGGAATCATTATCTTGAGGGAAAGTAAATCAGCGACCTAGATCAAGATTTTGCATTGATAGCTGTAGATTTTCATCCAGAATTTTTATATAGCCTTCAGATTTCATTATTCATCTTATTGCAATTAATTGTCCAGTACCCCTTGGGCCAAAACAACCAAAATCACATAGGCGATAAACAGAGTGTTACCAACTGTCTTCAGGGTCCTAACTTAGACAAATATGCTATATCAATGATATTGAACACTCTGTATTAATAAATATAGAAAATATATATTCTGCAGGGTAGTTCTTATTTGACTGTTGAGTTACAGGGGTAAATTGTTTTCGTATGAAAATATTACAATAAAAAGAAGCTAATGATTAATAATATGTCCTTACAATGTAAAGATGCTAAGGATTAAAAAATGTAAAATCTTTCGTATTACATTTTTTTTTCCTTTTTGTTTACATTTAAAATAGCATTTAAAGATTTTCCCCTTGGTTTGAAATATTCTAATGATCTTTTTAGTTCCCCAAAGAATGAAGGAATTTTTTTACAATTAGTGTTACGTAGTGCCTTATGTAGTTCTGCCTTTTTCACGGCACTAAATCGTGTATGTAACGTTGCGGGTATGGTCACAGTACCAAATGCGATATATGTAGTAGTCGGCTACTACCGGCTACTGGACTTCAATAAACAACAGATACGTATATACAAAATTATGACCCGTCTTTATTTTCTTCGGCTTGTGAGGGCGGCGTAGAGCTTCACAATGAAAATGCCCGAGGGTTGACAATGAGCGTTGACAATGACTGCTGCTGGGATAGCTAGCGTTGCTGAGGTAAAAGGGTGGCTACGCGGGTCTCCCAGCCTTTCGGCCGATGGACCGTAAGTAGCTGTCAAGCTCCCTTGTTCTCTGTCCCGAGGGTTCCGTCTGACTAACCGCTGGGATCTCTGACTTTCTTTTATGTATATAAGCCGCCTACGCATTTTTTTTTTGTTATAGTTATCAGCGGAAAATCTAATTCCGATTTTCATTATTATACTTTTTTTCTTTGTTCGCGTTAAACGGAAGAAGTCCTTTGTCATTTTTGTCGTTTTTCTTTGTTTCGGTTTAAACGGAAAACCTACTTCCCCCCGTACGATATGCAACATTAGTACTAAATTACAAAATGATAATTAAAAAAAAATCATATTCAAATTTCGCCTAGCTTGGGAAATGAGAGGTTTCATAGCTTTCCCGATGGTATTCGTCCGATAGTGAACGTAATAGAGTTAGTTCGAACTCGTTTACTACAATGTAACTGTCCAATATCTTATAAACTATGCAATGGTGACAACCATTCGCTAACGGCATCTGTGTGATATTTAAACATGATGTGTCTTTATTACCTTTTCTCCTTACTTATAATGAACAAGGAAAAGTTCCATAAATCGATTGATTTTTAATTAATTAATCATCAAAAACCAAAAACTGTTTTGTTTTGAAAATTTTTATAACCATTAAACTATATACACGATTCTAATACCAATTACATCCTTTTCATTAGTTATAAATTGACACCTACGCACGAAAGAAGACGCGTTGACTACATGTCCCCGCTCTCATATGTGCTCTATCCACGATAATGAACACTATATATTTATAAATATACAACCCTATTTTATCAATATATATATATATATATATATATATATATATATATATATATATATATATCACATCCTGTTCATGCAGAGGGGTTGTATATATATATATATATATATATATATATATATATATATATATTATATAATATTATATATATTATTATATATTTTTGTAGGCAATTACAATGCGTATATCGTATAAAATTCAATAATTATTGAAAATAATCATGGCATGCAAACTCGGCGAATGATAATAATAATAATAATAATATACTTTACTTA
>CM042139.1:82780675-82798175 GCA_023376005.1 Doryteuthis pealeii | reverse complement strand
GTTATAGTTATAGTGTGGGATGGTCACTGTTTCAGCTTTTGCTGGAACGGTGTACCAAAGGCAGTATTATTGGTAGAGTGCGGAATATAAAATAGACCTGTTATATAATATAATAAAATAAATATATAAAAGTTTTACATATCTATTTATTTGGTGACAAAGAAACATTCACGACCATATTGGTTTCATGCGAGGCAATCGTCAGATGAAGATGTTACAAATGCAAGGAAAATCGAAAAATTGCAAAAAATTTCAGAAAATTCAATAGACATAGGATGTGTATGATTGGATGAAGTGATGTGCGTATGTATGTGGCGGTATTTTGAGTGTATGTGTGTGTTTATGGACAACATAAAGGTTATATATGCGGGGTAACTGGGCACACACATAATACATTGTTCTATGAATGTGTAACGTTTGATCAATGCGGACGTGTGAGCGTTTGTATTCGCGTGCATATGTGTGAGCGGGCGTGTGTATTTTTTGTGGACGGATGTCGGCGAGCGACGTGTATTGGGTTGTTGGTGGGGTGGTGGTGAAGGGAATGGATACTGACGGGGCGATTCAATTGAGGGGGTTGAATAATTTTAACTTTAAGATTACAAATGATGTATACTATGGGCAGGGTGGGAGGAGCTTAGAGAATGTCGGGGCTGGCTAATTGCTACAAGTGTGCACGTGAATACGTACGTAAGTCGCGGTGTCAGTCAAACATGCGTGCACCTGGGCACACACACACACACACACACAACATAGAAGGACGTGCACGCGTAAGCCCATTGTGCGTAAACATTTGTACAAACAGTACTCATACACACATACAAAACCGTACTCATACATACCGATGCGCATACACATACTACTATTTGTGCCATATATACCTTACTCACACATACCGATGCGCATATGCATACTACTATGGGCCCCTCGCATACACATGCACATATACACGCACACATACACACACATATATACGCGTACACACGCATACACATATATGCGCATATATAAACGCACATATATGCATATATACGCATACATATACGAGTGCATATATACGCGCGCACACACACGCACATATATGCATATATACGCCCACACACACACGCACAGGCACACACGTACACACGTACACACACACCCGTATGTACACACACATGCATATATATATACACACACTCACACACGCACACATGCACACACCCACGCACACACATGCACATGCACAAACATACATAAGAGCACATACATACATATGCATACATATATGCATGGACAAAGGGGTAGATAGAAAGAAAGAAGGAAAGGACAGGGGTGGGTGGGTAGACGGGTAGATAAGATAGATAAAAATAGACTTAGATGGGTAGAATGATAGATGGATAGATAGATATATATAGGTAGATAGATGGATAGGTAGATAGATTGATTGATGGGGGAATGGACTGGGGTAGATGGTTGGATGGATATATATATATATATATATATATATATATATATATAGTTAATTTTTTTTTATTATTATTGGAGAAATGGTTGTAAAGTGCTCAATTACTTCTGTAAGAGCCGTATTTATTTATCTCTTTATAGTCACCAATTGGCCAAAAAAGTATGGCCGTTACACCCAACCGTATGTAGACGCATAACCGTAAGAGGGAAATAATGTGTATTTTTACTGTCTAAATTGCAGCCTGAAAATTACCCTTTCGCATTGAATACGGATAGGTTTGTTTATTTTTTTAAATAACGATGTAATTTTTCCCAATCAGATAATTTGAACTTTGAATTAACTATTTTTCTTTGTAACTACCCAGTACGATATTTAATGGTTTTTACGAGATTTTTGATAAATAAAGTTCGGAAATATTTATTTCCGTTTTATTCAAGATGGCTTAAACTGATCAATTGGTGGTCCCTAATATATATCAATAAAGAAATGGGCCCTGTTGGTAAATAAGATTGTTTTATTTATTTTTCACGATAATGATGAGTAATTTTCCCCAACCGGATAAAAAAACAAGCTGGGATAGATAATTAGATGGATGGGTAGGTGTAAATATACTGAGAAAGATAGATAGATGAATGGGTTGGGAACGACAGATGAACAGGCACAGGTTGAGATATATAGGCAGATAGGGACAGACTGGGGTGGATGAATGGGTATATAGGTGAGGAAGGGCTGGGATAGATAGCTAGGTGGGAGTGGGTTGTGCTTCAGGAGTTGGGGATATTGTACTGAGGTGCAGAGTAAAAGAAGAATTTTACTTACGTTTCTCATGGAGGTGTGTAGGGCTGGAATTGGATGGTGATAAAGTATGTTGGTGGTGTTGTGAAGATGCGGTGTGTTATGTGTACGATAGTATCGAGGTGGTGGTGCATAGGGTATGAGTAGTGGTGAAGGGTTAAGTGTATGGTTCGAAATTTGATAACAGGTGTTTATTTTCATGTCTACACTTGGATAGTATTTCAGATTTTTGTTTAGGAGGGTACAATGTGGGAGGTGAGTGATACTGGAAAGTTTTTCTTGGAGGCAAAGACAGTAACATCTTCACCTGACGATTGCCTCGCATGAAACCAATATGGTCTACACTTGGATAGTATTTCAGATTTTTTGTTTATGAGGGTACAATGTGGTAAGTGAGTGATAATGGAAAGTTTTTCTTGGAGGCAAAGAAGGTAACATCTTCACCTGACGATTGCCTCGCATGAAACCAATATGCTCGTGAACGTTCCTTTGTCACCAAATAAATAGATATGTAAAACTTTTATATATTTATTATATTATATCATATTATATATATATATATATATATATATATATATATTATGGTGTACAATACATTTGAGGTGCCATTAGTACCATTGGTTTCCAAGCAGGATTTTAGCTACTTCTCTTCCAGGAAACGCGCCTGTTAAGAAATGCTATGAATGTAAATTCATTTATATATGTGCGCTTTTGTTAAAATTAATACAGCTCTTCAACGTGTAATCGAGCACTTTATTTTCAATTCTCCAATACTAAAAAAGACTATATATATATATATATATATATATATATATATTATATATATATATATATATATATATATAGTCAAGAATATATTTTAAAATATATGTACTAGGTTATTTCGAAGCATGTGTGAATGAACATTTTAAAAAATGAAATGAAATTTCAATTATTCATAGCAACAAATGTCTCTTACCTTCTTCACCGATTTCTTTTTTAAAAAAATAACATTAACAATATGTATTGAATGTATTGTTTATATCTGGCTAGTTTCCTGTCTGTTAATATTTAGATTCATTGCGATTAACGCTATATCATACAACACATATTATGCTACATATAAATTTTAAAAGAATTGTATCGGAAAATTGAAAATTTTAAAGAATTATTATCATTTATAGTAAAATTTAAGGTATATGTCTGAATTCAGATTTGAAATTCAATATTCAAACTAAGAAGGATTAGATAAAGTTGTTAATTATATAAAAAAAATATTATTAATTACATAAAAAATAAGATTATATAAAATATATATTCATACGACTACTAATAATGATATAAATCATAATATAGACTGACCGTTTGTCTGTATGGTCTTATCTTTTCATTTTTAAATATATTCTTGACCTGAAATATGATAGATGTAGATCAGTAAATATTAATCAACTTTTATTTAGATTGTATGTACAAACAAAAGTAAAATATGTACGTAGACTTACATTATATTATATATATATTTATACATATATATATTATATATGTGTGTGTGTGTGTGTGTGTGTGTGTGTGTGTGTGTTTTGGGTAGAATTTGGAAAATTAAAAACTCGTAAACAGAAATAGTGTAGAATCCCACGGTTTAGAGTAGTCTGCGAAAACTAAAAAAACTGTTTTAATTCATAATTATATATATATTAATATTAATGTGTGAGCTTTAGGATTAATAGTAATATATGTAATAATAAATCATAACCGTCTGATAGTTTTTGCAGACTGCTCTAAACCGTGGGATTCTTCACCATTTGAATGAGTCTTACAGTTTCCGCGTTGTTAATCTTTAAAATTCCACCCTAAAAAGATAATGTGAAGTCACAATGAAAGCAGCGGTTCACACTGAATCACCGAAGTTAAGCCACGATGAGCCTGTTCAATGTTTAATTGGGTGACCGCTGAAGATAATAGCAGGCATTGTAAAACAGTCTGGGTCCTTAATTCATCAAAATGACGTGATTTGGCATTAAATGGCCCGACATAAGTTGATAACCCCCAAAGTAACCAACTAAAATAAGATGAACATTTTCAAATCTACTCACACGCACACACACACACACACACACACACACACACACATATATATTATATATATATATATATATATATATATATAAAGGAAATAACTTAACCTGTCATTTGGCTATTTTAAAATGAAGGCAGCATCCTCAGCCTAAAACAATGAAGTAAAGCAAAATATATATTTAATTTTACTGACAAAAACAAATCTGTTAGAAATTTATGGACGTTAAAGAAGGTCCTAAATAGAAACATTCCCACCTCCAACTCATCGGGTCTATTGGACCTCACAAGGAAGCAGCTGTATGGTCACCTGCCCCCATCTCACAAACCATTCGAGTAAGACGGACAAGGCATGCTGGACACTGCTGCAGAAGCAAGGTCGAGCTCATAAGCGACGTTCTCCTGTGGAAGCCAACATATGAACATGCTATTGGTGACCAACTATGCAAGGATACTGGATGCTGCGCAGAGGACCTCTCTGGCACAATGAATGATAGGGAGGGTTGGCGAAAGATTGTCATAGATATCCGTGCTAATTGCGCGATATGATTCTTTCATTTGGTAGTAAATAATCTAATAACAGATAAGACGCAAAACATCGGTTTGATAACTGAACTTTCTGGCTTCATGAAATATTCCTTTCACAAGCTCAATCAAATTATTCAAATTAATGGTACGAATTTTTTCAAGCCAAATAAAATGTGATGAAATAACTTTATTAATAAACGCAATTAAATGAAAACATGTTTTGCATCTTAACCCTTGTATACTACTAAATAAAAATCATGGCGAATATCCTCGAAGTGTACTCATTCCATATTTTCCCAGAAATATATATATATATATATATATATATATATATATATATATATATATATTAGAGTAAACTACAGACACGTGTTAAGAGGTATCACCTCTCATCAGTGCAGTTATACCATTTTAGCAGCTACCTCTGGCCGGGTTCGAGACCCGAACGAACTTACGCTCGCCAATCCTCTTACCTATACAGTCAGCTGCCAAATATAACAGGCTAATTAATCGCTACATTTCTAAGCGGAAATGAACTTACTTAGATGTCTCAAACTTTGTAAACAAAGTGAGTCTTAGCTGAACGCCGAATACGGTGAATTTTGCAATTAAATCCCTTCTAAATAAAGTGCTCAACCGAAATTGGGAGCGTATAATAGAGTAAACTACAGACACGTGTTTCGAGGTATTACCTCTCATCAGTGCAGTTATACCATTTTAGCAGCTTGTGTGTGTGTGTGTGTGTGTGAGAGAGAGAGAGAGAGAGAGAGAAGAGAGAGAGAGAGTGTGTGTGTGTGTGTGTGTGTGTGTGTGTGTGTGTGTGTAATGTGGGGTTCAACTGTTATAATGCAGGTGATCTGTAATGTGAGCTCGATGTTCAAGTCGCAGCATCTTCAGACAAATAACAAAAACCAAGGCAGTTACTGATGTATTTTGGAATTTTTTGAACATATATAGCTATGCTCTTTTTTAGTAGGCGTGTTTTTATTTGGTAGGGTACAAGGGGGCTGGACTAGGAAGTGGGAAGAAGTGGGGTGCGTGAGTGAGAGGAGGAATTTATAGCGTTGTTGAAAAGGTGATTAAGTATATCTAGGGCTGCAGAGGTCACCATTCTGGTGCTTTTCGGCTGGAAGATGTTGAGAAGCTACAGGCTTGCTGCTGATGAAACGTAACATACAAATAAAGTGGGAAGTTAAATTTTCCTCTCACACTCACTCTCCAATCTCGCTCTTTACGCACACAGAGAAACTAACATATATAACCAGAAGATAATCAAGATATACTTAGAAAGGGGGAAAGTGACAGGCAGAATGTGGGTAAGGCAAGGGTCAGTTTTTGACCTACTTGCAAATTACGAGTAATTACAACCAATTAGAATAAAACTTTTTCAAAGATAACTCAATCCTAAATCGATGTAATATTTTAGTATGAATTTTGTGTTATTAAATTGAACCGGAAAACTCCTTTAGCAAACAATCATTGATTCACTCAGCTTTAGTATAATAATAATAATAATAATAATAATAATAATAATAATATCCACTGGGAATTATGCAAAACATTTAATTTTGACCATGCAAAAAAATGGTATATGCATAAACCAGAATCTGTTCTTGAGAAAGAAACGCATAAAATTCTCTGGGACTTTGAAATAAAAACGGATCACCTTATCCCAGCAAGAAGACCAGACCTAGTGTTGATAAACAAAACAGAAAGAACTTGTCAACTGGTGGATTTTGCAGTGCCAGCAGATCACAGGGGAAGCTAAAGGAAAATGAAAAAATAGACAAATATCTGGACCTTGCCAGAGAACTAAAAAAAGTTATGGAATATGAAGTGAAGGTGATACCAATTGTAGTTGGTGCACTTGGAACAGTCCCAAAAGGATTGGAAAAGGGTGTGGAATGTTTGGAAATCAGAGGAAGGATTGAAACCATTCAGAACACTGCACTGCTGCAATCTGCCAGAATACTCAGAAGAGTCCCGAAGACCTGAGGAGACTTGCTGTCACTCAGACTCTAGTGACAGACTATCAGCTAATGCTGATGTGAAAACTCAAAAGGAGAAATTAATAATAGTGTGTGTGTGTGTGTGTGTGTGTGTGTGTGTGTGTGTGGTATGTGTGAGTGTGTGTGTGTGTACATTTCCTCAAAGGTAAAAAATATGTTACATCTCGAAGAGTTTTATGGTTTTTGATTCTGTTGGGGCTCAATTTTAATCTTATCTGTAACCTATATCCACAAAATTTATGAAATCATTGCATTGTTTTATTGACATTTCTCTGATTCATACTCACCTTGAACCAGGTCAACCGACATGGAATGTCCGAAATCCGATCATGTTACAAAAAATGATTATTCTAAAATTCATAAATAGCAATAATACATGCTAGTACGTGTTCATATATTTATAAACCTGTTAGTAATGTCATCACAAAAGAAATCCAACAAAATGTATTGATCTTTTTTAACGGGGAAGTCCCCGTGGCGTTGTGGTTAACTTACTTGACTGCGCCATCATAGTAAATGAGTTCAAATTCCAATCACGCTATAATGTTCACTTTCAAACTGATACCCTCAGGAACGATATGAAACCTCTCACCCTTCAGATCCGGGTTAAATAGTACCACTACTGTTCTTTTATAAGGATGGCTTTTTAAATGATGACAATCTTAAGACGTGTCCTCATCCTAGATTTGAACTCTGATCACTGTGTTTATTTCCTACAATAATGATCGTTACTCAACGAGTGCCTCCAAAATAATATTTATGTGATATATGTTTTGGATGAAAGAAATTGTTAAAGTACTTTGGGAAGTTTAGAAATGGCGATCTACTTTTGCCTGCACACGGCAGCAATGGTGATGTTAATTTTTTTTTATGTTGAGTAAAGTTAATATTGATGCAGTAGTTAGTCCAAGCATTTATAGAATCTATATGCATTTACCCAACCTCTCTCCACGTGCAGTATGTGACACAAGGTCATTGTTAAGCAGAGTTTAACAGATTTGAATACATTTTCCCTTCTGTCAGACTTGTTGTCAATCCAAGTTTAAAGAGCCCTGTCTGCCCTAACATTATACCAATAGCTGGAAGGAAAAAGTTTGGAAACATACCTTTCCCAAGAGTAGGTATTTACCCAACCCGTTCGACACGGCAGGACGTGACCCAAGGTCCACAGTATCGGTTATACAGCGGGAATTCAATAAAATGGATCTGTGAGACTAGTTTGCTAACCATTACACCACAATGGAACGCCCTACGTTTTTCTAGAGTATTAGTGCAATTTGAAATCCAAACAACCTCGTCCAGGATTTGAACTCGGGTCACCGTGTCCATTTCCTACAACTATAATCGTTACACAGCAAGCGCCGCCTAAATAGTATTTATGTGATTGATTGTTTGGATGAAAGAAACTGTCAAAGTAGTTTGGGAACTTTAGAAATTGCGATCTGCTTTTGTCTGAACACGAGAGCAATAGCGATGTTAAGTCGTCGTTTTTTAAAGTTTGCTTCAAAACAGAATTCCATTTAACGATGCACTATCATCCATTACAATTTGGAATGATGCCGACTCATGAAATGCTTGAAACTGGTCAGCGATGAAATAAGATGCACTTATCTGCTATATACGAGGGTAATCAAAGGTAAGGTTTCCAACTGTGCATGTGGCTATTAACAATACTGCTATGTTTGTTGTGCCTGTGCCATCACCAGGCTTTGAGCACATCTAGCAGTCACACTCAGTCTTGGATTGGCAAACATTTCTGATGGAGCTTCCGATTGACGCTACCGCCAAGTGTGAAGTTTGCGCAGTTATTCGGTTTTAGAACACAAAATACATTAAACCGATTAAAATTCATCGCCAATTAACAGAAGTGTATGGCAACTTGTCAAAAACGTTGGTAATTGGTGTTGGGAGTTTGCAAAAACGACCAGCTCCAACCCTTCCTCAATGACATGGCAGCGAGCTAATATGACATGGGCATACAAAAACTGCCACAGCACCTACAAAAATGTATCTAACGAAATGGCGATTACGTAGAAAAAGATAAATGTTCAAAGTATAAAATGATGTAAGCATCATTAACAATAAACGATATACGCAAAAGGCATTGCGCCAATTGAAATTAATCGCCAATTAACAAAAGTGTATGGCGAGTCGTACATGGATGTCAGAAAAGTCCGCATGTATCTAAGAAGTTTGCAACGACGACAGATACATTTTCAACCTTAATATAATGTAAACATCATTGACAATAAACAATAAACAATAAACGTTTCTGCGATGTCTAAATGTTTTGTAGACATTATCTTGGGGATTATCCTAGTATATGAATATTTGAAGGGGCTTAGTGTAATGGTTAGAGACGTAGGAAATGGATTCGTCGACGCGATTACAAACCCTTGATCAAGCTGTTTGCATTTCCCATAGCTCTAATACCCTTGCGAAAGGTATGTATCCACGTACTACCCCTCCAGCTATGGGTAAATAGTAGAGTAGACCGGACTCTTTAACCTTGGTTAGGCAACAATACTAGGAGAAGGAAAACTCAGAATTCAAATACTGTTATAAGAAATTGACCTTGTATCACTGTCTACTCGTGCGGAGGGGTTGGTAAATATATACATGAATATTTTGTAAGAATATCATGACTAATTATGAAAAAATGGATATTTTCCAAGAATATAAGAACTCATTATGAAAATTGATGTACAGAGAAGTGCAACATTCATTAATATATCTCATCATTTTGGATCGACTATTGATTACTAACTAAAAATGAATATTTTACAAGAATATTATGACTGCTTTTGAAAAATTGATATTTTACAAGAATATGATGTCTGATTTATGAAAATGGATATTCATGGAGGCGCTTGGTGTAATGGTTACAGTCGTAGGAAATGGACTCGTCGACACGGGTTCAAATCCTGGACGAGGCTGTTTGCATTTTACAAAGCACTAATACACTTGGGAAAGGTATGAATCCAACTACTCCCCCTCCAGCTATGGGTAAATAATAGGGCATACTGGGCTCTTTAACTTTGGCTAGGTAACCAGTCTAGGAGACGGAAAACTCTGAATTCAAATCTGGTAAACTCCACTTAAGAAATTGATCTTGTGTCACATCCTTCTCGTGTGGGTGGTAAATGTGTATTTTACAAGAACATAATGTCCGATTATGAAAAATGGATATTATAAAAGAATATAGATCTCAAAGACAATGTTTTACAGTTAGTACATATTTTATAGAAAATGATGAATTGATCAAGATACAAGAAATATTTTAGTACAGATTTGATGGATTACTTAGGCGATATTTATTGTCAGTATTTATTGCATTTAAACATTGATTTAATGGAAAAGAGGTCAATTTTCATCGACCACAAAGGTGTGGCGTTACATTATAATAACTAGCAAAATAAAAAAACGCCCCCTGGGCGACGTGAAATAAATATTTTCTGAGGGAATGGGAGTTGAACATTTAATATCAGAGTTTGTATCATAAGTAAAGTAAAATCATCAAGTTTATTAATGGAGTAAAAAATAAGAAGATTGAAATGGAAACTTAGTTCTGATAACTTTAAATATATATTAAAATAAAAACTATATATAAATAGATAATACCAGATATGTATTTATTAAAGCTTGTTTAAAAAAAACAATGGGGACTGTCTAACATTGCATGCTCAATTTTTTAGTGTATTCTATTTATGACGATTTTAGGTAGTGTGACGTTAGCAGTGATGTAGTTTTTGTTACAGACAAAAAACGGAAGCGAATCTCCATTATTAATAGATGTCGAACCTCATAATTCAAAGTTGATATCTAAAAACTTACAATGTAATAGCTTGGAAAATTCACCACTTTCCTAATTCTTTCCACCTTATCTTTTTGGGGCACCACCTATCTTGGTGTTTAAAGACCTAAAAAAAACGTGAACAGTTGGAAATTAATTACTCTGTGCCTAGACTACATACTACAAACGACATTACATCTAATGAAGAAAAAAGTATGTTATATATATATATATATATATATATATATATATATATATATATATATTATTAATTAAAGGCTACATTTTGTTGCATAGCATCTTTAAAAATTTTATTATAGTTCTGTTGTATATATCTTCTTCTAGCCTTCTATCCTGACTAGATTGGGTTGAGTTGAGTTCTTCATCCGGGTTGTTCTCGGATTGACTTGGATTGCTTTGGTTCATTTCGTCGTGTCCATCTTGGGTTAGTTCGTATTTATTCACCCAAATACATAGTTCAAACTTGATGCATTATTTGCCCAACACCCATAACTTCACGCGTGGATAATAGCCATATACATCTGTTCACTTCGACGCCCGGTACTAATACTATTTACTAACTAACGTTCTCACGGACTGGGTTATCACATGTCCAAACCAACCAATAAGAGAACTGGTCCCTAGTCAATCAAGATTAAAGTGCCTGTCTATTACACCCATATGAATTTTGATGAGTTCTTTCAATTAAGTGTCTTAATCTTGATAGTTTGGTTGTCTATCATTTCCTTAAATGGTAGAAATATATATACAGAACAAATCCCGACAAAAGTGATAACGAATAGATTTTTATCAGAGCAAACTCGAACAGAAAAAATACAAAACCGGATAGAAGAACGCAAAAGATATATATGTATAGAATAAATGTTCAAATAGAAAAGATATGGCAGCTATTCCTGAGGCTATTGGACAGATAATTAGAGTCGTCACTTAGTATTTCGAAAGTCCCTCGATTAATAGGTACAAGGAATGTCTGAGGGAAGCGAAGCGCCCTGTCCTCTAGAGAAAAGTTGCAACTTGTGTTTGTGATCTCTGGGAAGCTGGAAGGTAAAGAAGTCGTCGTGTAACAGGTACACGAAATGCCGGTGGAGAACGGAGCCCCATGTCCTAAACAACAGAGAGACACAAGTGTCGTGCTACCTCTGATGGCTGGAGAGTTTACGGCTGACAAGAAAAGGAAATAATCCCAACAACTGTATATATAAAATCTTCATTACAGAATGAATTAGTCAACCTATTCATTATGTAACAAGTTGAGTTATATTTCAATAAAGCTACAAGTGTGCTTGTTTGTTTGGCATAAAAACCCTATGGCTCATTTAATGTCAAAAGCTTTTTTATATAACATGTATAGTAATAGTTTGCAGGTTAATATTATGTTTTTAAACTAATTGTTAGAGTGTGACACAAAGGTTGGTTCTCAACTTTCCTTTACATGTGTATTTTTGTAGATAGTTTGTGGGTTTATTTTATATCCGTTTCATAATTGTTTCAAGAAATTGTTAGCATTTTCAAATAGAACTTTCATATTATTTGCGTTGAAAAATTTATTTCTGATAGAAACAAAAGCTCCACATTCTATAAGGAAACGTTTGACAGTGCAGGGTGCTTGAAATGTTTCGCACCATGGTTGATTTACTTGTATAAAAGAGGGCGTAGGTCTCGTATGGCTAATGCGCAGTCGAGCCAGTATTCCTCTCAGGATTTTTTGTATCCCGGCTTCCATTCTCCTACTTTGACAATGCAGGGTGTTATAAAGTTACAGATCAAGCTATTACATCGTTTGTCTTTTATTCCTTGTAATAAAAGACGAACGATGTAATAATTTGAATTGTAGCTTTATACAAAATAATCAGCTACGGAAAAATGCGTAATTTGGAGCAAATGGGGACAAACGTTAAGACTCGATATATTTTTAGTTTTCTTAGTTGGATAGTCGTACATTGGGGTTAAAGCTCGGCACTCTTGAACTTTCTCGACTCTTTCATTTTGATTAGTTTCCGGTTGAACGGTGTTAAGTGATTTTTGAACCCGAAAATTATAGTTTGCAATATTTTTCTACACACTTTTCATATTCCGATAATTTCTCATACATTTTTACATTTTCCATAATTTTTTAATCATGAATTCGTTCGTCTTGAATAATCTTGTTTGATTGTGCCTGGTATGATTCTATAGATTGATGAAAGCCTCTTTGTAAGTTAAAAGTATAATTGGGATGACTTGACCAAACAACAGTGGGTTTTCCTTGGGATATGCCGCGTAACAAGACAGACGTTTCTGTATGCAGTTCCAAACAGAACAGCAGCTACTCTGTTC
The DNA here is from genome assembly GCA_023376005.1 of Doryteuthis pealeii. Taxonomy (NCBI): domain Eukaryota; kingdom Metazoa; phylum Mollusca; class Cephalopoda; order Myopsida; family Loliginidae; genus Doryteuthis; species Doryteuthis pealeii. Next base: position 82,785,214 of record CM042139.1, on the reverse strand, counting down.
CCTATAATCAAAAAGTCTGTCTGTCCAGGTACCACGATAAAATCCTCTCAGTAGGCAGCCTACAAATCTATTAATCAGTTGTCAAACTGTGACATTCACCAGCGTATGAACCATTTGTTTAAATGCTGAAAGGTTATGGTGCCATGCCAAGAAACAAAATAAAAAAAACATTATGGTATTCAGGCAGATGTGCTAGATTCATATTTTTGTGAATTCTTATGGCTAGAGAAACATAAACAAAGTAATATTTTCAAGTAAATTCTTAAATATATAGATGATTCACAAAGAATTTTTCAAACCCAACTATCGCTTAAATGGTCTTATTTTGTTAAGGTATAACAAGGTATATTACTTAACACCCCTCCAAAGAAACGCAAACGAAAATAAAGTCAAAGGGTTGAGTGTTATAATGGAATATTCCACCCTCTCTCTCTCTCTCTCACCTACGTGGTCTGACTATATATATAGTGAGCACGGCATTATTCTGAGCTGACTTCGAGGATTAGTAGCGTACCTCACTATTCCTATTCTGTCTTATTGTATCTCTCTGAAATAAAACCCTCTATCTTAAATCTACGAACTTGTTGACTGGTCTTTCCACACGACTACAACCTTGTCTGATTGTATAACCTTTAAGGATGCAACTTTGAGAAAGTTCAAAAGTGCCGAATGATTCTCCAGATTTTGGATTGCCTTTGTTTATCATTTACCGTTTGAAACATAAATTTCTACTAAGTGGATAGTATTGTTCCAGCAGATCACAAATTTAAAATGAAGGCAAGTGAAAAGCTACATAAATATATGGACCTTGGTTCTGGAGCTCTGGTGAGTATGGAGTAACACTTCATTGCCATTACTCACTGGTCCATTTTGATCCAGAAATGTAGTACCTGTAAGGTTCCCATATATGGGTCAAATAGATGTGTAAAAATGATTTGTATTCAATATATAATGATACCCGCCACGGGACCAAAAGTGATACAGATGTGCCGTGGTAATCTCTCAGGGTCGAATCCTGTGGTCATGGTACCAAATATAATAATACGATCCTGCACAGACACCAGTTATGATACAATTCTGTGTTGTACTAAATATGATAGGATTCTGTGCACGGGACTAGTTTTGAAGGGAATCCGGGCACGGGACCGTATGTGTTAAGACTCTTAAACACTACACAGAGATGTAAATATGAACGTTCAAGGGATGCAGTTACCTAAATTCTAGGTATGGAATAACCCTAGATTGGTTGATATGCCAATAAATCTATCACTCAGGAAGAAAAGTTACAGTTTTCACAAAGATAACTAAAATCAGAAATTTGCTTATATATTTACATAAAAATGAGGGTTCTAGATATGACACTGACCTGCATTAGATTGTACTCCTTTATTGTCAATATTCTGACCCGGTCTGGTAGTACATGTCAGGGTCCAATCCTTTGGTCAAATAGATCTGTTTAAAAATTATCCGTATTCAATAGGAATATGTGCAAAAACGACCTTAAGAAACCGACTGTACAAAAAAGTAAATATGAACGTACATCTTTTTATAATGGAGATTGCATGTTTGTCTGTCTGTAACCGAAACTATATCACTACTCAAGTCACAATTCCCTTAGATATTTACGTCACATTATCCATGATTCTGTTTTATTTAAACCTCAAATATTAATAATATTGTTTTACATTATTAATATTGTTGGCCTTATCTATATACTAAAAACGTACAATTATATTTATATATACAACAAAATAGCGGTTTACAGTGTGAACGGGAAGGTTAATTTGTATATTGATATTAAAATTTTGATTTTGATAAATATGTGCTGGATATTATTGTTTTTAATTGTTTGTTTTTATCTTAATGAATATAAACAAAAATCTCGGGTATTAATCATAAAAGAAATCCATTAACAAGAAGAAATAACTGTAATTTTATTCTTTACTTCCTATTTTAACTAAATAATCAAATTAGGAACATTTAGCGATGAAAGACAGTAGTGATGGAAAAGTATTTTTCACTTGTCCTATCTTTCGATTATATTCCCAAATCTTTTTATCTGCATTCTTATTTAGTTTCATTAGCCTTTCTAATTTAATATAATATTTTATTACATTAAAACTTAAATACTTGCTATATATATTTGCTAGTAAACATAAAAGAGAGTCCCATCTATGAGTCAAATAGATCTGTTTAAAATTATACCTATCCAATAGGACCGTGAGTGGAAAAAAAAGAAAAAAACATAAACTCTCTTAAACAATTTCTGAAGTTCTACAAAGTGGCATGTTGGCATCAGCTCATCTTAGCTCACAACTCAATCCTTCCTGAAAGCCGTGTTGCAACATTAGAACAATCTCTGCATTGTTCCCCTAATTTAAAATACACACAAAGGCCGTCCGTTGTTGATTTGACATCAATCAAGAGGGCAGTGTCTGTTTTAGAATGCATGTCTGCGTCTCTCTGGAATTTAGTGTACTATATAGGAATTGTTTTTTGTGGGTAAATTCTCAGACGTGGGTACGAGTACACATGCGTACAAGGGGTATAATTTCGGCATATATTTATAACTGCTTTTCTTGTATGCGCCTATGCAGAGCAAGGTAGGGATGATAGTACATGAGTTGAATATTTTGTAGGAAGTCTGGGTTTTTGTATGTTTGTTCGTGCAATTTGATTGATTGATTGGATTTTACGGCATGTTAACCATTGTTGGGTTATTGAATGCACGAAGACGTTTTGTTTTATTCATTCTTGCCGGGTATACCATTTTTTTAAATTGTTCTTTTAACTCATTTTTATCTATTTAATAGATAGGACCCTAATAGGTACTACCACTCCGAAGCAGTGAGGACCTGGGTGTAATGGCGATGAAGGGGTGCTCTATACTCCCGAGATCTACAAAATTGGAACTTTACCAGTAGATGCATTTTAAGATTATACACAGGACACTGTTTAGAAAAGAGAAATGCACATAAAATGTATCTATATTTTATGTGAATGAAAGATGTTTTATTTATATGAGCTTTCTATCTTTATACTAATGTTGTGGGTGCTCATTGTGTCAAAAAACCCTCGAACTAGGGAACGAGTAAACATTTGAAAATAAGGTTTTTATATTATAAATATGCTGTCGTTGTTCCCACATATTAATAAGGAAGGATATACATATACAAAAATTATCACGTAGATATGAAACAGGTTATATATCTATCTGGGTAGATAACTCAGTCAGTAGAGCGTCGTACTAGTAACCATCAAGGTTCCTGGTTCGATATCAGCAGCTTTTATTTTCTGCAATTAACTTCAAAATTAAAAAAATTAAAAACAGTCCATGAAAATAATGTAATATCACAAACATTTTTTTTGTACAAATGACCTTTAGGCACCCTTTTTGCGATCTCGGTTAGTAGGGACATTTTTTCCATTTACACCGTCAAAATCCGGTTAATTGTTAACAGACACTTTTTAGAGTTTTTTTTATAACTATAAAAACTAACCCTTAACCCTAACCCCTAACAAACAACCGGATTTTGATGGTGTAAATGAGTAAAGTGTCCTTGTGAGTCGAGATTGTTGGGAGCCACACAGAAACTGAAGCTTATACGGGAGGGGCAGTGTAAAAATTGTGTATCCTGTCGGTATTTTACTTTTGAGGCACCTGAGCAATAAACCCATCCACGCCCTTTTAAATCGATGGGCCAGGTACTGGCTGGGGGGATGGCCCCCTAGGATTCACGCTGATATTATAATCTTTACCGGTCCAATGGCCGAAGCCACATTGGACATTGGACCCTAAGACAGGGTAGGTATACATTTTTCCTGCAGTATAGATATCAGTATAATTTTTCACCAAAAGCTAAATGCTTGCAAGTGTCTAACTAAAAATAAGAACATGCAGTGGTTTTTAAATAATTACACCCAATTTATATATATATATATATATATATATATATATATATATATTATCATTATTATTATTATTATTATTTATATTTTGAAGGCAATTACAATGCGTATAGAATAAAATAAAATATTGTCCAATGTCTAATCAATTTGGAAGTATCTTCATCTTCAGAGACTGTTTTTGAAATGACCGCGCCCATTTCAAAAACAGTCTCTGAAGATGAAGATACTTCCAAATTGATTAGACAATATTTTATTTTAATTTTATACGCATTGTAATTGCCTTCAAAATATAAATAATAATATGCTTTACTTAATGCTTCAAGCAAATTATCACATACGATTATATATATATATATATATATATATATATATATATACACACACAATTTGTTTTAGACTACAATTGCATAACACTTTTATTTTTGATTACAGTATGGCAAAACTGTAGATTTAGCCAATGATTAATATCTAATTATCTAATTATAGTTGTTTTGATTATACAAGTTTTCATTAGAAATAATCAAATCCTGAATTATTTTGTTTAGAAGTAAATCAAGTTTTTGTAACAAACTGCTCAAGCGTACTTATTTATAAGGATATATATATATATATATATATATATATATATAT
>CM042139.1:82768175-82778175 GCA_023376005.1 Doryteuthis pealeii | reverse complement strand
AAAGCCCGCAAAAAACGTCAGCCTTCAATAGTCCTTTCCACCAGAGAAATTGGGTCACTTCCTTGGTGCATACTGCTAATAACAGCAAGCAAAATGACGTGATTAGGTTCAAACTTCGATCACGTGACCACAATGATGCTGACCATAAGCACGCATGCACAGAACGCAGTGTGGCTATAATAAAGTTATGTTATGGCAAAAGTAGGGCCGGAGTAGCTCAGTCGGTTGAGCGTGCGCCTAGAAAACACAAGTTTCCTGGTTCAATACCGGCCCTCGCCAACTCAGCGTATCAGTAGCACAGGGATCTGTGTGGTAAAGCCAGGAGCTGATGGTAGGTGTTGCGCTCCACCTCAGACACCAAAACAATCTCTTTGGTCTAGCGCTAGGGAAAACGGCATAGACTCCCTTGCTGACTCGCTGATAGTGACTTTAGGCCACCCCGACGACTTTACTTTTTACTTTTTTATGGCGAAAGTGCAAGTAACTTTTGTCTCTCCCTCTTTTATGTGAGGCCATCAAAGGCAAAATAAATTTGTATATGCTTGAATGTATATTGACTGATAGATAGATAGATAGATAGATAGATATAAGGGAATACATCATACTGGCGTGTAGATATAGGGATCTGACAACTTGAGCGTTCATTGAACTTGTCACAAAGGGTGCAAGATTTGCAATGTCAACGTAAAGTCTGTACGCGCAATGCTTAATTTCTCCTGCAGATTCTCTTGATGTGCCTAAGATCCAGGTTTATGAATTCCTGGAGTACAGTGACAATTTGCATCAGATCCCTTCGGCACTTTTCTTTCAGGAGTGAAGGCAAAATGACCTTTTATTCATTTTATGTAGATCGCCTTTCTATTGCTCAAGGTAAAAGCCTTGTGTGGGCTAGCCTCACTTACATGTTTTTTCTTGCATATTATTTTGAATTCATTATGCTCTCTCTCTCTCTCTCTCTCTCTCTCTCTATATATATATATTATATATATATATATATATATATATATATATATAATATATCACCTAATGGTTATCATCTATGCAATAGGAAGTTTTCTTTCTAGTAGCTTTAGGTCTACAGGATCTGGTTCCAAATATGGACAATCAAAGAGTCTCTCTCTCTCTCTTCCTCTCTCTCTCTCTCTCTCTCTCTATATATATATATATATATATATATATATATATATATATATATATATATATACATACACGTTTGTGTTAGTTTAAAATTGTATCAGTGTGTGGTAAAATAAATTTACGCATACATATGCAAACACACACATACTCAGATATAGACACACACACACACACACACACACACACACACACACACACACACACACACATACACACACACATATATATTTATGTGTGTGTGTGTATGTATGTGTGTGTGTGTGTGTTTGCATACAGATAATTACTCATTGATACAAATAAAACATACACAAACTCATACACACAACCAACCAACATACACACACACACACACACACGCGCACACACACACACACACACAACACACACATATATATATATATATATATATATATATATATATATATATATATATATATATATATTTCAGATCCGTGTCTTTGTGAGTGTAATTTAATGGTTTAAGTGAAAGGTGCGATTTTGTCATCCGTTCATTCTGAAAATGATTGAAAGCCCATATTATTTGTATAAGCAGACATTACACTTATATGCAATGCAAAAGAGATCGGTCTTTTTTTTTTTTCTCTCTTTTTTTACCTCCACTCCGTCATGCCACCGAAAATATCATCTCGCCACACACCTTCATGTATCAAACCATGTTGCGCCCGAATCCTTTACAATTTACATTTGTTTAGACGGGTTTCCTGAGGTTAAAAAAATTAACATAGTCCCATGCACAAAAAACGCCCGTGCGAGTGCGACTCGGTACTTAACAAGAAAAGTTCAACCCCGCCGCGTACAACTTTTCAACAAAGTTGTTTCTATCCACCGGTTGGATGTCAGCAAGCACCGTGTTCTTAAATAGCCCCTGCATTTGGTGACCCTCCCGATTCTCACCGCAGAAAAAGAAGAAAAAAATAGTCACATAAATACGTCCATTTACCGACAAGATTTATTACTTCTTATCAAATTTCAACATTGACGAATGGTATAAGACTTTTTCTTTTTTTTCTTTCTTTTTTTGACAAAACACACGCGCGCACATATTCAACAAGCTCCTTATATATATATATATATATATATATATATATATATATATATATATATATTATATATATACATATATATATATATACTGGAAAGTCAGAATGGCGATTTTGATAACTTAGATTAAACAACTACAGACACAGAATCAAATTTATAAATTATAATAAAGTAATTCGCTTAGAACAACATTTCAGCTAAAGAAAACCTTGACTTCAACAGAAATGTAATATTCATCATCAGAATAGAGATTGAAAAGAAAACACTTTCGACAATACTATGACGATGAGATAAACACACGAAGATGACTGAGTGAAAAAGAAAATACTTAAAAATCCAATAGAATTGGCTTTAATTCAAAATAAACCATCCTCAAAACAATGCCATGGAAATGAATGGAGATATGGGTTGCCACATAAGCATCTAAATTAATGAATGCCTGAGTTGAATATTCAATCAAAACAGTTACGGCTAATTTGAAAAAAAAGCGCCTGGTCGAAATTCTGTGATTGCCTTCTACGTGTGGTCACGTGGTCACGGTCCGCAGAGATGATCGAATGATGTGCTCCAAATATTTGGATGCTGAAGGAATTCGCCATTACCAAATGGATATGCTGTTACTCTTTGATTTTTATGGCATATCAACTGTATAAAAGATTTTCAAAAATGCTATTCCCAAAAAAAGAAAAAAAAGAAATAGACAAAAAATATTCTAGTGATGATCTAAGGTAAAAAAAAATTGTGGACGATTAAACTTAAGTATTTACAAAGAAATGGTTATGTAATACATTTGTTCAAATTATATATATATTATATATATAATATATATATATATATATATATATATATATATAGGACACGCAAGAACAAACTCATAAGTGACTTACTCCTTTGGACACATACACCTGGATATACCAGTGTAAGCCGAACAGCAAAAACCTACATCGATCTGCTATGTACATGTACTGAATGCCGTGGGGAAGACCAGACAGGAGCGATGACCAATAGAACCAGTGGCGAGAGAGAGTGTCAGGGAATCGGTATTGTCGTGTCAGCACCAGCTGATTATATATATATATATATATATATATATATATATATATATATATATATATATATATAAGGAATTCTTCTGATAAATTTATTCAGAGAATTTGAACATCAAACGCTAACCGAACGTAGCATGGACATTTATGGTTTAATTTTACGATGTGTGCTCTTTGTGAGAAAGGCTTTCAACTATAAAAGAGAGAATAACAAAGGCCACCGTGGAAACTAGGTGTTAGGGTAAGTAACTTTGTCATGATTGAATTTCACGATATTCTGTATTCGTTTCATTTTTCATTTTTCTTTTCACAACCCACATGATCTGAGTATTAAGAGATAAAAAATAATAATGGTTTGATTGACTTGATTTTTGTTCATTGCACAACACCAATTACTGAACCCACCTGGTTCATTTCTAGTAATTCTGATTTCAACTCAAGGTAGATAAATCATTAAGTAATTAATAAGATAATGGCAAAAAACAATTATTTTTCGATATAATTAATTCCTTGTTAATGCACTTGATTCAGTAGTAAATCTTATTATCATTACAAATCCTCGACCCAACTAAGAATGAAATGACTGATTGATTGATCTTAATGGCATGTCAACCCGTTTAGGGTTATTTTATGCCTCGACGTTAGAGATCGCGTTCATGTATTTATATTCACAATTTCAGTTGTAAATATTAATCTCATACAAGTATTCGACCTAACCAAGAATGAAATTACGATTTTTATTGATCGATTGATCTTAAGGGAATGTCAACCCGTTTAGGGTTATCTTATGCCTCGACGTTATGGATCGTGTTCATGTTGTATTTATATTCACAATTTGTTCCTTGTTTTCTATATTCGTTTCTTGATAGGTGGTGCAGTGGCTAACTTGGGAAATTTGGTTGGCAAAGAGTTAAGCTAGTTAATCAATATTTTTGTTCCTATAATTCTAGTGATATTTTACCATAGATGAAATGTCTAAATCTGCCAAATCCTGCAATTAAAGAAAGGTAAGGTTTTATTTATATTTGTTTAATTGACACGCTAGTGATAATAGAGGTTCCAGTACTCAACTTATATGCTACCAATATTTTTCCTATAGGGGGTTTAAATTAGTGAAATTTTGTGAAATTTTGTGAATTATTTACCTAACGTTTAAATTTCATATAAATCGAAGGGAAAATAATTTTAGCGTGGGTTTGTACCCACTTGGATGCCCTTTAATTAAAATGAAATATACTTATCCAATTACTTTGGGCTCCGTAATTTTAGAATATATATGTTTATAAAGGTCTATCTCCAAATCCCTAGGAGGTGTTTGTGAACAAACACGCAAACAGGGTTATTCAATAAATAAGATGAATTTTACCTTAAAAAATTGCAATAGAAAGAATTGTTTACAGTTACATCTTTTTCAAGGTAATCAATAGTGATGAGTCCTTTTATGTCTTAAAAGCATTACATTCGTTACTGATCGTTGCACACGGAACTTTTTCTTTACGAGATAGTCAGTATGTTTTCACAACATTGACTGTCTTTTCCACTCAGGCTCGTAGTTACAAACCTATGTTTAGTCGATTTGTAAACATTATTTTTTGAAAGGTGGGGATTCATGGTAGGTGTGGCGCTACATCCCAAGTGCAAAAAATAATCTCCTTAATCTATCGCTACGGGAAAACACCTTCGCTGCCCGGCTGATACTGACTATATGCCACCCTACTTACTTTGACTCTATATTATGTCTTAAAACACAGAATTCACACAATTTCAGGGCAAACACACAGACATACGTACACAAAAATACAACTAGCTTCCGGTGACAATACACTCACATTAAAAGAAACAAAATTATAAACAAAAGCACATTTCAGTGATATTTCTGTGTTAGAGCATAAAACACATTAGTTCGGACTCTAGGTATAACTTACTTTTGATGATCCCGTCCCGAATACAATGAGGCAAGTGACAGGAAAAAATAAGTTACCTGTAAAGTTATTGTATATAATTCGCACCTGTAAATTTTGGACGGAATGAAAATTTGCATCTTATACACAAATAATTACGATAGTCGTTTCTTAAGAGTTTTTTTTGGATACATTTATGTAATACTAGAAGTGGCTACCGGCGTCGCTGGGTAGAGGGGGGATTTTTAAAAGTTAGTCTCGCAGATCTATTATTATCGCGAGTGAGATCCTCGCTGGTTGCCCATAAAATTCCCCACGGAAAAAAATATAACAATATAGTAAGAAATTTTCATTCAATGATTTACAATTTTTTTAAAAGTAAGATATAAATGATGCAATCAATTCAATCAATCAATATTATATTTCAAAACGAAAAGAAAAAAACATACGAAAAATAAAGATAAACAAAATAACATGCAAATGACTTTCCCTTCTGTTACTTTTCAAATTTGAATTTTTAAATATCTTCCTAAATATAAATCAAATCTTCATTATTTTTGCTTAAAAACCAAGCCCTAGTGATATTTTATGTGTATATATATTTCATTTGTCGTTAATTGTTTTATTTTCGAAGTTTCCTCCGGACACACAGATACACACAACTGCCCTTTATATATGTATAGATAAAATATTCCCGTCTAATACAAATAATTTGCACACAGTTGTATGTTTAGTTTGGTTTATTTAATGGCATATCAACCCTACGGGTTATTTAATGCCAAATTGTTAGAGTGTGAGGTAAAAGTTGATACTCAATTTTCCTTTACGGGTAAATTTTTGTAGATAGTTTCGTGGATGTATCTTATATCTGATTTCTAATTTTCAGTATATTTTTATTTCTCTCAAGAAGAACAAAATATCATCGATGCTAATATTCTCAAACAGATCCCTCATGTTATTTACGCTGAGAAAATTCTTTCTGATAGGAGCGAAAGGTCAACATTTCATGAGGAAAGTTTAACAGTGCAGTGTGTTTGACATGTTTCGCACCGTGGTTGATCCTCAAGTATAAAAGAGTGCGTAGGACTCGTTTGGCTAATGCGCAGCCAAGCCAGTATTCCTCTCACGATTTTCTGTATCCCAGCTTCCATTCTCCCACTGTTGGCTTAATTGATAATAATTTGTTCGTTGTACTACAATTCCAAATCTTTTTATTTGGTTCTTTAGAACTGTATATACATTATACTTTTTTCAGCTAGCACTCGTTGGCTTCCCAGTGGATTTTTAGTGCCTAATCCTATGAGGACACACTATTTTTTTACGTGCTGTGTTCAAGCGTCAAGCAACCTACATACTTTTGACTGATTTCGGACTACGTAATAAAACTATGCATTTGTTTATAATTTTAATGTCAGTTTTTTTCTGTATAACTTGCATACGTGTTAATTTAAATTTTGTAAAACACAAGTTATTATTAACTGTTCCTAATGCCACCCTGTCACCCCCACCGTCCCTTTTTATACTCTATCACCCCTTTTTGCCTCACCGCTCCTAGATCTTTCTACGCCCCCCCGGTGGGCGGTGCTGCCTTTTGTGAACTACTGGTTTTGCGTTTATTTAAAACTTACTGAAGAAATACGTTAAACTCTAAGATTATACGTAAGTGTATAAAATATTCACATGTTGACATTCTGTTTCTGTCATGGCAACTACACGTTTTCGATTAAAGAGTTCAATAAACTTAAAAGAACTAAACATGGATCTACAAAAGGACAAACGTGTAAGTGCGTGTTTAAATATACCGGTTACTAACCGCCCTTTTTCTTACAGACAACTAATTAAAGGCAAATTGATATGAATGTCTTCGCTTAAAAGAAAGCTGGACTGAGATAGTACGTCAACATTGCTGTTCGTTATGCAAAATGAAAGATGCATAGCGAACAGCAATGTAATCAAGTGCAGCAGTTGGAATATCATGTTATTACAGTTGCAACAAAGGCTCAAGATATTCAATATCATTTGTAGTTGGTGATTTGACAAGAAACCAAAATGAATCCGTAAAAGGAACAACAGCCTCTGATATATTTTCCCGCTGTTGAAATAATCCCTCAAATTTGGTGTTATTTTGATTGTGTCATTGTAAAAAGGCAAATAGGTAATTAAATTGAGATAGATAGATAAATAGACGGATGGATGGATGGATGATAGATCGATAGATAGATATACAATATACAGACAGATAGATAGATAGATTAAATCGAGATAGAGAGATAGACTGAATCAAGATATATTAAATTGAGGGATAGATAGATTCAATCACGATATCTTAAATTGAGATAGATAGATAGATAGATGGATACATACATGCATAACATTTATATACCGAATTCATGTGTTTTAGAAATGAAGGAGACATCTCCACACTCAATGGTAAACTCCTGAATTACGTGGAAATTCACGTACCTAGGTAGTAATATCTCATCAACAGAAAACAGCGTCAATGCACGCATAGGAAAGACATGGGCTGCTTTAAACAAATTCTCAGTGATATGGAAATCCGATCTTGCTGACAAGTTAAAGCGAAAATTCTTCCAATCCGTAGCTGTGTCAGTGTTACTATACGGATTAACTACCTGAACTCTAACGAAGCACCTGGAGAATAAGTTTTATGGGATTTGCACGAAAATGCTGCATGCTATATTAATTAAGACGTGGAAACAACACCCACGAGAAATCAACTGTATGGCCACCTGCCCCATATCACACAAAACTATCTGTGTGAGGCGAACAAGACGCGCTAGTCACTGCTGGAGAAGCAAGGATGAACTCATAAGTGACGTTCTTCTGTGGAAGCCAACACGTAGCTGCGCCAGAGTATGTCATCCCGCAAAGACGTACATAGATCAGCTCTGTATGGATACTGGATGCTGCGCAGAGAACCTCCTGGGTGAAATGAATGATAGAGAAGGATGGCGAGATATTGTCATGGATTTCCGCTGCCAGTGCGACAGGATGATATATATATATATATATATATTATATATATATATATATATATCTCGCAGATCTATTATTATCGCGAGTGAGATCCTCGCTGGTTGCCCCATAAAATTCCCCACGGAAAAAATATAACAATATAGTAAGAAATTTTCATTCAATGATTTACAATTTTTTTAAAAGTAAGATATAAATGATGCAATCAATTCAATCAATCAATATTATATTTCAAAACGAAAAGAAAAAAAAACATACGAAAAATAAAGATAAACAAAATAACATGCAAATGACTTTCCCTTCTGTTACTTTTCAAATTTGAATTTTTAAATATCTTCCTAAATATAAATCAAATCTTCATTATTTTTGCTTAAAAACCAAGCCCTAGTGATATTTTATGTGTATATATATTTCATTTGTCGTTAATTGTTTTATTTTCGAAGTTTCCTCCGGACACACAGATACACACAACTGCCCTTTATATATGTATAGATAAAATATTCCCGTCTAATACAAATAATTTGCACACAGTTGTATGTTTAGTTTGGTTTGTTTAATGGCATATCAACCCTACGGGTTATTTAATGCCAAATTGTTAGAGTGTGAGGTAAAAGTATACTCAATTTTCCTTTACGGGTAAATTTTTGTAGATAGTTTCGTGGATGTATCTTATATCTGATTTCTAATTTTCAGTAATTTTTATTTCTCTCAAGAAGAACAAAATATCATCGATGCTAATATTCTCAAACAGATCCCTCATGTTATTTACGCTGAGAAAATTCTTTCTGATAGGAGCGAAAGGTCAACATTTCATGAGGAAAATGTTTAACAGTGCAGTGTGTTTGACATGTTTCGCACCGTGGTTGATCCTCAAGTATAAAAGAGTGCGTAGGACTCGTTTGGCTAATGCGCAGCCAAGCCAGTATTCCTCTCACGATTTTCTGTATCCCAGCTTCCATTCTCCCACTGTTGGCTTAATTGATAATAATTTGTTCGTTGTACTACAATTCCAAATCTTTTTATTTGGTTCTTTAGAACTGTATATACATTATACTTTTTTCAGCTAGCACTCGTTGGCTTCCCAGTGGATTTTTAGTGCCTAATCCTATGAGGACACACTATTTTTTTTACGTGCTGTGTTCAAGCGTCAAGCAAACCTACATACTTTTGACTGATTTCGGACTACGTAATAAAACTATGCATTTGTTTATAATTTTAATGTCAGTTTTTTTTCTGTATAACTTGCATACGTGTTAATTTAAATTTTGTAAAAACACAAGTTATTATTAACTGTTCCTAATGCCACCCTGTCACCCCCCACCGTCCCTTTTTATACTCTATCACCCCTTTTTGCCTCACCGCTCCTAGATCTTTCTACGCCCCCCCTCGGTGGGCGGTGCTGCCCACTTTGTGAACTACTGGTTTTGCGTTTATTTAAAACTTACTGAAGAAATACGTTAAACTCTAAGATTATACGTAAGTGTATAAAATATTCACATGTTGACATTCTGTTTCTGTCATGGCAACTACACGTTTTCGATTAAAGAGTTCAATAAACTTAAAAGAACTAAACATGGATCTACAAAAGGACAAACGTGTAAGTGCGTGTTTAAATATACCGGTTACTAACCGCCCTTTTTCTTACAGACAACTAATTAAAGGCAAATTGATATGAATGTCTTCGCTTAAAAGAAAGCTGGACTGAGATAGTACGTCAACATTGCTGTTCGTTATGCAAAATGAAAGATGCATAGCGAACAGCAATGTAATCAAGTGCAGCAGTTGGAATATCATGTTATTACAGTTGCAACAAAGGCTCAAGATATTCAATATCATTTGTAGTTGGTGATTTGACAAGAA
>CM042139.1:82748175-82755675 GCA_023376005.1 Doryteuthis pealeii | reverse complement strand
GGTAACAACGACAGTATAGTGAGGGTGCGATAGAGGAGGAGCGGCGGTGGAGGCGGCGTGTGCTCGCTCTGAACGAATATCACCGATGGATATAAGCGATCAGAACTACAGCGACCAATACAACAACAACAACAACAACAACAAGCATCAACAATTATTTCAACAATAACAAAACAAAGATTATCCCACCACTACTACTACTACTACTACTACTACTACTACTTCTACTACAGCTACAACAACAACAATTTCTACAACTTTAATTATGACTGTTTTGATTACTACTTAGTCTTAAAAGAATGATATTAGTATCGATGAGACGACAAACCCAAATCAACATCCCTGACTACATTTGCACCATATTCAAAAATGAGAAACTAAAACAACGACTACTAATACTATTCATGAGTTTTTACCATCACCACTACTACTACTACTAGAGGTATTAGTTCAGCTCCCCACATTTAACTTCTCTCTTATATCTTTCTACCTCTTTTTCCCCCACTCTCACTCTCTCTCTTTCTTTTTCTCTTCTATATATCTTCTACTTACCTATCTATCTATCTATCTACCTATCTATATTGTGAGCCTCTGCTTATTCATTTTCAATACTGCGTCAAGTGACGAGGGGAGAGAAAGAGAGAGAGAGAGAGAGACATTTACAAACAAGCTCGCTTAAGCTTGAGGACTTACTACCAAACACTAACGCGACTTTGCCTTTTCTAGTTTTTCGATTCGAAATATCAAAGACAGTGGCTTCCCGTTGACTTAGAACCGTAACTGCTTCGACTTTCCTTTCTTCTTTCTATCTACTCACAACGGTGTGCACAAGTGCAGAAGTCACTACAACGAGAAACCGGGAATTATTCTTAATTCAACATTTATCTTCGCAATAAGAATACATACGTACACTCATTTTATACCAACATGTACCACGATAAATAAACAGAAAAATCAAATAAAATTTGCAACAACAAAAAAAAAAAAAAAAAAAAAAGAAATCATTCGTGGACACGGATATCCGCCTGTTAGATCAACGTTGACAACATCATTCATTTTTATCATCATTATTATTCTCATTTTCAATATTACTTATTCACTTTAACACAACCAGTTTACTATTTTAACCAACCGATCACGATCTCTTCTGTTTGTTATTTTCCCTGAAATCAACCCTGGTTTGCCTGCTATACAACGGATAATATATAAATATATATACACACACATATATATATATATACATATTAAAAAAAAAAAAAAAAAAAAAATACAGGACTGAAAAAAAATCAAGAAAGAGAAAAATATACCCTGATCACCGGGTAAAAAATGAGAAAAAAAACACGCACGCAATTATAAATACTATACCCGACCCTCAAAGTACACAAATAATAATAATAATAACATCGACACACTAACGGAAACCTCATCCCTACCTTCTCTCTACACATTCTCATTGTGGTTCTGTTTTTCTTTCCCTCTTGTGATCGGTCTGTCTGTGTCAGCGTCGATTTTTTATACACACGTTTATTTAGCAAATTCGTCCATAGTATAGAAATTTACAAAGATTAATAATCGAAAACAAATATATGTAATCTATACACTTGTTTTAAAATCGCAATCTTTTCTCATAAACGGTTTAAGGAGGAGAAGAAAAAAAGAAAAGATGTAAAGATTTTTTTAAAGAATACAACAGACTTCAATCCTAACAGAAAAAAAAATTCGTTTTCTGGCAGTTTAGACCGCCTGCACTTAATTATTTTCTTTAAATTTAAACAATTTTTATTTCTTAATTTTTTTTATTTTTCTTTCATTAATTTCATTTGAAACAGTAATTTATTTGTTTTTTGTTTTTCGTTAAATAAATAAAAAAAATTCTACGAGCTCATTTAATCGTTGTACAGTGAAGACATAACCTTACCCAATATTATCCAAAATCTTTAAACGTATACGAAATATATTTTCTTAAAATTTAATAACGTCAATCTATCTATCTATCTAACTATCTACCTACCTATCTGCATATCTATCTATCTATCTATCTATCAATCTGTTCTGTCTGTTTGTGGACACACGTTCAGATCGACTTTACAGTATACGCATCTCTCACAAATACATAACCTCATACGCGCACTCACACTTACATCCCTACCCGACTGAATGTCCCAAACAGAAATTTTGTTGAAAATAAATCTGCAAGCCTCGTGCTACACCTGTAAGAGAAACTCGTAGAACCATCTACACATTTATGTATATACCGAAGAATAACTACACAAAGGAAAACCCATGGCTCGTTATCCGTGGATATTGAGGGAGATTACCTTTTGGATTTTAACTCCACTGATTCAGTTAATGGCTCTACACGCTGTACCAGGTAAGTAATCGTCTTCAGCAGGTAAAAAAAGAAAAGAAAAAAAAAAGAAAAAAAAACAACAAAAAACACTTCTGTCTACACGATATAATCTTAAAAAAAAACATATTTATGCAAAATAAATCCAGATGTATGTCATTTTAATTTAATCTTTAAAAAAGTTAAATATTCCAAACCAATAACATAAAATGTACTTTATACCTACTTTTAACATATCTCCAAATATCCCATTAAGAACGAAATTGATACGGAATTAATAACGGTAAATATATTGACTATTCTACACGTAGTTATGTCTGACTGTTCCATGTGTCGTTACATATCTTGCGAATGTATATATTCATTTAAAGTTGTATGTGCAACTTTGTGTATAAATGTACATGTATGAGTGTGTGTGTGTCGGTATGTGTGTGATTGTGCGCGCATCTGCATGCGGACAAGAATTTGTAGTGATGAAACCCATACAACGACGCCGGTCAGTAAGTTGAGAAGAAATACTGACCATGTAAACCAAACAACGAACTCACAGACACATACACATAACATTCATGCGCACACATGTGTTATGGTAATCTTGTTGTATTCTCTTGTTGTGAACTACATGAAGAACTTATTGTTTTATTTCTTCTTTATATATACATATATTTTGAATATTTATTATGATCGATTTTATAGATGTTTTCACACAGGACACAAGAAATGATAATTATGATAAATATCAACAATTCCAATTTTTTTTTAAAACAAAAATAAAAAAAAATGAAGAATCAGTTGTAATTCTCAAGATATCTTTCTGTACACACCGGATTCTAATGCATGAAAAAGTATATGTTTAGGAAATGGCACGGACTAATATAAGTGTCGAAAGTAAAATAGAGGATTCTTTAATAAGAATAAATACTTGTACGTAGGTATGTAGGTAAATAGATAGATAGATAGATACATGCATACTAGTTAACATGGATGACTATATATATATATATATATATATATATATATATATATATATATATATATAGTCGTCCTCAAACACCGTGTTTCGAAGTTTCACGTCTTTTCAGTGTGGTTAGACACAGCAACTATATATGTGACTTGCGAAATATAGATTGACAGAGTGATAAACAGAACAAAAAATACATACATACAGACAGACAGACAGACAGACAGATAGATAGATAGATAGATAGATACGTATAGACTTAGATCGATTTATATATATATATATATATATATATATATATATATATATAATGGTAGAGATAGATATATATGGACTGAGATCGATAGATAGATAGATAGATAGACTGCGATAGATTGATCTATATGACCTAATATCTATATGATAATAATAATGATAATAATAATAATAATAATAATAATAATAATTCATTTACAGAAAATAAGGTGGGATCGAACTCGCGCATCTCTAAGTCATCGAGCATAGTACGACTTATAGCGTTATACATAAACAGATAGATTTTATGTATCTCTTCAAGGTTTTATTTAAACAGTATTGATATCATATGATACTGACAATGCGTTTAGTATTTCACATGCTAAAATATTTTTCTGGAAGCAGTTGTTGTCATGAACAATTAGGCCGCCCGTTTTTCTTTAGTTTTCCTTTTCTTTTTTTCTTTTTTTTTATCCCTTTTCATTTCTTAAGCAAACATATTTCATCAGTAATTCTTTTTCTTACCTCTTTTAATTTTTATACCTCATTTGAATGGGCCCGTGTAAGACTATATCTTCAAACATACACACACCATTATTCTTGTAAAAACTCACACAGAAATTTTTTTAAAGATAAAACAAATATATACAATAGTTTCTACTGTATTTTCACTTGTAGATTTTTCTTCTTTGTTTTTTTTCTTCTTTTGGAAAGGGTAAGAAAAAACTATCATGAAGCACTATAAACGTTAGAATAAATGATTTGTTCTAAAAATACAAAAATATTTACGTCCCCAACACCAGCCCCCCAAAAGATCAAAGGTCTTGGAGTGGAAACTCGAAGGTCGAACTGAGAAAAGGAATAATCGTGTTCGTAAACTGCACACATTCATAAGAGAGAGAGAGAGAGAGAGAGAGAGATGCACACAGAAGGAGCAGGGCATTGTATTTTGTTATCTTACAATGTAAATGTGTATTAGTATGACGGGATGATCTTTGCCGCGGTCAAATAACAGAAGATTCACCGCTGCAATCTTAGTTTATAGCAGAGTGTAAAATTTCTGAAAAGTAGGAAGTTAGTGTGAAATATTTGCATTTCTCTCTCATTTCAACTCGCTTAATTTTTGAAGACCGACGTGCAGTTCTTATTTAGATGGATTTTTTTTTTGTTTACATAATTTGATATTTCAGTATATTTTTCATGTGTTCATGTGTCGTGATTAAACCAACGATGCACACAGTGATAATGAGACAGGCAAGCAGACATATAGACAACGATTTTAATAGGTCTTATATATACACGCACGTCTATGTATGTATGTATATAGAGAGAAATGGGAAGCACGAAAAGATATCCGTCCCAGAAGTTCGTACATGCAAAACAAAATATGAAATCATAAAGACAAATTTTACTTGAATATATATGATCAGTTTAATTTCTACGAGAGTGATTTTATAGCTATTCTATCGTTACTGTCTTTCTGTACACATGCACACACAAATACGCACACCCATACACACATATACACGCAGACAGACACACACACACAAACACATATGTGTGTAAGATAGATCAACTGAGAGACATACAGATAATAGGTAGCCAGATCGTCAGCCAGCCAGCCAGATAGATAGAAAGATAGATAGATAGACATGGGATGCGATAGATACATATGGGCTGAGATAGATAGATTGATAGATAGATAGAGATGGACTGAGATACACATATACATATAGGCTAAGATAGATAGATAGATAGATAGATAGATAGATAGATAGATAGATATTGGCTGAAATACAATTGTATAGATGAGATAGAGATAGATAGATAGATAGATAGATAGATAGATAGATAGATAGAGATGGACTGATATACAGATATACATATAGGCTAAGATAGATAGATAGATAGATAGATGGATAGATAGATAGATATTGGCTGAAATACAATTGTATAGGATGAGATAGATAGATAGATAGATAGATAGATAGATAGATAGATAGAATGACTGACAAACATAGATAGATTCATTGGGATAGATATTAAAGTCCTGAAATACACATATAGATAGATCTAAAAAAAATTGAGGCTAGATAGATAGATAGATAGATAGATAGATAGAAGGATTGATAGTGTGTTTATGTTTGTTTACATGTAGGATGATATAATATTCTCGCCTCCATGGCGTCTCGTGCGGTCTAATGGTTATCACGCTAGAATGGCAGACCATTGTTAGTGAGTTCGATTCTCAATGAGTGTCCCATACATCTAGTCCTCAACCACAACTAAGCTTCGTAAATAAGTAATTTTTTAGTCTTCTATCAAAGCACAGTTTTTCTTCTTTTTTTCCCTAACTGGCTGGTTTGCAATGAAGATTCATTGCGACGCGTACTTTTCGATACTCTTAAAATCAGCGATCCAAGCGAATAATATTAAGACACTTACACAGTGATATTAATTTCTATCACGTTTTCCTTTTGTTTATATATATATATTTTTTAATTATCACAATATGCGTGTGTATATGTTTGTCACACTACCGTCAGACTTCGTTACACGTTCACACATAAAGTTTCCTAGGTGCTGTGTTTATTACTAGTTATAGTTCTATTCTCATGAAATCAACTGGAAATAATGTGTGAGAGAATGTGTTGTTTTTCTTATTTATTTTAACAATAATTTATTATATATACACACACATATATATATATATATATATATATATATATATATATATATATAAGTGTGTGTTTTTGTGTGTGAGGGGTCTCTGTGTGGGTCTCTGTATGTGTCGGTGTGTGTGACTGTGTGTGAGTGAAATATATGGTTGGAATCTTTGTTAGTTTCATGAGAAACATGGAAAAGTACAAAATTATAAAAATTCGAAAGACATTTAATTTTAATATTTCGGAAAGGCCTCTGTCCTTTCTCAAAAACATTCTCTTAAATGAGTACTTTTTTGTTTTAATGATCATAGTGCCTCCCCATCATCTATTAAATATACCTTTAAAGAAGCATACGTGGGCTCTTTAACAACATCACATATATATATATATATATATATATATATATACATATATATATATATATATATATATATATATAAGTAAAGTCGTCGGGTGGCCTAATGTCGGTATCAGCCAATCAGCGAGGGAGTCTATCCCATTTTCAATAGCGCTAGACCAAGGAGATTATCTTAGCGTCTGAGGTGGAGCGCCACACCTACCATCAGCTCCTTACTTTACCGCACAGATCCCTGTGCTAATCATACGCTGAGTCGGCGAGGACCGGTATCGAACTAGGAACCTTATGGTTTCTATACTCCAATTATATGAAGTTCCTCGTAGACCATAGAATATATTCACTTACACACAAACGTTGCTTTAAATAAATAGATAAATAAATACAACCCATGTTTTTATTAGCCAATTTAGAACGAAAACAATTAATACGAAAAAGAAAAAAAGTGATTTTGAAAAAATGAGGTGGAATGCAAGTTTAAGTTTGCTATCTGTCATCACCCTTCCGTTGACGAAAAGAAGCAAACAAAAAAAAAGGTTCCTTTTTTCTTCGTTTATTGCTAACCAGGGTGCGCCTAAAAGTGCTCCCCCGTAAGGATAGCGTCGTTTAGTCTGTAAGGGGCTGAATTACAAAAATGAAGAGGCACAATCATAAAAGGCAACGCTTCGCTTTCTGTGAAGATCTCTCTCTCTCTCTCTCTCTCTCTCTCTCTCTCTCTCTCTCTCTCTCTCTCTCTCTCTCTCTCTCTCTCTCTGTCTTGCGCTCACTCGTTTGTTCTCGGTCTTGCGCGCTCTCTCACTTTCCTTACAATCAACATACATAGGCAGATTGTGACAGAAAGAGACGGTTAATTCTTACAAGACCAAACAAATAGATAGTAATTGCATGCAAATACGTTTTGATCATTTCTACATCAAAGCCTGTATTTATGTAGACA
>CM042139.1:82733175-82745675 GCA_023376005.1 Doryteuthis pealeii | reverse complement strand
ATATATAATGTGTGTGTATATTTTCATAGACAGTATATGAATATATGTCGGAGATATAAAGATATGTACATGTGAAATGCAGACCATAGTTATAACTGTAGTGACATAATATTACACACACACTTAGTCACAAAGGCACACACACACACACACGTGTTTGTGTGCGTGCGTGCGTGTGTGTGTGTGTGTGTGTGTGTATACATGGGCACAAATATATATCTCATAAGTATAAATTAGCACTGCCCCCAAAAATCATGAAAATACACAGAGATTTGCGAGAAGAATCCTATACTGTAGATAAAACTGTAGACTGAGTAACACTTATTAGATATAGGAAAATACTCGAGATTTTCTATAATGTTCAGCATTACGGAATACTCGCTTATACGCCAGCTATCAGTCTATAGAAGGAATTTAGCTTAAAAGATGTTGGTGCATTTGTAAGCAGCACTAAATGTAGCACTCAAATGAAAATTCATACTGAATTGTCTACATGAAAAGTGCAGGAATAAACATACCAAACCTATACATACATGCACATAGGATTTTTCTGTGAATCCGTCACACATACACGTATATATATATATATATATATATATATATATATATATATATACAAGGTGTCTCAAAGAAGTATCGAGATTTTTGTACTTTTTGACACACCTTGGATTCTGAAAAAAATAACATTCCATTCATTCTTCATGAATATCTTGGTAAATACAGCTTTAAACTAGGTACTTTTTTGTGACATCTTGTATTCTGAAAAAATTAACGTTCCATTTACTTTTCATTTCTATCTTGGTAAATATAGCTTAAATCTCGGCACATTTATGACACAAATATATATATATATATATATATATATATATATATATATATATATATATAAATACATATCACATTCACACACATATATGTATGCACACACATACATTTGTACGTATACATATATGGTCATATACACAACTCCCAAGAACCCTCCCTCACATAAATAAGAGCATTAAAAAAGAACCCACCTCAAAGAGGTTTTTTTCACGGAACAGATGAACTTGCTACTTCTAACACACTCCTCTACCCGGATTATAATAGCATGTCAAACCCTCACAAAATATTTCAATTTCTATAATTCTTTTATAATGCTCCCTTTAAAAAAAAACTCTCTAAAGACAATTTCTTCAAACAAGAAATTTTCTCCTGACGATGACCTAACGTCGAAACTAGATGAGAATAAATAACATATAAGAAATATTCCTGTTTGTCTTATTACTTTTTTGTTCATACTATATATATATATATATATATATATATATAATATATATATATATATATATATATATATATATAAGTGTGTGTTTGTATGGACGTCTACTAGTTATGATCTGTATATGCATGTATATTGATATTTATTTTCGCAATTTATTGGCGAGTGTGATTTATATACATATTATTTGTAGAGATCGGACCATCTCTGTTGATCAAGACGAGAGAAAAAAAATAGATCCGAATGGCACAAAACATATTCAAATTTTGTATCGACCATTTTTAGAGTCCATATGTGGAGTAACATGCAACTCATGAGCCGATGTACACAGACATATGTGTGTATGTAGCTATATAACAAGAAGTAAGAAAAATTATCTCACATATAAGTGTATATTATCATATTCGATTACTTTCAAGCCGACAACGTTCCTTACACTTTATTATTTTCATACTAGTTTAAGCAACGGTCTCCCGATCGTATATATATATATATATATATATATATATATATATATATATATATATATATATATATATATGAGTATAGTTAAAAGGATGTGAAAACACCACAAAATGCTGTTAAAGTGAAAACATTTTATAACATATTCATAGCTGAGTTTAACAGGTTTTAATTCCGAGTTTTCCTTCTCCTAGACCGGTTGCCTAACCAAGGTTAAAGAGCCCAGTCTGCCCTACTATTTACCCATAGCTGGAGGGAGAGTAGGATACATACCTTTCCCAAGGGTATTAGCGCTAAGCGAAATGCAAATACAACGTCCAGGATTTGAACTCGGGGCGACGAGTCCATATCCCATGACTTTAACCATTACACCACGCTCTTCCTATATATAAATATATGTATGTATATATATATATATATATATATATATATATATATATATATATATATATATATATATATATGTGTGTGTGTGTGTGTGTGTGTGTGTGTGTGTGTGTGTGTGTGTGTGTGTGTGCACGTACGTTCATATCTTTAGAAATACGAGTACATACGCCTATTCATGTATATATGTTTATGGATAGATATGTCGATACACGCATAGACACACACGCAAACGCAAACAAACACCCGCCAGGACACACGCTTGAACTTACGCGCATGCACACACACACATATATGTGAGTGTGTCTTTTTGTTAATGTTGTGTGTGCAGAAAACTACTATCAAAGTGGGGACGTAAATTTCAAATTTGACGATAAATTAAAGGTACTTACTTTCATTCGTTCACACACACACATACACACACACACACATACACACACACATATATATATATACACACACGCACACACACGCACACATATATAGAGATAGATAGATATACATATATATACACCCATTCGTTCATACACACACACACATATATATATGTATATATATACATATATATATATACATATATATATATACAATGACAATATATATATATGCATACAATGACAATATAATATATATAATATTGATATATATATATATTTGTGTGTGTGGGTGTGTGTATGTGTGTGTGTGTGTGCTGAGAATACATATTTTGGAAAAATAGATAAATAGAAATATATATATATATATATAATATATATATATATATATATATATATATATTTGGTACTACGGTTGTACACTGAAAATTACTTTAACATGACAGTATAACGACAACGATGCCAGAATGCAATTATATATCTGAGTGCGTGCAAAATACACACATGCGCATATACACTCATGTATATATTTGTGTATGTGGGTGCGTGGGAGAGTAAGAGAGAGTATAAAATGCGTATTCTTTAGTATAAGTGAAATACCATATGAATAAATACGGACTTCATTACGCTATCATATAAGCTGGTATACTCACATATCTATGTTTAATTATATTTTATAGATTTTATATACATGTTTCTTACAAAAATATTTGTGTATATATATAACATTATATGTAGGCACACTCTAGCTTACATTAACAAAAAAAAATCAAGTCGTCAGGGTGGCCTAAAGTCGGTATCAGCCAGACAGCGAGGGAATCTATCCCCTTTTTTACTACCGTTAGACCAAGGAGATTGTTTTTGCATCTGACGGGAGCGCTACAATTGTCGTCACCCGCTTACTTTACCACAAAGATCCCTGCGCTACTCATATGCTAAGTTGGCGAGGGTCGATATCGAACCAGGAAACTTGTGGTTCCAAGTCAAACGCTCTACTGACTGAGTTAAACCGGCCTTTATTGTTTCATAATGTACATCAATGTAGATATGCATATGTACGTAGGTATGTATGTGAGTGTGTGTTTTCTGTGTAAAACTATGTGTACTTGTGACCTCTTTATCTGGACTGTCCAAAATGCCCACCCAACCTCTTTCCATTCTGTCAACTCTCGTGGCATGCCAGTGACTATAAATATATTTGCCAGGTTATCTGCCGATGAAACTCAGCGTAGATAGAAATGTATTATACGCTTTCCAAGACTATTATGATGGTGTTAGCATAAACACCTTTACCAACGATTCGAACACCGCACGCCAATTTCATATTACCTGCTTGTAACCATTGCACCAGCCGATGTATGTATTTAGATGTGTGTATATTCTTTTAGAACAAGTCCGTCAATTCCAGTTGAGAGATAGTAATCCCTGAACATTTTAATTGAGAAACATCTCCCGATATATCCTGGAGTTGCATATGACTTAGTCCTCGGCTAAAGCTGGCCACCAAAGTTCACCTAAAAACATGATATAGAATTAAAACAAATATTTGAAGGCTTTTAGCAACATATAACCCTGGTGATCTCCACTCCTTTAATAAGACCTGAAAAAGGCGGGGAAAAATTAGCTTCAGATTCCAAGAAATGCAAATAGAGCTGTTAAACACAAATATAAATATAAGATGTGGAGGGTATAAACATTGAATCAGTGAGTATAATCTGGTTCAAACATATTTCTGATTTGTAAATATATATGCAAATATTCATTAATTCAGTAAGTCTTACTTAAATAGAACCTAATCGATAAATCTTAAATCTATGTAGAGAGATACAGACAGCAAAAGACTGATAGATAGATAGACAGATATGAACTTATAAACACACACACACACACACACACACACACACACACATATATATATATATATATATATATATATATATATATATTATAAGGATTTATATATACATATATATTAAGATATATGTATATACGCATGAGTAGAACAGGGATCTGTGCGGTCAAGTGAGGAGCTGATGGTAGGTGTGGTGCTCCACCTCAGAACCTCAAAACAATCTCCTTGGTCTAGCGCTAGTGAAAGGAGATAGACACCCTCGCTGTCTGGCTCATACCGACTTTAGGCCACTCCGACGACTTTACTTTTTACTAGTTATATGTATATTGTAGATAATTATTTATTAAGCTTTGTTTAGTCGTGTTACGAGGCCGAAAGTATGAAACACAGTGAGACTTGAACTCACTATCAATTGTCTAATAGACTCGTTTGGTAACCATTACACAACGAGAGTCGCACAGATAGTTATTTGCTTACCGTAGTTGTGGCACAATACCAGAATTATGGGACACTCAGTGCGAATCGAACTCACTGACAATGATCTGTTTAGATAGATAGGTATAAACTGACAAAGATGTTAAGAATCTGGAAAAGGGTCTGGATGGACTGGAGATTAGAGAACACCGAACTAATACAATTTGAAGATTCCAAGTGACATGAGAAAACTTAGTGACACTCAGACTCCTGTAAAAGACCACCAGGTAATGTTTATATGGAAAAATCGCAAATAATAATAATAATAATAATAATAATAATAATAATAATAATAATAATAATAATAATAATAATGGAGAAGATGGTACCAATTTTAAAAGGTGCCTTTGGAACGGTCACCCATTGTTTGGAAAAGCGACTGAAGATATTAGAAATCAAGGGAATAACCGAGACCATGATGTCCACAGCATTGTTAAGATCGGCCAGAATACTGAGAAGAGTCCTGGAGACTATAGAAGACTAGCTGTCACTCAGACTCCAGTGAAATACCACCAGCTAACGCGGACAGGAAAAACTCACAAGAAGTAATATAATAATAATAATAATAGGGTTTGGAAAGTTTGGATATCAGAGGAAGGATTGAAACCATTCAGAACACTGCACTGCTGCAATCTGCCAGAATACTCAGAAGAGTCCTGGAGACCTGAGGAGACTTGCTGTCACTCAGACTCCAGTGAAAGACCATCAGCTAACACTGATGTGAAAACTCAAAAGGAGTAAATAATAATAATAATAATAATAATAATAATAATAATAATAATAATAATAATAATAATAATAATAATAATAATAATAATAATAATAAATCCATGGATATATGCAGAAAGATAGATAGACAGAAATAAATAAAGAAAGAAATGAATACAGATGGAGATTAAAAGACAGCGAGATAAACAGATAGCGAGATAGATAAATATGTAGTCAAATCTGTGAGATAATGTTAACATTTTGGTGCGTGACGATTTGTGGTGTGCAAGTGAGAGATTTTATTTTGTTATCATTAATTGTAGACATTTCTATGCGCATTTTGTGTCTCTTAATTTGTATAGTTTTGCATTATAGTTAATAATATATAAATATAATATATATATATATATATATATATATATATATATATATATATATACTGTATTTCCTATTTCAAGAATTAAGTAATTGAGGTTGGAGATAACTTTTGACAGACAAATGAAAATTTCTATTAAATACACATGCATAAATATGTGCACATATTGTGCTCATAATTAGGTGCACACAAACATATACACGCACATACACACAATCATACACGAAAACACACGCATACATATACATATATATATGTATATGTATGCGTGTGTGTGTTTACATATTGATGTGTGTATGTGGGCGCGCGTGTGTGAATTAGAACATTATATATACTCGTATACATGGTTATTTACGGTGAGCACTGACTAAAAGCTTGATTAAATTGACATGTTTTATTGTATCATGGGATACCAAATTAACGACATGCCTGTGAGAAGGGCCTGTAAACAACTGCCTAAGTATTTGTGATAGATAGATAGATAGATAGATAGATAGTCGAAAAATGACGTGAAGTGGTAGAAGCAAGGTAAGATGCATACACGCGCACATTCCTCGACACATATTAACAGAACATGGTGCATATACCAAAAGAGAAAAAAACGCCTTTAAGTTCATATTTCCTGTCTCAATTACTTGTGCAAAAATAATGACTAATTCAGGATCGAATTCGCTTCTTTTCATTTCCTGAAAAAGTCTCATTTTCTCTCCTTCCTGCCATTGCATTCTAAGGTGCATTCGCGCGCTTTAGCTAAACAGAAGGAAAAGAAACAGGTTCTTGCAAACACAACGAGACCTGCGACCAACACTTCACTCGCATCTATTCACTAAAAGAATCGTTATTCCAACGAAAATATTCCTGGTCCTTTTAAGCTTACATGTTTTATCGATAACCATTGCTTATATATCGTATGCGAGAATATAGTGTTATGGTTACCGTCATAACAAATGGACACGGCAAGACGAGTTCAAATGCTGGATGAGGCTGGTGGCATTTCACATAGCGCTAATACCCTTGGAAAATGAATAAAACTTTTCTCAGTCCAGCTATGAGCAAATAGTAGGGCAGACTAGGATTTTAAATCTTTGTATGGCAACCGTCCAGGAGAAGGGAAACCTTTTAAAAATGTCGTTCTGTCACATCTTGCGCCTCCCGAGGGGTTGGTATATATATATATATATATATATATATATATATATATATATATATATATATATATATATATAAATTGAATTTTCATTCTTGAGTAATTTAATTGACAATGGAGCTACAATACTGTAGCATAACAGTTAACGAAATCAAATCGGCGGCACGAATTCAATGACTCATTGTTTTTCACTTTGGGAAAGGCTTGAAACTATATTTTCTCTCATCCTCATCTTTGAGTAAATAGAAGAAAGCATTCTGTTTTATAGCCCTGGTTAGGCAAACAGTCCAACAGAAGAAAAACTCTGAATTCAAACCAGTATTACCCCTCTTAACAATTGACCTCCTGGTCGTGACAGAAGAGTTGGCTAAATACATACATCCAGTTTATAGTGATTAACTTTAACTACCCATCGTTATATCATTGTCACTTAACGTGTTATAATGGTTAGCAAGCTAAGCTAGCTGACCATTGTTAATGAGTTCGGTTCTGATTATATGCCTTATTCTTCATGCCGTATGCCAAACTAACCTAAGTTTCGTAAATGATACCGATTTTTTTACCACCTGAAGAGATTACTAATTACATTAGTTAGAGAGACAATAATTAAGTTTATGTTTCTTTTCGTGTGGACGCTTAAAATTATGTAAGATGTATATTTGTAAGCAAAATAGTTTTATTTCATTGACAATCGTTGATATTCGAATCTAAGTTTTGAAAATATCCTGATTTTCTAGGCAAGTAAGATTTATCCAACTAGAATATTGGCGTAAAGCAATCTTACTGAAGACGTTTTCTTTTCTCTCTCTCTCTCTCTCTCTCTCTCTCTCTCTCTCTATATATATATATATATATATATATATATATATATATATATATATATATATATATATATAAAGTAAAGTCCACGGGGCGGCCTAAAGTCGGTATCAGCCAGTCAGCGAGGGAGTCTATCCCCTTTTGCTCTGTCCATATCTATCTATATTAGTTCTGTCCATATCTATTTATCTATCTATCTATCTTGGTTTTGTCCATTTCTATATATCTATCTATCTATCTATCTATCTATCTATCTAAAATAGTTTTTCTTTGTTAGAATTCTTATAAGCATTAACCTTAATATCAAAGCACGAAGCTGAAAGAAAATAGAGAAAGATTTGCGTGGTTGCTGGATCTGCGTTCGGCCAGATGGTCAGAAATCAGGCCATAATTAAAGGCACGTGTACACCAAGTGCCCAGCATATGTAGGTGTAGATGTGAATCAGTTTGGACATAAGGATGGGCTTTCCTAGAACTTGACAAGGTTCGTAAAAATTGATGACTTTCCAGACGAACATTATAACAATAGGTTCCACATTTATGACCATATAAAGACATATCTCATGCATGTGTGCGTGAGGGCATTAAGTGTTCTATCGTATACGTTCTGTTTAGTACGCCCCATATGTATGCATTTAACTGCAATAGAATAATAAAATAAGTAGATGTGGTTGCATATATATATATATATATATATATATATATATATATATATATATATATATATATATATATAATCTTAAATGATTTCTCTGCTTTATTACCGAGGTCATTGTTATTGAGGAAGCAAAAAAGGTTATTACTTGAGAAATATAAAGTATTTTACAATTAAAAGTAACTTACCATATTATCAAGAATTAATTTGCATGTATGTTGTCAATTCATACAAATACATGTATATGTTTTTTTTTTTACACACACAAACACGTACACAAATATATGTATATATGTGTGTGTGTATGCGCGCCTCTGTGTATGTATGTGTGCTCATGCGTGTGTCCCTGTGAATATCAAAAAGCCATTTGCAAGATCACCTCGTAGATCCTTCCCTACCATAAAATGTTCGATGCTCTCCGTGAACCTCACAATTTTAGCCTTGTGCCAGACGAAGTGCGTGTTTTATAGTTGTATGTGTTTGAGGATGCGTTTATGGGGGAAATAGTGTAACGTTGATTATGTTTATGGACTCTTTTGTTGTCGATTTTTATATTAAAGTCATGTATAAACACACACATAAATACACACACACACACACACACCATATATATATATATACATACATGTGTGTGTTTGTGTGTATGTGTGTGAGAGAGAGTGTGTGTATGCGTGCGTGTATCTGTGTATATGTGTGTCTCTGTGTATGCGCGTGTGTGTATGTGTCTGCAGAAAAGGAAGTAACGTTGATTATCTTTATGTATATGAACCTGTATATTTCTCATTTTGTGTTTGTATATTTATATTACAAATATGTCCACACACACACACACACACACACACACACACACACACACACACATATATATATATATATATATTTACTTGTATTTATTTGATTGCGTATTTAAAAGCAGTATATTATCATAATAAAAATCATTAATTTCTTTTGTATAGTTATATAAAAAAAACTGATGAAGGTTACAAATATTCGAAGATGATTCTTAATTCCGTTTGACCAGATATGAATTGCTTGTTTCAAAGTCTCATAACTTATCGTAGTTAAATTACAGAGGTCAGTTATTTAGAGACTGAAGACATTCGAAAATTTGACATCTATCTAAAACAGCTGCCCTTGTACCATTTCTCTATTAAATTCACCCGAATTTTCCTTGGATAAAATTATATTTTTTAGAATTATTTTTATGGCTTTACAGTCAACTCCTCCAATTAATGTTTTATTTTTTTATTTTAATCATTTTTTCTTAATAGTTCGGTGGGTTTTTTTTTTTGTTATTTATGGGGCCGTTATAATTTTCCTCAAATACACATGCTGCCAATTTCAGCTTAATTCATCCATGGATGATCTATATATGCATTACTTTTGAGTGTTTCCAAAATAACTGATAATCGCTTACGGGTTTCGTCCATTGCATGCAGATATAATTTACAAACGTCTCTAATAAATAAATAACAAAAGATCTTCCTCACGTCCAAATATATCAATCTTTTTCTTTTCACACATTTTCACAGATACATGGGTGAGTAAGTTAGACAGATAATAATGAAAAAGGTTAGATATATAGATAAATTGTTTGATAGTAATGAAAAAGCTGCGATAGATAGATAAAGGGATAGATAGAGAGATATGAATGAAAATAGCTGATATAAATAGATATATAGATAGTAATGAAAGAAGATGAGATAGATATAAATGAAAAACGATGTATATCTATCTATCTATCTATCTATCGATCTATCATTCTCTCTCTTTCTCTGTCTGTCTGTCTGTCTGTCTGTCTGTCTGTCTCTCTCTCTGTCTCTCTCTGTCTCTCTCTCTCTCTCTCTCTATATATATATATATATATATATATATATATATATATATATATATGGAGATAGATCGATAGATAACGTTAATGAGAGAGAGAGACAGAGAGACAGAGAGAGAGTGAGAGAGTGAGTGAGAGAGAAAGGGAGAGAGAGAGAGAGAGAGAGAGAGAATCATAAGAAGACAGAGGGAATATTTGCGTCACAGTGCCGTTGTGCCATTTTCATTAAATTTTACATGTAGGTTTGTGAAACATTTTCGTTGAAATTTTTATTCAGTTAAACTTGTTACCAATAGTGAATATTGATTCTATGGTACATTGCATTTGCTCATGTCACCATGAAGTAATGGTTAGTGCGCTAGCCGAGCAGACAATTAGTACCGTATAGCGAGTTCGATCTTCAGTAGAGCTCACTACCCGTGACCTTGTGCCAGATTATGTAAATGTTTTTTTAACTTGTCTTAATTGTGAATGAATAATTATCGTTCTCGTTTGGGATAACATTGCTATTGTGTAATATATCTGATATTCACTGATGTCTATCATAATCCAGTGTAAATTTAATTGTTGTTTTAAGCTTAGTAAATACACTACGTACGCTGTATGTTCTTTATTAACAAATCAACTCTTTTCTATTAAAAAAAAAGTATCTTATCGTTTTAGTGACGAAATTCATTAGAGGTATACATCCAAGCTGCTGTTAATTATTTTAAGCTGCATCTAGTGGTGAAGTTCCGATTCTGGGGGTCTGGGGAGTATGAGGTGCCCCTTAATCGTAAATACTCCCAAGTCCACCCTGACCCGGAGTTATGGGTTAAATAGATCAAAATGAGTTTATAAAATTGAGTTTAAAAGGATTTGATATCCAACAAGAATAAATAAAAGGTTTTCAGCATAAAATACACCAAGGGTCGACATGCCGTAAAATCCAACCAACCAGTCAGGTAGTACCTGTTAATATTTATCAATTAATCTAGGTATCTGTTATTTGGATACTTCCTGAGAAATACATTAAATTTTGAAACATACGTTTTCTATATTAACTCTACCTACTTTAAACCGCTCACAGAGGGTCTCCCACCACAGCCAAGCAACGGACAAAAACTGATGTTTGGTCCATTATAATTGAGCATAAAGCGTCAGATTGCTATAAAAATAGGACTTTATTTGAATAGAATGAGATCTGAGGGGAATAGATATTGAACTTTGAAATATCCTATCATACATGTAAAAAAATATCAAGAAAATTTGGTATAGCCGTGGGGGAAATTTGGTAGGCAAATAGATGAACATAAAACTATTCATCATTAAACTTTCTTGTGATTTATTTCTTCTCTGTAGTCTTTTGTAGAGAAAACATTAATTTCTCTACTAAATTCTACACTGAAGAAATAAAACATACGAGACTATAATTGTAAATCATTTTTATATACACGGCTACATCTGCCAAAATAGTCTCAATCCAGGTCTACGCAATGTTGCCAGAGCTTAGAATACGCTGACTGTATCTCCTGCCGAGGAGTAAGACCCCCCCCCCATTAAACATCATCTTACGGTGAGGCTCCGGTTCGGGAGTTCTGGGGAATGTGGAATACCTTTTCATTGCCATTTCATCCAGGTCCACTCGGACCGGTACGTTTATCATTCATTTCCTATAGACCTGTATGAAAAAAGAAAAAAACACTTTTAAGATACATCTACACACAAAATGGAAATATTAACATACGATAAATGTGGCTCCCTAATCTCTTGGCATAAAATAATCCGAGACGGTTTAATCTAGGTATCTGTTATTTAGATGCTTTCTGAAAAATACGTTAAATTTTGAAACATACATTTCCCTATAATTTTCGGCCACTTTCCTCTTTCTATGGTAAAAATATACAAGTTAAACTCACAAGAACATTGATAACAAGTTAAATTCTTATTTGGTGCTCCGTATTTCTGACTTGTACCAAACTAAGCTGAGATTAGTAATTGCCCCCCCCCCCATTTTCTTTCTAATCAGCATTAGACTCGATTATTCGCCGTATAGCGTAAAGACGTATTTTCGAAACCTGCTCACCCAGTCGCTGCATTGCTAAAATAAAATTGGGATTGGCATATGATTTAGAAAAATCAAGCCTACATTATCGACGCGTTTGAATCCCAATATTA
>CM042139.1:82725675-82728175 GCA_023376005.1 Doryteuthis pealeii | reverse complement strand
TCCTGGTCTAGTGCAAGCGAGAAGGGGATAGACTCCCTCGCTATCCGTCTACAGGGTTAATTAATGCAGGTCGTTGTTGAATGGCCCACACTGGTGTGCCCATGTGCAGGTTTACACCGGAGAAAATCACTTAATGACACCGCTCCAGCAGTGTCCAGTATGTCTTGTTTGTCTTACTCGGATAGTTTATATGATAAGGGGAAATTGACCATACTGATGATTTCTTGCGGGGTACTGTTTCTGCGATTTGTTTAAGACAGCACGCAACATTCTTGTGCAATATTGTAGGTCGATTTTTAACTTTTTTTAAATATCAAAGTCTCTCAAACAACAAAATTTGTGTGTTGGTATAATAAATACTGATACAAAAAAATAGATCTCTTACTAGCACCATTGTTTGTGGAAATAGCATCAAATATTGTTTGCTAAAATCCACCAAAATTCCTCGTTTTCCAACATTTAGTCTAGAAATTGGTTAGCAATTCTAATATCTAAAACAGAAAAGGATGTCATTTTAAACGAAACGAATAAAATATTATAACTAAAATTCAAATTGAAAATATGCCCTCTATCACCACCGACATCTCCAATATGCTGCTTTTTACCTAATAATTAAGCTGTAACAGTGATAACATGTTAAAAGATTGAAATCTTTTTCCTCAAAGTTTTGAAGTAAAATATTTTGTGTGGCAATATTTTATGTTAATTTACAACTTTGGGAGACGTTACTGTTCAAACATCAACCTATCCTATTGTGCATCTCTCATTTAGCTTATTCTCTAGGCGATTTGTTTGAGTCTAAGTTGTGCAGTCGTAAAGTGGCACTGATACAACTACGGCTTGGAAGAATTGTCGCTTTAAAACCCGACCCATATATACGGAAGTTATCATTCAGACCTAATAGATAAAAGTTATCACCTATGGCTGCAGATTATATGAAGTGTGATATTTATGGCTTATTTCTGGATTTTTATTCCTCTTATTCTCTGAAATTTAAATAAAAGTACTAATTGCATGTGATGTAAATTATAATAGAATCCTTCTTCCAGATTGAACCAAATGGTCTATATTTAATATCCTGGTGTTAAATACCAACGTCCTCCTGTAATCAAATTCGGGATTCAAAGGTTTAGAAAAAAGCAGTGTCACAATTTAAAATATTTTTGTTTTCTTGTTTTTTTTTTTAAATACCGTGGTTTTAGAACGGATAAATTGAGATTCCATATCGTCAAAACATCCAAATGGACTGAGACTCAAACTAATAATTAGATGGAAATAATCGCTCTAAGGTCTCTCTCTCTCTCTCTCTCTCTCTCTCTCTCTCACAACCAATTTGTCACTTAAGTCAAACCAATTTGTCACTAAGCCAATCAATTAAATAAAACTACAGCAATGATGGCAATAAATTAATTTTGAAATATAGTTAATTTCTAAGGAAGAACTAATGCAAGAATATCAAGGTGTACACGCGGGTGTTTTTTGTTAGTAAAGTGGGAATATATTAAATAATATCAGATTTTTACTGAGTAACAGGTTAAAAGATATTATCTAACCAGATGAAGTGTTAAGATCAGCTGGATGAACCAAGTATGATGTAATTTTGACAAGAAATTATTCTTTACTTTGTCCAAAATTTTATTTACATAAAGAACTCATATTTACAACGATGACTTTCTGTTGTTGGCAAGAAGTTGTGAAGATGCATAATACACCCTTACACAAATTAACTGAAACAACCGTTTTAATTTCCTTTTTCTCCATACGGTTAGTTTTAGACCCACTGGAGTGATAAAGTGTAAGCGATTTCTATTTTTTTCACCTGATTATGTCATTTGTAGTGATGTGCAGTAATATGGACCAATGTTCTGGGTGTATGTGGAAATTTGTTTGGTCTTGAAAAATATTGCGTCGTCAGTGATTGCATCAGATTTTTATCAGGTCCAGACACTATTGTCTCGACTGTCAATTGGTTGTCCTCTGGCCATTGTCTGCAATGGACGTTACTCCAAGTAAATGTACGAAAATTGTAACACTGGCCGAAGACACTGAAAAGCCTTTCAGAGAAATCGCCGATTTTATAAAAATAACGGAATTATTATTCGTTTTGTTTAAATTAATGTGCCCAAAGGTGTATAAAACGAAAAAATCGTTTTTTTTTCTTTAAGTTCATTGTATATTTATATGATTTTGCAGAGATACAGTTAAAGTACCACAATAATTGTTTGAAATGTATATTTTTATTTGAAGTGTTTCTGTTTATATTGCTCTGCGTGGGTTCAAGCATATACATACACTTTAAATATCTATTATATATATATATATATATATATATATATATATATATATATATATATATATATATCAGTATGTCTATCCATATATCTATCTCCATTTATTCGTCACTCGTTTCTTCTCTCTTTCTTTTTTCTTCTCCTCTTCTCCTCTATCGTTATCAACATTCTAAACAAATAATCAAATCCGATTGATTCGAGGAGATGAA
>CM042139.1:82718175-82720675 GCA_023376005.1 Doryteuthis pealeii | reverse complement strand
GCATCACTATTATCATGGACCGCAGTTCCCACCAAGAACCGAAGTGTTTCTCGCATTTTCTATTTGTCTACTAAAGTGTTGTTCTGTGTGTCTTATTCCATGTAACATTTCAATTTGAATAAAGCTTAAACAACTTCACTCATTTGAAAAACAATTTTAATATAATATATGTCCTGGATATTACATTAAACTACATCTAATAGTGAAGTTCTAATTCTGGAAATCTGTGGAATATGGAGTACCCCTTCATCACCATTACTTCCAGCTTCACTCTGTCCTAGTGTGAATATACCTTTTAGTATGCTATCTACGGGTTAAATAAAAAAAATTGAGTTAAAAAACTGTTTTTAAAAATAAGTTTAAAAATCATGTTGAATACCCATCAAGAATTAATAAAATATCTCAACAAGGGTTGGCATGCCGTAGGATCCAACCAACTAACCAACAAATCAACTGAACAGATATTCTGTGCTTGTTATTTTAAGCAACATTTCTAATTGAAACGAACTTAAACAACATCAATCGTTTGGAAACTAATCGTAAGCAGCCTCCTAACTTATGTCGATAAATCTAAGAGTACTTGAGAATTCCAGAAACTTTATGAAAAAATAAATACAAGTTCTTTTAAATACATCAGAGGAAAAAACAAGATGTTTTTTGTAGACTCGCATAACAATTAATCCTGAATATATTTAGAATCAGAAGAAACAAGAGTAACGGTCTAACAGAATAACAACAGGCCGTCCTCATGGATAATCTTAATATTTCTACAGAATGTCATTATCATTGTAGCTAACACATCGAGAGAGAAAGAAAACTGAATATATTTATTTATCCAAACCCTGCACACGAGCAGGATGCGACACAAGGTCATTTTTAAGCAGAGTTTAACAGATTTATATTCAGAGTTTTTCCTTGTCCCAGACTTGTTGCCATGCCAAGTAGCCCAGTTTGCCCTTCTATTTGCCTACTGGTGAAGGGCAAATTATTGGATTCATAACTTTCCCAATGATTTTAGCGCTATGTGAAATGCAAGCAGCCTCATCCAGAATTTCAACTCGGTTCACCCTATCCATTTATATGATGATAACTATTACACTACAAGCAAGCAGAAGATGTTTAAAGAAAAATCACCCTCATGAGAGATTGAAGACAATTATACGAGATTTTTATATAACACCATTTGAATTATTCCCGAATTTTGCAAAGACTTTTTATTGAATACAAAGCTTGTTAAGAAAACCAACGCACTGACCACAACAAATAAAGAACTTTACCTTCTATGTACTATAATAACTTCACTAGTCTGCATCACTCTGTATGCGCTGCAGATGGCTAAGACCATGTTAATCCCAAAAAGCGGGTCTTGAGCATGACAGTTAACTAAACTGCATTTGTATGTTCTGGGGATCTAGGGAGTGTGCAGTACTCTTTCATTGTCATTACTCTTACGTCTAATCTGACCCAAAGTGGTAGTAACTACTAGAGTCTCATCTATGGAACAAATAGATCCGATTAAAAAGTATTTCTATTTTATATGACTAATATATCTAAAAAAAATAAGATTCTTAAGAAGCAAGTATACAAAAATGTAAATATGTATGTACAATGAACGTAATATAAAATCTCTACACATAAAATAACCCTAGAGGGTTTGATATGCCGTTAAAATCAGCGAATTTACTAGTCGAATTCAAAATCTATAGTCTTTCCTCATTGAACTACAAGTCTAGTCTACTGAATTGTTATACAACAGTATATACGAGGGTGAGTAAAAAAAGTAATGCCATTTTGTTTAGGACAAGTATAATTACCAACCCAGGAACATGTGTCATACACCAATATGCATCTCTATTCTCATATAACAGTATATACGTGGGTCCTCTGTGGATCACATCCCTACTTCTCCACATAATCACTGTTTCTCTCAATAGTAATATTCCGAAGTTGTACACCCGAATGAGGCAATTGTCTCCTTTGAACTGATGCTTGTTTGTGGTTGAGCATTGTCATGCAGAAGGAGGACATTGTCTATTGGCAAGTTGGGTCTGAGCCTCGTTAGGGTCTCAATGTAGGCATTAGTTTTATAAAAAGCGTCACATGAAATAAAGAAAATGACATTACTTTTTGATTCACCCTTGTATATATATTCAAACAATAGTATAGTCAGTATACTATAGATAGTGATATGTAACAGACCAGAGTAATTAAGAAAGCCTTTTTATACGTTTTGAAACACGAGAACATGCGAGATATGAGATTGCTACTTGGAACAAAACAAGTAATAGTAAAGATGTTATTAGCACTGACGACAGAGACGTTGAAAAGAGATGCATTTTTATAGACTATGCAGTTTTAACATAGTTGATGGCCTATAATAGGGCCGGATTAAGGCCTTAAGATACCCCTGGCTTAATAGAATTTGGGGCCATTCATTACATATGTTCACACATCCGTGTCTATAATAAAGGGACACCATTGAATCTAATAGACAGGGCCG
>CM042139.1:82693175-82713175 GCA_023376005.1 Doryteuthis pealeii | reverse complement strand
TATCTATAAGCTAATAAGCTATAGTGTCGGACCACACTCCATGATATATATATATATATATATATATATATATATATATATATATATATATATATTCTTTATCTATGACATTGATATAAAAACAAATTAGAGAAGGGCCTCAAATTTCATATAGGTAAGATATATATATATATATATATATATATATATATATATATATATATATATATATATTCTTTACCTATGACATTGATATAAAACAAATTAGAGAAGGGCCTCAAATTTCATATAGGTAAGAGTCTCAACAGGTGAATGTCCGACTCTGAATTGGTGTAGAAAAAACTAATTAGCATTTTAATAGGGCGCACAACGCTGTCGAATACTATTAAAGAATTTGAAGAGAATAAAGTTTCTGCTAGTGCAATCAAACTTTCAGTGTCTCACAAGTTAGAAAAGACTCGGTACATTTGAGTGGGATACTCAGATTCTTCGTCCAAATCATGCAGCAGGATCGATAAAAATAAATAAATAATGAGAGAGAGAAAGAGAGAGAGAGAGATAAAGAGAGAGAGAGAGAGAGAGAGAGAGAGAGAGAGAATGTGTGTGTGTGTGAGAGAGAGAGAGAGAGAGAGAGAGAGAGAGAGAGAGAGAGAGAGTCGCAAGTCGTAACATTAGGTCAAGTTAGTAGGTTGTTACTTATGATGTCGAAGCCGGATTTCTCTCTTTCTTTTTTCTACGATCGCAATCACGGACATTGTCGTTGTTCCTGACGAATACAAACATTCTCTTTGCAAATTAATTAGCTGCGAACAGACCCCAAATAACCAGTCATTTATTTGCAAGACATACGGATATAAATAAAAGAACTAGCAGGGTATTCTTTTAAACAAATCTAACATAGTCAGCATAAATACAACCGATATCACCACAGCCAATACCAAAACACAATTTGAAAAAACTCACAATAATAATAATAATAATAATAATAATAATAATAATAATAATAATTAATTGTGGAATCTGATGGTGAAAGTGATACCAAGAGTAGTTGGGGCACTTGGAATGGTCTCCAAAAGCTTAGAAAAAAGACTAGAGGAATTGGAAATCAGAGGAAGAATTGAGACCATCCGGACAGCAACATTGCTAAAATCGCTAGAATACTCAGGAGAGTCCTGGAGACCTGAGGAGACTTATTGTCACTCAAACTCCAGTGAATGGCCGTCAGCTAATGCTGGTGTGAAAAAACTAATAATAATAATAATAATAACAATAATAAAGAAAAGAAGAAGAAGAAGAAGAAGAAGAAGAAGAAGAAGAAGAAGAAGAAGAAGAAGAAGAAGAAGAAGAAGTGTCCCGGAGACCTGAGGAGCTGAGAAGAATTGTTTGCCTCAGACTCCAGCGAAATACCATCAGCTACGCTCATGTGAAAAATCGCATAATAATATACAACAAAATCCTCATTATTAAAATATTACGGAGAGCGCTAAAACACTGAACGGTTTGCTGTCACTTTGTCTACAGTGAAAGCCACGATTTACTCAAATCCAACTTATCCCATGTCATGGCATATTGTCGAGGTGCTAGGCTTATCAGTTTTTATTTGTCTGAAAATTCAAGAAGAAGAAGAAGAAGAAGAAGAAGAAGAAGAAGAAGAAGAAGAAGAAGAAGAAGAAGAAGAAATGATGATGATGATGATGATGATGATGATGATGATGATGATGATGATAGCATACTTA
The DNA here is from genome assembly GCA_023376005.1 of Doryteuthis pealeii. Taxonomy (NCBI): domain Eukaryota; kingdom Metazoa; phylum Mollusca; class Cephalopoda; order Myopsida; family Loliginidae; genus Doryteuthis; species Doryteuthis pealeii. Next base: position 82,711,460 of record CM042139.1, on the reverse strand, counting down.
GTATTAATTAACATTAAAAAAATAACTACTGGGGGGATTTTACCGTTCCGGAAAATACTTGGACTTTGTCGGAGAAATCATAAATACTGATGATGAAGATGATGGTAATTGTAGTTCGTGCCCTCGGGTCTGGAGTCTGGAGGAATTGGAAATCAGAGGAAGAATCGAAACCATCCAGACAACAGCATTGTTGAGATCGGCTAGAATACCGAGAAGAGTCCTGGAGACCTAGGGAGATTTGCTGTCACTCAGCCTCCAGTAAACCACCAGCTAAGGCGAATGTGAAAATCTCTCATCGACTGAAATAATAATAATAATAATAATAATAATAATAATAATAATAATAATAAAACCCACAAGGGGTAAAATAATAACAGGAGCATCATGAAATCCTATGGCATAATCGTAGTTGACGCATAGAGCAGAGACCGCTGGGGATTCCGGTCCTCGGTGATAGCTACCAGATGTGAGGAAGACAGAAATCATAATAACATAAATATATTTATTAATGATAATTATGATAATAAAGGACATCTCCAAGACCATTCATAGTAAACTACCCAACTATGATCACCAGTAGAATGGTCATTGTTATTCTATTTATTACTTATGTTTTTAGTTATGGACTGTAGAGGAGTTTGTTTTTTACGGTGGGGTATTTTTTTATTGAGAATATAAAGACAACAATCATATGTATCATTATTACTGACTTATTTGGATTTGTCTCGAATACCATTAAAAATAAAATTAAAAACAATTGAAAATTTGAGTAATAACTGAAGCGATAAGAAAGAAATTATTGGTCGTCCTACTGTGGTGTAATGGTTAGCAAGCTTGTCTCGCGGATCCATTTCTACTGAATAGCGAGTTCGATCTTCGCTGGATGCCTCATAATTTCGACCTTCTCACATTATACCCGTGGCAAGCGTGTTGGGTAAATATGTGATGATGATGATGATGAATTTACCATAGAATTTTCATAACTCAGTATAAATAGTTTAGATGTTTTTTTTTTGTTTTTTTTTTTTTTTTTGGGGGGGAGCATCCGCCTAGGAACCATGAGTTTCCTGTTTTGATACCGGCCCTCGCCAACTCAGCGCCTGAGTAGCCTGGTTTTCATCTGTGCGGTAAAGAGTGGGGCAAATGGTTTCTGTGGTGCTCCACCTCAGATACAAAAACAATCTCTCTAGTCTAGTGTCAGCAGAAAGGAAATAGACTCCCTCGCTGTCTGGCTGATACTGACAATAGGCCACCCCGCCGACTTTACTTACTTTTTTTTATATCTAAGACAGTACAGTTCGTTTGATTATTGACTACAATAATTTTAGTGAACGACTAATCAATATAAATTTGAACGTCTCTCAAAACAATGATGAATCAGCACTCAAATAAAAAATAAAAAAAGATAAAATTAATATATTATTTTAAATAATTGTTTATAAGTGACAAACTAATTGTTAAGACACTTGGACGGTATTTATAAAAATGTTTTTTGCAATTAAAAAGCAAATAATTATAGTGGTACTTGTCAAAAGTAATCTTCTATTAATTATCATAAAAATCTGATTATGATAACAAAAGTAAAAATTAACAATAGTATTAATTACAAAAGCAATAAAGGTTACTGTCACAGTCGTAGAGGTGGTGGTAGTGTCTTGGTTGATTGTGAGAAGAAATATGAAATCATGTAAAGGATTTCTTTATTACATTGAAAGAATATATCAGAAGAATATGATTTTAAAGATCTAAATATTACTAACATTCTCATTATGACTATATATATATATATATATATATATATATATATATATATATATATATGTGTGTGTGGTGTGTGTGTGTGTGTGTGTGTGTGTGTGTGTTGTGTGTGTGTGAAAGAGAGAGAGTGTGTGTGTAAATGTATATATATATATATATATATATATATATATATATATATATATATGCGTAACATAGCAAAAACGGTTTATTATAGTAATTTTCTGCGAGAAATATTTAAAATGATCTATTCAAATGAATTTGTCTGTATAATTTGAAACTAACTAATTATTATGAACGACAATTTTAATGATCTAAATTCTCGATATAACTACGAAATATTATTTCGAGGCCTTTCACTTCTTTACAAATAGAAACACTTGTATCATGATGGACTGCCGTTAATTCGGGCATCCAATGGTTCATCTAGAAAAACAATGAAATTAAAGAAGGGAGATACAAAAAAAAAAAACCTTCCGAAAGAAAATAAAAGAAATAGTAAAATAATGGGGGAAAAAAGATGTTTTCTTGGTGATATAATAAAAATTAGAGTAACGCATTGAGAAGGGAAGTTTTTTTTTTTTTTTTTGGGGGGGGTCATTTATTTTATGGGCCCTCAACGGACATGCGTTTTACTGTCTATTTGTGAAATTATCAAATTCGTCTGTTGTCAGCAAGATATAATCCACATAACCCGGTCATAAGTAGTTAAAAGAAAATCAGTTTAAATAATTCAGCGAAAGAACTAACAAATGTAGCCTGCCTCTTTAAACTACTACACAAAAAGTCGCTCGTAATGTTTGCGCTACAAAAAGGCGGCACGGTATTCTTAGACTGTCTTCCTTTCGTCAGATATGAGAGATGAACGAAAAAGGAGGGCATGCAATCCATTCATCCCCAACCATTAATAACTGGAGGAGGGGGGGTATTACTTTTCTTTTCTTTTTTACCTTATTTCAGTTTTTCATTATTGGTTTCTCTTCTCTTTTGCCAACTGAAAGTGTTCAATGCTTAACGTAAAATAGATGGATGGATGGATAGAACGGTTCTCTGAATCATTAAGTAGAAGAACCTGCTGCTGCTTTCCCCATCGGAAAATATCAGTTTTGCAATATGAGCTGATGATATTTTTCTGTAATTAGTATATTTAACATAATCGGTATTTTGCTATTGATTCCTTCAAAAGGTGATGACAGTGATAAGGAAAGAAGTTGAAATGCCATGGTAATGGTATTAGTGGTAATAACGGGGGGGGGGAGAAACGAGGATAAATTGAATAGTTTTAGTAATAGTAGGTTGTGTGTGTGTGTGTGTGTGTTGTGTGTGTCTGTGTGTGTTTTTGTGTGTGTGTGTGTTGTGTAACTGTTACATGCAACCATTACTAGTAGTGGTAGTATTAGTTTAGGTATTCAGACGCACGTTCTCGTCTAAGTTGCCTGAATATTTTTCGTGCGCGGAGTCGAAAGCATTTTGTACGAACTATGATTTAAATAAAAAGGGAGGTGAAAGCAAGCTGAACATGATTTTTCAAATATATACCTGCATTATACATATACATATACATATAGATAGATAGGTAGATAGAGAGAGAGGGACAGGGAGGAGAGAGAGAGAGAGAGAGAGAGAGAGTGAGAGAGAGAGACAGGTTGATAAAGATAAATAGGAACAGACAAAGGTATACAGATGAATATCAACAGAGATAGATAGATAGATAGGATAGATAGATAGATAGATAGATAGAAATAGGCTCAGATAGATGAATATGAACAGACTAAGGTATATAGATAAATATGAAAAGACTGGGAAAGATAGATAGATATATAGATACATACATACATACATACATACATACATATATGGGTGAGAGAAATACAAGAAACTGTTGATAGATAGATAGATAGATAGATAGATAGATAGATAGATAGATAGATAGGTAAGGATACATATATAGAGGATAAACACTTGAAAAAGTAGATAGATAGATAGATAGATAGATAGATAGATAGATACATACATACATACATACATACATAGGTGGGAGAAATACAAGAAACTGTTGATAGATAGATAGATAGATAGATAGATAGATATATGTAAGGATATATACATAGAGGATAAACACTTGAAAAAGAAGATAGATAGATAGAAAAATAGATAGATACATACATACATACATACATACATACATACTTAGGTGTGGGAAATACAAGAAACTGTTGATAGATAGATAGATAGATAGAAAAATAGATAGATAGATAGATACATACATACATACATACATACATAGGTGGGGGAAATACAAGAAACTGTTGATAGATAGATAGATAGATAGATAGATAGATAGATAGATACTATTTTCTCCTGAGTTCTAATTGAATCAAACGTTATTTTTTAAGGGAATTGTTTGTCTAGTTTTGAGTTGTTTTCTATAAAATGAAGTAAGAATCATAATAAATAAAGCATGTCACTACTTCTTGTAAAATTCGAGGCAATGTTGAAGATGTTTCTCCTTTCGTCCAAATTATCATCATTGCTATCGACACCACCCAGTCGTATTATCATTATTATCATCATCATTTGCATGGTGACATCTTATATCAGATGGTTATCTGTGGGGATTGAGTGACAGCAAGTCTCTGCAAATCTTAATCACTTTTCTCAAGCATCATTATTATTGAACACATTGAGTTTTCAGATCCTGTAGTAATTGATGTACGATGGAGATTAAAGGACAAAAGGTATCTTCCATAATAATAACAATAACAGCATTGTTGAAATCAGATGGAATACTTAGGAGAGTCCTGGAGACCCGAGGAGACTTGTTGTCACTCAAACTCCAGTGAAAGACCATCAGCTAATACCGGTGTTAAAAACTAATAATAATAATAATAATAATAATAATAATAATAATAATAAGATACTCAGAAGAATCCTGGAGACTTGGGGAGACTCAGGGTCCACTGAATGACCATCATCTAACGCTGGTGTGAAAAACTAATAATAATGATGATATTAAGATCAGAAAGAATACTCAGAGGAATCCTGGATACCTGAGGAGACTTGTTGTCACTCAGATCCCATTGAAGAACCATCAGGTTACACTGGTTTGAAAAACTCACAGTGAGTGAAATAATGATAATAATAATGATGATAATGATAATAATAATAATTATTATTAATTATTATTATTTTTATTATTATCCTTATTTTACCTTTAGTAGTATTAGTAGTAGTAGTATTTTGCTGCTATTGTTGTTACTGGTTTTTTATTTCAATTTCTTTCATTTATCAATCTTATTCACAACAGCAACTGCATTATTATTGTGAATATTTTATACATTTTAATATAATGACACCAATTATCATTATCATTATTTTTCTCCTAACGAGTGTTTCACATAATCTCTATCTAATGGCTTTTCTCTGGAATCGAAGTGACAGCAAGTCTAATCAAGTCTTCGGGACTCTTCTAAGTATTTTAACCGATTATAATAGTACTGTGTTCTGGATGGTTTCAATTCTTCCTCTAATCTCCAGTTCATCGTGTTATTTTCAAGGACCCCTACTACGATTATTATTATTATTATTATTATTATTATTATTATTATTATTATTATTATTATTATATTATTATTATTACCACTACCACTACTATTAAATACATTTACCTTTTCATAAATATAATCTCAATATGTATTATTGCTAAAAAGAATTGCACACACACAAATGCACACACACACAAACACACATACACAAACACACAAACACACACACACACACACACACACATATATATATGTCTGTGTGTCTGTGTGCCTCAGTGTGTGTGTGTGTGTGCGTCTCTCTCTCTCTCTCTCTCTCTCTCTCTCTCTCTCTCTCTCTCTCTCTCTCTCTCTCTCTCTCTCTCTCTCTCTCTCTTTCTGCGTGTGTGTGTGAAAAAGTTGACGACGACAAATAATATTTTCAAAAAAAAAAAACTATTTTGATTTCTATTCCTTTTAGCCCATCACATTCCAGCTGATGAGAAACCTTTTATTTGGTGAGAAAATTCCTAGACTGTATTTAATAGAGATAAAATGAACCTTTGTGCCAATCGTTTTGGAATATCACTTTGTCGAAATGAAAAACGTTGCAAATTATAACATTATCTTTAGCAAGAGTTTAATAGTTTTTACATCTAATAATTCCAATTATGATAATTTGTAACGACTCTCACTTTACAAAAATAGATAAATAAAATAAATGAAGAAACCGCGGTACTGATAAAAATAAAGCAACATACTAATAGGTAAATAGTATCTTGCTAGCTACCATGGCACTTTGGCTATTATCTCGTTAGTCAGTTCGCTACTATCGTGAGTTCGATCCTTATGTATTCCATAATATTTTCTCTTTTGTGTAAAAGTAAATAAAATAAATGAAGCATCAAGGTACTGACCTAACATTTTCTCTTTTGTGCAATAATGAATAGATAAAAGAAAAATGAAGAATCAGAGTACTGATAAAAAAAAAACGTCTATTACATAAATTGTATCTTGGCAACTACGATGGCACTATGTCTATTATCTCGCGAATCAATTCGTTGGTATCCAGAGTTCAATCCTCATGTGTTCCGTAATATTTACTTTTTATATGAATAAATAAAATAAACGAAGAACCAATGTAGAGGTAAAAGGTCTATCTATTATATAGATAGAATCTTGGCAACTACCATGGTACTATGGCTATTATCTCGTGAATCGATTCGCTGGTATTACGAGTTCGATCCTTATGTGTTAACCAATATTATCTCTTGTGTGTTAAACTCAGTTACACTTAGTAAATAAATTGTATTAACAATTGTATAATGGTAATTAGTATTGCTGCAATGTATATTATTATTATTATTATTATTATTATTATTATTATTATTATTATTATTATTATTATTATTGCTATTGCTATTGTTGTTGTTATTTAGTGTTTACTTAAAAACACTTTTACTGACAATGAAAGAAGAATAATGTTGATTTTAAGTGAATCATAATGATTGTAACAATTAATGACGAATTGATATTATATGTTGAAAAGTTTGTTAGAAGTGGGAGTAAGATTGAATAGATGAATAATATGCTGATAAAGAAAGACGATGACAATGACAGCAGCTAAAGTATCCATCAACAATAAAAGAAATTACCCATTAACAATAAATAACAAAACTAATTGTCGGGATTAGATAAGAGGTGGGGGGCTTCTAGAATTTATCAAAAGAAAATAGAGAAGGGTCCCTCGGCTTTGTTATCACCGGAAACTTACTTTAGCCTATAGTTTGATTATTTAAAGGCTTAAATGGACAACTCAAATCGACGCAATAATAACAATGACCATGATTTATCGACAAGATTAATGACGATTATTATTATTTTCACTCTCTTGAGTTTTTCACACCAGTGTTAACTGATGGTATTTCACTGGAGGCTGAGTGACAACAAGTCTCCTCAGGTCTCCAGGCCTCTTCTGTGTATTCTAGTCGATTGCAGCAGTGCAGTAGTCTGGATGGTCTCAATTCTTCCTCTGATTTCCAGATCTTCCAGTCTTTTTTCCAAGTTTATTGGGACCGTTCCAAGTGCAACAACTACAATTGGTATCACTTTCACTCTCATATTCAACAGCTTTTTCAATTCTCTGGCAAGGTCCAGGTATTTATCCATCTTTTCATTTTACTTCAGCTTCACGCTATGATCTGCTGGTACCGCAAAGTCCACCAGTTGACAGGTTCTCTTATTTTTTTTAATTGTTTTTTTGTTAATCAACACTAGGTCTGGTCTCCTGGCTGGGATTGGGTGATCCGTCTTTATTTCAAAGTCACAAAGAATTTAATGCGTTTCATTCTCAAGAACAGATTCTGGTTATACATATATTCCATTTTGTTGTATGGTCATTGATACATTCACCGTACAGTCTACATTTACTGTTTGTTGCTTCTTATCAATTTTTACTTTGATATAATTTGTTTTATGGTATTGTTTTGTACAACAATTATTAGTGATTCAGTTTCTCTCTTGAGGTTTCCTCTTCTTAACCCTGTCCAAGTCTTTTTGCGTACTACCTCTCCGATTTGTCGTTTGAAGTGCCCATATAATTATTTTCTTTTCATCTTTGTTTTCTGGTTTTCGTTGTTTTTCTGCTTGTCCATATATTACATCTGCTGTTGTTGGCTGCCTAAGTATTCTTTCTTTGCATCTTTCTGTGTATTCTTCGAGTCATTGGATTGTGGCCTCTACACAGTCCTCTATGTTGGCAAGACCTCTTCAACCTTCCTTTCTTGATACATATATAGCCTATCTTTATCATCTCTATGTTGTAGAGCTTGTGCATGGTCATTAATCTCCTAGTCCTTTACTCGATCTGTCTGAGTTCTTTTGTCCATTTTAAGAATGGCCCAGAGTATCTTATAACGGTGACGGCCCAGGTATTTATTCCTTTGATAAGATTTCTGCTGTTGAGCTTGGTTTCTAAGAGCTTTCTTGTTCTTCTGAGTTAGTCTTTTTTAACTTTTTCTTTCATCTCTGTTTGCTTGATATTTTCTGCTTCTAACATTCCTAAGTATTTGTAAGTTACTTTTTCTTCAAGTGATTTTATAGTGTCCTGATTTGGTAGCTGTATTTTCTTTTCCCCCTTTTATATTACTAGCATAGAACATTTTTTGATTCCGAATTCCATCTCTATATCTTGGCTATATATAATGATGGCTTCTACCATGGTTTCTAGTTCTTTTTCATTTTTTGCAAAACTTTTATGTCATCCATGTACATAAGGTGGTTTATTTTTTCCTATGAGTTAGTGAATTGGTATCCCCCGGTGCATTTTCTGAGTATGTGATTGAGTGGCATCATTGCTATAATAAATATTAGTGGTGATAGCGAGTCTCCTTGGAAAATACCTCTTTGGATTTCTACTTCTGAATAAAAATTGTCCTCCTGCTTTTAATTGGACTCTTCGGTTTTCCATGGCCATTTTGATAAAGTTTATGGTGTTGGATATTTTATACATTTTTAGACGTTCTAAAATCCAAGTATGTGGGACCATGTCATAAACCTTTCTGTAGTCAATCCATGCCATTGCAATATTTTTCCGCCTATTTTTAACTTCTTTAAGGATGTGTTGATCTATATAAAATAAGTCATGTGTTCTTCTTTTTCCCTTGGGTATCCTTTCTGGGGTTTTTTTTACCGCTGTCAATATCTTCCACATCATGGACAGACAAGTTATGGGTCTATAATTGCTAGGGATATGTCCTTTTTGTGGGTCTTTCTGGATTAAAGTAGTTATTCCGTTTGTCATCCATTCGGGTACATCCGTTTCCTGTAAGCATCTGTTGAGTTGATGGGTCATTCTCTGGTGGATTGAAGTGAATTTCTTGAACCAGAATCATTGAATGCCATCATGGCCTGGTGTTTTCCAGTTTGCTATTTTCTTAAGTGGTGATCTGAACATAATCATGTGTATGCTTGCTACAGGACACTCTTCGATTTCCATCAGTTCATTTTTAATATCGCTGATCCATTTTGATGCTTTATTGTGTTCTTTCTTCTCCAATATATTATTCCAAAACAGTTTTGCTTCTATTGCATCTAGATATTCAGCTTCGTTTGTTTTTGTTCCACCAATTTGTTCGTAAAATTTATTTTTATTGTTTTGAAAGGTCCTATTTTGTTTGTACTGTTTTGTTCTATCTCGGTATCTTTTAAGTATTCCTTTTTTAGCTCATATCTTTTGATTTACTTCTTCCATTTTAATTTGTTATTGTCTTTTCAATTTTTTTGTTGAATCTATATTAGTGTTTTTCTTTAATGTTTTGTTTGCTTTTTCAATTTTTTCTATTTGTCCTTCGGGTCTAATCTCCTACTCAGTTTTATTATTTTTACTCCTTTTGAGTTTTTCACATCAGCGTTAGCTGATGGTATTATTATTATTATTATTATTATTATTATTATTATTATTATTATTATTATTATTATGTTCACTCCTGTGAGTTTTTCACACCAGCGTTAGCTGATAGTCTTTCGCTGAAGTCTGAGTGACAAGTATGGTATTACACAGGAGTTACAACAAGTCTCCACAAGTCTCCAGGACTCTTCTGTGTATTCTAACAGATTGCAGCAATGTTGTTATCTGGATGGTCTCAATTCTTCCTCTGATTTCCAGTTCTCCAGTCTTTTTTCCAAGCATTTTTGGACTGTTCCTAGCGTACCAACTACGATTGGTATCACTTTCACCCTCATATTCCACAGCTTTTTCAATTCTCTGACAAAGTCCAGGTATTTGTCTATCTTCTCGCTTTCCATCATTTTCACCCTGTGATCTGCTGGAACTGCAAAATCTACCAGATGACAAGTTCTCTTTTTTGTGTTGTTATTGTTGTTGTCATCACCATTGTTATTATTATTATATTATCATTATTATTATTATTATTATTATTATTATTATTATTATTATTATTATTATTTATCTATTTAAAAACTATAAACTGGGTCTATTGATAACAATCATTCATCTAAAGCAACAAAAATGAGTTATTGACTATAATGATGATATACCGACAACTAATACGATGATATATTGTCAATAATGTTTATGATAATGTTGATGATATTCAAACAATAATGATGATGCATTGACAATAATGATGATGATATCCCGAAAAATAAAATGAGGATATGTTGACAATAAGGATGCTTATATACCAAATATAATGATGAAGTAATGGCATTTATGATGAGGATATAACATAAACTATAATGATTATATATTGATAATAATGATAATAGTAATAATCAAATATCAACAATAATAATGAAGTATTACGTTAATGATTATATACAGAAAGCTATAATGATGATATATTGAACATAATGATGATATACTAACCATAATAATGGATTGACAATAATGATGATATACCAACTATTATAATGTAATTGCAATGATGTTAATGATATACCAACTATAATGATGATGTATTGATAATAATGATGATATACCAACCGTGATAATGAATTGACAATAATGATGATATACCAACTATAATGATGCTATATTTAGAATAACTATGATAATATGCCTACAATAATGAAGATGATACACAAACCATAATGATGACATATTGATCACAATGATGATGATATACGGACAATTATAATGGAAACGTTTTGACAATAATGATGATATCTACAATCGTAATGTCGATGTGTTGATATATTGATGTACTCACAAATATAATCATGATATATCAACAACCATAATGATAATGATGATGTACTGACAACGATGGCAATGATAAAGCATAATGATGTACAGACAACTATGATGATGATGATGATGATGACGATGATGATGATGATATATCGTATTGTTTTTGCTGGGTGTGACAGGAAAAAGAAAAGCGTTGACTATTCAGTGTCTAGTATTTTACCGCTTTTCTTTTCTCACTACTACTAATACTACTACTACATCTATCAATACCGCGGCTGCTGCTGCTGCTGCTATTTCTACTGAAACGAGTTCAGCCGTTACTGATGATAATACAACTGCATTTTTGGCTCATGACGCTGTTGCTAGCGCCCTGACTTTAATACTACTTATCTTTATTCTACTGAAACTCCTGCTATAGGGTAGGTATCGTAGCTCATCTAGTAAACATTCCAGTTCTTTAAAACAGGCTTCACTAGTTCGAGGCAGGAATTAAATTATGCTGTCTTCATTCTTCTAAATTCTGCGATACCCTTGAAGTATATACAATGAATACAAATGCAATAATAACTACCGTACATTTGCAGAGAAGCAAGAGTAACTAATTCTGAACATAATGATTATAATATCTCCAGCTTTGCTAGAGTAGGTATTTATTTAACCAACCCGTTCACCCGTTAACCAACCCGTTCACCATGGGTATTTTGTGACACAAGGTCACACGTAGGGAGTATCCACCGAGGATTGAACTTGCGATTCAATAGTAATGGATCTGCTAGACTAGCTTATTAAACATTACACAACAATGGTACGACCTTTTTACCCAACCCGTTCTCCAGCGATAGGATGTGACATAAGGTCACAAGTATGGAGCATCTAGCCAGTATCGAACTCGCTATTCAGTAGAAGAAGAAGACAAAAAGAAAAAGACACTGATTTATTTTCACACATTACACAATATAAACAATGTCACATAAAACAAAACAAAAAACAAAAAACGTAATGTTGGTTGTTGTAGTAATGTGTGGAGGATGATCACTAATTAGGACTGAGCCTATTCTAGTATTGACCACCTCAGTTGATTTTTTTACATCGTAATGGTTCTTCGATAGTAGCTTGGTAACCATTACACCACGATGGGATGCCCCAGCTTTTTTAGAGTGTGTAGACTTAGGGAAAGCTCTTTTGGACATGATATTCATTGGAGACTGTAAAAATGTATTTTCTTTGAGGAAAACTGTACAGTACAGCAAGTAGTCGAACATTTAAAGTGACTCCGATCGAATAGTTAAGGCGAATGGAGTCTTAAAACTCAGGAGATGGAAGGAAAAATATACTTTTACAAAGAAAATGAAAGCATTTGATTATTATTATTATTTATTCATTACCAGATCAACAATCATTGAAGAATTATACTGTGACATTTTTTTTTCATTTTCTTACTTCATGATTTCACTACGAATTTAAGGGAGTCTTGTTATTATCAATTTTGTCAGCTTTTCTTTCATATTTAATTCTATTAGTTGGTTTAAAAATGAAATACATTAACACGTTGACTACGTGTTGGTACACATATGTACTACTATGTATATTATATATATGTGTCAGGGTACATATATGTACCATTGCAAATATTTCACTTCCTTTTTTTTAAATAATATTTAGAATATACACTTTCATAGTAATATAGCATAATAACATAGCAGTATATACATATACTACTTAAAGGTGGAAACGATGAAAAATTATGTTATAACTAGAACTTTTATTCAAAATGTGGTATAAAAATAAAAATGAAATAGGAATCCATTCACAGCCGAATAAACTCACACACACACACACACACACACACACACACACACACATATATATATACATACATACATACATATATACATATGTATATATAATATATATATATGTATACTTATTTGTTTATTTATATAACTTATAACATGTCACAAGTCATTTTTATATTGCATATTGTTATTATATCATATTGTATGAAATAGGTACAGATCATAAATAAATCCCAGATAAATACGTGAGCCAAATATGTACTAACATGTAACAGAATCAATTGAAAATTGCCGTGCTCTTGTTGGTATTATATTATACCACAGAGGCGTGATAAATTGTGGCCCACTACGTGTACCAGCAATACTTTCAAAACTGATGCAATAAAGAAATGTTCTAACGTCAGTGAGGAGAAGCTGCCGTTTGAGCAAACGTAGAGAACGTGTTAATAGTCAAACTATAATAATAATAATAATAATAATAATAATAATAATAATAATAATAATAATAATAATAATAATAATAATAGAAAACCAGACATAGTATTGATTAACAAAAAAAAATGTGTCAACTGGTGGACTTTGCGGTTCCAGCAGACCACAGGGTGAAGCTGAAAGAAAACAAAAAGATAAATAGATACCTGGACTTTGCCAGAGAATTGAAAAAGCTGTTGAATATGAGAGTGAAAGTGATACCAATTGTAGTTGGTGCACTTGGAACGGTCTCAATAAACTTGGAAAAAAGACTGGAGGATCTAGAAATCAGAGGAAAAATTGAGACCATCTGCACTGCTGCAATCGGCTAGAATAGTCAGAATAGTCCTGGAGACCTGAGGAGACTTGTTGTCTCTCAGAATCCAGTGAAATACCATCAGCTAAAGCTGATGTGAAAAACTTAAAAGTAGGGAAAAATGATGATAATAATAATAATAATAATAATCTTATTATAATGGAGATTGTTTGCTTTTCTGTCTGTAACCGAAACTATATCACTACTCAAGTCACAATTCCCTTTGTTAATTACGTCACATTCTCCATGATTTTATTTTTATTTAAACCTCAATCCCTAATAAAATTGTTTCACATTAATAATACTGTTAATCATATCTACAAATGAATAATCTGCAATTGTATTTATATATACACTAAAATAGCAGTTTACAGTTTACAGGAAGGCTTATTTGCATATTGAAATTAAAAATTTGATTTTAATAAATATGTGCTTAGTATTATTGATTTTTAATCGTATGGTTTTATCTTAATGAATATGATCAAAAATCTCTTCAATAAATCTTAAAAGAAATCGATTAACGAGAAGAAATAATTCTGATTTTATTCTTTACTTCCTATTTTAACTAAGTTATTAAATTAGGAAAATTTAGTAATGAAAGACGAGAGTGATAGAAGTATAAGTTTCAGTTGTTCTATTTTTCGATTATACACCCCTCTGTTTCAAATCATTTTATCTGCATTCTTATTTAGTTTCATTAGCCTTTCTAATTTAATATATTCTATTACATTAAAACTTAAATACTTGCACCTGGAGGGTGCATATATTTGCTAGTAATAATAATAATAAAAGAGAAGAAATAGAATATTATTCTGAGCAATGTTGACTTGAGAAGCACCAAATACAACGATTATTTTGTTTATTTCTACTTTGTACAAATAAAATCGGTGATACCTCCTACCCCATTCTACCCCAAGTGCAATCTTCTATAATATCTAACCCAAAGTAATAGTAGTAGAGATAATGCCAGGACCGTATCAGCCGGGGGGATGGGAGCTGGCCCCACCAATTTTTTTAACACTTGTGATATTTTTCGTTAACGAATCTGTTTTCCCCGTGGATATTTAAAAAAAAAAGATGAAAAGTTCTTTCATTTGTAACTCAGACTGTTCACAATAATTTCAAAGCAATACTATTTTATTCAAATCTAGAGATACTGGTAATTTTAAAGGTAATTGCCGCAAACCATGTTAGCAGTCTTTGTTAACTTAAGGTCAAATTCTAAATTTGTTTCCTCCACCCCACCACAACCAAGAAACAACATTTAATGAATGAAAAAAAAAAAGCAATAAGAGCTGATTAGTGTAATGGATATGCTTCTTGTCAAAAATCATTGAACTGAATGACTCGCTTAAAATGTTTGACAAATGTTTCAGATAAAAAAAACAACAGAGGGGTTAAAGAATAAGAATAAAATACTATAAAATAAATACTGTCTACGAATTAGAGAACAAAAAAAATGTCGGTGTGGAAAGCTCTTAGGCAAAAAACAGATTTTTAGAGAGAAAAAAAAAAGAAAAGGAATGAAATAAATTAAGATATTAAAAACGTAAAAAAATACATTGAAAAATATTACGTGTTAAATTGATTTTCAATATCAAAGGAAGAGTATTTTTGCCGATAGGTTTCGAAAATCATCTTAAAAAGAACTACTCTGTAATCCAATTTGCGATAAGCGCATGCTTAACCGCACGTGTGTAGAAATATCCAGAAATATAAGTCAGTTTCGTGTTATACATTCATACATATATGCAAACATACATATATACATACATATAGAAAAATAGATGTACAAGACGAGCTGTAGATTCGTTGAATTTCCGTTGTAACAGCACTCTAGGATAATACGTGTTTCTATTTGGGAATGAGAAAAAAGGAATTATAAATACATTTTTTTTTTTTTTTTATCTCCGTTATATAGAGAAATTAGAAGATTTAAAAATAAATACTATTATATGCTGAGTAACGGTGACATACAGCTGAAAATAATTAGAATTTTAGTGATAGATAGATAGATAGATAGATAGATAGATAGATAGATACTATTCTTAATCTTAGCCGATGTTGTCAAAAAGTCACAGTAATGGGTCAGCAACAGGAGAACGAAGTAGATAATATGTGCTTATATATTTGCATTATACTTAGATACATCTATATTTTCGCAGTGTATGAAGTAAAATTGCTTCTATTTTACACATAACTCTTTTCAACATAATATCCTTTCTTGTCCAGGCGAATAATTCAGAGGTAAATATAACATAGTGCAAACATTTCACCGTGGAAAATTCTGATTAAAATTCACTTAATAATTAGTGTAAGACTGATGACGTATTGATGCATTCTCATATATATATATATATATATATATATATATATATATATATATATATATATATATCCTGGTTAAGATTCAACAAGGAAAAAACCAACAACCTTTTAAACCCCTCTGGGATTGCTTTGGAGTCACCCATTGGCCAGCGTGTTATGAACAACCCAGCTTCTGCTGCCAGTTATAAAATAACTCAGCGCATGAGCAGCACAGCTTGGGTAATCTAATCTGTGCGCTAAAGTGGGAAGCTGACGGTAGATGTGGCGCCCCACCTCACCAAAAATAATCTACCTGGTCTAGCGCTAGCGAATAGGGGATAGACTGTCCGGTTGATACCACACTGACGACTTTACTTGAATGTCATGCGACAATATTTGTCACATAGAACACTTTACTTAAAAGGCCAGTATTAAGTATCTGGCGCTACCCCTATTCGAGCATCCACTTTTTAAAATTGTGTTATTTATGTCGTTTTCTAAAGAAGAACATTATTTCGACATATTTTCGTGTATAAATCTAACGGACGTTTGAGAGATGAATTTAATGTTTCTCCAGTCTTCACTTTCACGCAAGTTGGCCATATTGCTTAATAATGGGAGTGTACATTTTAGAAAGAGCTTAGACTGACTATCTTTGTTAACTACAAAGATTTATTGATGATCTGTTTGGCTATTTAATTCGCTCACCTAGAAAATCTTTCAGAAATCCATCGAAGATATAAAATAGTTTAAACGCAGGTTATCAAAAATATAGGACTGCATCTTTGTTGCTGTTCCTCACCGGTTAATTCAGACCCAGATTGGTTGTACTCTTCAGGCAACTATCTATTGATCAACCAGATTTGATTGAATGATTGATTGATAGTAATGGCATGTCAACTCGTATCGGATTATCTTATGCTTAGAGGTTAGGGAGTTGCATATATTATACGTCTATTTTTTGTGTAGATACTTAAATGATTTTTTCATACGATTATATGATATCAAGTATTCCTGTCTAATACAAATGATTTTTAAACATATCTATTTAACTCATACCCTTAGCAGCTACCAACAATTCATGTCAGAGTGGACCTAGGTATAATGGCAATGAAGGAGTAATCCACCCTCCCCACTGCTCTAAAATGTGAACCGATCGATGTGGTTTTGTGTTATACTCAAGACACATCTTTTTGTGATTGGGAGTCTTATCTCTCTACCGGGTCTGTTTGAAAATCAAAAAGTGTATTTCTATCAATTTTCTCATATACATCTCTATATATGTGCTGGGGTAGTCCTAGGGGTGTCCCCGTGGCGTAGTGGTTAAGGTGCTGGACTGAGCAATCGTAGTAAGCAAGTTCGAAAAACAGTTTCGCTATTACGTTTACCTTTGGACTAATACCTTTGGGAATATATGAAACCAAACTATATATATATATATATATATATATATATATATATATATATATTTATATATAAAATGGGTTTTTTATAGTGTGTTTGAAGCATTGTGCGTAATTATAATAGAACATTTTTTGAAGGCAGTTGACAATGCAATATATGTTGAAAACTATTTTTATTTACCTTTTTTTTTTTTTCTCATCTTTTTTTTCTCTTTTTTCTAAGATGTTAGAAAAAAGAAAAAAAGAAGAGAAAAGAAAAAAAAAGGTAAATAAAAATAGTTTACAACATATATTGCATTGTCAACTGCCTTCAAAGAAATGTTATATATATATATATATATATATATATATATATATATATATTATAGACAGTTTGCACAGTTACATATGCCAACAAAATATTATTATTAAATAGAAACAGTTACTTGCAACCTTATAATAGTCTGTAAAATTTTATCAGATAGGAATGCTTGAAACCATATAAATGTGCAAATTATTGTATTAAGAATAGTAACTTGAATCCATAATTCTTAACGAGTTCTAAATAGTCTTCAAACATTTTATAAAGAAAATGAATGCATCCTTTTATAATGTTTTGCATAGACACTAAAGTTCATCTACTGGTGAAGCTCCAGTTCTTGAGCTTTGAGGAATGAGGGTCACCCCTTCATTGCCATTACTCCCAGTTTCACTCAGACCAGCCTAGGTAGTACTCGTTCGGGGGCACATCTTTGACAATAAGTGACAATTCTATTCAAGTTCTATCTATGCGATTGATATTATTTCTGAAGTAAGGGCATTGCGAAGGAAAGAGATTATGTTAAAAAATAAACATATGTTGCGAAAAGCAAATGTCTATTATTATAGAATAATAAATTTGTAAGTTGAAAATATTTGATCATATTATGGAATCATATATTTCTAGCAAAACAAAATGACGTCCGCATTAAATATACTAACACGGTTTACCATGCCGTAAAACCAACAAAAATTTCAAAAA
>CM042139.1:82680675-82690675 GCA_023376005.1 Doryteuthis pealeii | reverse complement strand
AAATGCGTTTAAGAGAAGCCTCTTGATACATTTCTGCTTTCCACATGTGCCTAAGTCAGTCTAAAATTTTAGTCAATTATACCAACGTGGCGAGAAAACCACGACAGATGACTTTGATAGAAATACAGCAATGTGTTATCCAGCAATGTGTTAGGTATTCTGCTAGCAGTTCTTTGTATTTTTCTGACTTCCGTTATGATCCCAGTGGAACCAAAACGAACCAAGTGAACTCTTTTATTAATTTATTGGATCTCGTTTTTTTTTCTATTATTATTATACCACTCCTTTTAAGATTTGAACCCTTAATGTTACTGGTGGTCTTTCACTTGTCTAATTGGCACCAATTCTCTATAGATATCCAGAACTCTGAGTATTCTAGCCGATCTTAACAATGCTGTGGTCTCCCTGGTCTCGATTCTTCCAAGTCGTTGAATCGTCTCATACAGTTTTCTGTTAATTTGAAGGCAATCATCGTGTAACGGTTATCGTCGACGCGAGTTCAAATCCTGGATAGGTTTGTATTTTACATTGCACTAATGCATTTGCATCCAACTATTCAAATATAGGTAAATAGTAGGGAAGACTGGGTTCTTTAGTCTTGGTAAAGCAGGAGGTCTGGAAGAAGAAAAATTGAAATTCAAAGCTCGGCTTCAAAACTTATCTTTAGTCGTATCATGCTCGTGGCAAAGGGATCGAGCAAATACATACATAGCTTATGACTTTACACAACATTATATACGGTCTTTCCTTTATACGTAACAATATTTTTCGAACTTTTTCTACGTTACATGAATTATTTTACCTGACTAAAAATATTCATTTTAAAAATATTTAAAACTTGTCAGACTTTCTACTTTTATTTTATATTTTCAACAGTTTTTCGTTTTTTTTTCTTTTCTAAAACCAACGTTTTCTTGGATTATTTCATCATCAATTATTTAAATGGGAACGCTAACATCGCGTGACGTTTTGTGTTTATATTTTTCTTGCATTTTGAGTGCCGAGTTGAGCCTTTTAACATCGTAAACTAAGGCTCACAAGCTTTTGCTTGTTTTATACCTTTTTTTTTTCACATGATTTATTATTATTAACAAAGTTGAGCACCATTGACGGTTTGATTAAAACCGAAACGCATTAGCGTCGGCTTTCTGTAGGTCAATCTTTGACTTTTTTTTTGTTCAATAACTTTATACCTAATTACACTGTCGGATTTCATATCCCTTTTTCTTCTCATACATAGTTCTATTAGCTTCACATCAGTACAAACATTCGAAAACTAGCTTCTTTTCCTCAATATTTCGTAATTTACATCTATCTAACAAATGCTCATATGATTCAGCAAACCCACACATACGTACATTCACTGAAAAAAATATGTCAGCAAGGTTCGTACATCAGAGGTTAAAAAACGGGGGGGGGGGCTAAGTAGTCAGATCTCAAGTGTACAGCAATGAACCTCCATTCGATGGTTAGCGTGCTTCCCAAAGTAGAACATGTTAAAACATACAGTTTCGCATCAGAACACCCACTCCGTCTAAGTGATACGCTTTTCAGCTTAAAAGCAAGAATCTATCAACGCATTACTTTCATGTTAAAAACACTAAGAAGTGTCATTGGTGTGACGTTAAATTGTATCTAGTGGTGAGGTTACAGTTCCGGAGATCTGGAGAGTGTGGAGTGTCCCTTCATTGGCATTACTCCAAGGTCCACACTGGCTTGGAGTAGTAGTACAAGTTAGAGTCCCAACAATAGGTTAAATAGATAAGAAATTGTTTTTAAAAAGTTGATTACACAAGAATGAATAGAACAAAAACATCTTTGGCATAAAATAATGCAAGGTTTGACCTGCTGTAAAATCCAACCAAACGCCAAGAAAACCTTACGATAGATGTTCATACAACAAAACACACTTCGTGTAACACACACGCACACACTCACTCACACACAGATATATATATAGATAGATTGATTGATTGATTGATTGATAGATAGATAATAAACATATAAAACCAACGGTTTTACTATATACATATAACAATAAAGATATTTTTTATTTTCAAATAGATAAATAGGAAGATAAGTGTCCTCTTGTGAGCTCAATGTATGAACATTTTATAAGTACACACACACACACACACACACACACATATCTCTCTCTCTCTCTCTCTCTCTCTCTCTCTCTCTCTCTCTCTGTCTCTCTGTCTCTCTCTCTATATATATATATATATATATATATATATAAAGAGAGAGAGTGTGGATGTGAGTGGATGTGAGTGTGTTGGCACATATGTGTTCTTTTTTCTCTGTCTGTGTGTAAAAGTCATAGCAAAAAAAGAAAAGAAAACAGGTTCGGGTGAGCATGCGCGGAGAAGTATTTATTTAGCTGAGTTTACTCAAGGCCGCCTTTTTCATTGAAGATGAAAATCGCAGTAAAATTGCTCGCGATAAATCTCCCTTTTCTGCTGGGCCACAAGTATGGCGATTATGTATTTATTTTCTGTCTATTCTCCGCGGTGATTTAGTTCTTTCTCAAGTACCGAGCGACTTTTCTTCATGTGTTCTGCTCACTTACCTTGGCGTATTCTATCGATACATTTGGAAAGTAATGAGACAAAATGGCCAACCATCATGGCAGGAGGAAATTCCAATTGCTGCCACTGTAGGCAACATGATTTTCCGGTGAAATTAAACCGGGAGCAAAATCTTTGAACTGGTTTCCTTAGTTAAACTGTTTGGTTTCTCTTAAAATTTCCGACCAAAGATGCACACCTGCATAAGCAAATGTATTTATATTGGTGTGTGAAATCTCAAATGCAAGCAATCCTGTCAATATTTACTTAAAGCTGCTGATTACCAACACACACACACACAAACACACACACATACACATACACACACACATATATATATATATATATATATATATATATATATATATATATATAGTTAATCCTTTGTTAGTATTGGAGAAATGATAATAAAGTGCTCAATTACTTCTGTAAGAGCTGTATTTATTTATTACAGTGTACAATACGTTTAAGATTTCGTTCTACCAATGGTTTCTGAGGGTAATTTTTAATGACTGCTCGTCATCAGGTCATGTATTGCACACTATTATATATATATATATATATATATATATATATATACAGAGTGTTCATAAAGTCCGTGTGCACTTTAAACAATTTATAACTTTAAAGAGCAAATAAACACTATATATAATATATATATATATATATATATATATATATAGCTTTTCTTTTACCCACAAACTCATAATTTTTATTCCTTATACCGGACACTGCTGAAGAAGTAATGATGAACTCATACGCGACATCCTTCCCTGGAAATCAGCACATGGACATGCTAGTTCGGGTCGTCCAGCAAATACCCCCATAGACCAGCTCTATACGGATACTGCATTCTGTGCGGAGGACCTCCCGAGGTCAGTAAATGATGGGGACGGTCGCCGAGAGACTGACATGGATATACGTGTGATGATTCCATGCATACCTTCACTTTAAAAAAATTTTCCACTCGATTTTTGTTTTTTCTTATTCACATTTTAAATTCTTATACACACAATTTGACAGAGTGTTTTTCAACAATTGCACAGAGCTGCTGTTGGTATGCAGACAGGAAACCATATCTATCCTTTCTCATTTACCGCCCAAATAGTTTAGTTCAAATGGCTCCTAAATTCTTTTTTAATCTAAAGAGGAGAGAAAAATATGTTTGCCACCTGCGTAGTTTAAAACACTTGATAAATATTTAAAAAATATTTAAATGAAAGAATAAGTGCTGCCTAAGTTATTCCATCATGATGCTGCCTGCCCGCGGATCAGAATTCATGGAACGTAAGTGGTAGGAACTTGGTGGGATTTTTAACATTGAATATATATATATATATATATATATATATATATATAATATATATATATATTACTCCACACAAATACCATGATACTTCTACACATGCGCACGCAAACACGCACACACACAAATTCACACACAAATAAGCACACACACATTTATATATACATATATTCAAGTGAATTAAGTTTTTTTATATATAGTATTTTCTTGCTAAGGAGGCGCTTGTCGTACCACGGTTATTATCATAGTAAATGAAAATGCTGACCTGAGTTCAGATCCTGAACGAGGCTGGTTGCATTTCACTTCGAACTGATGCCCTTGGGAAATGCATGCATCCAATTACTCTCCCTCCAGCTATGAGTAAATAGTTGGTCAGATTGTGTTCTTTTCGCTTTGGTATGGCAACCGGCCCAGAAGAATGGAAAACTCTTAATTCAAACCAGTTAAACTCTGCTTAAAAAATTGACCATGTTTCACATCCTGCTCGTACCAAGGGGCTTTGTTAAATAGATAAAGTGATAATCGTGCTCAAACGAGCAGATACACACGCATGGACGTTAATGCCGCGTGAAGAAGAATCTATTATTGTGAAAGAAGAAGAAAGAAAAAAAGAAGAAAACTCACACGTACAAATGCCATTGTGGTTCAGTGCTTAATCAAACAATGGTTGGACACAGATTACCAGTTCGATAAGTGTTATAGACCAAAAACTGTTCCTGCCAGGAGCACACACATACAGGTACCACAAATACATATATAAATAAATATATATATATACATATATATATATATATACTCACACATGTATATGTTATTGATCTGCTGTAAGAAAAAATCAAAGCAGAAAGAATATCGAAGGCAACAGACTGTGTTACAACAGAACAAGACACTAAAAGAAATGTTCGTTCCAAAATAGACCCAAACTTTTGCCCTCGGGAATAGAAATAATGAAATCATTCCAATTAGATTAATCTTTTTAACATAAAGGCGTTTTTATTACTTATTTTCTTCCTATTGGGTATCTTTTCTTTCTCTCTTGTTACGTTAATCATTGTAGTTAAGCAATGTTCTTCTTGGTCATTGAATTGCAATTCAGTGTGGAAAGAAAATAAGCGTGCGCATGCACATGCACACACACACACACACACACACACACACACACACATATATATATATATATATATATATATATGTGTGTGTGTGTGTGTGTGTGTGTGTGTGTGTGTGTGTTGGGCATTTCACGTGGCGTAATGGTTAGCAAGCTGGATTAGCAGACCACTGTTAGTTTAGATAGATTCTTAATGGGTGTCCCATACCTCTGGCACAAGGACTTAAAATATAGGGCTTATTTAATGAATATATGTAATTATCGATGCCATTTTCTGTCTGTTTCCTTGTTATCTCTTTCTCTCTCTTTCTCTCTCTCTCTCTCTCTCTCTCTCTCTCTCTCTCTATATATATATATATATATATATATATATATATATATGTGTGTGTGTGTGTGTGTGTGTGTGTGTGTGTGTGTTGTATAATTGTTCCGCAATACACCCCAATAGCTTCTTCGATTTACAAATGTAAACAAAATTCAGTATTTCACCGTTTTGATGATCAGAAAAAACACAACTGATTTCATTTAGCCTTTGGGAAATGTACGAGACCAACTATTCTCCCTCTAGCTATTGATAAATAGTAGGGCAGACTGGGCGCTTTAAACTTGTTTAGGCAATTAGCGCCCGACTATGAACCACAAGTTTCCTAGTTCGATACTAACTCAGCGTTTGAGTAGCACAAGGATCTGTGCGGTAGAGCGAGGAGCTGATGGTAGGTGTGGCGCTCCACCTCAGACAGTCTCCTTGGTCTTGTGCTAGTGGAAATAGAGGATAGACTCTGTCTGGCTGATACCTACTTTTGGCCACCCCGACGAGTTTACTTTAGTTTTTACTTTTTTTTAGGCAATCGGTCTAGGAGAAAAAATACTCCGAATTCAAACCGAAGAGGCTCTCTTCTCGTTAATCAAAAAAAAAAACTGCTTTGAGGGCTGATTCTACCCCTTCTTCTCTCATCCTCCTAGGATCAAAATTAATCTTCATTCCTTCATCAGACTCGATTTTTTTGGTTGGCTTTCTCAAGAATTGATATGCTAAATATATCCTCTGGTGTTTCCTTTGTAACCGTAGAAATTTATTCAGTCAGAACCCCAACCGTCATTGAGTAATACGATGATAAAAAGACAGTTGGGGAATCATACCTGTCATTACTGTAGATGTTGATACTGTTTTTATAATTTTCATCATCATCATCATCATCATCATCATCATCATCATGAATGTGTTTAATCACAAAATTGTTGGAAGCAACGGTCGTAATATTTCTTTTATTTTATTTCTTTTACAAAAAACATGTAAAAAAAGAAAGAAAGAAAAATATTTTATTTTTAAATCTGGCAATTCGCCACCATATCTTACCCTGCTAGATATGATCTCGTGTATGTTGCCTTGTTTGATCTATAAAGTAAGTAGTGCGCCACAGGGACTTCACCTTATGGTGGTCTCTCCATTTATTTTAATATGTTGTTTTTTTTTTTGTTTTTTTTTTTTCACAAGGTTCTAGATATCTATTTATATAAATAAAGGATTTTTTCATTCCATCATTGTTTTTGAAGCAAGTTCAAACGGTTTCATTCTTCGGTAGATGCATTAAATCATATTTCTTAAAAGTGCAAACCATTTTATCAGATGACGTCATTGTTCTCTTTTTAAAGTTACAAAGATGATTATTTAAAAAAAATCTTATTTATACTGTTGCTGTCATTAACACTGATGACACTCTGCAAACTTTATTTTGCAGTAAATGATCACATGTAGAAATTGGTATGTGCACAGGTTTCAAAATAAGGGGTGTATTAGTAGTACTCAGACCCTATATCAATATACTGTATATCCACCTTGTGGGTTAAACTCAGCCCTGCACCCTCAATTGCAAATGATTGTTACTATTTTGCAATACATCATTTCATACCTGTGAAAAGGTTTTTCGCAATATTTATTCCCCCATCCTACAAGTTCAAAATGAATGTCACTGTTTTATTTTCTGTGATTGTATAAGAAACTAATATAGAAATATTGGCTAAGTCAAGCTTGAAACAGGTAGTGAGGATTGAACTCATTTTCTTACTTGTGAAACTCACCATTGCTCCACGCCAGAAACTCTCAAATGTTGATTAGTTTATAATATATTTAATCCTACCATTGATGACTTCTAGGTACATTTGAATCACCTGGATCCTATCAGAAGAAAATAAGAAAACATTTTTTACCGCGACCAATAGCCGTTGCTTAGCGCGCTGACGACCTTCCTCTACTCATCTTATTCTTATTAATCCCTATGATGATAAGGGGGTGAAGGGGGAGGAAATCCGTAATAGTCAGATTGGGATAAAATTATCAGAACCCAAGCTTCAATGATGTGAGCATCATTTTAAAATTGTTATCTGTAAAAATGTGAAAATAAAAATAACAAAGGAAATATAACTGGTATGCATGTGTATCAGAAAATCAGAGATATAGTAGGTATCCGATATAGTAGGTATTTAACTGACCCGTTCGCCACGGGTAGGATGTGACACAAGGTCGCAAGTATGGGCATCCAGCGAAGATCCAAGTCATTATTCAATAGTAATTGATCTGCGAGACTAACCTGCTAACTTTTACACCACGATGGTGCGCCTTCGTTTCGATATAATATCTATATTGTAAGCAAGGCCTTTTTCTGCAATCATATATATATATATATATATATATATATATATATATATATATATATTGTGTGTGTGTGTGTGTGTGTGTGTGTGTGTGTGTGTGTGTGTGCAAAACAAACTTTCTGATGGGACCCCGATAGTTCAGATGTACCGACTTCTGTTCTACAAGATTTAAAAAAAATATTTTTTCCTTTCTCAGAGAATCAATATTTCCCATAGAAAATGTTTCATGTTATATAATTTTATCGCCAATCATCAATTCAAAATGACTATAATAAAAAAAAAATGATATATCAATTTCAAGTTACAACGAAAAAATATTTGAATATATACAAGCTATTCAAAATTGTGATTAATTTTAAACTTATTTTTAAAAGGTTTTATGAGATGTTTTGATTTTATTCCTGATTTTTTTTTAGGGGGGTTCATATTTTAGGATTGTTTAATCTATCTGAAGTTCTACTGACTGAGCTAACGTATTTTCCATCTATTCGGTTAATTTTCCTAGTTATGGTAAGACGTGCAATGCTCTACGATGGGCAGTGAGCGACTCTATGATCATACGCTTAGCACACAGATAGTACACACTGATCCATGCTTAAGCGATCTTATCATATTAGAGATTATGTAATCGTCTGTCTGTAACCGAAACTACGTCACCGCTGTCGTCATGATTTACTTAGTTATTTAAGTTATATTCTCAACTATTACGAAATAGTCATTATTCAATCATAGTCAGCATCTTATTTATTAACGAAACCGTCCATATCATTAATGCTTTCAAAATATGTGTTATATATCACTAAAAAATAAAGATTTACATAGTATATGGTGGGAATAATTTGCATAATGATTTTGACAAAATGACTTTAATAGATAATTATTTGCTGATATTGATTTTAATACCAGGTTAGCTCAGTCGGTAGAGCGTTCGGCTAGAAACCTCAAGGTTTCTATATCGATACCGGTCCTCGCCAACTCAGCGTATGAGTAGCACAGGGATCTGTGCAGTAAAGTAAGGAGCTGGTAGTAGGTGTTGCGCTCCACCTCAGACGCAAAAACTATCTCCTTGGTTTAGTGCTAATGAAAATGGGATAGACTCCCTCGCTGATTGGCTGATACCGACTTTAGGCTACCCCGACGACTTTACTTATTATCAAACACATTAAAAGAAAAATAATTATATAAAAATCAATTAAAAATAACATTAAAATAAGTTCATTATTTTAATATTCTTCCTTATTTAGTCTTTCTAATTTAACTTAATATTTTACTACATTAAAACTTAGTTACTTGCACCCTGGGGTGCAAACTTTTGCTAGTATGAATAAGATACCAAATAAGCCTTGTGTACGTAAACCCTATAATCTGTATCTTGCAAGAATTTCTTGCACCGGGTAAAAAAAACACTTACAAAGCGATTCTGAGATGACACAACGTCAGTGAGACAATATAAAAATATAACGACTTCGTAAATACATCATTAGATTGTTTTAAGATTCAGAAGGGAAAAATAATTTTTGAGTAAAGAGAAAAACACAATTATTATTAATACCAAAAGATCCTATAAATATTGAGAAGATAAAGATTCATCAAAATGTGCTTCTTTAACTGGTATAAACAATATAAGAATGTAATACTTGGATTTCCTATAGAAAATCTGACAAGATTATATATATATATATATATATATATATATATATATATATATATATATATATAAGCTAGGGTAGTGAAGACATAGAGTCAACGGCGTTTGTAACTATGAGTTTCACACCATGGTAAGAAACTGACAGCTACCAAACACAACTGATTTTATGTCATCGCTACCATAACTTAGAGATACATGCCCTATCAACAAAATTGAGCACTCTTTACTTATAAATATAGCAAACCATATCATCAATATATATATATATATATATATATATATATATATATATATACGCAACCCCTCCGACACAGGTATGATGCGACACAAGGTCATTTTTAAGCGGTATTTAATAGGTGGGAATTCAGATTTCCTTCTACTAGACTGGTTGCCATTACAAAGTTGAAGGGCCCGGAGAACTCTACTATTTTACCCATAGCTGGAGGGAGAATAGTTGTATAGATACAAAAAAAATTTAGCGCTATATGAAGTGCAAACAGCGTCATCAAAGAATTGAACTCGGTTTGCTGGGTCCATTTTCTACGACAATAACAATTACACCCCAAACACCTTTTCTAGGTAGTACAACCTCCTTCAGTTAGTATATTGCCACAAAACAATCTTCTGAGACCCATTATTCTTAAATATATATATATATATATATATATATATATATATATATATATCTAGAGAGAGAGAGAGAGAGACAGACAGAC
>CM042139.1:82665675-82675675 GCA_023376005.1 Doryteuthis pealeii | reverse complement strand
CGCTGAGTTGGCGAGGGTCGGTATCGAACCAAGAACCTTGCGATTACCTAGCCGAACACTACTGACTGAGCTAAACCGGGCACTTTTATGTAGTTCCATTTAAAATATCTCTTTCAATAATCTTGTGATAGTCTTTCTATCAGCAGTCAGTTTCAAATATTAACAAATTTATTCTTTTATTGATTCAAACTCTAGTGTCGGAAGATAATAAGGACAATTTTATATACTTTTTCCCCATTTTAAGAGACTAAACAGTTAAATACAAATGGAGCAACGATAATCACAGTTTATGAAGTTGGTAGTCTTAAACATTTCACGAGCTCATCTACAGAACTCCCTTCTTAATACAAAATACATAAATATTCAACAACTATTTAGATTGCTAAATACCATACTATTTAGATACTATACTAAATACTACACCATTTATATTCATGCTAAATACTATATTTGCTATAATTAACAATGAGACGTCTATGTATTGTTAAATTTACTCCATGTAGATAAAAGAAATTGAAGAATTTTTCCAATCTTCATTACTTAATCACGTATTGTAATGGTCACTGAGCTATTGTATCTGCCCATTACTAGCGAGTCAAATTCTCCTCCACTGCCTCATACTTCTGGATTTGTGCCACAACTAAACCGATCTTACTTATTCGCTTAATCTTTAAAGAAAACGCATTTTCAAACTTATCTTCTTCCCATATCTTTTCCTTCTTGCTAATGATCTTTCAAAAACAAAAAAAAAAGTAGCAGATTTTTCATTCTCGCTTCTTCTTACGGCTTAGCGTTTCTGTACAGATCAAAATAGATTATTGAACAGATTCCTTAGAAACGCAAATCGCTAGGTCAAGTTCATGTTTGTAAATACTTATCTACTGAAATGTATTTGAGCTATATTTTAATGAAATTAACACAACGACAGAAGCGATCGTGCGCACGTATCAATTTACCATAATGAAATCTGTGCAGAGAAACATACTGGAAACCTGTATACGTAGTAAATTAATCCTCTTATCACGTATAGGACGCATCCATTCGAACGATAAGGATATGCGATCTTTAATCAAAAGTAAAATTAGATTTTCGAGAATGCTGAACAGCAGATTCTAAACATTATTATGGTGATAGATAATACACACACTTAGTATAAGTCCGTTCACATCTATATTAAAAGGATCAGTCGTATATCTGCTACCATTTGATAGCCCCCGCAATTGGTTAAATAGTACCACTAACACATCACTCAATAAATCCCGGGCCTAACTTATAAAACGACAACTTTTAGGCAGAATTCCATTTTATTCATCAACATAGTCTCCTTCTAGGCTGATACACAGAATCCAACGCTTCTCTAACAATTCGATACCTTTTTTGTAGACCGATTTGTCTTTGGCCTCAAGATACGCTTCAGTTTCCGATATCACTTCTTCATTGAAGCCAAATCTCTTTCCCTATTCTTCTGGAATCATGACTTTGACATTAAATAACTCACGAAAAATTGAGATGCCATTAAACCAAGAAACATAACCATAGGGTAGCAAAAAGAGAATATCTCAGGATAATTTTGTTAGCGCAATGACTGATTGATTGATTTTAATCAGCATGTCAACCCGTCAAGGGTTATTTTATGGCTAGAGGTAAGAGAATCGCATTCATTGTGTGTTTATATTTACATTTTATATGCAGTGTGTTATATTGTTTGGACACACAGGATTTCAAATATTTCTATCTAATACAAATACGGTTTGGCTTGATTCGCTTTCTTTGTTTAATGACATATCAACCTTCTAGGGTTATTCAACGACAAAGCCATCCTTGGGGAAGAATGGTAGTGGTACTATTTAACACAAAGCTGGGAAACTATTGGGTTTGATGCAGATAATGAGCACATTGTATGGTTTCAAGTATTTCTACCTAATAATAATAATAATAATGATAATAATAATAATAATAATAATAATAATAATAATAATAATAATAATAATGTTTTAAGTAAGTCTTTATATCTAATAATAGTAATTTGATTGCACATAAAGTAAAGTCGACGGGGTGGGCTAAAGTCGATATCAGCCAGACAGCGAGGGAGTCTATCCCCTTTTCACTAGTGTTAGACCAACGAGATTGTTTTGGCGTCTGATGTGAAGCGTCACATCTACCATCAAGTCCTTACTTTACCGCACAGATCCCTGTGCTACTCATAAGCTAAGTTGGTGAGGGCCGGTATTGAACCAGAAACCTTGCAAATTCTAGGTAAGTTCTCTACCAACAGCTATAGTTATATTGTTTTAAATTATTTATAATAATCCTTAGTTAGCGATTATAGCTGGAAGAAACTATTGTTAATTAAATAATTGACAGTTATATCAAGTATTCCTATAGAATACGAACATTTTTAAACAGATCTATTTGACCCATAAATGGAACAATACCAGGTATTACCACTATGGGTCTGAACGGACCTAGGATTTATGAGATTAAATATGTACTCGATACTCCCCAGTTCTCAAGAACTGGTGATTCACCATCAGCTTCAATTTAGTGCCACTCCAAGAACACTCCTTTTTTGTAGGTCTTACTCCTCTGCAGGGAAACAGCGTTTTCTAAGCACCGTCAACAGCGTGGTTTGTTAGTGAAATTTTCAAATGCTTTTACTGAGAGAATAAACTAACCCCAAATCCAGTTTTCAACTTAATGATAAGAGTGTAGTCTGTGTTTTTGCTCATCCAGATCGTTATGAATTATCAAGGGAGATAAATATTATTTGCTTATTTTAGAATATATCGCCTTATTTATTTTTTGATTCATTTATTTGAAGAATAAATTAAAGAGATTTTTGGCAAAATCACCAGTCGTGAGATTATGAGAAGGGAAGCGTATCCCCTACTTCTAACAAGGTTCAGCATTCCAAAATACGATACCCAAGGAAGACAGCCGGAACATAGCGATAGACAGTAAAATAAATCAAAACGCTAAAACTACCTCCCATTAAAATAAATTCAGATAAGTAGCTTCATTTATCCTACACAGATAATAAAAGGATGGTCCTGCTTAGTAGCAGAAATAAAGGAACGTGTATCCGTTTCCATTAGTCAGTTTCCGAATACTGAAACAAAGTAGGATTTGGCGGGAAGACTTGAAAAAATATTCGCGCAATTAATTTTCCTTGTTTGTCTGAATTTTTTAGACGAGGCTTGATAATTTGTATTTTTTTTCGGACTGTTGTCCTCATCTTTATTGAAGTTTGGTGAAGGCCCCCGATTACGACATGAAGCTCCCGAGTTCGAGAAAAAACACCTGAACTAGGCCGGAGGCATATCACCCGGGGCGTTGTGTATACAACAATAAAGATGAGGACAACAGTCCGAAAAATCCAAATAATTATTGTGGATAAGCCTAGCTTACCTGTCGTAGAGAGTAAATTAGCTAGTCCAAGGCTATTTGTACACTGTTGTTTAAGAACATATGGTTTGTCTACTGAGACTGCGATGAATACGGAACCATTACGCGAACTGTCTATCTCGATGTTTTAGCACTCTGTTACGAGTTACTCTATGCCTGACGCAAACTGTATTTTGATGTACTAGTATACTGAATATTGTATGATCCAGTATACGACAATAATAGAAATGGAATCTCCGTGTTTGTATTTGATCCAATGCTTGACTAAATTATGAGCAAGGGATTGGGCCGTGTTTGTCTCTATCCCCAGTTCTATAATTTAACCACTTAGCCATCCGCGTCAACTCATATATGATTGCTGTTATCAAAGACGCCGATAAGAAACAAAAACTAATTTAGCTTGAACACATTTCAACAGTTTTAGTTATTCTTCTCTCTTCTGTCCAACTTATGTAACCTAAATAATGAAGGAGTGACACTCTTACTGTCTCGGTGTCATGATAGAAGATATTGGCTTTGAATAGGTTGATAAATAGTCTGCCATAATTAGACAAAGAACTGGTTATCTTCTTTTAGAAGCAAAACCATCGACTTCTCAAAAGTCAAAGAGATAAGAAAGACACAATGTTCCTGAGAAATTGAGTTTCTCTTCTTAGCATTAGTAATATGCACTTTTAGTGTTGGCTCGGTAATATGCGTTTTTACAGGAATTTATGTAAATGTCAGTAAAAAAAAATCATAGGCTTTCTAGCAACTAATACAATGCGAAATAATCGACCTGAGTTCAAACTCTATCCAGAATGAAACGCTGACAGCCGGAGTGAACGGACGTCTTTTTTCATCATTCCAACAAAGCGATATTGATTTTGAAGCAAATACGGGAAGTGATGATTTTTTTTTTAATCTCTCTCTTTATTCATTATTTGAATCATAGTCTTTGTTCATCTATCAAATTTATATACAAATTACATACATTTGAATTATCTACAAATTTATATTTACAGCTTGTTTATTTACGATTCCTGTATTAGTTGATTTATTCAGAAATGTAACTTGAGTTTCATAAGATAAGTTTATTTAACTTCCACGTATTTAACCTACGCATAAAGCCTGTTTAATACTTCTGTAAAAGGAATGTGAATCTAACTTTATATTTAATTTGACTAATGAATCTATGATATATATATATATATATATATATATATTATATATATATATATATATATAGGAATATGTATCCGTTTATATACAATGTAATTGTAATATAGCTGTATCTGCAAATGAAGGTTTATGAACGAATGTGTTTCTATATAACAAATGTCTAAGAGTCTCTTTACTATATATATATATATATATATATATATATGTGTGTGTGTGTGTGTGTGTGTGTGTGTGTGTGTGTGTGTGTGTGTGTGTGTGTGTGTGTTCTTGAGTAAGTGTATCTATGTGTATGTGACGTGATAAAAATGGATGTTCTTGATGATCGAATGAAATATTCATTAGAGATAGAAAAACCTCATGAAAACGGCTCAAATGACAAAGAAAGATAATTTGCCATTGTCTGTCAACGTTTAAGAGACGTTTGAAGTTTAGAGGAAACTAATTTAGCTCGGTTTTGTCTTTCTGACTTTTAACTACCTTTATACATATAATTATCGTCGCATTGAATCATTACGGTACCTGCTATCGAGTGATGGCTAACGAGCACGTTTCACATACCATTTGCCAGCGTAGAGAGTTTTGAGGTTTACAGCATGCCACACCAGTGTATCTGTTTGCCAGATTAAAGACCGAAACGATAAATATTTATATGGTGACAATAATTATGTACGAATGCTAAAGAATTTCCCGGATAGCGAGAAATACAAAGTCGGCCATGTTAAGAAAGAAGATTATAGAATTAATTGCAAATTAACTTCTTCCAGCAAAATAGTTCCATTAGATATTCGAAAGCAATTCGGGAAGTCGTCAACTGACACTGCAGTTGACTGTTTGAAACACATCACAACCAGGGAGCTGAAGTTTTGATTTGGGGGGAACAGGAAATAGTTATAAGAACACAGAACACAATATAAAAGATTTTAAAGGCAAAACAACATAAATAATCAGTTGATTTTCAATCAGGGTTGCTCACCTGAAAATAAACCCCGCAAATCCAAAAAAGCAAAAGCATCAGTCTCATTTCGTTCAGAGTCAATATCAAAAAGTACGAGCAGAATCAGGTATCGAGTTAGATAACCAGTCATATATTCATTCATTTTAGAACGCTAAAACATATTGGTTATGTGTGTATGCACAGCAATATATGGATTTTCACGTCTGTCTATATCCAGGCTTTTTGAAGAAATATTTCCTCACACTTAATACGTAAAGCATAAAAAATATATTCTATAAGTTGGTCTATAAATGTTTAAGTATTAACAGATATTCAGTAAAAAAAACAAAAGAAAATCCGTTCCCTTTATATTCGGCGCCTCCCCGCTTCAAAAAATGCTGGATTGTTTTCAAAATTACTTTAAGCAGGAAAAAAACTTACATATATTAAAAATAGTGATAAAGCGAAACAATTTTCTTTCGCACGTTTTTATGAGAGTCATTTTTTTCTTCTTTTTTTTCCAAACAGACAAACAAATAATTTTTTGCATCAGAATAATTAGAAACGTTCTGAGAATGTTTAGTAAAGCGCTTAGATTTCATTCTTGTTTAACTTTTTTATTTCATTTTTGTGGTTTTGGCTCTAGTCTTTGCACCTTCTATAACGGAAGGAAAAAATCCAAACCTCGCTATTATTATTTACCGATATTCAATACAAGCTATTTGGTTACACAGCCTACCATTCACTTCGATTTATTTGCAGTGTTATATTCAAGAGTCAGGTACATACGAACACACACACAAACACACTCACTCACTCACACATACACACATACACACACACTTATACAAAGTGTGTAAAAAAGAATCGAGATTTTTTGTACTTTCTGACACACCTTGTATTCTGACAAATAATAACGTTCCATTCATTCTTCATTTCTATCTTGGTAAATACAGCTTTAAACTTGGTACTTTTTTACACGCCTTGTATTCTGGAAAAAATAATGAATTGAAGTACAAAAAATATTGCTACAATGTACATACAGAGATTGATTTTTCTCGATTTGTTTAGCCTTACATTTAAATAGGCATTCCCGCCTAATTAATTAATTATTAATCAATTAATTTTCAAAATTAGGTACGACTTCAATTAAGCACATATTCTCCCAAAAATATATATATATATATGAGTGTGTGTGTGTGTGTGTGTGTGTGTGTGTGTGTGTGTGTGTGTGTGTACGTGTGAGAGAGAGAGAGAGAGAGAGAGAGAGAGAGAGAATAACAGAAAAACAAAATTGCAACAACCTGAAAGACGAAACCGGTTTTGACCTGCATACAATATTAGAATGCTAGATATGTATAGATGCTATAATAAAAACTTCAAAGTTTTTAGTCGGAAAGAATGAATCTATTCACCCGAGCAGTCATCACGAACAGGATCCAATGCAAGTTCAATGTCTAAGCGGTGTTTAACAGGTTTGAATTCAGAGTTTTCATCCCGCGAGACCGTCTGACATACCAATTCCTGACTACCGTACTATTTACACATAGCTGGAGGGAGAAGAGTTGGATTAATACCTTTCCTAAGCGTATTAGCGCTATGGGAAAAATAAGTAGCCTCGTTCGGCATTTGAAATAAAATAATATATTGAAAGTTATTATTCACCATTTTTACAACCGTATATGCATACTAGAGTACAGATGTTTGTTAACACCAAATAGGATATACACTGTATTAATATATTAATATATATATATATATATATATATATATATATATATATATATATATATATATATATATTTATTTATTTGTTTATATACGTATTTTGTATTGAAGAAAGGAAAATAACGTGGTCGATTATAGATGTAAGAGTTATATGCATTTGTTGTAGTGTACTATATAATTAAAGGGTGGCTGCCACCATTGGTTTCAAAGCATGATATTAGCCACTTCTCCACGGGACAACGCGCCCATGAAAAACATTACTACGAATTCTTATTGTTATATCTTTAACTATATAGTACTCAATAATATACATATTCATTTATTTAATTATACTATATATGTCTATGTGTGTGTATGATTGTGTCATTATATATATATATATATATATATATATATATATATATATATATATATATATATATAAATTACAACAGTGTACGGTTATGAATATCTCACTTGTTGAGTGGTGGGCCAATATATGTGGTGTTTTGGGGGGAGTGCTCAATATCTGTGAGAGAGCGATTATATAATAATAATAGATAAATATATATTAGTATATATATATATTATATATATATATATATATATATATATATATATATACTCATAAGTGAAGTCCTTCTTTGGACACCAACGCATGGACACACGAGTGTTGGCTGGCCAGCAAAAAATTAAATCCATTTGCTCTGTACGGACACTGGATGTCGTGCTGATGACCTTTAGGAGTGATGACTGATAGGGACGGTTAGTGTGTGTGTGTGTAAGAGAGAGAGAGAGAGAGAGAGAGAGAGAGAATCATGGGAATCCGTGCTTTGTGAATGACTTGATAATGATTCTTTAATGCAGGCTCTTTAACAAGTTGATCTACAACAACATCACTAAAGTGGTAACTTCGATCCTTCTTTGGAACATCCTTTTCACCGACTGAAATAACCTAATTAATATATTATCTACCTATTTGTAGCTAATTTGTGTTATTAGATCCGGTTGTAAACAGACGAAGATTAACGCACTGCCCTCCTCACGCCATCGTTCAGTACATTGTAAGCTTGAACCTAAGTCTTTCAAAATAAATCATTCGAGTTTATTTGGAGATGAACAAAGGGTTCATGAACAGAAATATATCGTGATATTTGTCGATTTTGCACTGGTTGTCTATTACCTTGTCATAATGCTTGACTGGCTTAACCTTGGAACCGAGACAAGATCCAAGCGTTTACTCAACTCATTGCACGACGTATTTTCATATTAATGTTAGTCTCCGTGGGAACAGCGACTCTTTATTCGCAAACGTCCCCACTTTCTCTTGCTTTTTCTTCACATTTGTAGCTGCACACGGTTTAATAAAAATATATCAAATAATATCACAATAAAAAATTTTATCGAAAATGAAGGAACAATCAACAGTGGACTGAATATCGTTTTCTTGGTTAACGGCTTATAGACAGGGGTCATGATTCACAAGTTGTATTGGTTACAAGACAGAGACTAACCAAAGAAAACGTCCCCACAGAAGATGTTTAGGTAAACTTACGCAAAGGCTTCTTTTATTGTGAATAATGAGTGGTTTAAATATTATTATTATTATTATTATTTTCACCCCTTTTGTGTTTTTCATATCAGCGTTAGCTGATGATATTTCACTGGAGCCTGAGTGAAAACAGGTCTCCAGGACTCTTCTGAGTATTCTAGCTGATTGCAGCAGTGCAGAAGTCTGGATGGTCTCAATTCTTCCTCTATTATTATTATTATTATTATTATTATTATTATTATTATTATTATTATTCCTCTAGTCTGTTTTGTGAAATGTTAGGGACCATTACAAGGGCACCAACTATTATTGTTATCACTTTCACCCTCATATCACAGTTTTTTCAATTCCGTGGCAAAGTCCAGGTATTTACTATATCTTCTTTTTCTTTCATCTTCACCCTATAATCTGCTGGAACTGCAAAATCTGCCAGTTGACAATTTCTCTTTTTTATTGTTAATCAATACTAGGTATGGTCTTCTGGCTGGGATAAGGCGATCCGTCTTAATCTCAAAGTCCCAGAGAATTTCATGTGTTTCATTCTCAAGAACAGATTCTGGTTTATGCATATACCATTTTGTTGAATGGTCAAAACTGAGTGTCTATCACAATTCTTAGGACTTTTCTGAGTATTCTAGCCGATTTCAACAATGTTGTTATCTGGATGGTCTCAATTCCTCATTTGATTTCTAGTTCTTCTAGTCTTTTTTCTGGTCTTTTTGGGACTGTTCCAAGTGCACCAACTACTATTGGTATCACTTTCACCCTCACATTACACAGCTTTTTCAATTATCTAGCAAGGTCCAGGTATTTGTCTATGTTTTCGTTTTCTTTCATCTTTACCCAGTGATCTGCTTGAACTGCAAAATCTACCAGTTGGCAAGTTCTCTTTTTCTTGTTAATCAATACTAATCTGGTCTTCTCGCTTGGAAAAGGCGATCCGGTTTAATTTCATAGTTCCAGAGAATGTTACGTGTTTCATTCTCAAGAACATATGCTCGTTTATGCATATACCATTTTAACATGGCACTATGTTTTGTGATCACTTATCGAGATAGTAACTATTGTGGTTAATTGGTGGTCATTAATCCTTCTACAGATGTTAACACAATAGAGGATTTTTTTTATAGTTTTGATAATTAAAAGAATAATATCTTACTTTACCTAGATATTATTTTCGAGATGCTCGTTTTCTTGAAATCTGCTTTTTTTGTATTTATTTTTCAGCGGCTACAATCCAA
>CM042139.1:82648175-82653175 GCA_023376005.1 Doryteuthis pealeii | reverse complement strand
CTCGCTAGGATATACTAAAGCTAATAAGTTAAGAGTGCTCAATACCTAAGTAGAGCAAATAATAAAGATAAACATAATGAGTCAGATAAACCTACTTGGATCTTAGCCCCGAAGTGCACTAAGCGAAACTTTTAGTAGGTTTATCTGAATCATTAGGTTTATCTTTATATATATATATATATATATATATATATATATATTATCTATGTATATATACATTATATATTTATGGATGTACCTATCTATCCATCTATCTATCTATATAGTTGTTGTTGTTTGTTGGTACGTTTCGTACACTAAGGCCGATGGTGTTGTGTCCAAAATAAATAAATGAAGTATCTGTATCTGCGCAAGTGGCTGTTCATGCCTCTCCCTGATTCACAGTCTTTGATGCACTGACTCTACACAAACTGTGATGCTTTTTGGGGCTGCTCTTTTTTTCTCTCTCTTTCCGGCTCTTTGGTGTCGGAGCTACTCTCCTCCCGACCCATCATCTTTGAACCTTGCTTAAAGTTAAGGCACCAGGCCGCCCGATTTTCTAGCTGTATCTCTCTCTCTCTCTCACTCTCTCTCTCTCTCTCTCTCTCTCTATATATATATATATATATATATATATATATATATATACATGTGTGTGTGTGTGTGTGTGTGTGTATATATATATATATATATCATATTTTACATTGATCTACTTTTTAGGGATATTGGATGTTACGAGTAAGACTTGCCTGGAACGATAACTGATAGAGACGGGTGGCAAGAAAACATCATGGAAATCCATGCTGTCAGCATGACACGAATATATATATATATATATATATATATATATATATATATATATATATATATATATATATATATATATATAACCTCTTATATATTGTTAATTCGTTGTTTTTCTAAATCTGTCCATTATCCTTTTATATTTATAAGCAAGAGAGTGACACTCACGAATGATTGATAGATAGATACGTAATTCAGAACACGCATATTAATATATATAAGATAATTAAGAAAATGTGCTCTCATGGTAAAAAATACTTTTTCTCAATTAATATTTAAATAATTCAAACATATTTCTCAATGGATGTCTATCTACGAAGATATTCCAAACCAACTAACACTGAACATGATATGACTTATCCAGGCACAACCGAGCTGCATGGATAAGTATATATCTGTCTACTCGTACGCTGATAAGTTTGTTTTCTTATCAAACATTAGGGTCACTTGTGATGCACTAAACTTAAATGCGAGCTACACTTGTCAGAAACGATATTTTCCCTCAAAGGCTTTTATGTTTTTGGGGGGTTTTTGTTTGTTCTTTTTTTAATCTTTGTTTGAAATCGATGCGTATCTACCCTATCAAAATATACACGCTGTGGCAGAAATACAGCCTACATATTAAACTGTCACCTATGTGGTGCAAGTAAACTTAGGAAAGTGGAAATGGTAACTCTATCAAACTAATGTCTTAGCATTTTTTTTTTCAGATACGATCATTTACGATTATGGACCGGTGCGTTTGTGGTTGAAAGAAATTTGTAAGACTAGTGAAGCTGTAATTGCTACTCAGAAAGCTTTCCAGGAAGATTTCATGTTACGTCGGAATGATGTCGTTCAGGATAGAAAATCGCAACGATTATGGATTCAAAATTCTATCCCGAACAGCATCATTCCGATATAACATGAAATAGACACAAAACACATTATCTAGATGGAGCTACACTTGCCACTTCCCTAAGTTCACTTGCACCATACAGGTGACAGTTTCGAATACGGGATGCATTTCTGCCTCACTCTGTATTCATTTAAAAAATTGGAGTGGTTTCAACTTTAAAATCTTTATTGCCGAACATCAAGCTATTCAGAGGTCATCCCAACGTGTACTCGAGAGTAACAAAAAATGGTTGTTTGGAATTATTTCTTTGTAGAAAAAGACATCATGCGTAAGCGGGGAAGAATAACATCGTATTTTTTTTAATTATTTGATTATATTTTCACTTCGTTTATTTGCATCGTATGAGCGATTAGATTAGTTATCTTCTGCTTCATAGTTCACTAACTGTATGACCTTCACAATGTATCATGAACACAATGATGACTTAATATTTAAAGATTTTTATACTAATTCCTTCCTCTATTTTATGGTTGAATATATTCCTAAGCTGTAAAATATTACAATGTATTTAGTAACCGCTAAGCCCTTGATAACCCTATTAGCCGTTTGGTTTGGTTTAGTTTGGTTTATTTATTTCGGGGAAAATCAACTACTTATGGGTTATTTAATGCCATGTTCCATTGCATTACCTTTTTAAATTAACATTTTTTGTTGTCTATAATCATTTGTTAACACAATGTTATGGTTTCACGTACTCCTAACAAATACAAATAATTTTCAAACATGACTCAGTCGGTAGAGCGTCCGCCTGGGAACCACAAGGTTCCAGGTTCGATACCGGTTCTCGCCAACTCAGCGTATGAGCAGCACAGAGATCAGTGCGGTAAAGTGTGAAGCTGATGGTAGGTGTGGCGCTCCACCTCCGACACTGAAAACCAATCTCCTTGGTCTTGCACTAGTGAAAAAGGGATATACTCCCTCACTGTCTGGCTGATACCGACTTTAGCCCACCCCGACAACTACTTATATTTGACCCATACATGGGATGGGTCGGGTCCTCGTGATGCAACGGCTAACGTGCTGGACTGTGACATCAGAGAAAACGATTTCGATCTCCAGTCGAGCTATAACGTTCACTTTCAGACTAATACATTCGGGAAAGGTATGAAACCCCCATTTCTTCATATATGGGTTAAATAGTACCACTAACGTTCTTCTACAAGGATGGTTTTGGCATTAAATAACCCAAAATGGTTGATATGCTATTAAACAAAGAAGCCAAACCTTGACCAATAGATGGGACACTAACAGGTACTACCAATCAGGGTCAGAGTGGACCTGGGAGTGATAACAGCAAAGGACTGTGTATTATCTCACCCCAATGGACAGGATTCCACAAAAGTTCAATCTTTAAGCAGATCAAATTCAGGGTTTTCCTTCTATTTTTGGATCTTAACCCAATTTATAGAAAATTGTTAGGGTTATATTTATTCATGGTCAATACTATATATATATATATATATATTATATATATATATATATGTGTGTGTGTGTGTGTGGTGTGTGTGTGCATGTGAATATCTGTTCTCTCACTAAAGGTAGATATATATACATAAAGGTTGGTACACATATCGATTTACGGAGGAGATTTTGCCGCCCAAATCCTATTACTTCACCCAGTCAAAAGGTCTGTTCATAAACTGAACTCTGGAAGATTATGATCCCTGATGATAATCACCTGTTTATTGGCTTGTACATACATACATTTACGTATGTGTGTGTGTCTTTGTGTGTATCAGAGAGAGAGGGGGGAAGAGAAGAGAGAGAGAGTGAATGTAGAAACACAACGAGATAGAAACAGAGAGAGCGAGTAGAGGAGAGAGTGTTTGGCTTTGAAAGCGAGTCCTGTTTGTGGGAAGTTGGGAAAGATGGGAGTTATAATGCCAAGCTATTTATGTTTCTTATAGTCTTATTACCGGCTTAACCTAGATGGTTTCTAGGGTACTTTAAACAGAGCAGGAGACAGATTAACACTTATTAAGAAAAATTATATTGGCCACTTTATACAAATGTTCAAGAAATGTAACTCAATATGTGTTGTATACTGGAACATAGAATGTTTTGGTTTACTAATACTAACAAATAAGTACTTCACAGCAGAGTGCTAAGAATTGGTTTTCGTAATGATCTCCGTATGGTTCGGTATTTATCTTAACCCCCACCAGGACAGGATGTGACACAAGGTCTTTTTTAACGTGGGAAGCCAAGCACGAATCGAAGCTCATGCGATGGCTAGTCAAAAATGCGTGGATCCCGTCACCATCCCCTTATGGGGCATCTCAGTCACCGGGCAATAAACCCACCCCATGTCCATTTTTAGACGAAGTACAGGTGCTGCTTGGGAGGGTGCGGTCTCCTGGGATCACGTGAATAATTTGTCACTAAACTGGAAAATGTCTTCATAAGGTTGTCTCGGTGCTCTAAACAGCAGTTAACAAGAAGTCTTGGGCCATTTGATTTACTCTCAGAAAAATGTACGATAACATCTACCTAAGTGATTTCTCAATTTAAAAAAAAATGGGGCTTGATCATTTGTATTGTTTGGATTATTCAGACTATTTTCTTCATCTTTATTGTTATCTACACAACATTTCGGCCGACCAGTTCCCCCCACCCCCACCCCAGATTACGACATGAAGTCTCCCGAGTTCGACAAGAAGGTTCCCGAGATTGAAGAAAAGTTTCTCGAGTTTGAGTAGGTTCCCGTGTCCAGCAAGAAATACCTGAAGAAGGCGAGAGGGCCCGTCAGTTGAAACGTTATATAGATAACAATAAAGATGAGTACATTAGTCCGAATAATCTAAATAATTCAAAGCACCTATATGATTGTCCCGACCGTATTGCCCTTATGGCAACCTCCAAACCCTTTATATCCCAAGCAAATAATGACCAGCCAATTCATATATGCAATGAGGGATTTTTGCGCAGGATTATCACTGGATGTCTTATTATTGTGGTTTTAGCCAGATAATGCAAAACTTGAATAGAAAATATCTACATAAGAATGTATTTCACGTGGCACTAATAAGGTACGAATCCAACTATTCTCCTTCCAGCTATGAGTAAATAATTTGGCAGACTGGACACTTTAGTTTTGGTTAGGCAACCAGTCTAGAAGAAGGAAATCTTTGAATTCAAAGCTGTTTAACTCCGCTTAAAAAAATTGATCTTCAGTCACATCCTGCCCGTGCGGAGGTGTTGTGTAAATACATATGTATGGATGAACAAATTGAGGAATTGTAATGGAAATTAATTTTGATAGAACTGTCATTTCAGACTTTGAATATGCAGTTTTCTGAAAATCTAAACCATTTTATCT
>CM042139.1:82638175-82643175 GCA_023376005.1 Doryteuthis pealeii | reverse complement strand
TTTTAAATCCCTTGCAACGACGGTTAACTCTGCTAGTATATATATATATATATATATATATATATATATATATATATATATACCCCAGATGCTAAAAAACAATCTCCTTGGTCTAGCCTTTATGGAAAAGGGGATAGACTCCCTCGCTGACTGGCTGATACCGACTTTAGGCCGCCCCGTCGACTTTACTTTTTACTTTACTTTATATATATATATATATATATATATATATATATATATATATATATACATATATATAGGTACGTTGGTAAGCATCTATTATTTCTTGATATCTATTGATTTTTATTGTTGCTGCAATCATTATATCCGATTTTGGGGAATAAACTTTGGCATAACGCCATTGCCATCTCTGTGGGTTGGCAATTTTTCCCGATTCTTTTTCGAACAAGATTCTAACCTGAACTCACACTTTTTTTTTTCTTGTTTCTATATAAATATGCATATCTGCGCATGTGCGTGG
This sequence comes from Doryteuthis pealeii, assembly GCA_023376005.1. Classification (NCBI taxonomy): domain Eukaryota; kingdom Metazoa; phylum Mollusca; class Cephalopoda; order Myopsida; family Loliginidae; genus Doryteuthis; species Doryteuthis pealeii. Next base: position 82,642,694 of record CM042139.1, on the reverse strand, counting down.
GCTTGCGTATATATACAGGAACTTTCGTCTTTTTAAAGACCCTGAATAGTAAATTCGTCCCATCGTGGTTTTATGGTTAGCAAGCGACTTGTGACATTGTATCACATCCTACCCATGACGAACGGGTTGGATAACTAGTAAATAACTACCTTGTTAATTTCGAATTTATCACGTAAAAATGACCTTGTGTCAACCGACCTTATGGAAGTCAAAGATTTTTTTTTCTTTGGGACATGGAAACTTAGATTTGATTGATTGATTTTAATGGCATATCAACTCGTCTAGGGTTATTTTATACCTCGGAATTAGGAAATCGTCTAGGTCTATATTCCCATTGTTTTATACGGTTCTTTTACCATTTTTTGTTTCTTGCTACTTTATTATTTTGCACAAAGTCATATTGAATACGAATTTGATGTCTAAGAGGTACTACTAAGAGTTGAACTGGGAGGAATCGCAATGTATGAGTATTCTGAAAATCCCAAGATCTTCAGTACTGGAGCCTCACCATAAAATGGAATTTACTGTCATATCCAGGAAACTTATTGAAATATGGAAATGATGATTAATGTGAACTTCTACAAGTTGATTATAATTTACTGTTCTGCATAGATAGGGACAACTTTATTTGCCTATAGTAGAGAATAGATGGTGCCCCTCTTAATATAATGGATTGTTCTGATTTAATATGAACATTGATGGTGTCCGTCTTTCCAGCGAGACGAGCTAGTAATATGCTACTGTTAACGCATTCTTGTACTGTAAAAGTAAAATCGTCGGGGTGGCCTAAAGTCGGTATCAGTCAGACAGTGAGGGAGTCTACCTCCCTTTCAATAGCGCTAGAGCAAGGAGATTGTTTAGCCATCAGCTCCTCATTTTATAGCACATATTCATGTGCTACTCATACGGTGAGTTTGTGAGGGCCGCTATCGAACCCGAAACCTTGTAGTTTCTAGTCGGACGTTATACCGATTGAGCTAAACCGGTCCCAAGATATATAAAGATTTAAAAATAAACAAATGAAGGTGCTGACCTCAGTGAGAGCCAGGTGAATTGTACTAGACGTTGATATTCATGCCCTGAAACATTTTCAGCTGATTTCAATGTAAAGGAAATACAGTTTATTTTTGCACATAATGTGTAATTGTGCACATACAGTGTAATTGTGCCCATACGAGTGTGGCCCTATAGTAATGCCTTTCGAGATATGTAAAGATATTTAAAAACTACTATAATCTCCTCACTTTACAGCAAAGATTCCTGTGCAACTCATACGCTGAGTTGGTGAGGGCCGGCATCGAACTCGGAATCTTGTGGTTCTTAATCGGACGCTCTACCGTCTGAGCTAAACTGACCCTCATCTTGTACTGTATGTCTAGTTAAAATAAACAATTTCATTTGTAAGTTACGATTCACATTATTATTTCAGTAACCACCCTCAGTAACATTACAATATTACCAAACCCATTCGCAACAGGCAGGATATGACACAGGCTCAGTTTTTCCTGTGTTTATTATGCAGAGTTACATATGGTTTCAATTCAGAGTTTAGGCTAAAGAAACTAGTTTACCCGACTAGATTTTACAGACAATACCTCTCCTAGTCATAGTTAACATGGAATTAATGGCAATACTCTACACTCCCCAAACCTCTAGAATTGAAACCTCACCATCAGATGCAGCTTAACGTCATACTCAGGACATCTGGAAAATTTTAAGAGTATTCTTAAATCGTGTGAGGTCCAACCATTTTTTCTTAAATGTGTCAATTTGATTTTTGGGAAATAATTTATTTTACCAAATAGATTTGTATTACGTCTTCATAGGAGAGTTCTAATACTTATAAGCAAAACTGTTCCTGCTCTTGCTTACTCACTGTTTCTTCTTGTTTCTCTATAAATGTGCATATCTGCGCATCTGCATCCGCATGTGCGTGTGTCAATGTTCAGCTACTTTCGTTTATCTCTTTGCCAATCAAATTTCCCCTGCGGCTGTACCAAATTTTGTTGGTATTTTTACCTGTATGATGGGACATTCCACAGTTCACGATCTCAGAACTCATTCTATTCAAATAATATCCTATTATAATTGTAATCTGAGTCCTCAATTATAATGATCTAACCATCAGTTAGGACCGCAGTGGTGTGAGAACTTCTGTGAACGGTTTAATGTAGGCAAACAATTGAAGAACTTTAACTTTAAATACCTTGAATAGTAAATTCGTTCAGTCGTTGTATAATGCTTAGCAAGCTAGTTTCGCTTGTTTTTTTACTCTTTGTAGCCACCAGGAAAACATAGAAATTGCCAACCAGTCATACTTTTTCCTGAAAAATGTTTCTATACTATCTTCATAGCTAAACTACCTTGAACTTTTATTTTACATTAGAATTTAGACATGTAAGGAGGAAGACACTCCGTATTATCCCAAATCATTTCCATATTGTCATATACTCGTTGGAAACCACGATTGGTTTAGATATGAGCACCTGTCGATAATAATGGTATTCTATTCCAATTAAAGTGGAACATTATGGTATACCATGATGTCTACATTTAATACAGATTTTTCTGTGCTTTGTCCAGATGAATAATGGCTGCTACCAAATTTTCTGCCGCTTGTACAGAGGAATAAATCCAAAACCAGAATTACCTCTACCCACTTCTCTTTTTCCGGCCACGTTGTATATTGATCAGAATGAGTCAAATTCAAAAAATGATTACAACCAGCAAATGTTGTTGTTTTTTTTCAAAGGGACACTTCTATTCAGTTCGCCGTTTTATTCTCCTTTCATTTGACAAATATCTCTCTTCTCTCTCTCTCTCTCTCTCTCTCTCTCTCTCTCTCTCTCTCTCTCTCTCTCTCTCTCTCTCTCTCTCTCTCTCTCTCATCATTTACTTACTCTTTTTTAATGCTAATTTTAATTAAGTGAGTTTGATCCTCGCTGGATGCACTATACCGTGGCAAACTGGTTGGGTAATTTGATGAAATATAATTTGTTTTTCCAAAAAGAGTTTTTATCATATCTTCATAGGAGAGTCCTTATACTTATATCTTTCTTGAAAGCAAAACTATTGAAGTTTAACTACTTTTACTGTCCTTTCCTTTTTCACCAGTCTCTTTCCGAAGTTAAGTTCTCTTGTAAATTTCCTCTTAGCGTTTGTTAAGAGATATACATTTATTTTCTTTCTTTCCCCACCTTTTTTTTATTTGACGAGGTGGTGGGTACGTATCTAACACCCATCATCGTCTGCTTTTACATCCGGGCACGGAACAGGCATCACTCTAATTACTTCTGCAACTAAACATTTCAAGTTCTAGTTGAGTCTACATTTTTACACCTGAGATCATTGCCTTCAACGTGTTCCTGAACTTCTTGATCACACCTTATGAGCTGATGTGTCTTCAGGTATGATAAGGACACAAAAATATGTACTCATTTATATATATATATATATATATATATATATATATATATATATATATATATATTATATATATATATAATAAGTATCAAGAGAGAAAAATCGATTCTGATTAGTCCAATATAATAGACTCATACTTTTCTTTTATCACAACGTCGACGTGTTCAGTCGAATTAATTTACTTAAGCCCGTCTAGCTCTTTAGTAGGAATAGAACTTTAAACGTATAAACACAAAATGTAGACAAATTAGGTCCGTATTAGTCAAAGTAACTTTTAATTATCAGAAGTTACAAAAGAAAATGATATATTCGTATGAAAGACAACTTAAGACATTATAACAAAGAAAGGTTTGCTTTGAGTCAGGTAAACAGGAAATTATATATTGAGAAGCATCAGTGAACAAGAGGAATAAACATAACAAAGTAATGGAATAATTGTGCATTGCTTAAATATCACAATAAGGAAATATTTGTTCAGGATGAGATAGAAGTTTAATATACATTCTTATTCGTACAATTACGACCCAAGTAAGCTGTGTGGAGGCTCATGGTGTAATAGTTACCGTCGTAGAAAATTTACATGGTGATTTCAAATACTCCTCAGTTTTTTTGCAATTCTCTAGCGAGGTCTATGTATTTGTCTATCTTTTCGTTTTCTCCCTGTGATCTGCTGGAATCGCAAAATCTACCAGTTGACAAGTTCTCCGTTTTTTGTTAATCAATACGAAGTCTGGTCTTCTGGCTGGGATAAGGTGATCCGTCTTTATCTCAAAGTCCCAGCGAATTTTATGCGTTTCATTTCCATGAGCAGATTCTGGTTTATTCATATACCATTTTTTTTGTATGGTTAAAATTTAGTTTTTTGCATAATTCCCAGTGGATCACCTTTTCAAACCATTTGTGTCTAGCTTTGTATTCTTGATGAGCAAGTTTGTTGAATTCGCTTAATACGTGGTTTATTGTCTCATTTCCGTCCATAGTTATTATTATTATTATTATTATTATTATTATTATTATTATTATTCGGTTTACCTCAGTCGATAGTGCATCTGACTCGGAATCACAATGTTCCGGGTTCAATGCCGGCGCTTGCCAA
>CM042139.1:82625675-82633175 GCA_023376005.1 Doryteuthis pealeii | reverse complement strand
GTTCGAGTTTATTAGGCACTTCACATCCTTTTGATCGACCTTTGCAAATATTGGTCCTGCTCAAAAACAATGCCCCATAAAAAGTTATCTTGTAATGTCATATCGTTGAATTGACAGTTCCATTTGAAGAAAATCTTGACTGGGCACATCAGCGTAAGTTGGAAAAATATGAAGACCTACGTGAACAATGTGTCAGAAACGGATGGATAACAGATGTATTTCCTATCGAAGTCGGATGCCGGGGGTTTATTACCAACTTAACCTTGACATTCTTGTCTAAACTTGGACTTTCTCCATCAGACAAGAAGAAAAGAAAAAAGATCCAAGATAAAGCTCTAACCGCATCAGCGTGGATATGGCAATCCTACATTGTGACATCAAAGCGACAAAGTCTGGTGGTATTGTGAGATACTGCTGGGGCGCTCTGGTTTAGTGGTAATGATGTTTCGGCCCCGAAACCATGCCTGAACCCAGAGTCATCATCTGATGAAGGCTTTGTTGGTTGCAATGCTACTGTGTAAATAGCAGTCAGTGTATGAAGATTTTTTTTAAAATGATATAAGAATATCTTAACTATATCATATGTATTTAATTACAAAACGAAATTAGATACATTAAGGAAACAGAAATAAAAAAAATAAAGGAAATATTACTCATATGTAATACACGTTCATTTAAGAAAAATACGGAGTCGCTTAAAACACACAGTGTCCACCGTGCCTATCTATGTTTGTAAGTCCTGGTCCCAGCAACACGCTACCTCTCTTTATATTAAACTAGAAGCAGCTACTCAACATTGCCTGGGTAGAGGGTGGCGATAATAAAAAGTTAGTCTCACAGATCTATTGATTGTTTTGTTCTTCCATAATTAATCTCTGTTTTAATCACAAAAGCAATCAATGCCTTTCCCTTCTCTTACTATTCAAATCCTATTTTTTTTAAATATCTTCCCAGATATAAATGAAATGTTCATTATTTTTGCACAAAAGGCAAGCCCCGGTGCTAGTGAATATGCATATATATTTACTTTGTCATCAACTGTGTTATTTTCGTAGTTTTCTCTGGACATACATACATATATACATACACACAGTTATTTCTTCTTGTTAATCGATTTCTTTTAAGATTTATCCCCGAGATTTTTGCTCATATTCATTAAGATAAAACCAAAGAATTAGAAATTAATAATACCAAGCACATATTTATCAAAATCAAATTTTTAATATCAATATGCAAATTAGCTTTCCCGTTCACATGTCGGGATCAACGCATTTTTTGCACCCGCCACCCATGAGCTTCGGTTCGTGGGTGGTCCCACATTAATAGGGCCTTGTGCCTAACCCGTACACGTGGGGTACTTGGTAAATATCAAGTATGTAGATATGGTCAACAGTATTAACAATGTAAACCAATTTTATTAATAATTGCGGTTTAAATAAAACAAAAACCATGGAGTATGTTACGTTAATAACTAAAGTAATTGTGACTTGAGCAGTGATATAGTTTCGGTTATAGACAGACAAACAAACAATCTCCATTATAATAAGATATAATATTTTAATTACATAAAAACTTAAATACTTGCATCCGGATGGTGCATATATTTGCTAGTTTATGTAAGGATTTCAGTCGTCACTGATTGTTTGGAAAAGATGCAATTTATATTGAACATTGTAGAAAGCAATTTGCATAAATGTCAATCATGTTGGTGAGTCAGCATCTTTGAAATCCAAAAATCCTAGCAAAAATGAATACTGTCAGTGACATGTTGGCTAGAGAGACAACTTAAATATAGATGAGAGCAAAATAACTATAATTATCTTGGAGTGAATAAACGACAAAAATCAAATGACATATTTACCCGTGTACGAGAGACACCTAGATTTTGTTTTTCCCAAGAAATAACCAATTTAATTTATGCCTTGTGCAGAGCTAACTCCCAGTTTATGAGTCGATTGGAACAATTAGACGAATAAAGGGTCCTATTTAGTGTCATATAAAATATATTTCAGGAATAGAGTAACATTCCAGTCTGCTATAACTGTACTTCAGAGATTCGCTTCCGGTTTTTGTCTGTAACAATATATATAATAATGAATAAAAAAACGCATATCGTTACGGTTATCGTTGTATAAAATGACCCAATAGGTCCAAGTGCAAATCCTGGACAAAGCTGTTTGTCTGTTACTTTAGGGTAATGCCCTTTAAAAATAGTTCGTACTTTTAATATAAGATCCTCTTAGATATTGCTTGTATATGTTATTTCACTAAAAAAATATTTACATTTTTAAAATAATTCCTTTCACGATTACTTGATTCAACGTTCTATTACTCCCCTTCCATCTCTCTTACTTAAAGGTTGTCTCTTTCCTCCTCTAATGTAAAGATGGCTCGAGAGGTTCAATTATTGATTTTTTAAATTCAATTAGCCAGTCCTGTTTCTGAATATTAGCTTAATTCGCGTGTTAAGTTTCATCAGGATCAGATCACTGGCGTAGGCACCAAACTGATTGTACACAGGCAGACAGAAATTGCCATTTATGTCGTAGATGATATCAATTTTTTGTAAACACACTGTATTTTAGGAGTGTACTGGACACCTTAATGATAAATCAATTTGATACTTGTGCCGAATCTTTAAAGATGCGGACAAAATAAAACATTGAACAGGAATCGAGATGCTCAAAATTTGTCAGAGAATCCTGTAAATGCGGCGATACCAAAATTAAATGATATTGATATCGATTTGTGAAGAAAACTGCTCGCCAGTGCTATTATACCGGTAACAAAATATTCCAATTCTAAATATACATTGCCAATATTAGGTTTCTTAAATCGTTTACGGTATGGTTCTGAAAGATCCCAGATTTACATAATTAGTTGACGTCGCTGTTATCAGAACCAGCAGCTTCTGTGAGGTTTTATGATTACATTATAAAATAGAGAAGGCAATCATGATTTAGTGACAGTATGTGCGGCTGGAATGTATGACATAAGTCGATGAGAGTACGATTTTGCGTATTTATCTATATATTCTCAGTAGATCATATACATTATATACAGTATTTATGAGGTAATTATAGCATTCTAAAAGTACATTAGAGTCAGTAACTTACTGGCTATGACTGGTCTAGTATTCATAGCAATAGGGAAATGATGTTCAATGTAAACTTCTACAAAATGACTATAATAGACTATCTTGGAGGTGCGTGGTGTAATGGTTAGAGTCATAGGAAATGGACTCGTCGACCAGAGTTCAAATCCTGGACGAGGCTGTTTTCATTTCACATAGCGCTAATACCCTTGTGAAAGGTGTACATATATATATATATATATAGAGAGAGATGCCAATGCATACGCGTCCTGCGTCCCTGATGCACAAAAATCAAAAAGGACGCAGCAAAATTATATCCATGCGTACCAGTGTTTTTCTTTTTTCTTCACTCATAATTTCAAGCTAACTGTAAATACATTTCAATGTTTTCTTGGAAAGAATTGCACAAGATAGGTTACAAGTTAGGAGGTAGACGGCTTTAGTTATTTCCCCAAGTCATAAATAAAAACCCTACAATCAATTGAGAAAATTTAGTTGGGAGCCATGAATTTTTTCTGGGCCACATTAACATTAAATATGTGCGTCTCTAAATTAAAAAGCTATCTGTACCACTATATATATATATATATATATATATATAATATATATATATTATATATATATATATATATTCGTAGTAAGGATCTTTCCACGTGTGGTTTAACCAAGCTGATGCAGGTAGACCATAAGGAGAGCTCAATGTGTCTAATACCAGTGAGTAGAAGGACAGAGCAAGATATTCAATAAATGAAGGAAAAAAACTCTAAACTTGCTTCATTACAATAATTTATTTCAACTGTATTAATATGGCATCTTCAGGTTCTTGTGATTACCTGAAGATGCCGTATTAATACAGTTGAAATTATTGTAATGAAGCAAATTTAGAGTTTTTTCTTCATTTACTATATATATATATATATATATATATATATATATATATAATATATATATTAAAAAGCTATCAGCACCACTGTATATATATATATATATATATATATATATATATATATATATACATATATATATATATATATATAAAAATGCTATCAGCACCACTTTTTATATATACTAGCAAATATATGCACCCTCCGGGTGCAAGTATTTAAGTTTTAATGTAATGAAATATCGTATTAAATTAGAGGCAGACAAAAGGATATGTAACAGAGTGAGGGTATAATAGAAAAATAGAAATGAAACTTACTCTTCCATCACTCCCTTCTTTCATTGCTGAATTTTACTTATTTAACTATCTTAGTTAAATTAGGAAATAAAGAATAAAATGACAGTTATTTTTTCTTGTTAATGGATTTCATTTAAGATTCATTGAAGAGATTTTTGCTTATATTCATTAAAATAAAACCAAACAGTTATAAATCAATGATACTAAGCACATATTTAATAAAATCACATTTTTAATATCAATATGCAAATTAGCCTTCCCATTCACACTGCAAACCGCTATTTTTTGTATATATAAATACAATTGCATGTTATTTGTATGTAGATATGGACAACACTAATAATAAGGTGAAGAAATTTTATTAATAATTGAGGTTTAAATATAAATAAAACCATGGAGAATGTGATGTAAATTACGAAGGGAATTGTGACTTGAGTAGTAATATAGTTTCGGTTACAGACAGAAAAACACACAATCTCCATTATAATAAGATATATATATATATACATATATATATATATATATATATGTGTGTGTGTATGTGTGTGTGTGTATTGCAAATCATTAAGAATCATATTTTAAAGAAAAACGTTCAGTATCATTCTTGATTAGAATTTGGTCTGAAAGAGTAAAACTAAAGGAGAAAAATTGCTCCAAATATCGATATTTGACTATTTTACCAAGCACTTAATAGTTCTTATTTTTTTCGGTATTGATATAAATAGCGACCAATATGCCACGCCAATGGGAAGTGCGACTGACCGAGATCGATTCTTCTAAATATAGATCTCATTAACAGACGCTCTGGAATTACGTCAAATCGCAGGGAAATACAAAGACATGAATTGCAGATCTCTCATGAAATATTCAACAAAACTACAAGTATAATAATTTCGCCACAACTTGATTGGAAAACACGACCTTTTTCAAAACTGATAGCAATCCCAACTGACAAATAAGCGAAGCGGACAATATTCATAGAATACAGGGTAACATCCTTGTAAAATCTATGATTTCTCCCGTGGAGAATAAAAATTGTAAATTTAAAATGATGACACAATCTTTTTTTTTAAATCCTCAGGAGATTATTTCTAACTGGTTTAAATATAGGAAATGAATGCTTGAAGAACGAACATACAAAGTCACTAATTTTGAATGCAGAGAGTAGATTGAACTCGGTATTCACGAGGGCCAGTCCGGTGAGGCTTAGAATACGCTGATTGTACGCCTTTGCCTAAGGTTAAGACCTCCTCCCTACAAAAAACTGTGTCCTGAGTATGATATTCAACCGCATCATTATCAATAATTGAAATCATATACCTGTGAGCAATTAAATGACTATTATTAGAGAAATAATTGCTTGAAAGTATATAAAGAAAAAGCCGAAGGGGTGGCCTAAAGTCGGTATCATCCAGACAGCGAAAGAGTCTATCCCCCTTTCACTAGTGCTAGAACAAGGAGATTATTTCTTCGTATGAGGTGGTGTGACACACCTACCATCAGCTCCTTACTTTACCGCACAGATCCCTGTGCTACTACTACCCTGAGTTGGCGGGGCCTGTATCAAACCAGGAACCTTGTGGTTCCTAGTCGGACACTCTACCGACTGAGAATTATTAGTATTAGATAGGAATACTTTAAACCGTATAATTGTGTACAAATGATGTGTATTAGATAGAAATGTTTGATATCATATAACTGTGTGCAAAAAAATCATATGATGCAACTACACAAAAAGTATACATATAAACGTAAAATACGCGCAATTTCCTTACCTCTAGGCACAAAATATCCGTAAACGGGTTGACATGCCGCTAAAATTAATCAATATTCTCGATCAGAAAGACAAGCTCGTCAAAAATTTCGACAAAAAGTCTAAAATTTGGTAAACTTTCCATTAGATTCAGGTATTTACAGTTTGGACTTTTTTGTTGTGTAATGGTTATCGTCGCAGTTAGAAATGGATGCGGCGAATCGAGTTCAAATCTTGGATGAGACTGTTTGCATTTCACATAGCGCTAATACCCCTGAAAAATGTATGAATCCAACGGTTCTCCCTCCAGCTATGGGTAAATAGTAGCGCGGACGGGGCTCTTTACTTTTGGTTTGACAACCAGCGTAGGAGGAGGAAAACTAAATTAAAACCAGCTAAACTCTGCTTAAGAAATTGACCTTCTGTTACACCCTGCTCGTGTGGAGAGGTTGGGTAAATAGACACACTGTTTCTTAGTGGTCACCCGTCTAAGTACAGAACAAGCATATCTGTACTTAACTTTACTTAATCGTAATGTGTTAATTTTTCCGATTTTCTTTCTTTTATTCTTTAGTTTTGTCTGAGTCTGTAAAGCGTCCGACTAGGAACCGCAAGGTTCCAGGTTCGATACAGGCCTCGCCAACTCAGTGTATGAGTAGCACGGGGATCTGTGCAGTAAAGTGAGGAGCTGATGTTAAGTGTGGCGCTCAACCTCAGACGCCAATACAATCTCTTTGGTCTAGCGCAAGTGAAAAGGAGATAGACCCCCTCGCGGTCTGGCTGATACCTACTTTAGGCCACCCCGACGACTTTACATTTTAGCTCTTAAAGAAGCTAAGGTATTAATGCAGTAAGGGAAATATTGAATTGGCTTTAGATTTTTTTTCGTTGCTGTTTTAGGAAGTGGCAGCCAGTGCTTTGTGGGTGGCGACTCTTTGCTCATGGTTATCGTGGTGGGTAGTGGTGAAATGTTGATTGTCTTCAACTGTCACCCGTTAAAATGATCCCGATCATATTTCGAGATACCCAGTATAGCAAAGTAAGAGAATAACTCGCGGACTGTAAACGCAGCCCGGCAGTAAATATCACGTAAAAACATCCACACTTTTCTCTTGTTTCCACTTTGCTTTTTTCTCTTCCATTAATCCACACCGGTTAGAGATAAAGCGACGATTCACCGTTTGTAAGTGAATAAAACAAACGGAGTAAAAGTGCCGTCTACTGGACGTATTTCACTTTATTTCTCTTTCGCGCTTAGTGGTATTATTGATGAAAGTTATACTGCGGACAGGAGAATGAAAGTTCTCACACTGGTTTAATGTTTTGCTAAAGCTCATCTGAAACCAAGCACGTTCGACGCTTCTATCTTCAATGTAACACTAACTATTCTTTTAGCCTTAAACATTATTTACATTTGAATTCTTTCTTTTCTTTATTTTTGTTCTTCCCACCGTTTTTACGGTTCTTGTTTTT
>CM042139.1:82598175-82620675 GCA_023376005.1 Doryteuthis pealeii | reverse complement strand
TTGCATTATATATCTAGAGAGAGAGAGAGAGAGAGAGAGAGAGAGAGAGAGAGAGCGACAGGCAGACAAACAGAGATAGTAGAAAGAGAAGAAAAAAGGAGAAACATTTGTAGGTTAACGGTTGTGTATGTTTGTCAATGTTTTTATTTGTGTGTCCGTGAGTGTGTGTTTGTGTGTATGTACGAATGATACCCACAACCTTTCAATCGAATTTACGCATACACACAGACACACACATATATCTACACAAAGACACACACACATATATGTGTACACACACACACATACAACACATATATATATATATATATATATATATATATATATATATATATATAAAATGGAGAAGTTGACTTACCGGTGAATTTGGTCACGATGGTTAGTGAGTGTGAAATTCAGGTGGGTAAGTCAGCGATATAACAAATACAAAGTGCTCAATACTAAATAGTGCAAATTTATTATGAAATGGGTACAAGAGATATCTCTTGTACCCATTTCATAATATATATATATATATATATATATATATATATATATATATATATATATGAGAGAGAGAGAGAGAGAGAAATAGAGAAATGAGAAATGGAGAAAGAAGGAGAGAAGTAAACAGGCAAAGAAACATGGTCAGAGAGATAGATAGATATATAGATAGATAGAGAGAGAGAGAGAGAGAGAGAGAGAGAGAGAGAGAGAGAGAGAGATAGGGGTAGAGATAGGGGGATGTATTAAGGTAACGGCTGTCAGCAGGGAAAATGAAATTGGCTATCCGAGTTTGAATTTTGGTTAGAACATCATATGACCATCCAAAGAATTGCCACATGTTATAACCATTGCCTCATAACTAATGCACCACCTACACTCTAAATACCTCATACCCCCACAGGCAAGAAAATGAGGGCATAGAAAACGACAATAATCATGAACAAAATAGGTGGGTGGTTGACGTAATAACTATTGACACGAAATATGGAATCGACAAATAGAGTTCAAATTCCACCTAAAGCCGTCTGCGTTCACATTGCACAAATGCCCTTGGGAAGTTTCCCCTGGGAAACTTCCCTTGGGAAAAACATGAATTTGACTTTTATTCTTCCAGCTAGGAACAAAGTAACAGAGTAGAATAATATCTCTAAATTTGTTAAGGGAAGCCGTCAAAAAGAAAGACAATACTACATTGAAGCCTCCCCTGCCAACACGTCATTGGACAGCGTGGCAGGGTAATTCCTGTTATTCACTATGTCTTACAGGCATTGGAGAATGACTGACTTTGGCAATGGACTGAGAAAAGAGTTCGTTGGGTGCAGGATTCTTGAAAAAAATTGAATAAAAATATTGCTAAAAGCTAACAAGATATTTACATGTACACATCTTTAAAAGATTATGTGCCAACATCTTTTACACATGTTGATGTGGTAATGGACAATCTAAAATGTAGTGAAAATCGGATATACACATACATCAAGATGTCTATTCTGGTGTGTGCTTATATATATATATATATATATATATATATATATATATATATATATATGTATCTTATATTAGGCAAAATAAAGTGCATATATGTCTGTATATATATAAATCTATAAGTGTGCATGAACATAAGTATGCATTGTGAATGTACAGGAGATATTGATGATGCCAAATAGAATTATCCCTCATTACCAGTCAATTGGATACTTTTATATATATATATATATATATATATATATATATATATATATATATATAGTGTTCTTTTATCTATGTTTTTATTAAATTTGGAGAATCTACTATAATCTTTTTATGAAGGTGATGTAAGTTAAATGTGTTAGTTATTAAAGATATTTACTATGTTGTATCCGACTTTGAATGCTATTTTATTAATGTTAGGTTTTTTATTTTTATTTTTATGCATATTGCTTAGTGTGGCAAATCTATGTTTGGCCCATTTGTAAACATAAAGTGTGCACCTCCGTACACATCACACATTCTTCTGTGAATTTAACTAGTTTTAGTGCCGGTTTAGCTCAGTCGATAGCGTGTTTGGCTAGGAATCACAAGGTTCTTGGTTCGATACCGGTCCTCGCCAACTCAGCGTATGAGTAGCACGGTCAAGTGATGAGCTAATGGTAGGAGTGGCGCTCCACCTTAGATGCTGAAATAATCTCCTTGGTCTAGCTAGGATAGACTCCCTCGCTGTTTGGTTGATACCGACATTAGGTCGCCCCGTCGACTTTCTTAATCACCAAAGTTTGATGACGGATTTTTGTTCAAGCCTGGAGCACTCTGTTTGATTTCACGCCATTTTTAATAGCCTCAAAATGAATATTTTTGGAACGATTAAAATAATTTGTGCTATAAACCAATTCCAAACAATGCATATTTTACATTTATGGAAAAATATACTGAATTTTTTTTTTTTTCAAAAGTATTCCCCTTATTTATTAAATAACCCTCGTATGTAAAGATACGAAAGTATATTGCTGCTGTTTTTGGTTTCGTAACATCATTTTCTATCTAGAATGGGCTGGATTAGATATTGTCCTTGGCGTGGTTTAGTAAGTTAATAACAAGCCAAGGTCACTTTTTATTGTATTCGACAGAATATTACAACAACCAAATTTACGGTATTCTGACGTAAACCATGCTCTAATCACACACAAACATGCACACGCACACATGCACACAAACACAGCCACACACACACACACAGGTATGTATGTGCGTCTTTGTGTGTATCGAATACACATTCAATTATATAACAAGTATGTGACATTTCTTTTATCGGGAATAACAAACTAATTCATTATATATATATAACAAACTACATCATTATATATATATATACACACACACACACACACACACATATATATATATATATATATATATATATATATATATATAGAGAGAGAGAGAGAGAGAGAGAGAGAGAGAGAGAAGGGGGAGATGTCTGGCTTATACCTACTTTAGGCCTCTCCGACGACTTTATTTTTTTTACTTATATATATATATATATATATATATATATAAATATTTTGTTTTCGAAGATTTGTTTTTGCTAGAAGTTTTGGAGAATTCAACTCACTCGTAATGGTATGTTAGTCTAGCTTGCTACCCATTAAATCATGTGTGACGCCATAGACAGAAAGATCTTTATCTATGCACATATATTTGCTCATGTTTACATAAGGACAGACAGGTAAAAGTATATTCCCATTTCTCTGTGTATAGAGAAAATATAGATCTATATATCCCTTTTCCCCCCATGCCTCCACACACATTATATATATATATATATATATATATATATATATATATATATATATATAATATATATATATATATATATATAGAGAGAGAGAGAGGGGGAAAGAGAAAGAAAGTGAAGGAGAAACCTTAGATTTGGAAGGGTGCTCAAAAATATTTACGTAGACAAAACAATTACTATGACTGTCTTTTGTTTGTTTGATTTTCTGAGTTCTTCGTCAGCTAACAATTTCCCTAATGTATATTTTCTTGGTGCTGACGTATGTTTTCATCCTTGATACAGAGCACATGAGACATTTGAAGCGGATTAGATTCCACTTCAAAATCCCCAGTTTACCATCAATATTTACCAGCTCTCTTTGAGAGGTTTGCTTTTTATTGAAAGCCTCCTAACCCACTTTTGAGCAGTACAGTTCACAATATTTTCTTTACATTATACAAGCTTTTACTATTGATTTATTTTCAAATTCATTTTTTTCGTTACCGCTGTAGGTATACGCGTGTGAAGGTGATCTGGTAAAAAATTATGTCTATGTGGTTGTATAAACATAAAAATTTTTGACAGTGATGAAACAGTTAATTTCATAATGAATGAATCTAGCAAACTCATATATATATATATATATATATATATATATATATATATATATATATATATATATATATTATAAGTTAAGAGAAAGGAAATGTAAGTATAGATAAAAGGATATGAAAACACGCAATGCTGTTAAAATGAAAATATGATATAAAATATTTTAATTTTAACAGCATTGTGTGTTTTCATATCCTTTGATTATATATTATATATATATATATATATATATATATATATATATATATTATATATATATATATATATATATATATATATATATATATATATATATATATATATATATATATATATATATATATACACTAACCTCTCCGCACGAGAAAGATGTAATACAAGGTCAATTTCTTAAGCGGAGTTTAACAGGTTTGAACTCAGAATTCAGTCCCGAGGACTGGTTGCCTAACCAAGATTAAAGGGCCCACCTTTCCTGATATTTACCCATTGCTGGATTGAAAATAGTTGTATTTATAGCTTTGTCAAGTGTATTAGGGCAATGTAAAATGAAAATAGCCACGTCCAGGATTTGGAGATGTTTCGCTGGGTCCATTTCCTAAGACGGTAACCATTGCGCCACGCACCTGTCCAGAAATATAAGACTAAGCACGACTGAGTGGGGAAAGGGGTTCTACTCGAAATTGTGCAAGATATTAAATTTGGCAAGGCTCATAAATGATATATAGACGAATCAGAATTTGTCCCAGAAAGTGAGACCTATAACATTATGTCTGATTTTGAGACACAAATAGATCGCCCAATCAAGACCAGCATGACAGAACCAGTATCAAGTATCAAGAAGAAAATAACTTTTCATCAATTGGATTTTGCTGTTACTGTGAACCACAGAGTGGGAATAAAAGAAAGCAAAAAGATATATAAATACTTGGATCTTGCCAGAGAGATGAAAAGGCTGTCGAAACTGAAGGAGGTGGTGAACCATTTGTAGTTGGTGTGCTTCAAACGATCTACAAGGGCACGGAAAGGAGACTGGGGGAGTTAGAGATCACGAAAGGGATCGACACTGTCCAGACCACAGCACTGTTAAAATCAGCTACAATACTCAGAAGATTCCTGGAGAGTAAAAAAAAAAATACACCAGATAAAACTGGTGTGAAAAACCCTCAAAGATAATAATAATAATAATAATAATAATAATAATAATAATAATAATTCATTAACCAGAATCTGTTCTTTAGAAGGAAACGCATAAACTTCTCTGCGAATTTGAGATAAAGACGAATCGCCTTATCCCAGTCACAAGACCAGGCCTAGTATTGATTAACAAAAAAGAGAACTTGTCAACTGGTAGATTTTGCAGTTCCAGCAGATCACAGGGTGAAGATGAAAAAAAACGAAAAGATATACAAATACCTAGACCTCGCTAGGAATTGTAAAAACTGAGGAATATGAGGGTGAAAGTGATACCAATAGTAGTTGGGGCACGTGGAACGGTCTCCAAATGCTTATAAAAAGATTGAAGGATCTGGAAAACAGAGGAAGATTTGAAACCATCCAACTACTACATTGTTGCAATTGGCTTGAATACTCAGAATAGTCCTGGAGAGCTAGGGAGACTTGTTGTCACTCAAACTCTAGTGAAAAGTTGGTGTGAAATAATAATAATAATAATAATAATAAGAAGAAGAGAAGAAGAAGAAGAAGAAGAAGAAGAAAAACAACAACAACAACAGCAGCAGCAGCAACAGCAGCAGCATCAGCAACAACCTGATACAAAATAAAAATGCGAAAAAACCTTACGAGAATAAAAACTGTATATATGTTGACCTATCTTCCTGTGGTCTACACAATCATTTACTGAGAATTATAAGGACTGAATTTGACAAGAAGAGCATCCTTCCTCTGTAGTGAAAGCGTTAATTAAAATCTATTGCCGTAAGGTCTTGAATCAAAGAACATCTGCATCCGATTCCAGCCTACGATGTCTGCCATTATATGAGTAAATGGCACATTTATATTTTAGAAGTACATAGCGAACTACCAGCACGAAAATGAAAAAAAAACCTCTTCCCTCACAGAAAAATGCAGATCCTGCTACCGATTTTAACTTACCATATATTCTCGTATATATGGGGCCGAGTGTTGTAATGGTTACTGTTTTAGAATATGGAGACGGTGCGACTATTTTAAATACATGACGAAGCTGTTTACATGCCAATCCAGAAAATTACAGAATTATATGCAAGAAATTTCCAGGAAGTTAAAGTATACGAACTTCCTTTTTATGAAATATATATATATATATATATATATATATATATATATATATATATATATATATATATATATATATATAGTAGTTTTTAGAGGGAGTTCAAAGGAATAAAAAAAGGAAAATAAAAAAATACGAACGAGTGGAAAAATTTTGATTGTCGCAAAAAAGAAAAAAAAAACGAATGTGTTGAGATATTTGGTCAGAATTATCATGAAGGTCCTTTTGGTAAAACCTGGGTAGTTAATTTCTGCCATTGATTCTATCACCCTTCTCTCTCTCTCTCTCTGTCTCTCTGTCTGTCTGTCTGTCTGTCTCTCTCTCTCTCTCTCTCTCTCTATATATATATATATATATATATATATATATATATATATACACTGAAGAGTAGTTGTAATACTGTCTGAGTTATCAATTTTGTATTCTTGGAATATAATATTTATAAACGTTTTTATATATCAGAGTTTTTATAATATTGCTAATAAGAGATTATTTAGGACTATCATTTTCCTAGTTTTTTCAATGTAAATTCCTCGTCGATATAGTTTCCAGCCTTCATTAGGTTAATATCCCATTAAAATATTATAGGCTTTAGCTGAGAAAGTTTAATTCTTTTTAGGTATTTGCGGGAAAGGTGATACTACACAAATGTTTATTTCTCTCTCTCTCTCTCTCTCTCTCTCTCTCTCTCTCTCTCTCTCTCTCTCTCTCTCTCTCTCTCTCTGTGTGTGTGTGTGTGTGTGTGTGTGTGTTTTGGCGCTTTCAAATATTCGGTGTGATTGGTGTAGAAATTTTAATTTCTTTTTGGTATCTGTGAGAAAAGTGATAGTAGACTAATGCTTATTTTCAATGCAACAAACCTCAATTTTATTGGTGTATACATTTGTGCTTGTATATGTGTGAGAGTGTGTACGTGTGTGTGTGTGTGTGTGTTTCGTGTGTGTGTGTTCGTGTGTGTGTGTGTGTGTGTGTGTGTGTGTTTCGTGTATGTGTGTGTGTGTGTTTTCAAAGTTTGAAAAAATTGATAGTACACAAATGCTTATTTTTAAATCAACAAACCTCAATTTAATTGGTATATACACGTGTGCTTGTATACCTGGGAGAGTGTTCACGTGTGTGTATCTGTACTCGTCAGTGTGTGTGTGTGTGTGTGTGTGTGTGTGTGTGTGTGTGTGTGTGAGTGTGATTTCAAAATGTTGGTGCTATTGGTGCAGTTGGAAGCAACTTGTGAGATGGCATTGGCAACAAAGTTCACACGTCCGTTATGGCCGCTAATATGACTTGAACACTGACACGATCGGAAGGGGCATGTATTCAATACACTCGACTTCCTGTCCCATCCTATTGAACCCGGTTGAACAACAATAGGGGGTGGGGTGGGTTATATTAGGGCTATATAATCTCCGTTATTCTTTGAATCACTGCCTGATTTAGTTCACGCCCTTTCTTTATCAAGAGGAAATATTTGGAAGTTCTTTCTCACCATATGAGCACGTAACACCTGATATTAACGAAATCAACGATCTCCTCATCCATATCTGATATTTTGGAAAGATTATAATTTTTTAAAATTGTCGACTAATTAGTTTCCCTATTCAATGACTATTTGAGGATTTTGTTTTTGTTTCACAATGTTGTGTCGGTGTATTCTTCAGGTTTCTAAGATGCATGCAAGTCTCGTAACTTTGAATGCTGGAATATACAATCTTGGAGTAACAGTAGATGATGTAAGAAGTTTATTATTAGCAGGTATAAGGAAGTTACGAGTTCATTTCCTTGGGGAGAATTCAATATATGAAAAAACAAATCAACGAATAATACAATATTCTACTAATTATCTGAGTTCATTGCGGAAAACGATTTCATAGCAATTATTTGGGGTTTTTTTTAAGTAACAAAACAGTTTTTTCTCACAGAAAGCTATGAACATCTAAAAAGGTTTATAATGCATTTAATAGTGAGCCCGTAGTTTTGTAGCTCTGCAGATAATAGAATACATATTCAATGTCATTACTCCCAGGTCGACTCTGACCCGGAATGGTAGTAATTGATAGAATCCCATCCATTGGTCAAATTGATATGTTTAAACATTTTTCGTATTAAGAGGGTTTTTTTTCTGCACACAGACCTATTGAGTCGATGTGTAAAAAAAATCTTAAAAGACAACCACCCAAAAATGTAAATATGAACGTGATTACCTAACCCATAGACATAAAATAACCTTAAACAGGTTAACATGTGGTTAAAATCAATCACTTAATCAATCAATCAATCACTCAATCAAAACTGATGAGCTAAAACCATTGTTTGGGGATTCTATTAGTATCTATGAAAATGAGATGACCTTTTAAATTGAGATATAAGTTTCGCAAGTGCAGGATGTGTCACAAGGTAAATTTCTTAAGCGGAATTCAACAGGTTTGAATCAGAGCTTTCATTCTCCTCGACTAAACCTAAATAAGGTTAATGAGTTAAGTCACCCCTCCCATTTACCCATATCTGAAGGGAGAATAGATTCATACCTTTCCCAAGGGTATAGCGCAAAACAGCCACATCAAGCATCAAAAATCGTCTTGCCGTCTCCATTCTCTATGACGGTAACCATTTCACCATACGCCTGCATATTCAAATTGAAATATATGATAGATTAACGCTTTCATAATCGCTGTAGACTATCAGTTCTTTTATCAAGTCAAACATTATAATACTTTAATATTAAATAGAAGGGATTTCTGCCATAAAATGCGCTATTAACTAATTCAAAACAACACAATTTAATAAACAGAGGAGGCATTTAAACCAAAAAAGAAAAGAAAAGAAAAAGACAAACGTGACGTTCAATTGACTTGTAAGTCAGAAACAAAATTATAGATTATTCGTCTGGATTTTTAGATGAGACTTGAATGAGCTCCTTACGAATTATTGTCACTTTGAACAGTATAAACTCAACCCTTATGCCCGTTGCACTATGTACCCGACAGGACAGATGTTGAAACTGAGAAAAGGTTTGAGTTAATATAGTTAATAAACACTAAGGTAAAGGAACATGGTGCATTTTATACAAAATAAAACTGAAATAAGAATTAACGAATGCATAGTTTTGTTACGTAGTCCGAAATCAAAGTCAAAAGCATGAACGTTAGTTTTACGACTGTACACAACACGTACAGTGGCGTACCAGTTACCACATGCCGCCCAGTCTGGCTAGAGATCAGAGTCAGCAGACAACTGCATGGAGCAAAGTGATAATGATCTGTAAGTTGCAGGTTCAATACTGACCATGGACGATAATAATATAGAATACTTAACATAGATTAACGCTTGTATATGGCCATGGTTGACGGAATGAGAACAAACTACCCCAATGGATTAAAAAAAGGTTTCGGCTCGAAGTTACGTGAAAGCTCCTGCTGATGACATAAAGGCTCCCAAGTTCGGCAAGCAGGTTCTCGAGTTCGACGAGAAGGTTCCCGAGATCGATAAGTAACACTTGAAGAAGGCTGCAGGGCACATCGGTCGTAACGTTGTGTATATAACAATAAAGATGAGGAAGACAGTCCGAAAAATCTGAATAATATAAGATTCTAGATTACATAGCCTCGACTTCAATCCTATCCGCGCCACCAAATTTTTGCAACCAGATGATATTGGAATACACTGCGACCAATGCACTCTCTTTTAATGACAGCTGGAACGACATCAAGTCCAGAAATGTAGAGTCTGTAGTTAAAACAAATTTCAACAAAAGGTCTCATTAATGAAATGCGCAACATAGAATAACCTCACATGTAAAGGCGACAGTAACTACAGTCATTTTGCTGCATTTGACACCCACTTTGGCGAAAACTAAATAACAAGAGATAGAGAGAGAGAGAGAGAGGGGGGGAGAGTGAGCGAGAGAGAGAGAGAGAGTAATAGAGAGTGAGGGAGAGAGAGAGTGTGTGTTTGTGAAAGAGAGAGAGAGAGTGTGTGTGTGTTTGTAAAAGAGAGAGAGAGTGTGTGTGTGTGTGTGTGTGTGTGTGTGTGTGTGTGTGAATGAAAGAGAGAGGGTGAGAGAGGGAGTGTGTGTGTGTGTGTGTGTGTGTGTGTGTGTGTGAAAGAGAGAGTGAAAGTGAGAGTGAGAGAAAAAGTGTGTAAAAGAGAAAGTGAGAGAATGGGGGAGAGAGAGTGAGAGAGAGAATTGGCTGTGTCGTTCACCAGTGAATTTACTATGAAGACCTTAAATGGATTTCTCCTTATAAATAACGGGAAATAATTGAGGGGCTTCAAGGGAAGCTGAAAGATTGCATATGGCGTCAAATAAACTGTTTCTTAGATGTTATTTGCTTTCAGCGTGTAGAGAAAAGCGATTTAGAACTACGCGCGAAGTGATTTTCACGCGCGTCCTTTATTATTACATAATAATCTAATATTAAATAGAGGGGTTATATGCCATCAAATGAGGCTATTAGGTATTTATCCTACCCGTTTGCCACAGGTAGAATGTGAAGGTCACAAGTATGGATCGAACTCACTATTTATTAGCAATGGATCTGCGAGACTAACTTGCTAACCGTTACACAACGATGGGACGCTCTTTTAACCCAACCTGTTCGTCTCGGGTAGTATGTGAGACAAGGTCGCTAGTATGGGGCATCAAGCAAGGATTGAACTCACTGTTCAGTAGTAAAGGATTTGCGAGATTATCTTGCTAACCGTTACACAACGATGGGGCGCTCTTTTTACCCAACCTGTTCGTCTCGGGTAGTATGTGAGACAAGGTCGCTAGTACGGGGCATCAAGCAAGGATTGAACTCACTATTCAGTAGTAATGGGTTTGCGAAACTAGCTAGCTAACCGTTACACCATGATGAGACGGTCTCTTTACCCAACCTGATCGTCTCGGGTAGGATTTGAGACAAGGTCGCAATTATGCGGCATCCAGAGAGAATTGAAGTCATTATTCAGTAGTAATGGATTTACGAGACTAGCTTGTTAACCGTTACACCAGGACGAGACGTTCACAAATTAGGTTATCATTCTAGAACAATATTAGCCACTTATTTTCTGATTTCTTTTAGATAAGTCTTGATAAATTATATTTGACTTTTTAGATTTGTTGTCCAACTGGACACGTAGAGCAACGGATATAAGGGCTAATCATCTGGGTTTGCTAATTTAATCCTGATTCCATGCGAAAATAACAGAATGCTTAATCTACTTTAAAACTTGTGTCCGGTCATGGTTTACGGAATGAGAACTATCTATCCCAATGGGTTAAATAATAGGTCCGTTTCGAAATTCCGAGAAGAATCCCAGTTACGATATGAAGGTTTCATGAAGTTCGAAAAGTAGGTTCCTGAGTTCGAAAACATATACCCGAGGAAGGTCGGAGGGCACATCGATCGAAACGTTGAGATATAACAATGAAGATGAGTACAACAGCCCACAAATTTTAAATAATACAATAATTGCTTGATTTTATACTTTTGATTCTAACTGTATACCCTATACGGGAAGCATTATCCAAGATCATGATGATACTCTGCCATAAGTACCCAAGGTGGTTTAAAAAACATATTCTTGACATTCTGAAGATAACATCTTTTGTGATCTTTATAAAGTACGAAAGACGTGGTCGGTGTTGTTCAGACGTCAAGAGTGGAATTGCAAATGGCTACCACCATGTCCCTATGTATATATTGTCAAGAGGAGATCATTCTGTTCAGCCTAAACACAGGAGCAGCTCAATCTATTCTACTTAAAAAGCCATAAAAAGATAAACAATACTATATAATCTTTTATTGTAATGTTAATAGGGGTGCTTAACGAAATTAACGAAAATCAAATAGTATCTTACAAATGAAAAGGGGTTATTTTAACAAGACGTACAAGAATGTGTTAACAGTAGTACATTACTAGCTTGTCTTGCAGGGAAAGACGGGCCGCCAGACCAACACTGTAAATATTCATATTAAATCGCAATAGTCCATTTATTTCAGAGGGATAGCATCTCTTCTCTACAACATAATTAATAATTTTCATTTTATATTCATTGATATTTGAATATGTAAGTAAAATATTTCACTTCTTATTTTTAAATCCCATTTTCCATGCTTTTTTTTTTCAGTATGATGTTGTATGGAGATTATCGTAGCTTTTATAACTTCCCTTCTTTATCAACTCAAAAATCGAGGAACTTTTTTTTCATTCTGATTAATAAGTGAAAACGTGACCAATAGACGAGATCTTATCTATCTCCTTCAGAAATCATAAGTGGAACCTTTGTATTTATTGAATCACACCTTATTGAAGCTACATAGACGTAAGTCAATGATTTATTACTGACGTTACGTAAACTGGCCATAAATTTATCTATTACACTTTTTATTGCGAGAATAAAAACAGTCATAACACCAAGACTGTTTTTTGTGGGACGCGGGGGGGGGAGGAGTTAAGTCAATAAACATAGTGGAGTAGTTAACGTTTATACTCACCCAAACTGGCTGAAATTACTCGTACTGCTAATATGAACAGAAACACATTATTTAAGACAGAATTTGAAAATGTCTAGTCAAATAAGGTGATAATTTTAATTTCGTTCAATAAAATTTTCGACAAAACGTCTACTTTATTCGATTAAAAAAAATAAAGATGATTCCCAAAGTGGGAGGTACCGCTCTCCTTGGGGGAAACCAATGAAAGGATAGCGGGAAAAAAGGGGAGACGACAGGGTGGTATTAGCAACAGTTAATAATTTTTGTTTTTACAAAAGCTAAAACACAAAAAATATGTCATAAATACTAAGGTAAAGGTACAGTATGGATTTTATACAAAATAAAACTGACATAAGAGTTAGCGAATGCATAGTTTTGTTAGGTAGTCCGAAATCAGAGTCAAAAGCATAAACTGTACACAACACGTAAAATGGTGTACCAGTTACCACATGCTACCAAATCTGGTAAGAGAGCAGAGTCAGCAGACAACTGCATGAGTCAAAACGCAACTCAGATTTGTAAGCACTGCACTTTAATTTCAATCTCGTAGGAAACCCAATTTTCCCTTTAAAATCTACCTTCTGTTTCCACATTATTGAAAATTTTCATTTGTCCATTTTCATAGTATGTTCGATTGTGTGTATGAGAGGAGTGCTAAGAATCCACTGAGAAGCCAAGGGACACTAGCTTGAAAAAGTTTTGGAACCACCGATCTAATCCAACAAACACAAAGTAAAGGACTGGTTTAGAAGTATAACCGTTCATTGCTTAGCATTTAAATTAAAATACTCTGTACATGTTGTGTTTTAAGACATAACGTAAACTATACAAATTCTTATTTTTTAGTCAGGTTGGACCGATAAAAAATTGAACAAATGCTAAACTTAGGTTAGATTTAGCTGCTGCAAATTCTAACATATCAGTCCATTTCTCCAGTAATTCGTAATCCAAAGTTAGGGGTGCGTGTTATACACCATAATTACGGTATTATTACTCGAGTGAATTCGATTCTCACAATGTGCCCTATATTTAATGCCATATTCATGACCACAGGTGGAAAACCTATGGAACAGGTCCTTAAGGTAGCATACAAAAACCTTTGCGGTTTGAGAAAGAAAGAAAGAATGAAATACAATATATCCTTTAATAATTTTCATTTTATACTTTCCTCGTATAACTTATAATGTGAAAGATGTTGTTTTTTTTCTCAGTCTATCTATAATAAAAATGGAATTATAATTAATCAAATTAAAATAAAATGTTACCAATAATGTTTTTTTACATTCTATTTAACTTTCTAATGTTTTTTTCTTTCTTTTTTTATTTACAGGTAAGATATTCTTCCGTAACTTCCAGGAGTTTTTGTTGTTGTTTTGTTTAAAGGTAAACAGAACTTGATAAGGTAAACAGTTTTGGTTACATAATGTTTTCCTTTTACTTTTTTCGAATCACTTGTAATGAATAAAACATATAATTCGTGAAACTCTTCTGTGTTAAACTCAACTCGAGTTATCTCCCCCTGGATCGACAACTATAAACACTAAAAGAATCTCTTCCTTAACTGAATCACAGTTATATTTTAATAAAGCTTAAGTAAAGCAATTATCATATTCGTCTTTTATTACATGTTTCATTTAAACAATTTAGAAGGTATTGATTGTCTAAAGAGATTTTCAGGGGTCGGTTTAGCTCAGTCGGTAGAGGATTCGCATAGGAACCACAAGGTTCCGGGTTCGATACTGGCCCTCGCAAACTCAGCGCATGAGTAGCACAGCCTGGATCTGTGCGGTAAATTGGCGCCTCGCCTCAAATGAAAAATAATCTTCCTGGTCAAGCGCTAGTGAAAAGGAGATATACTCCCTCGCTGACCAGCTAATACCGACAATAGACCACTCCGCCGACCTTTTCTAATTTACCCATTCTGTTGTCTTTCTCAAAATGTAGTGTGTCAACTATATCAGTTGTAAACAAATTGTTCTGTTTGCGGCTATATTGTACTAAATAAAAGCTAAAAATATTAGTCCACTTAAAATACTGTGTACATGTTGTGTATATGTTTTAATGTACTTACGCATGGCTCCTCACGTTTTCCTTGGTCATAGTAGCAGTGACAAATTTTAAACTCTCGACTTCTTCGAGGATTGGTTTTAAAAAAGGGAGATACATATCTTTCGATTTCTGGCGCCAACAATAGATATATTTCAGTAGTTTCTTAGAAACGAATCACACAGGATAGGTTACAAGGTAGGAGTTAGACAGCTTTAGTTAGGGCCCGTAAATTTTCCCGGAGAATAATTCAAAGCAAATATATGCGTCCCAGGACGCACTAAAATAAAAAGCTAAAAGCTTCACTGTTAAGGCATAAAATAACTCTAGACATGTTAACATACCGTTAGAATCAATCAGACAATCAATATCATGGCTATGATCCAGACTAATCAAAAGTTAGTTATAACTATAAGAGGTGAACGAGAACATATTTTAAATTTAGTTTTCATCACCCCCCCTTTTTTTGAAAATCTTCCAACAGTAATAATTCAACAGGTTTGTTTTGTAATTTTATTGTGAAAACCGGTTTTTAACTCTTTATCTAGTTCTGGTTAAAAGAAAATAAGTAAATAAATGAAACAAATTCAAAAATGTGTAGCGGGAATGTTTTCACGTTCCTAACACATGAGAGAAAATTCGAATGGATTTACTTGGATTTTCATTCATTCAGTGTATCAGGAAGTTTCAATCTGGTTATTTCAATTTTATTCTCCTTGATTCGAAGATTCGGAAAGTGCCCATTTTCACCTTGTTCAAGTATTACAACAGTAGAAAAATAAAGTCGATAAAATAAATCATTTTTAAATTGCCTTAGAAGGATCACGATTAAAAAGTGTCTTGTTCTTCAGTTGTTGTTTTTTTTCTTTCTGTTATTGAATTCCTTTCATTTTTTTAAAAACATTTTTTTATCTTTTTTTTTTTAATCAAACCTTTCAAATGTCAACGGATGCATGATAATGGATAAAAAAATAAAAAGATTAAGACCGTCATCCGGTTCAAGTTAAATGAGGCTTCATTACTGGTTTCCCCTCGTCTCAAAGCTGCATTGGTTTCGCACAACAATTTGCTGTCATGACCCCACGCTTAAAATCGTGCAATTCCATGTAATCCTCTTCCTCCACACCACTATTTACACATGATCACAATACAATATACTACTACGACCATCAATGATAATATTATACACAATACAGCATGCAGAAAAATGAAAATGAGAACACATTAAAGCCCCTGCAGTAACAATTATGATATTATCAATGATAAAGATATCATCAACATCATCATCATCATCATCATCATCATCAATAATAATAATAATAATAATAATAATAATAATAATAATAATAATAATAATAAAAGACTAGAGCAACTGGAAATCAGAGGAAGAATTGAGGACATCCAGACAACTGCATTGCTGAAATCGGCTAGAATACTCAGAAGAGTCCTGGAGATCTGAGGAGACTTGTTGTCACTCAGACCCCAGTGAAAGACCATTAGCTAACACTGGTGTGAAAAACTCTCATGATAATAATACTAGAACTTGTTAACTGGAAGATTTTCTGCTCCAGTAGATCACAGGGCGAAGATGATAAAAAATGGTTTGGGTTTGCCATAAGAGCAATACGATTCGGGATAATCCTGTAGGTGCTCGAGCTTGACATGACCAGCCGATTGATCAAAGGGTTCCTCTCCGACCACCCGTCTAGCCTAAATAAGGGCAAAGTGTAGTGTTGTAAGTCATGGGCTTCTCAGCTACCAAAATTTCGTCTTTAAGCATCACTGCTCACCACCCAAGGACAACAAGTTAGTACGCTGACAAAGTACAGTCGCTGTATTCTACTGCCTCATCAGACAGGCCGGCAATAATGGTCGGTGTGTTACAATTTATGGGCAGTCATGAATTGTGAACGTATCTGTAGCTAGAATATTTAAATTAAGGTCTGTTGATTTAAAATCAGGGAGCCCATGAAAAATTATCCGGCAGTTGACGGTTAATGATCTTTGACCCCTTAGAAGGCGCGCGATTGTGCGCCATGAATAAGTTTAGTTTAGCAGAAGCGGCCCGATTTTCAAAGAGTGCAGACGTATTGTTGGCTCGGACGGGTCCGTTTCCACGCGGCGGAAATATGGGCTACGAAGAAATAAAACTTGATCAACTATAATCAAGTCTAGTTGATTTTATTAACTAAAGACTAGAGACAATGTTAAGCACAGCAAGAAGAATTAGCAAGCAAGATAATCAACCCTTAACAGCAGAGGGAAGTCAGCCCAGTCAAGATGGCGGCCAGAGAAGTTAGATGAAGAAATAGAACCAGCAGAAGCAGCAGAGTAATAAATTGAGAACTATCATCAGCTCTATCATCAGCTATCATCTCTAATATAGTCTGTCTGTCTGTCTGTCTGTCTGTCTGTCTGTCTCTCTCTCTCTCTCTCTCTCTCTCTCATTATACACCAGAGATGATTGTCTCTATTATATACCCGAGGGTTATATACGGCTATACAACATGTGATATATGCGCTATTACAAAGATACCAAGTTGGATGTTTTATTTTTATTTTGCAAAAGCTCAGGGGGTACGAAATGGTCTCATATTTCTTTTTGTATTAAGCAACGGTGCAGAATAAATACCTCGGGTAAGTATAAAAACTAAGTTAGTCATCAATGCCAATGATCTGTCAGTTAATCATCAGCGTATATAAATTAATGGTTTCTCTGTTTGTGTAGATATAAGCGCGTCGTCTTGATTTAGCAAAGTATTTGACTAGTGACGCATTATTCAACCCGTGTCAATTCTATAAGATTATTTATTACCCTTTATTCGTCCACTGTCTATAGTGTTCTTATCAGATCTTGTCATTCAAAATCATTTTTCATTTTCGTTTGTGGCACACGCCGCACAATGGAACATACAGATATACACGCAAAACAAAACAAATACTTGTATATATATATATATATATATATATATATATATATATATATGGGAGAGCGAGTAAGTGAATGAGGATTAATGTGTACATATTAAAATAACTTTTTATGAAGAATATGATAAATGAATAAATATATGTGTGTGTTTGTGTGTGTGTTTATGTGTTCTTATGTAATTAAGCAAAAAACATATTTTCAAACATGTACACACACAAGTATATATATATATATATATATATATATATATATATATATATATATATATATATAATGACAATACATACGTATTTATGTGCGTTTGATAGTTGAGAAGAAAAATATTTTTTCAAACATATACGGAACACCACACGCCACTTCCACAGACACGCAATATATACATATATATATATATATATATATATAGATATAGATATAGATATAGATATAGATATATATGTAATTTTATTTTATTTATGTTTATGTATATAGATTTTTGTAACTGCATGTTAATGTGTGAATTCAAAAAAATCAATATTCAAATATGCACGTGATGACACACACACACACACACACATACACACACACACACTCAAACACACACACACTCAAACACACACACACACACACACATATATATGTGTGTGTGTGTGTGTATGTATATATTGTGTCACTATATGTATATATGCGTGTTTGTGAGTGAATTTAGAGAAAACATGTCTTTCCAAACTCATAATCGCACCCCAGAAAACAAACACACACACGTGTATATATATATATAATATATATTATATATATATATATATATATATATATATATATATTTGTGTGTGTGTCTGTGTGCGTGTGTGAATTAGTAGTAAAAGAGATGTATTTCCAAATCTGTCCTCAGAAGAACGATCTACGAAAGGATTGATGTTCATCATAAACTATTGGAGATTAATTTCGATGTATATTGATGTTGATATTGAACAACGGATGGAATTTGTGCCAATGTTTTTATTTATTTATTTATTTATTTATTTACGTATTTATTTGCCAATACAGGGAGTGGGAGCTGCATTCGATTTTTCAGACGCTATACCATAAACATCAAGGGACTTATAGCCTTTCAGATATCTTTTCTTTTTCTTTTTTTTACTTTTCTAAAAGTGACTACTAAAAGGACCTCCAGCTCTTTTGTGCTTTCGAAATAAATCATATCTATTCAATGATCGAGCCCAGTGAAAAGCGTCCAACTATCTTCGGCAAATTAGGTTTTACTTCTTTAGATAAATCGTTTTTTTTTTTTTTTTTTTTTTTTTTTTTTTTTGTTTTTTTTCTTTTTTTTTCTGTCCTGGCCATTTCAACACCAGTTAAACCATAGCACATTGACAACGAGTGCCAACACCGAATTTTGGGAAGGATTCTTTAACACGAAATATGGTACCAATTTATTTCCTCGTTCAGTCATTTAAATACCTCGATTCATTTGATGCACGCAATCTACTTTGAAAAATATGTAAAGTTGCTTGGACCTTGAAAAAATAAAAATCAACAAACAAACAAACAAACTTGCGTTTGAATCTACAAATTCAATCTGAGACTAATTATCTGACTTTCTTCGACATAATTTCTGCAGTCTTTACCTTGAACGTACGAGGGTTAGTGAAAAAGTAATGCCATTTTGTTTAGCACATGTATAATTACCAACACAGGAATATGTAACATACATCAAAATGAAGCTGGTCCTCTGTGGATCACATACCTACTTCTCCGCATAGTACTGTTTTTTCAATAGCAATGTTCTACCTTCAGATGAGAACATGCATCCCTGCCCCGTAAGATTATGTTGACTGTTTTTTGAACCTCTTCATCACTACAGATTTCACTTTCTCGTCACTGGAATAATGTTTGCCTCTCAAACCCTCTTTCATGAGGCTGAAGAGATAATAGTCTGAAGGGGCTAAATCTGGTGAGTATGGAGGATGTGATAAAATTGCCCACCTGAATGAGGCGATTTTCTCCCTTGTCCAGATGCTTGTGTGTGCTCGAGCATTGTCCTGCAGAAGGAGGACATTGTCTATTTGGCTCTTACTAGTCGGATTCTTGCTCTGAGCCTCGTTAGGGTCTCAATGTTGGTCTTAGTTTTATAACAATACTTCACATGAAATAAAGAAAATGGCATTATTTCTTGACTCACCCTCCTATTAAAAAAAGAAATAGATCGTCTTGTTGACCTTGGAATAACATTGACTTTAAACCTGTCTGAGATTCATGAGATTTTAAAATGCTTTTTGTCTTTAAAGAAGATAATCGGCTAAATGCTGTTATCAAGAATTTGTCTCTAACGTCTAGGTATTCGATCTTGCTAATCTTCCTTTACCAAAATAATCAATATTCGAATAAAGTTCCTAAAAGTTGGTTCAAAGAAAAATACAAATTAATTGGTTGTTATGCCTACTTGGGCATCTCCCATGTTTCCATCTTCTCACATCAACCTTATAAAAACATTTAAAAACAAAAAAATAGAATCTTTACATAGAAAATATACAATATTAATACATCATTTATATACAAATCAAATTCTTTTAAGTAATTCGTTATATAGTTCCAAAAAATACCCACTTAAATTATTATTCTTATCATTATTTCTAAAATCATACAAATTAATCTTAATACCATTCGGCTAATTCCCATTTCTACATCGTTATTGCCAAGCAACAATATAATCAATCGGGCTGTGAAATAAAAAAAAATTACATTTTAAGCTTTTTTCAGCTAAGGTCCTACAAGTGTTGTGGGGACACTCATGGCTCTATGGGGTTACCAGACCAAAAGTAATTTAAATGAGACAATGAAAAAAAAAGGAAAAGTTTTTAAAAATATTTTTCTGGAAACTATAGTGTTCACTGTCAGTCATTCTGGAAGATAGAACCGAAGCCGGACAGAAGAATAGATGTCCAAGATATAGAAGCAAGTAAGAAGTAAAGAAGTAAGAAATGGTATACAGCAATGGAAGAACAAGAAATATTGTGTACAAAAAGGTTTTTGCAAACCAATTAAACTTTTTTCTTTATGTCTAAAACTATTTAATTTTCTAATTGTTACGACTTTTGTAGCCATCCTTAGGATTCATGCAAGAGCAATGTCCAGCGAAGATCTTTGTGTTAAACTGAGCACGATCCTTAGTGAAGAATCCTTTGGTTGTTCCTTGGTGTCCCTTGATATTGGGTATGATCCTTTGGTTGTACCTTGGTGCACCTCAGTGTTGCAGGTCGTTCGTCAATGAGTTGAAATGGACGTCTGTGAATATCAGCGATTAAATAGTTAACCAACCACGTATTTGGGCTGTTGATTGGCTTAGGTTTAAACCACGTGGCCGCGCTTAGTCTCTAAATCTAAATGGTGGATTGCAGCACGGTTTACATACCACAAAATATTCCAGCACTCATTCATTAAGCTTTATGGCACACAAACCTTAAAGTTAGTTTACTTTTTTAAGAGCTAATGTATTAATATCATTCAAAATGTATTTTAAATGTTGTCAAATCGATCTATTTAACATATAGGATTCTGGCAGGTACTACAACTCCGGGTTAGTGGAATTAAGAGCAACGGCAATGAAAGGGGTGATTTCATACTCTTTTGTCCTTTAAAATCAGGTGCAATTTAATTGTATACTTCTTTTTCTTTTTTCTGTTTTCTTTTTTGTTGGGGTGGGGGTGGGGTGATGTGTTTTACACTTCTGCAGAAGACGCAGTAGGTGTATTCTGATTTTCACCGACCGTGCAATAGAAATAGGTGAGTATGTGTGTGTGTTTGATGTATCGTTACAACAATGATGTACGTTAATGTATGGAAGAACTTCTCACTTGTTTCATACACTAATCATCGGGTTCTGTCGTTATTGTAACATTTAATCGAACGTACAGAGGAAAGGTTACGTAAACATTTATAAAAACTTCCCTTGTCTGTGGCCTTTCGTCAGACCTTTATTAATGAAATATTACAGCCTATTTCTCACACGCATCCAACACTACCCCAATCACACACATGTATCTAATATTATATATATATATATATATATATATA
This sequence comes from Doryteuthis pealeii, assembly GCA_023376005.1. NCBI lineage: Eukaryota > Metazoa > Mollusca > Cephalopoda > Myopsida > Loliginidae > Doryteuthis > Doryteuthis pealeii. The sequence goes on along the minus strand of CM042139.1, from coordinate 82,599,073 downwards.
TATATATATATATATATATATGCGGGTGTGTGCGTGTGTGTGTGCGCGCGCGTGTAAAGTATCATGTGTATGTTCCGTGTAAGTACGCGTCTCTGTGTATATTTGTACGTGTATGTGAGTGTGTCTGTGTGTGTGTGAGTGTGTGTGTGTGTGTGTGTGCGTAAGTAGATTGCTTCTCGATGTTTGCTTATCTAAAAAGATCAGTATTTCAACCTTTTACTATTCCAAGGTTTTCAAGATGAATACCCAAACGGCTTAGGTTTAACACACATAGTAAACCTTGTATATAAGGACACCCACAACGAAATATTGACTTTATCTTCCTATTTATATATCTATGTTTCAGTCTCATCATAGTAATCTATCCATCAATATTGATGTAGCAAAAGAGTACACACACACATACACATAATATATATATATATATATATATATATATATATATATATATATATATATATATGCGCTTATCCCCATGCGTGGGTGCGATCAGTGAATACATCTGAATAACAAAACTCATTTGGAGCCAAACTCAATAGATCTTAATAACTTTATATATATATATATATATATATATATATATATATATATATATATATATATAATATGTGTGTGTGTGTGTGTGTGTGTGTGTGTGTGTGTGTGTGTATACGAATGTGTACAGCAGCGCATGCGTATTTATATGTATATTATATATATATATATAGATGCATATATATATATATATATATATATACATATATACATTAGTAATGTGTTTTTATATATTTATAAAAAAATCTCCTCAATATCAGTGATAGAGCATATATTGATCTACGTTACAAAATCGTAGGCATAGATTCTGCGGTATTTTATCTTAGACCTATATATATATATATATATATATATATATTATATA
>CM042139.1:82588175-82593175 GCA_023376005.1 Doryteuthis pealeii | reverse complement strand
GGCATTAGCGCTATTTGAAATGCAAACAGCTTCGTCCAGGATTTTAAGTCGTCTCGTCGGGTTCATTTTTTCGACTGTAACCATTACACTACGCGCCTCCATATATTTACGTATAGCTTCATTAGGGAAAAGGTGGGAGTATCTCACGCAGTCGAAACATAAGCACGGATCGAACGTTCGGCTTTGTGTTTTTTTTTCATCCTACCAATTTATTAATACGCATAAAGATAAAGGAAATTACTTCTACCAATTTGATAATACATTAACCACTATACTACGATATAATATGATGCTGTATAATACCCTGACTGTACCTAATAGAGTAATGCACCCCCCAATGGGACCACTGTTGGTCGTGGGTTGCAACCCATAATGCCTGAACACAGGATCACGTTAACTGAGCGGTCTGTGAGCCGGTTTTGGGACATGCAACAATCCAACTCGACCATTACTTGGGTTAGAGGGGTGTCACTTAGGCCTTCTCAGATCAATCGAACAAAATGGCTGAATATAGACTGAATGAAATAACATCTTGACGGTATCAGTTAAGTAAAATAAAAGCGGTGTGATGTTTGGCACTGTTTGGTTTTAACTGATTGGTCCTGATTCTATTTTCCATGGCAATAAGCTTCCTTCACAGATTGGTCCACATCCTGGCGTCAAACTTTCGCCCAGGGCAAATAATCGAATATTTCCCACGTAACATCGATTCCAATTTCTTGAGAAAATAGCCGTTGTTGGTTCTTGCGAGCAAATATAAAAGATTAAAAATGAGTTGAAAATGTGTAAAAAAAAAGAGAAAAAAAAAGAAAAAAAAAGAAAAGAGTAAAAGTTGGAATAATAAAAGCTAAAGAATTATTTTCAAAAGATTTTAAAATAATAAAATCTGACAAAGAAACATTTTATTGTTTTCGTTTCCTCTGTTTATCTCCGAACAATTTTACTTTATTAGTTTCTTTTTTTTTTCTTTTATTTTTTAAATATAATTTATTCTTCGATCTTGATAATTCAATAAAAAATGTCCTTACATACAGAAATGAAAAATCATTTTCTTTGTCCATTAGATTAGTCAAGCCTGAGGCTAGACCGGAAGACGGTTGAGGGAAAGATGTGGGATTGCATGCCAAGCTTTGTACTGCATCTATCTATCTTATTCACATAATCAGATATAATTTCAAATATTCCATTAAAAATCCACCTGTCTTTGTCAGATTTTCTTTTTTTTTAAATCAATTAATATTCATATTAATCATAGTAGATTTACTTGTAATTTTAGAATTTACAATAGAAATATGCTTCTTGTGTTTAGGTTTGAAATTATTTGCTAAATAAAAATGTCATGTTTTCCAGTAAAGTAAAAGTGTATTAACGTTTCAATTAAATTCGTTTATAGAATTTTGATATTTGAATTTTGAAGAAATGGAATTGTTGTCTTGTGCGCCCCAATTACTTTTAGTTTGGTGAACATTAAAGTAAAAATACCTAATGTCTTTATATTGTACCTCGGTTTTACTTATATCTATCAACGTATCTTGTTAGTATAACAGTTATTCTCAGAATAACAACTTAGTGAATTAACACTTTAAAGGTTTATTTTACAACAAAACAATGCCTAACACTATAAATGTCCTTCCAATATATAAAGTCAGACATGTGAGACTAACTAGTTTGATGGAGAGGGAAATTAAGAATATCTGGTATCTTCTATTTGAGTCACCTCTCAGGAATAAATTCTGGTCTGCTTGTCATGGAACTGCTCCGTAGGTTTCTATGTATATGGACGCCAAAACTTCTTACCTCCACATACAGAACTGATCCAACAACTGTATGTACTAGTATGAGTTGAGGGATTTGTAATATTTTAGTAAATTATTTGCTTTATTTAAGTTAAAACAAAAGCAGCCTGGCATTCATAGTAGCGGTCATTGTTTCACACCGTTCGAAACTACCAGTCTATCAGTTCTTTGATCCCATGCTGAAACCAGTTTTTGGCTGAAGCCTCCACATCCTCTTTATTGTTGAGGCGTCGCGAAGTGAGCCATAGATCAGAACAAGTAATCCAAGGGAACTAGGTCTGCACTATGTGGATGTGCTATCAGTTCGAGTCACTCAAGTTCCTGCAGTTTACTCCAGGTCGTTCAGGCAGTATGATGTCATGCATTATCTTATTACATAAAAGTTTGTTACCTTTTAACTAATGCCAGAATTTCCAAACCGCACAGTGGCATACACCTGCTCCAAATTCTGGCGTCCTATTGTGGTATAATGGTTAGCAAGCAAAAACAATCTCCCTGGTCTAGTGCTAGGGAAAAGTGGATAGACTCCTTCACTCTCCGGCTGATACCAACGATAGGCCACTCCACCAACGTTACCTACTTTACTTACTGTTGCTTTGAATTTAGAGTTTTAGTTCTTCTGGACTGGTTGTTTTCCGAGGCTAAAAAATCAATATGCTCTACTATTTACCAATAGATGAAGGGAGAATAGATTGAATCTTGGCTTTTCCAAACGCATTTGCACAAATCAAAACACAAACACCTTCGTCAGGATTTGAATTCGAGTCTCCGAATCCATTTCCTACGACCATAAACATTACACAAGTGCTCCTCACATATCTATCAATATATCTTTGATTATCTATCCTAATATATTCGTATATTTCACTATGTGTCTATCTATATATACACTTGATATCCTTAAATGACTCTACCTTAGAGAATAAAGAAATTTTCAATCCAGTTTGCAATTTAATCATGGGGTCTTCGTTCGCACTGAATGAGAATTTTTAGTCATGCTAAGTCTCGATATTGCAGAGATAATTGGGAAACAGTAATTAGCATATGGTTGGTTAGCACCTTTCCGTCCACTAAGGAGGATAGCGTAGTGACCAAAATAAATAAATAGATATATAGATAAATTAAAAAATATATCTTCATCTGCGCCAGTGGCTGTGCAGGCCTATCCTTGAGTAACAGTCTTTGGTGCACTGATTGCACACCACCTGTGATGCTTTCTAGGATTGCTGTTTTTTCTCCTTCTTTCTGGCTCTCTTTGCTTTCGAGGCAACTCTCCTCTCCACCTCCTTCCTCGTCGTGCCTTGCTTAACGTTAGGGTGCCAGGCCTGGCCGCTCGATTTTCTGCATTTACCTCCCATGTTGGTGTTAATGTGAAATATCCTCATGTCTCTCCCGCAGACATCTTTAAAGCGTAGACGGGATCTTCCTACCGATTGGGAGCTTTTTACTAATTCTCCATGCAAAATATATTTTGGGATGCGACCATTTTCCATCCTCATGACATGCCCAAGCTATATACCACTCTTTAAAAAGAAACATTAGTATCATCATGGACTGTTGTTACAACGGGTTCACGGGTCGTATAGTGGTTAATGTAAATAATAGAGTAACTCAATCTATTAGTCTATCCAGCTAATTAATATTGATGAAAAGAAGAACCAAAAAGTCTACTCAAGGCAGCTGTACCTTAGTCCTCTTCAGAGAACTTCCCATAGAGACTCACAAACTTATTTAAGGAGCTTTTCTTATGCCAACAAACTTCTCTTTTGGGATTTAAGTCACCTACTTTATCCATACTATTTCAGCAATGCTTTCAGCTTTAAAAGAAAACAAGAAGTCAAACCAGTTATTGACTGCAGGTGTTTGGACGGACAGACCTGGGTGATGTGATATTCTGCCAAAACCCACTGCATGAGACATAAATGATATACGTACATACGTTAATGAGAATACAATGATCACACAACACAAGTTCACAGGAGAGATTTCATGTATGTGTAAACAGCTATGGGTAATCAGTAGTGTATACTAGGTTATTTAGCCTTGGTTGGGCAACCAGTCAAGGAAAAAGAAAACTCTGAATACAGACCTGCCCCCTCTTAAAAAATGACCTAGAATTATCTACTATGGGTCAATAGTGGGGCTGACTAGGTTCTTTTGTCTTGGTTGAGCAACCAGTCTAGGAGAAAGAAAGCTCTAAATTTATATCTGCTCCCCTCTTAAAAAATGACCTAGAGTTATCCCCTATGAATAAATTGTAGGCAAACTTGGTTCTTTAGCCTTGGTTTGGCAACCAATCTAGGAGAAAGAAAACTCTGACTTCATACCTGCTCTACTCATAAAAAATTACATTGGATATGGGGTTGGATTGATAAATACCCTCAGTAAATGTATTAATATATATCAATGCAAAGCAGAATATGAAAATATAGAAATATGTAGAATATTAAAGTTAAAACATGGCAACAGCCATGTTATATCATCTATATCCGACAGACAGAGAAGCTCAAATCAAATTCTCAGATATTTTGAGATTTCTTCAAATCATTCTCAGAATAGCTCTAGATGTATTTTAGATATTTTTATTATCTTATTTATTCTAGTTTTTATTAGTAACAATAAAGATTTTTTTTAAAAAAGGAGAAGATTTAAATTGGCTAATTTCAAGCTGAAATTTTCAAAACCGTCTCTGCTCAAGCATTATTCTCTCTAAAATACTCCATGCCAAATTTGATCACAACAAAACAGCATTTATAAATGACAATGGTGCTCAAACTGACAAATGCTAGAGAGGATAATATTTATTTTTTTCACAGCGAAATATTGCTTGCCTTATAAGAGGCTAATCAATTACTGGAATTTTTAGAATAATTTTTTTTATTATTAATATTTGTCTTGTCTTCTTTTTACTTTATTACTGTTGTTTTTTTTATCCTTTTGAGAATGAATATCTACTCCTCATAGAGGAAATTGTGTGAAGTAGAATTTTTCTATGCATGTAAGTTGAAGGTTTGTATACTGTAAGGGACAAAAAAAGATTAACATTGCAGCTGTTGCTGATATATATATATATATATATATATATATATATATATATATGTGTGTGTGTGTGTGTGTGTGTGTGTGTGTTATTGAAAATTCAGGAAATACGGATAAAACACAAAACTTCATTCAATTGATATTTTGCCTCAGTATGTAATGAAG
>CM042139.1:82555675-82583175 GCA_023376005.1 Doryteuthis pealeii | reverse complement strand
GTAGGACAAAGTCCTACAGAGGTGAGGGAGAGTCCTGAAGCAAAGTCGAAGCCCCCCCCCATGCAAGGGTGCAGACACATACGTCTAACCCATGTGTGATGGTTTGCAGTCCCGGAAAGAAAATTTGGTGCTTCCCTGATTAAATAATCAGGGGCGCCTAGCAGTCAAAACCTGAAAGCAAGCAAAGATAACTCTTCCAGACCAAATGGGTAGACAAATGCTACAATATAAAATTTAATTATCAGTAGAGGTGATGATGAATATGAACATAAATTGAAAAGGGCTCAGTTTAGCTCAGTCTGTAGAGCATCCATCTAGGAACTACAAGATTCTGCGTTTAATACCACCACTCAGCTCATGAGTAGTACAACTTGGATCTGTGCAGTAAATTGGTGAGCTGACGTTAGGTGTAGGGCTCCACCTCAAACACAAAAACACCCTCCCTGATCTAGTGAAATGGAGATAGACTCTATCACTGTCTGGCTGATACTGACAATAGGCCACTTGGCTGACTTATTTTCCTTTTTTGCAATATATAATGAATTTAAAACCTATTAAAATTGAATAATTAACACCTAATTATATCACTAGTTTTGCTTAGTCGATATAGCATCTTCCATGTTTGATACCCACCCTCGCCAACTCAGTGCATGAGTAACACAGCTTGGATCTTTACAGTAAAGTGAAAAGCTGATGGTAGGTGTGGCGCTCCAACTCAGACGCAAAAACAATTACCCTGGTCTAGTGCTAGTGAAAAGGGGAAATAATTCCCTTGTTGTCCGGCTGATATTGACTATGGGCCCCTCCGATCACTATGTATGTAAAAGAATGATTCTGTCTGTCTGTCTGTATCCATGTATGTATGTTTGTTTGTACAACAACCAATCACATATCTTTTTATAAAGGAACATTAGTGGAGTTCAATAAAATCCACACCCTATTTTTTATCCGAGAGGGGATTAAATATCTTTTTACCCATAATTTTCCATTACAAAAGCTAAATAAAAATATAATATGGGTATTAAAAAATAAATAATAAATGATTAAAAATTAAACAAATTAATAAAGAATAAAACATAGTAAAAAGCAAAAATAATTTTTATAGTATATATATATATATATATATATATATATATTCACCAACCGCTCCACACAGGTATGATATGACACAAGGTTGACTTCTTAAGCAGAGTTTAACAGGTTTGTATTCAGAGTTTTTCCTCTCCTAGACTGGTTGCCTAACCAAGGTTAAAGAGCTGAATTCACCCGACTATTTACCCATAGCTGGGTGGAGAATAGTTGGATACATATCTTTCTCAAGGTTATTGGTGCTATGTGAAATGCAAACTTGTCCAGGATTTGAACTTGTTTCTTCGTATTAATTTCCTATGATGATAACCATTACCTCAAACCTCTTTATCTTTTCGTCTCTCTCTCTCTCTTTCCTTTCCTTTCTGTCTATCTTCTTGTCTCTCTCATTTTATTTCTCTCTCTTTTCTTTGTCATTCTAGTTTTTTTTAGGGGGGGGGCTCTTTTTATTCAATTCATTATTTTCATCTCTATTCTTTTCTCCTTTTCTTTCTTTCTCTTTTTCTCTGTCTCTCTTTTCTAAGTTCTGAATAACTGCAGCAGCCATAATAAATAATTCCATTCAATTATGACTTATACCAAAAATGAAGACATTCATTCTTTATTTACTATTCACTTTTAAATCCACCTGCCTCCCAAATAAATAAAATAAAAAAATAGGTTATCTTAAGAACATTGATCAACTGATAATCAAGTTCAGGGCCAGCACATACTAACCACAATCTCCCCAACCAGACGAGAAATCTGCTGGTGGGCCCCAGAAGGGTAGATTTCATATATTTTCTATGAATACTACTTTATGAATATTGGCATTTAATACAGTGGGGTTTCATATATTTTCTATGAATACTAGTTTATGAAAATTGACATGTAGTAGAGAGGGTTTTCATATATTTTCTATGAATACTACTTTATGAAAATTGACATGTAGTAGTGTGGGATTTCATATATTTTCTATGAATACTAGTTTATGAAAATTGACATGTAGTAGAGAGGGGTTTCATATGTTTTCTATGAATACTTCTCAATGAAAATTGACATGTAGTAGAGTGGGGGTCCCTGTATCATAGATTTGTCGGTGGGGTTGTATGAGGCCCTTGCATTGGCTCTGATCAAGCTAATTCCCCCACTTATAATTCCCCACACTCCTTCACCCAAAGTTGTAAATCATTTTGCTCTCTTGGAGGTGAATCTCTCTTGAAGGGCAGCCAATTCTTTTCTATTTATGGTGACAAAGACATTAATTAATTTATGCCCAGAAGGTAAGATTCAAAATAGTTAATGGAGTCACAAGATTCTTGAACAATTTTCTTTCAGTTAATCTGTAAATTCAAAAAAGATTCTTTGCCCAGAATCCATTTCTCTTTTTAGAAGCAAATAATGATCTTTCTTTCCTGATAATTTGTTTTGGTTTCCTTTGTTCAATGGCATATCAACATTCATGGATTATCTAATCAGTTTAGCTCAGTCGTTAGAGCATCCTCATAGGAATCACAATGTTCTTGGTTTGATAACAGCACTTGCCAACTCAGCGTGTGAGTAGCACAGAGAAGTAAGGAGCTGATGGTAGGTGTTGTGCTCCAACTCAGATGCTAAAATAATCTCCTTGGTCTAGAGCTAGTGAAAAGGGGATAGACTCCCTTGCTGTATGACTGATACTGACATTAGGCTGCTTCGCTGTCTTTAGTGCTACTAACCAATATCTGGGGGAATGAGGAGTTCTTTATGTTTCCCAAGGGTATTAGTCCATAATAGTGCAATTGAAGTTGGAACGCACTATGAAAATTGACTCTTCTTTAAAAATTTCTAAACATTTATGAAAAACCATATATAAAAAAAATATATCAGCATCTTCCCTTTATTTATATAAATAAAAAATATATATATCAGTGTCTTCCCTGTTTTTTTTCCATTATTCTCTCTCTCACTCACTCACTCACATGCTCACTCACTCACACACACACACATACTCTCTCTCACTCTCTCTCTCTCTCTCTCTCTCTCTCTCTCTCTCTCTCTCTCTCTCTCTCTCTCTATTTTGGTCAATACCTTTTTGTATATGCTGTGGCAGTTCACGTCATACAAGCTCACTCCCATATTATTGAGAAAGCATTGAACCTCATCATCATTGCAAATTCTCTACACCAATTGAAAACGTTTTTGACATCCATGCATGACTTGCCATACATTTCTGTTAATTGGAGATTAATTTCAATTGGGTTTATGCCGTTTGCATTCAAAACCAAATAACTGCGTGAACTTTATACTTGCGGTTGCATCAATTAGGAAATGCATCAGAAATGACTGCCAACCCAAGACTGATAATGGCAGAGAGATGTGCACAGAGGGAAGTACAGACACATTCACAACAAACATAACAGTGTTGCCAATAGTAGCACAAACCGTTTCTCTGTGTCCTAAGCACTTTGCAGACCTTACTTGTGGGATTACCCTCGTAAGTGGCTTTAGCCCAAGCTTCTAACACTTGGGCTAAACCTCAAAAGCAACACAAAACAATTTCAGGCGTTTTTATTCGAGGATCAGAGACTATTTTTATTCAAGTCTAAAATTATTTTGACATTAATCTAAGAGAGGAAAAAACATTCCCTCCAGACAATAGTGAAATTGTTAGATAGACAAGATGAAACATGTTTCAGAAATAAGATTTAGCTATTTGCTTGAAGTTTATCTGTTTTATTTTTTATTTATATTTAAAATCAATATCTAATATACACAGATTCATATATATATATATACATATATATATATATTGTATGTGTGTGTGTGTGTGTGTGTGTGTGTGTGTACACATATATATGCATGTATATATATATATTGAGAGAGACAGACAGACAGACAGAGATACATAAAAAAGAGAGAAAAATAGATATAGTTTTATAATTGCTAAGATATATAACTACTGAAAATTCACTGAATCTAGCGTTATTACCTGATCATGAATATATATATATATATATATATGTGTGTGTGTGTGTGTGTGTGTGTGTGTGTGTGTGTGTGTGAGTGTGTGTGTGTGTGTATCTTTAAATGTATTGGAAAGATGAATAACTGATATATATATATATGTATGTATATATATATATATATATATAGAACATATATATATATTTATTTATATATATATGTGTGTGTGTGTGTCTTTGTGTGAGTGTGCTGTTGTGTAATTGTTATTGTCATTGGAAATGGACACAGTGAACTGAGCATTGTTTCCTTTTCACATAATGCTAATACCCTTGGAAAAGGTCTGTATCAAACTATGGTAGGTGTGGTGCTCCACCTGAGATGCAAAAACAATCTCCTTTGTCTAGCACTAGGGAAAAGGGTATAGACTCCCTTGCTGATTGGGTGATACCGACTTTAGGCATTCCTGAAGACTTTACTTTAGAAAATATATATATTAAGAGTAGGCCAGACTGTGCTTTTTAATCATGATATGATCACATGTCATGGAGAAGGAAAACATTGAATTCACACTTGTTAAATTCTGCTTAAGAAATTGAACTTGGGTTACATCATACTGGTGCAGAGAAGTTTGTATGTGTTTGCATATATATATATATATCTCGGTTATATAATATATATATATGTATATATATATATATATATATATATATATATATATATATATATGAGAGATATTGATGACTGCTGAAAATTGACTCAATTTAACCCCAATGCATCAGCATATGTATGCATGCATATATATATATATATATATATATATATATATATTATATATATATATATATATATATATATATATATATATATATATATATATATATATATATATATATATATATATATGAAGAAATCAGTAAGCATATGCAGAGAAAGTTCTTCCCAATCCATAACCCATGATTTGCAAAAACATTAGTCTTTTTCAGAGACAGTTTCTTATCACCAAAACTCTTTTTTATAATTCTTTCCTTTCAAAGTCATAAATATGCATGGAGTGAGTTAGTGTGAAATCAGAAAAGAAATTTGTTTTTCTGCAATGTTAGTCTGCAAATGTTTATATGATATGAGTCCACAGAATTATAAAAAAATATACAGATAAAAATGTTATATGCTTTTATCAAAATTGTTTTTTTCTCATTTTCCTTACATCTCTCTCTCCCTCTGTCTCTCTGTCTCTCTTTCTTCTCCCCTCTCTTTCTCTCTCTCTCTCTCTATTTCTATCTCTGTATATACATATATCGGTAGAGTGTTCGGCTAGAAACCACAAGGTTCCTAGTTCAATACCGGTCCTCGCCAACTCAGCATATGAGTAGCACAGGGATCTGTGCAGTAAAGTAGGTGTGGCACTCCACCTCAGATGCTAAAACAATCTCCTTGGTCTAGCGCTATTGAAAAGGGGAAGGACTCCCTCGCTGACTGGCTGATACCAACTCTAGGCCACCCCGTCGACTTTACTTTTTACTTTTATATATATATATATATATATATATACTGATGAGAGGTGATACCTCGAAACACGTGTCTATAGTTTACCCCTATATATATATATATATATATATTTATTAATAATGGAGATTCGCTTCCGTTTTTTCTCTGTGACAAAAACTACGTCACTGCTTATGTCACATAACCCAAAATAGTCATAACATAGAATAAATACACTCAAAATTTGAACATTCAACATTAGGCAGTCCTCATTGTTTTTTAAAACAAGTTTTAATAAATACTTGACTGGTATTATATATCTATATATAGTTTGTTTTATTTTAATACATATTTAAAGTTTACATTTCAAATTGTTTTATTTTTTAATCCTTTAATGAATTTGATGATTTTATTTACTTAGGGTACAAACTCACTGACATTGAATTTTTAACTCCCATCCCTCAGGCAATATGTTTCAAAAATATATTTTTACATTGCCCGGGGGGGGGGGCTTTTTTATTTTGCTAGTATATATAAAGGAGGTGCTTGTGTCATAATAGTAATTATAATACTAAATGGAGTCTAGAATGAAGTTCAAATTCTATATGTGATTGCTTATGTTTCACTTTGTGGTTATGTCTTTGGAAAATGCATGAACCCATCTTTTATTTCTTCAAATATAGGGAAAAAGTAATGGAGTTAATTAAGACAACCAATCTAGGAGAAGATAACACTGTAAATTCAAAACCTGAAGAATATCGTTCAGAGAGACCATACCCCACCAATACTGCTTTCATCTCGTCATAAATCTGTAGCAGCTACTCTACAAGCCTTTGCCATATTGAGTAAATCACCCGTGAAAGGGGTTAACATCTGTAACTGTACAGCCAATATATATATATATATATATATTTATAGATGAGCCCAAAATATTATGACCAGTGACATGTAGCAAGAATGACAACTACTTTTCATCATAAAATGACCCAATAGACTGACATGCTGTAAAACCGAACCAACTACTGTCTCATAACTACTATGAATGTCAGTGCTCCAAGGGTGTAAAAGTAAAGTCGTCGGGGTGGCCTAAAGTTGGTATCAGCCAATCAGCGAGGGGGTCTATCCCCTTTTCACTAGCGCTAGACTTTGGAGATTATTCTAGCATCTGAGGTGGTGCATCACACCTACAATCAGCTCCTTACTTTACGACACAGATTCTTGTGCTACTCATACGCTGAGTTGGCAAAGGCCGGTATCGAACTAGGAACCTCGTGGTTTCTAGTTGAATGCTCTACTAACTGTGCTAACCCGACCCTTATTCATCAACTTTGGCATTGGGTGACCAAAACAAATTAATGTAAACCAAAAATATATATGCAATTCAAAAATAAGTTTTCAGTTGTTTTAGTGGGGCATACCAACCCATTTCAGTTTCTTATAGTACCACTTTTGCTTTAATAGTCACCCATCTAAGTCTTAGACAGGCTCATTGCTGCTTAACTTCAGTGATCTTGCAGGAACCAGTGCTTTCGACATGACTTGACTGTAAGCCAATTTACTAATCAGTACACCTTTCTGCCATCGTTTATATATACTTTTAAACCAAACTTTATTTTTTGGTGAAGAGTTGGAACTAAAGAATCCTAATGCTGTAGAATTTAGAAAATAATAATAATGATAATAGTAATATATGTAATATCTATCTATCTATCTATCTATCTATCTATCTATCTATCTATCTATATATATTATATATATATATATATATATATATATATATATGGGGGGTGAAATGAGGAAATAAATCCAACAAACAATTTCCATCCTTCTTTAGACAACATTCTTTCTATCTTAAAGACCTGATGAAGTATTATTAAAAAACAAAACATTATAATGTTAACTCTACCATCCAGAAAAAATTCATCTTTTTGGAATACTTTGTTTTTCCTTTTTCTACATATATGTATATATATATATATATATGGACATCATTGTACAGCACCTCAACATGGTATGATAGAAAGAAAGCTGGTCTTGTAGACCAATTAATCAATTCTCAATAGGAACCCCATATATGTGGCCATGTGCCAACTTTAAGTTAGGCTTAGTAAATAAGTTTATTCATATGTATATGTATGTATATGAATATGTCTGCTGTCTGTCTGTCTATCTATCTATCTATATATCTATATATCTGTCTGTCCATGCAGATACCTTAATAGTCATATATGTAAATACTTTTAGAAATATATATTTATACTTACACATTTAAGTATTGGGTATCTTGTAATTGGGTGATGGATAGCAGGCTCATTTCACAAATGATTTTCACATGAACAACTAACCTCACTGAGTGCTGCACACTTCTTTGTTATTTATTACTATTAGTCTCTATTGCATTTATGGCCATTAACTTACAGAATGTATTTGTCATGAATATTTAAACAAGAGCTTAATCTGTTTTTTTTTTTGTTATTATCTATGTCTGCAGGTGCCATTAAAAGTTTTGAGGATTCAAGATACTGCTCATGAATATTTTAACAAAATCTGATTTTTATTTGCTTGCTTGGCTGGTGATTCTAATTAACTTATTAGTTTTGGCCACAATTTCCAATAGAAATGGGAGTCTTTTTGATCTCTGTGATTGAATCTGATTTTTAAAAGATAGCAAAAAATTATTTTCACAGTTTACAAGGTGTGTCAAAAAAGTATCCAGATTTTTTGTATTTTTTGACACACCTTGTATTCTGAAAAACATAACTTTCTATCCATTATTTTTTTTCAGAATACAAGGTGTGTCAAAAAAGTACTACATTTAAAGCTGTATTTACCAAGATAGAAATGAAGAATAAATGGAACATTATTTTTGTTTACAGAATACAAGGTGCATCAAAAAGTACAAAAAATATTGATACTTTTTTGATACACCTTATATATATATATATATATATATATATATATATATATATATATGAGTAAAAAAGCAAAGTCATGGGGGTGGCTTAAAGTGGGTATCAGCCTATTAGCGAAGGAGTCTATCCCCTTTTCACTAGTTCTAGACCAAGGAGATTGTTTTTGTGTCTGAGGTGGAGCACCACACCTAGCATCAGCTCCTTACTTTATGGCACAAATCCCTGTGCTACTCTAGCGAGGGCCAGTATTGAACTAGGAATCCTGTGGTTTCTAGTCGAATGCTCTACCGAATGGTGCTTGTATCATAACAGTAATCATGATAGGAAATGGAGTCCACAATCAAGTTCAAATTCTATATGCAATTGCTTATGTTTCGCTTCATAGTTATCTCCTTGGGAAAGGCATAAATCCATATTTTTTTCCTTCAGGTATAGGTAAAAAGTAATGGATACTATTAAGTCAACCAATCTAGGAGAAGGAAACACTCAGAATTCAAAACCTGAAAATTAGTTGTTTTTTTTAAATATGATTAGGGAGTGCTTAATTATGGATTATATTATATATATATATATATATATATATATATATATATATATATTAGGTTTATATATATATATATGTCAATGATAGAGCATGATATACCTAAGTTAGGATAGTGTAAACAGAGTCAATGGACTTGAAATCAACAGTGCTTGGTAACTGACAGATTCTCACTATGAATAGGTGAAAAACTTACCAAGTGCTGTTGACTTCATGTCCATGCTACCTTCACTTAGATATACATGCTCTATCAATGATTTTGAGGACTCTTTGCTTATAGTATAATACACTATCAATATTAATATATATATAGAAATATATATATGTATATATAACCGTCATTACCAAAAAATACACACGTGCAATATCTTGATTAATTCAGTGGATTTAACCCTGAAGATCCTTATTATGAAACTCGAGTAGGTTATTACTGTGTAACATTATAATAATATATAGATACATATATAGATAGATATAAATTGCCGGGTTAGCTCAGTTGGTAGAGCGTTTGGTTAGAAACCACAAGTTTCCTAGTTCGATACCGGTTCTTGCCAACTCACCATATGAGTAGCACAGGGATCTGTGCGGTAAAGTAAGGAGCTGGTGGTAGGTGTAGCGCTCCACCTCAGATGCAAAAACCATCTCCTTGGTCTAGCGCTAGTGAAAAGGGGATAGACTCCCTCACTGATTGTCTGATACCAACTATAGGCCACCCTGATGACTTTTTTTAATATAGATATATAGATTTATATAAAATACAAATAAGTATACAAATGAATCTATACAAATATATCAATGTTACTATGGCAGAGCTGGTCAATAGGTTTGGTTTAGCTTGGTTTAGTTTCTTTGTTTAATCGAATATCCATTTGTAGAAGAACAGTAGTGGTACTATTTAATCCATAATCCATCAGTGGGGGGATGAAATTATACTAACAGCCCAATTGGAGTTCGAACTTGTTTACTATGATGCCATAATCCAGCACATTAACCACTACTTCACGGAGACACTCCCTCAACAATAAGTGACGAGGCTGAAATCATTCAGTCATCACCTCATCTTTCTTTTACCTATTCATAGCTGACTTATTTTATGAAATTCTTAGATCTAGTAGTTTCACTGTTGTCAGGTCCTCTCACTACTACTACTTATATATCACCTCCTACCACACTTTCTTTGAAGGATTGCCAAGTCTATAAATGGCGGAGTGCAGTCAAGTATTGGATGAGCTATCAGATTTAAGTCTTGCTTTTGTGTAGAGTCCATTTTAGGGGAACGTGTCATTTTCGAAGAAGAGGTTGCCACCGATTGTGAACAAGAATGGGAGAGAAGACACAAGTGGTTCATGATTGACACATGCTGAAGTGGAGTTATGTTTCAAGTGACCAGAAATTCTGTGTTATTTGGTACAACCAGACGATGACCAAGTCTGAAACATATACAACAATCTGCCTGGCAATATTAACATGATATGACAAAGAAAAGAACTGATACAGCAACTATTATAATGGGAAAGTAATGCTGAAAGCATCAGTTCCCATGAGATCACCAAAGTTACAATGCAATGAGCCTGAACAATACTTAATTGGGTGACCACTTAAGTAACAGCAGCAAACTGAGTCCTTTGTTTATTAAAATGATACAATAGACAATAATTGTTTTCTGTGATATTTTGGAGATCTTAACTTTGGATAACCCTCATATATATATATACATATATATATATATATATTATATATATATATATATATAGGGTTAGCTCAGTCGGTAGAGCATTCAGTAAGAAATCACAAGGTTCCTAGTCCGATACCAGCCCTCGCCAACTCAGCGTATGAGTAGCACAGGATCTGTGCAGTAAAGTAAGGAGCTGATGGTAGGTGTGGTGCTCCACCTCAGATGCATAAACAATCTCCTTGGTCTAGCGCTAGTGAAAAGGGGATAGACTCCCTCGCTGATCGGCTGATACTGACTCAAGGCCACCCCGACGTCTTTACTTTACTTATATATATATATATATATATATATATATATATATATATAATATATATATTTCCATTGTAGTCCTCTCTGGCTCTCTTCACGTTTTTTTTTTTTTTGTCCCGAATCACTAACCTTCAGGCAATCTCAAAATATTTTCCTTCAGAAATTCCTAAAGTTTGCGGATTACAAAAAAAAACATCTGAAGATGACTGGAGTATACAGCAGACAAAGCAGAGTGCATAAAACAACCAGTTGTTTTTGAAATATTTAACCCTACTTCATTATTGTTCTTTTGTTTTCCAGCACAATCTGAACTAATACATATAAACATACATAAATCTAGATCAATGAATAAAAGGAATTTTTTGTGAAAAATGTAAAATACAGTTTTTTATCACCATTTTTTCCCCCTAATTGTAAACTCAGCATTGTTTGGAATTGTTGATAGCAAAAATTATTTTCATCTGCAAAATACTTGTTTGGAGGCTATTTAAAATAGTGCCAAATCAAACAGAGTACACTAGGCTTGAACAGAAGTCTGTCACAAAATTTATGTTTTAGTTTTCTGAATGCTAGATATAAATAGTACTTCTTGTAAGTATTTCAACTAACAGACAATGTGTTCATAATTGCTTGGATTTTAGATTAATAATCAGGAAGACTATGCAAGAAGAACCAAATTTTATTGTAACTCACAAAACAAGTTATGATCCAAGCCCTTTGGAGCTGCATACTATCTATCTATATTATATACAAATATTACAATTATAATATATATATATATTTACATATATATATATATATTATATATATAATATATATATATATATATTTGACTCCAGAGTAACATAAACATGTAGTCAACTGTGCTGGAATTCCTAACAGTTGCTCACATATGAAATTTTCAACCAAGCCCTTCATTTAAAAATATCAAAAAGCGAGAAAACTGTCAGTTACAGTGCCATTAATTTCATGACCAAGCTACCCTAACCTTAGATATATACATGCTCTATCAATGCTTATTAAGCACTATTTACTCATAGATATAGCACATTAATATTATCAATATCAATATATTAATGGTTAGCAAGGGACTATCTCTATTACCAATCTATCTAACTCTCTTGAGTTTGATGTTCACCATAATTCTGGTCTTATCCCAAACTAAGGTAGGTATTGTCAATCTTCAGCACAAATCAGTGTGTCTTCATAACCTATTAATAATGGAGATTCGCATCCGGGTTTTGTCTTGTAACAAAAACAATGTCACTGCTTACATCACACTACCTAAAATCGTCATAACATTTAGAATAAATTTATTCATTCTCTCTCAATTTGAACATGCAATGTTAGAACAGTCTCATTGTTATCAATTGTAAATTAATACATGACTGGTAAATATATCTATAAATTGTTTGTTGTTTTAAAATATATATTTAAAGTTATCAGAACTAAGTTTCGATTTCAAATTTTTTGTTTTTTACTCCTTTAAAATAAATTTATTTTATTTTTTACTCCTTTAATAAATTTTGATATATTTACTTTCTATGATACAAACTTTCTCTGATTATTAAATTTTATCTTCCCTCCCTTCTTCGGTCAATTTTATTTTTACGTCAATCCAGAGGGCTTTTTTGTATTTTTGCTAGTCCTATATAACTGTGTTATTCTGCCTTCATGTAAATATGTTTTATATTTTGGACTTTTGGGAAGCAGATATTCGCTCAGTATGTTTTTTAAAAGAATTAAATTTGTTAGATAGAAAGTAAATGGCTTCTTGGTTATTTTTGAGTTTCAATCTATTAATCTAATTTGAGTTTTTTTCCCCCTCCTGACAAAATCTGTTTATAGCCACTTACAAAATGAGGCATGAAAAATAGAATCTATGCTTGTCCAATGATGTTTATTAGGAGCATTTTTCTAGGAGGATAACTGATGCTTAAAAACTAAATTAGATTACTACGCTTCTAAAGGTGAATAGGAGGTACTGGCATCTTTTTCAAATAATCCCAAAAGTCAATTGACTATTTGTTCAGATACTTATTAGAGGTATATATATATATAATATATATATATATATATATAATAATATATATATATATAATATATTAGTGGGAGTTGAAAGATAGATTGACAGATAAGAATTAGAAATTTCTTTTGCCTGAATAAGGAGACATATAAGCATATGGTAAAAAACTAAATCCTTTTAAATTTCAAAAAGCCAACAAGTCTGATTTAGAAACAAAATTCATACAACTAATTAAAAATACAGAAAGAGAATATAAATAATTCCAAAACTAGACAAATATATATAAATATAGCTACTTTAATTTTTTGTTCTCGCTGAGAAGGTGTACGTTGAACACAGAAACCAGGTAGAGAGAAAAACTTTTCTCTGATACTAAATATACATATATATATATATATATATATATAATATATATATATATATATATATATTATTAGTAAAGTAAAGTCATTGGGGTGGCCTAAAGTCTATCGCTTTCAACTTGTGTTAGAACCAAGGAAGAAGCTGTTTTTGTAGCATTTGCTAGAGGTGGAGGTGGCGCACACATCTAGCGCGAGCAGGCTCCTCAAATTGTAACCACACACTTATCTAGTGACTACTCATGCGGTAACACCGAGTACGGACGAGGACCTGGCCATCAAACACGGACCTTGTGTTTCCCTAGTCCAAATGCCTCTAGCCGGACTGAACTAAAACCAGCCATATATACATACCAATATTTTATATAGTGTATATATTATAACATATAAGTTACATATAGTGTGTGATGTGTGTGTGTGTGTGTTGTGATGTGTAGTCGGTGTGTGTGTGTGTATGTATGGTATTGGTATTTTTATAACCTTGGAGATCTTTTGGGAAAATTGTGCCAGAGTGAGTCAGTCTAGCCAGGAAGAAAAGTGTGGGATGTGAGACGTGGATAGAAGAATTATTGTATTAGTAAAGAGGGAGTCAGTGAGTGCCTGCTCATATAAATTGGAGACGTGAAAGCTGTGCACAGGGCAAAGGTGGCAGTGAACGAAAATTATAATCCTAGAAGAAGCAGGAGACCCAGTGAGATTTTTGTAACACTCTTTAAAAATCATTTTATTGTATAATGCAATTTTTGCAAAGGCAAACACGGTTGCTGTTTGGGTCAAGATCTTTTTGATTATCAGATATAATATGAATAAAATATAAATGTAATTCATGAAGGCAATCAAATCTACTTAATACCTAAATATAAGGTGAATACATAGAAGGGCATATAGTTTATAAGTATAGATGTATCGTTTTTGCAATAGTATATATGATATATATTAGTGAGAGTATGTGCATATACATACCTATATGAGGACTGTGTGGCATATATATAGTAATGTGAGTAGTTATAGTAAGTAGTATAAGTGATTAATGAGTATATGAGGTATAGTGTGTAATATAGTGATGTGGGTGATGAGATAAGTATGTATAGGTGCTATACTAGTCTGATGCAGCTCATATATAACAATATATGCACGATACATGCTTAGTAAATACAGTAATGTGTGTCGCTATATATAGATAATAAGTTATATAGTATATTTATAGCATATATATATATATAGTATATATATATATATATATATATATATTACTATATATATTAATGCTTGTCATATTGTATTATATGTTGCATATAAATCCTTACCTTGTGGCTGCAATTGTATTATATAATGTGGTAGCATATATGTGTGTTTGGTAAATATATATGTATAATATTAATATTATTATATATATAGTATAGTATACTAATATTAGGTAGGGTAGTATATGTCACCATATATACATCAATGCAGTAGTCAGCATGAAATATACTATATGTTGGTGTCTTTATATATGTATGTATAGTAGTGAGTAATAGTATAAGTATTGAAGTATTAATAATAATAAGTTTGTTATTTACCTGCATATAAGAGTGCGTCAAAGTAAGGTATATACATTTATGGGGGCGCCATAAGATATGCATGCATATTAGTGGTGTGCAATATATGATATATAATACCATGTCATATTTGTGTGTGTGGGTGTGTGTGTTTCTGTGTGTGTGGACTGTGTGTGTGTACCTGTGTGCATATATCATCTGATGCCATGATATATATAGTTACATAAATATATGTGTATGTGTATTGTGTTGTATATATAGATATATAGTTTGATAAGTGATAGTTTGGTAACAATTCATAAATAATAAATAATAACTCAATATCAGTGATTTAGCACACACACACAAACGCATATATGATTATATATATATTTGATGTATATATATAGGGCTACACATTCATGTAACAGTTTATCAGCATGACATTCCTTAAACCACTAAACCTTTCTCTAAAATACTTATTTAGTCAAATAACCAAGACCACACAAAATATGCATATATACACACAAGCAATATATATATATATATAATATGAATATATATATACTATATGTGGTATTTGGTTGTGGACTGTGTTTGTGTGTGTATTACAATATAATCACAAATAGATAACATTCTTGATCTAAACTTTTCTTCTTATTACCCTACATATCAATAAATAAACAAACAAACATGAACACTGACATGCCCAATGCACACATATGTATATGTATTTGTGATCAAAGAGAAGTCTGCTTAGTAAAGATATCTATCCGCATGAAAGGAAAGTAACCGCATCCAAAAGAGTACAAAAGTCACAACTGAACGACAAAGTTCATAATTTTTTGCGCTTGAAGGCTGACAACATCAAAGTACCTTTTGGTAACCCAGCTGAACCATCAGACATCAAAATTTTTGCACTTCCCAAAGTTAGCAACACAAACTTATCACAGTTCTTCTAGTGACTGATGCTTTGCCATACAACTGCTCAATGTTTCACCATTCCTCTTGTCAAATCTGATTCTTTTATCGTTCAGTTGTGATTTTGTACTCTTTTGATCGGTTACTTCTCTTTCCATGCGGATAGATATCTTGATAAGCAGACTTCTTGATCAACAAATAATATAACATATGTGTGCATGGGCAGTCAGTGTTCATGTTGTGTGTTTATATTTATTGATAGATGAGGTAAATAAAGAGAAAGTTTCTTTAGATCAAGAATGTACCTATTTTGTGTAGTATGTACCATACACACACAAAACACAGTCACAACAAATACATAATATATATATATATGATATATATATATAATATATATATAATGCTTGTGTGTATATATGCATATTTGTGTGCTTGGTTTATTGATAGATAAGTTAATTAGAAGTAGGTTTAGGTTAAGAATGTCATGCTGATAACTGTAACATGTAATGTGTTATATATATATACATAAATATATATTATATAATATGCGTGTGTGTGTGTGCTAATCCTGATATTGAGTAATTATTATATTTATGAATGTCACCAAACTATACTACATAACTATTATCTATAAATACATACACATACACAAATACACATATATTTTATGTATATATATATATGCAATAAGATGCATATATGCACACAGAACACATCAAGACACACACAACAGAACACCACAACACACACACCATATACATGTATATAATATATAATTGCACACAATATATGCTGCAAATATTGCGCATAAATGTATAATATACATACTTTGAAGCACTCTTTTAATGCATATAGACAAACTATATTATTAATATTATGATATATATAAGTAATAGTATATACATACATATATAACACACATATGTATATTCCATGTAATATGCATTTATGTATATATGTCTATATATATATATATATACTATATATATATAATAATATATATATACATATATATTTACGACAACAATATATGTAACAACATTTAATATATACATATGCAGACAGGTATATGGATTTATATGCACATACATAATATACATATGCAAGCATATATATTATATATATATATATATATTAATATATATATTATATATATATATATGATAAATATATATATATACTATATATATATGCAGAACAACACATATGTATATCAATAGTATGTGCATAATATGTATATATTGTGCACAGATATAATAGATAGTACATATATATATACCTACACATATATTTACACATATACTATATATATATATATATATATATTATATATATATATTCACACAGTTATATAAGGTTTATAATGCACATATATATATATATAAATAATATATATGTCAAACGATAACATATATATAATATATGTATACTATTGGGGTATTCACCTTATATTTTTATGTTAAGTAGATTGATATGCCTTCATGAATTTACATTTTATATTTATATCGAATATTATATCTGATAATCAAAAAGATCTTAGACCAAACAGCAAGTTTTTTGCTGAAAATAATTGAGTATAAGAATAATGATTTTTAAAAGAGTGGGTAAAATCTTTGGTCTCCTGCTTCTTTAAGTATAAATTTCGTCTGACTTTGCCTGTAGACAGGTTCAGTTCAATATATGAGCAGGACTGATTACTAATACAATAATACTTTAATCCACATTATCACATTTTCTTCCTGGCAATGCTGACTCACTGGAAAAATTTTCCCAAAAGAATCCAAAGTTATAAAAATAATACCAATACATACACACACCACACACACACAACACAACACACCACACACACACAACTACATATATGTATATATGTATATATATACATATATAAAATATTTATGTATATATGGCTGGTTTTAGTTCAGTGTCGGTAGGCAACATGCGGAGGTCAAGTGTTTTGACTATAAACACAAGGTTCCGTGTTTGCATGGCCAGTTCCTCGCAGACTCAAGTGTATGAGTAGCAACATGATAGCTGTGTGGTAAATTGAGGAAGCCTGATGGTAGATGTGGGCCGGCTCCACCTCAGAATGCTAAAAAACAGTCTTCCTTGGTCTAACACAAGTTGAAAAGGCGATAGACTTTAAGGGCCCACCCCAAATGACTTACCTTTTATATATATATATAATATATATATATATATATTAGTATATATTATATATATATAATGTATTATTTAGTATAGAGAAAGTTTTTCTCTCTACCATGGTTTTCTGTGTTCAAGTAAACACCTCCTCAGGAGAACTAAAAAATTATAAAGTAGCTAATATTTTATATATATTATGTCTAGTTTGGAATTATTTGTATATTTCTCTTTTGTCATTTTAATTAGTTTGTATGAATTTTTGTTTCTAAAATCTAGAACTTTGGCCTTTGAATTAAGTTTAGGTTTTCCATATGCTTATATGTCTCCCTTTATTCAGGCAAAAGAAATTTCTAATTCTATCTGTCATCTATCTTCAACTCCCACTATATATATATATATATATATATATATATATATAATATAATAAATATATATATTATATATACCTCTAATAAGTAATTTGAACAAATAGTCATTGACTTTTGAATTATTTGAAAAAGATGGCAAGTACCTCCTATCACCTTTAGAAGCAGTAATCTTTTAGCTTTAAGATCAGTAATCCTCTAGAAAATGGCTCCTAATAAACATATGTGAACAAGGCATAGAATTATTTTTCATTGCCTCATTTGTGGTAAGTGGCTATAAAAAAGATTTTGATCAGAGGGGAACTCAAATTAGATTAATAGATTGAAAACATAAAAATACAAAGAAAGCCTTAACTTTTTATCTTTAAACATTTAAATTCTTTCAAAAACATACTGAGCGAATATCAGGCTTCCAAAAGTCCAAAATATAAATACATATACATGAAGCAAATTAACAACAGTTTTATATAGACTAGCAAATACAAGCCCTCTGGGTTGACGTAAAATAAATATTGCCGGAGGGGAGGGGAGTTGAACTTTA
Organism: Doryteuthis pealeii; assembly: GCA_023376005.1. Classification (NCBI taxonomy): domain Eukaryota; kingdom Metazoa; phylum Mollusca; class Cephalopoda; order Myopsida; family Loliginidae; genus Doryteuthis; species Doryteuthis pealeii. Next base: position 82,564,365 of record CM042139.1, on the reverse strand, counting down.
AATATCAGAAGAGTTTGTATCAAAATAAGTAAGTAAAATTATCAATTTATTAAAGGGTAAAAAAATAAAATAAAATTTAATTAAAGAGTAAAAACAAAAAAATTTGAAAATCGAAACTTAAGGTTCTGATAACTTTTAAATATATATTAAAACAAAACAAACATATATAGATATATAATACTCAGTCATTGTATTAATTTAAATTGGTTTAAAAACAATGAGGACTGTCTAACATTGCATGTTCAAAATTTTGAGTGTATTTATTCTAATGTTAATGACGATTTTAAGGTAAGTGTGATGTAAGCAGTTTGACATTGTTTTTGTTACAGACAAAAACCCGGATGCGAATCTCCATTATTAATAGGTATGAAGACCACTGATGTTGCTGAAATTGACATACCTACTTAGTTTGGGATAAGACCAGAATTATGGTGAACATCAAACTCAAGAGAGTTTAGAATAGATGGTAATAGAAGATAGCCTCCCTTGCTAACCATTAATTATATTGATATTGATAAGTATAATGTGCTTATCTATGAGTAATATGTGCTTTTAATACATTGATAGAGCATGTATAATCTAAGTTAGGGTAAGCTTGGTTCATGAAATTAATGCACTTGGTAACTGACATTCTCGGCCTTTTGATATTTTTAAATGAAGGGCTTGGTTTGAAAATTTCATATGTGAGCAACTGTTTAGAATCCAGCAACAGTGACTACATGTTTAATGTTACTCTGATCAAATATAATATATATAATATATATATATGATATATATATATATATATAGTAAATATATATATAGTATATAAATGTAACATATTTGTATATATATAGATAGATAGTAATGGCAGCTCCCAAAGGGCTTGGATGCATAACTTGTTTTTGTGAGTTACCAATAAATTTGTTCTTCTTGCATATCTTTCCTGATTTATATCTAAAATCCAAGAATTATGGAACACATTGTCCTGTTAGTTGAAATACTTCAAAGAAAGTACTATTTACTATCTTAGCATTCAGAAAACTAAACATAAATTTTGTGACAGACTTCTTTCAAGCCTAGTGTACTCTGTTTGATTTGGCATCTATTTTAAAATAGCCTCCAACAAAGTATTTTTGCAAAGATGAAAATTAATTTTTGCTATCAACACATTCCCCAACAAATGCTGAGTTTTAACAATTAGGGAAAAAATGGTGATAAAAAACTGTATTTTACATTTTTCACAAAAAATTCCTTTTATTTCATTGATCTAGAATTTATGTATGTTTATATGTATTAGTTCAGATTGTGCCTGGAAAACAAAAAGAACAATAATGAAGTAGGGTTAATATTTTTCAAAACAAACTGGTTGTTTTATGCACTCTGCTTTGTCTGCTGTATACTCCCAGTCATCTTCAGATGTTTTTTTTTGTAATCCGCAAACTTTAGGAATTTCTGAAGGAAAATATTTGAGATTGCCTGAAGGTTAGTGATTCGGACAAAAATAAAAAAAACGTGAAGAGAGCGCAGAGAGGACTACAATGGAAAATATATATTATATATAATATATATATATATATATATATATATAATATATAAGTAAAGTAAGACGTCGGGTGGCCTTGAGTCAGTATCAGCGCGACTCAGCGAGGGAGTCTATCCCCTTTTCACTAGCGCTAAGACAAAGGAGATTGTTTAATGCATCTGAGGTGGAAGCACCACACCTACCATCAGCTCCTTACTTTAACTGCACAGATCCCTGTGCTACTCATACGCTGAGTTGGCGAGGGCTGGTACGGACTAGGAAACCTTGTGTTTCTTACTGAATGCTCTACCGACTGAGCTAACCCTTATATATTATATATATATATATATATATATATATATGTATATATATATATGAGGGTTATCCCAAAGTTAAGATCTCCAAAAATATCACAGAAACAATTATGTCTAATTGTATCATTTTAATAAACAAAGGACTCAGTTTGCTGCTGTTACTTAAAGTGGTCACCCAAATTAAGTATGTTCAGGCTCATTGCATTGGTAACTTTGGTGATCTCATGGGAACTGATGCTTTCAGCATTACTTTCCCATTATAATAGTTGCTGTATCAGTTCTTTTCTTTGTCATATCATGTTAATATTGCCAGGCAGATGTTGTATATGTTATCAGACTTGGTCATCGTCTGGTTGTACCAAAATACAACAGAATTTCTGGTCACTTGAAAACATAACTCCACTTTTCAGCATGTGTCAATCAATGAACCACTTGTGTCTTCTCTCCATTCTTGTTCACATCGGTGCAACCTCTTCTTCGAAAATGACACGTTCCCCTAAAATGGACTCTACACAAAAGCAAGACCCTTAAATCTGATAGCTCATCCAATACTTGACTGCACTCCGCCATTTATAAGACTTGGCAATCCTTCAAAGAAAGTGTGGTAGGAGGTGATATATAAGTAGTAGTAGTGAGAGGACCTGACAACAGTGAAACTACTAGATCTAAGAATTTCATAAAATAAAGTCAGCTATGAAATAGGTAAAAAGAAAGATTGAGGTGATGACTGAATGATTTTCAGCCTCGTCACTTAATTTTGAGGGAGTGTCTCCGTGAAGTAGTGGTTAATGTGCTGGATTATGGCATCATGGTAAACAAGTTCGAACTCCAATTGGCTGTAGTATAATTTCATCCCCCACTGATGGAATTAATGGATTAAATAGTACACTACTGTTCTTCTACAAATGGATATTCGATTAAAACAAAGAAACTAAAACCAAGCTAAACCAAACCTTATTGACCAGCTCTGCCATAGTAAACATTGATTATATTGTATAGATTCATTTGTATACTTATTTGTATTTTATCAATAAATCTATATATCTATATATAAAAAAAGTCATCAGGGTGGCCTAATAGTTGGTATCAGACAATCAGTGAAGGGAGTCTATCCCCCTTTTCACTAGCGCTAGACCAAGGAGATGGTTTTTGCATCTGAGGTGGAGCTACACCTACCACCAGCTCCTTACTTTACCGACAGATCCCTGTGCTACTCATATGGTGAGTTGGCAAGAACCGGTATCGAACCTAGGAAACTTGTGGTTTCTAAACCAAAACGCTCTACCACTGAGCTAACCCGGCAATTTATATCTATCTATATATGTATCTATATAATTATTATAATTTACACAGTAATAACCTACTCGAGTTTCATAAATAAGGATCTTCAGGGTTAAATCCACTGAATTAAATAAGATATGCACGATGTGTATTTTTTGGTAATGACGGTTTAATATATACATATAATATATTTCTATATATATATTAATATTGACTAGTGTATTATACTATAAGCAAAGAGTCCTCAAAATCATTGGATAGGCAATGTATAAGTCTAAAGGTGAGGTGAGCATGGACATGAAGTAACAGCAAATTGGTAAAAGTTTTTCACCTATTCATAGTGAGAATCTGTCAGTTACCAAGCACTGTTGATTTTTCAAAGTCCATTGACTCTGTTTACACCTATCCTAACTAGGTATAATCATTGCTCTATCATTGACAATATATATATATATAAACCTAATATATATAACTATTATATATAGTATATATATATAGATATAGTATAATATAATCCATAATTAAGGCACTCCCCCTAATCCATATTGAAAAAACAACTAATCTTTCAGGTTTTGAATTCCTGAGTGTTTCCTTCTCTCTAGATTGGTTGACTTAATAGTATCCATTACTTTGTTAGCCTATACCTGAAGGAAAAAAATATGGATTTATGCCTTTCCCAGAGATAAACTATGAAAGCGAAACATAAGCAATTGCATAATAGAATTTGAACTTGATTGTGGACTCTCATTTCTTATCATGATTACTGGTTATGATACAAGCACGATTCGGTAGAGCATTCGACTAGAAACACAGGATTCCTAAGTTCATACTGGCCGCTCGCTAGAGTAGGCACAGGATTTGTGCCATAAAAGTAAAGGAGCTGAATGTAGGTTGGTGCTCCACCTCAGACACAAAAACAATCTCCTTGGTCTGAACTAAGTGAAAAGGGGATAGACTCCTTCGCTAATAGGCTGATACCCACTTTAAGCCACCCCATGCTTTGCTTTTTTTACTTCATATATATATATATTTATATATAATATATATATATATATTATACAGGTGTATCAAAAGTATCAATATTTTTGTACCTTTTTTGATGCACTTGTTTCTGTAAACAAAATATTAATGTCCATTTATCTTCATTTCTAATCTTGGTAAATACAGCTTTAAAATGTAGTACTCTTTTGACACACCTGTAATCCTGAAAAAAAAAATAATGGATAGAAAGTTTATGTTTTTCAGAATACAAGGTGTTCAAAATAACAATATGGAATACTTTTTTGACACACTCTTGTAAACTGTGAAAATATTTTTTGCTATCTTTTAAAAAAAATGCAGATTCAATCACAGAGATCAAAAAAGAAACTCCCATTCTATTGGAAATTGTGGCCAAAACTAATTAAGTTAATTAGATCACCAGCCACAGCAAGCAAAATAAAATCAATTTGTTAAAATATTCATGAGCAAGTATCTGAATCCTCAAAAACTATTTAATGCACCTGCAAGACCATAAGATTAAATAACAAAAAAAAACAGATTAAGCTCTTGTTAAAAATATTCATGACAAATACATTCTGTAAGTTAATGGCCATAAAATGCAATAGAGACTAAATAGTAATGAAATAACAAAGAGTGTGCAGCACTCAGTGAGTTAGTTGTTCATGTGAAATCATTTGTGAAATGAGCCTGCTATCCATCACCCAATTACAATGATACCCCAATACTGTAAATGGTGGTAAGAAAGATGATATATTGTCTAAAGTAATTTACATATATGACTATTAAGGGTATCTGCTGGACAGAAGATATATAGGTATATAGATAGATAGATAGACAGACGAGACAGCAGACCCATATTCAATATTAACATACATATACATAGAATAAACTTATTTACTAAGCCCTAACCTAAAGTTGGCACATGGCCACATATATGGGGTTCCTAATTGAGAATTGGAATTAATGGTCTACAAGACCAGCTTTTCTTTCTATCTACCATGTTGAGGTGCTGTACAATGATGTCCATTATATAATATAATATACATATATGTAGAAAAAGGAAAAACAAAGTATTCCAAAAGAATGAAATTTTTTCTGGAGGGTAGAGTTAAGCATTAATAATGTTTGTTTTTTAATAAGAGTACTTGCATCAGGTCTTTAAAAAGATAGAAGAGAATGTCTGTCTAAAGAAGGAATGGGAAAATTTGTTTGTTGGATTATTTCCTCATTTCAACCCCGCCATATATATGATAGGTATTATAGGGGTATATATTTATAGTATATATATATATATAAGATAGGATAGAAGTAGATAGAAGATAAGATAGAGTAGATAAGAGTAGATATTACATATATTAGCTATTGATCATTGATTATTATTGTTCTAAATTCTAACAGCATTAGGATTCTTTGTTCCAAACGTCTTCCACCAAGAAAAGGTGAAAGTTTTGGTTTGAAAAAGTATATATGAAAGCGATGGCAAAGAGGTGTAGCTGATAGTAAATGGCTGTACAGTTTGTTTCCCCCCCCCCCCCCCAAGGTCATGGAGTGAAAGCACTGTTACTTGCAAGATCACTGAAGTTAAGCGCAGCAAGTGGCTGTCTGAACAGACTTGATGGGGTGAACTAGTTAAAGCAAAAAGTGGTACTATAGAGAAACTGAAAATGGGTGGTATGCCCCCAGCTAAAAACAACTGAAAACTTATTTTTGAAATTGCATATATATGTTGTGGTTTACCAATTAATTTGTTTTGGTCACCCGAGTCCAAGTTGATGAATAAGGGTCGGGTTAGCACAGTTAAGTAGAGCAATTCAAACAGAAACCACTGAGGGTTCCTAGTTCGATACCGCCTTTGCCCTCAGCGTATGAGTAGCACAAAGAATCCTGTGTCGTAAAGTAAGAGCTGATTGTGAGGTGTGATGCACCACCGTCGAGATGCTAGATAATCGTCCAAAGTCTAAGCGCTAGTGAAGAAGGGGATGAGACCCCTCGCTGATTGGCTGAGTCGAACTTTAGCCACCCCGACGACTTTACTTTTACACCCTTGGAGCAACTGACATTCATAGTAGTTATGAGAGCGTAGTTGGTTCGGTTTACAGCATGTCAGTCCTATTTGGGGGTATTTTAATGAATGAAGAAGTAGTTGTCATTCTGTGCTACATGGTCACTGGTCATAAATTTTTGGGCTCATCTATAAATGATAATATAGTATATATATATTGGCTGTAGACGAGGTTAGCAGATGTTAACCGCCGCTTTCACGGCGTGGAATTTGAACTCAAGTATGGCAAAGGCTTGTAGAGTAGCTGCTGACAGATTTAATGAACGAGATGAAAGCAGTATTGGTGGGGCTATGGTCTCTCTGAAACGATATTTCTTCAGGTTGTTGAAATTTACAGTGTTAGTCTTCTCCTAGATTGGTTGTCTAATTAAACTCTCAGTTACTTTTTCCCTATATTTGAAGAGAAATAAAAGATGGGTTCAATGCATTTCCAAAGACTACCACAAAGTGAAACATAAGCAATCCACATATAGAATTTTGAAACTTCATTCCTAGAGCTCCAATTTAGATTATAGGATTACTATTATGACAGCAAGCACCTCCTTTATATATAGCTAGCAAAAGATAAAAAAGAGCCCCGACCCCCGCCGGGCAATGTAAAAATATATTGTTTGAAACATATTGCCTGAGGGATGGGAGTTAAATTCATTCAGGTTGAGTTCTTGTACCCTAAGTAAATAAAATCATGCAGATTCATTAAAGAATTAAACAAATAAAAAACAATTTGACAGGATGGTAAACTTTAAAATATTATTAAAAATAAAACAAACTTTATGAGATATATACATACCAGTCAAGTATTTTATAAAACTTGTTTTAACAAACAGATGGGACTGCCCTAATGTTGAATGTTCAAGCTTTGATGTATTTAATTCTATGTTATGACGTATTTTGGGTTATGTGACCATAAGGCAGTGACGTAGTTTTTGTCACAGAGAAAAAACGAAGCGAAATTCTCCATTATTTAATGAATATAATATATATATATGTATATAGCTAGGGTAAAACTATAAGACCGTGTTTTTCGAGGTATCACGACTCTCCATCAAGTATATATATAATATATATATATATATATATAAATAAAAAGTAAAGTCGACGGGGTGGCCTAGAGGTTGGTATCAAGCCAGTCAAGCGAGGGAGTCCTTCCCCTTTTCAAATAAGCGCTAGACCAAAGGAGATTGTTTAGCATCTTTGAGGTGAGTGCCACACCTACTTTACTGCACAGATCCCTGTGCTAGACCCATATGCTGAGTTGGCGAGGACCGGTATTGGAACTAGGAAACCTTGTGGTTTCTAGCCGAAACACTTACCGAATATATGTATATACAGAGATAGAAATAGAGAGAGAAGAGAGAGAAGGAGGGGAGAAGAAAGAGCAGACAGAATAGAGCAGAGGGAGAGAGAGATGTAAGATGAGAAAAAAACATTTGATAAAAAGATATAACATTTTTATCTGTATATTTTTTTATAATTCTGTGGACTCCATATCATATAAACATTTGCAGACTAACAATTGGCAGAAAAACAAATTTCTTTTCTGATTTCAACCTAACTCACTCCCATGCATATTATGACTTTGAAAGGAAAGAATTATAAAAAAATTGGTTTTGGTGATAAGAAACTGTCTCTGAAAAAGATCTAATGTTTTTGCAATCAATGGGTTATGGATTGAAAGAACTTTCTCCTCATTGCTTACTGATTTCTTCTATTATATATATATAATATACTATATATATATTAAATATATATATATATATATATATATATATATATATATATATATATTAATTATATATCACTTATATATATAATATATATGATATAATAGTATATGCCATGCAATACATATGCTGATGCATTGGGGTTAATTGAGTCAATTTTCAGCAGTCATTTCATCATCTCTCGTGTATATTATATATAATATAATATATATATATTATATTATATAATACATATAGTATATATATATAACCGAGATATATATATATATATGCAAACACCAATACGAACACTTCTCTGCACGCAGTATGAATGTAACCCAAGTTCAATTTCTTAAGCAGAATTATAACAAGTGGTAATTCAAATGTTTTCCTTCTCCATGAATGTGATCATATCATGAATTAAAGCAACAAGTGCTGGCCTACTCTTAATATATATATTTTCTAAAGTAAAGTCATTCCCAGGAATGCCTAAGTCGGTAATCACCCAATCAGCAAGGGAGTCTATACCCTTTTTCCCTAGTGCTAGACAAAGGAGATTGTTTTTGCATCCTCAGGTGGAGCACCACACCTACGCATAGTTTTTTGATAACCCGACCGTCTGTTCAAGGGTATTTAGCATTATGTGAAAAGGAACAATGCTCAAGTTCACTGTGTCCATTCCAAATGACAATAACAATTACACAATCAAAGCAGGACACTCACAACAAAGAGCACACAACACACACACACATATATATACTAAATAAATAGTGATATATAGTGGTTCTAAGTATATATATACTAGTATATATCATCAGTATATG
>CM042139.1:82545804-82555575 GCA_023376005.1 Doryteuthis pealeii | reverse complement strand
TGCAGATGAAATAGATGATATGTAATCTGTATATTATATATATATTAAATACAATACTATAATATATATTATATATAATATATACACATTAACAGACACACAACACACACACACACACACAGACACACACACACACACACATATAATATAGAATACAACTACATATTATTAACTATACATGTATATATATATATATACACACATATAAATATATATATAATATATATATGTTACACATAATAATAGTGACCCTTCATAACTTTCACTCCACACTTACACAGAACACACCACACAACACACACACACACAGCACACACTTATACTATATATTATTAGAATTAAAACTATATATAGTATAATACATGTATATTATATATGTATATATCATATATATATATATATATATATATATATATATAATATGTTGCATGTAAGAAATTATGTGACCCTGGCTTTAATACTTTCAGGAATTCAATCATACAGACCTGGTATACCATATTACTATTGCTATGTGTGTGTGTGTGTTGTGTGTGTGTGTGAATTGGTCATTTTATCTACTTTTCCCATCCATCCATGGTCATGTTAAAAACAAGGGTTAATTTTTTTTAGGTGAGATATCCTTACCACCCCAGTCACTAATGCTCAGTTGGAGCAGAATTAAAAATATACTTAGTCTCTGTGGCCATTTCCTTCTTTTTGAGAACACCTCAGTGATAATTAATAAAAAAGACCCTGCGCATTTTAGACTAGAGGGCAAGTGTTACCCGGAGTGTGATCATTAAAGCAAATTCTCTTTAATTCTATCACCCAACATTAATAATTGGGCACAATATATTCCAAAGTAATCTATATATATGTATATTACACACACTTCATTATTATATATATATATTATACTATATATATTAATATATATATATATTTATGATATGTGACATATTATTATATATTGATATAGCAACTATATATATTATATATAATATAAATAATATATATATATATACCATGCATTGAATATATAGTATATATATTATATATATATATATATATATATATATATATATTCATAAATTTAATATATACACATATATATATATATCACTATATCAGTTACATTATGGTATATATATATTATATACTGATATAGTAACATATATATATTGTATATGAATAATATATATGTGTGTGTGTGTATTTATAAATAAAAATTTGGAAGTTTTTGTGAAATATAAACCATTTGGATCAGTATTAAGTCCAGGTTCAACATTGTAAAGCACAACTGAGATCACAATTGTTTAAACATTATTTATTTGATGCAGGAATCATGAGCCATGGTGAACAAGAAAGTTTCAGTAAACCACCAAGTTGATTTTTTATATTAAATTCTATTTCTTGCTACTTCAATAATACTGCATAAAAAGAGGTTTTTAGGGTTATGTTTACCAGATTTTAACACAGACTGGTACTCTTTATGAGCTACTTTTCAACACAAAGGACAACTTGAAGTAGCAGGGTGGAAAGTGGGTGTTAATGTTTTTTTTTTTTTTTTGATTTCTCTTGGGTCACACCTGCAAACAGAATTACTAGGTGACTATCTCTCTCCCTCATATTTATAATATATATATATACATACGATACATATATATATATATAAATATATATATATATATATATATATATATATATATATATAATTTAAAGGTTTAGTTAAATTGCATCAATCTTTAGTTTCTACGCACTTACAAGTACTAAGAGGATCACGTATAAATAGCCACTTGAAAATAGCAGGAAATTTGACAAGCATTTATGTGTGTAATTCATTAGAAATTTCAGTTTGCTTATTGAATGTTGTTAGGCAAGTTTATATTGCTTTTCTTGAAAGGATTAATAAATACTAGACTACACTCAACTACACTAACCATATGCTCTTTCCCCTTCTCTCTCTCTCTCTCTCTCTCTCTCTCTCTCTATATATATATATATATATATATATATATATATATTACATATATATATATAATTATTATATATATTATATATAAAGCTAAAATAAAGTAACGAGTGGCCTATAGTATCAGCCAGACAGCGAGGAACTCCCCATTTGCTAGTACTAGTCCAAGGGAGATTATTTGCTCAGGTGAGAGCCACACCTATTCGTCGCCTACTTCTTACCATAGAGATCAGATTATCCAATCTGTTTTATTCATGTGCTGAGGATTGGTATTGAACAGGAAACCTTGTGGTTGCTAGCTAAACTGCTCTTAATCTCTCTCTTTCTCACTCTGTCCCATCATATATAAAAATATATATAATATATATATATATACACACACACACACACATATATATATGTTGTGTGTGTGGTTGTGTCTTCATGTATCTATGTATGTGAATTATATATATATATATTATATATGTATACATATATATATTATATATACATATATAATACTGAAAATAATGTAATATGACCATCCTGGGTGACAATGCCTAAAGAATAACCCATTTGAAAGTTTGCTTTACATAGAGTCCTCAAATTCATAAAATTTTAGCAGCTATATTTTCAATATATAAAATGATATAATCAAGTAGGTCCTCCCGTACAATTAGTCGAAAAACAACTCACCAAGAAAAAGCTTGCTTTATTGCCCAAAAAATGGCAGAGCTGCCTAAATATAGACCTACACGAGTCAGACACTATCTACCTAGGTTTCACCTGAGTTGATCTGTATATATATATTATATATATATATATATATCACACATATAATATATATATATATTATATAATATATATATATATACTAAATAGAGAAATAGACACACAAAACCAAATATAATGTATATGATACTTGCCCAATGGTATTGGAAATCAGAACATTTGAATGTGAACAAATTGCTAGCAGCTTGCAATTGTGAAAATCATTTTTAGGATTATTATTAGTTTATTTCTATGAGATATAACAAAAACTTTTTGAAAAATGTAGCTGAATATTATTATTGAAGTAGAAAAATTGCTTGTCATTCATTTTGCCTTTATCTAAATTATTTAATTTCTATTTTTATTTATGTTTTATGTTATTAGTATTTCACTAAAAAAACAAAATATATAAAATAAATTTGTTTCATTATTTTTTGTTACTGAGATTAAGCAAAATTCTAAAACATTCTTATTTAAATTTATTTTGTAATTTTGGATTTGGAAGGACTTATGGAGTTATGGCATGTTTTTGCTTCTGTGATAGGACAAGTCCATGAAAGCTATAATCTATTTTAATGTTCTGTAGTTTTTCTTATATTCTCTTTTTAAAAACCCAAATGCATTTATATAATATATAATATATATATATATATATATAGTCGTGGAAGAAGTTATTTCCCGACCGTGGTTTCGGTGTTACTCTAACACCTTCATCAGGGATCCCCGTATGAAGGTGTTAGAGTTAACACTGAAACCGCCCATCGGGAAAATAACTTCTTCTATGACTTATTAATGCTCTATTTCACAATATATTGCAGCCCTATTGGATTTAACTACTATGCGATGTTCCCATAGTAGTACCCATAAATTAATATATATATATTATATATAACATATATATATATATATATATATATATATATATATATATATATATATATAATATGTGTAAAGTTTGGATATACGTGCAATTAGTCAATAACCTTTGTGATTCAGGCCACAGATCGCTAAATACATATATATAGTCTATCAATGATATGACCAATCTTTATTATGTACTGCCATTACTCATATATATATATATATTCCCAAATTTTGATTATATATTAATATATATATATATATATATATTATATATATTAAGTCTAGCAATGATATTGGATGAGGCACACTTTTTTTATAAATGCAAACAACATTACTCTAGCATGACAATGATAATATATATATATATAATAGATATATATATATATATATAATAATATATATATCAGCAATAGCTGCAATCCAATAGAATAGAAGAAAAGGAATGCAATTATGAATTCATAGAAAAGGAATTAGATGTTAATATTGGCTTATGGAACAAGCCAAAACAGCTCCTCACCTTAAGGACTGTCCTAGTAGTAGTAGCAACAACTACTATCTGTGCAGTTTTCCATTGGAATGAAATAGTAAATGCCTGGAGAACTATACCATCAAACACCTGAAAATTAATTACCAATCTTTTTTTGGTCTCTTCAATATATAAGCCTTCAAACTCACTTGTGAACATCATGAGTTATGATTGCCTTTATCTAAGGAGTAACAAGATTAGGTAAATCTGAGAAAAATGATTGAAAATTGAGGAAATATGGATAAAACATAAAACAACTTCACTAATTGATATTTTTTGCTAAGGTATGTAACAAATTTTATCAGAATATATTTGACTTTCATTACATACTGAGGCAAAATACAATTGATGAAGTTTTGTGTTTTATCGCGTATTTCCTGAGATTTTCCAATAACACACACACACACACAACACACCACACACATATATATATATTTATTATAATTATATATAATACAGCAACAGCTGCAATGTTAATCTTTTTTTGTCCCTTACAGTATACAAACCTTCAACTTACATGCATAGAAAAATTTACTTCCACAATTTCCTCTTATGAGGAGTAGATATTCTTCTCAAAAGATGGAAAAAAAAAACAACAGTAATAAGTAAAAAGAAGACAGACAAATATTAATAATAAAAAAATTATTCTAAAAATCCAGTAATTGATATAGCCTCTTATAAGGGCAGCAATATTTCGCTGTAATAAATAAATATTATCTTCTAGCATTGTCAGTTTGAGCACCATTTGTCATTTATAATGCTGTTTTATTGTGATCAAATTTGCAGGAGTATTTAGAGAGAATTAGCTAGCAGAGACGGTTTTGAAAAGTCACTTGAAATTAGCCATTTAAATCTTCTCCTTTAAAAAAATCTTTATTGTACAAAAAAACTAGAATAAATAAGATAATAAAATATCTAAAATACATCTAGAGTATTCTGAGAATGATTGAAGAAATCTCAAATATCTGAGGCATTTGATTGAGCTTCTCTTCTGTCGGATATAGATGATATACTGGCTGTTGCCATGTTTAACTTAATATTCTACATATTTCTATATTTTCATAATTCTGCTTTTCATTGATATATATTATACATTTTACGCAGGGTATTTACTCAATCCAACCCCATATCATGTAATTTTTTATGAGTAGAGCAGGTATGAAGTCAGAGTTTCTTTCTCCTAGATGGTTGCCAACCAGGCTAAAGAACCAAGTTATTGACCTAAATTTATTCATAGGAACTCTAGGTCATTTTTAAGAGGGAGCAGATATAAATTTAAGAGCTTTCTTTCTCCTAGACTGGTTGCTCAACCAAGACAAAAAGAACCTTAGTCAGCCCCACTATTGACCCATAGTAGATAATCTAGGTATTTTTTAGAGGGGAGCAGGTCTTATTCAGAGTTTTTCTTTTTTCCTTGACTGGTTGCCCAAACCAAGGCTAAATAACCTAGTATACACTACTGATACCCATTATCTGTTTACACATACAGAAATTCTGTAACTTGTTTGTGTGATGCATGTATTCTCATTAACGTATGTACGGTATTCTTTATGTCTCATGCAGTGGTTTTTGGCAGAAATCACATCACCCAGGTCTGTCCGTCCCAAAACACCTGCAGTCAATAACTGGTTTGACTTCTGTTTCTGTTTAAAGCGAAAGCATTGCTGAAATAGTATGGAATTAAAGTAGTGACTTAAATCCCCAAAAGAGAAGTTGTTGGCATAAGAAAAGCTCCTTAAATATTTGTGAGTCTCTATGGGAAGTTCTCTGAGAGGACTTAAGGTACAGCTGCTTGAGTAACTCAATCTATTAGTCTATCCAGCTAATTAATATTGATGAAAAGAAGAACCAAAAAGTCTACCACAGGCAGCCTTGTACCTTAGTCCTCTGCAGAGAATCCTTCCCATAGAGAACTCACAAACTTTATTTAAGGAGCTTTCTTATGCCAACAACTCTCTTTTGGATTTAAGTCACCTACTTTATCCATACTATTCGCAATGCTTTCAGCTTTAAAAGAAAACAAGAAGTCAAACCAGTTATTGACTGAGGTGTTTGAACGACAGACCTGGGTGATGTGAATTCTGCCAAAACCACTGCATGAGACATTAAATGATATACGTTACATACGTAATGGAAAACAATGATACACACACAATTCACAGGAGAGATTTCATGTATGTGTAAACAGCTATGGGTAATCAGTAACATAGTGTATACTAGGTTATTTAGCCTTGGTGGGCAACCAGCAGAAAAGAAAAACGCTGAAGACAGACCTGCTCCCCTCTTAAAAAATGACCTAGAATTATCTACTATGGTCATAGTGGGGTGACTAGGTTCTTTTGTTCTGGTTGAAGCAACCAGTTAGGAGAAAGAAAGCTCTAAATTATATCTGCTCCCCTCTAAAAAATGACCTAGAGTTATCCCCTATGAATAAATTGCTAGGGCAAAACTTGCGTTCTTTAGCCTTGTTTGGCAACCAATCTAGGAGAAGAAAAACTCTTGACTTCATACCTGCTCTACTCATAAAAAATTACATTTGGATATGGGTTGGATGATTAAATACCCTCATAAATTATGAATATATATCAATGCAAAGCAGAATATGAATAGTTAGAAATATGTAGAATATTAAAGTTAAAACATGGCAACAGCCATTTATGATCATCTATATCGACAGACAGAGAAGCTTCAAATCAAATTCTAGATATTTGAGGATTTCTTCAATCATTCTCAGAATAGCTCTAGATGTATTTAGATATTTTTATTATCTTATTTATTCTATTTTAGTAACAATAAAGATTTTTTTTAAAAAAGGAGAAGATTTAAATTGCTAATTTCAAGCTGAAAATTTCAAAACCGTCTCTCTCAAGCATTATTCTCTTCTAAAATACTCCATGCCATAATTAGATCACCAATAAAACAGCATTTATAAATGACAATGGTGCTCAAACTGACAAATGCTAGGAGAGGATAATATTTATTTTTTCACAGCGAAATATTGATTGCTTATAAGAGGGCAATCAATTACGGAATTTAGAATAAATTTATTATGAATATTGTCTTGTCTTCTTTTTACTTTATTACTGTTGTTTTTTTTTTTATCCTTTTGAGAATGAATATTACTCTCCTCATAGAGGAAAATTGTGTGAAGTTAGAATTTTTCTATGCTGTAGTTGAAGGTTTGTATACTGTTAAAGGACAAAAAAGATAACATTGCAGCTGTTGCTGATATATATATATATATTATATATATTATATATATATGTTGCTTGTTGTGGGCTTGTGTTGGTGTTATTGAAAATCAGGAAATACGGATAAAACACAAAACTTTCATTCAATGATATTTTGCCTCAGTATGTAATGAAAGTCAAATTATTCTGAAAAAGCTTTGTTACATACCTAGGCAAATATCAATAAGGGAAGTTGTTTATGTTTTATCATATTCCTCAATTTTCAATTCATATTTCTCAATTTACCTATCTGTTACTCCTTATATAAAGCACATAACTCATTGATGTTCACAGTGAGTTGAAGGCTTATATATTTAAAGGACCAAAAAATTGGTAATAATTTTCAAGGTGTGTTGAATGGTATAGTGTCCTCCAGCATTTACTATTTCATTCCCAATGGAACAAACTGCCAACAGATAAGTGTTGTGCTACACTACTAGGAACAGTCCATTAAGTGAGGAGCTGTTTGGCTTGTTTCCTTAACCAATACTTAACAATTAATTCCCTTCTATGAATTCATAATTGAGATGGCCTTTCTTCAATTCCTAATTGGCATGCAGCTATTGCTGATTAATTATATATATATAATATATATATAGAGATAATATATATATATATCATTTGTCATCTAGCAGTAATGTTGTTTGCATTTATAAAAAAAGTTGCGCTCAATATCATGCTAGACTTATATATATAATATATAATATATATATATATATATACTTATCAATGATATATAATATATATGAAGTAATTGCAGTAATAAATAAAGATTTGTCAATATCATTGGATAGACTATAATATTTATTAGGATCCTGAGGCACTGAATCACAAAGTTATTGACTAATTGCCACAGTATATACAAAACTTTACACATATATATATATATAGTTATATATAATTATATAATATATATATATATATATATATGTATATATATTATATATATATATTCATTAGGGTCACTACTATGGAACATAGCATAATAGTTAATCAATAGGCTCAATATATTGTGAATATAGAGCATTAATAGTCATAGAAGAAGTTATTTCCCGATGCGGTTTCAGTGTGGACTCTAACACCTTCATCACGCGGGATTCCTGATGAAGGGTTTAGAGTAACACCGAAACCACTGTCGGGAAGATAAAACTTCTTCACGACATTATTATATATATTATATATATATATATATATATTAAAATGATTGGTTTTAAAAGAGAATATAAGAAAACTAAGAACATTAAAATAGATTATAGCTTTCATGGACTTGCTTATCACAGAAGCAAAAACATGCATAAAATCCATAAGTCCTTCCAAATCCAAAAATACAAAATAAATTTTAAATAAGAATGTTCTAGAATTTTGCTAATCTCAAAGCTAACAAAAATAATGAAACAAATTATTTATATATTTTGTTTTTTAGTGAAATATCTAGATAACATAAACATTAAATAAATGAATAGAAATTAAATTACATTTAGATAAAGCAAAATGAATGGACAAGACAAATTTTTTCTACTTCAATAAAATATTCAGCTACATTTTTCAAAAAGTTTTGTTATATCGTCATAGAAATAATAATAATAATCTAAAATGATTTTCCAATTTTGCACTGCTACAATTTGTTCACATTTCAATGTTCAAGATTCCAATACCATTGGAAGTATCATATACATATATGTGGTTTGTTGTCTATTTCTCTATTTAGTATTATATATATATATATATATATATTATATATATATATGTGTTAGTATATATATATATATATATATTTATATTATACTAATCACTCATGAAACCTAGGTAGATAGTGTCTGACCGTGTAGGTCCTATATTTTAGCAGCTCTGCCCATTTTTGAATAAAGCAAGCCTTTTCTTGGTGAGTTGTTCTTTCGACTAATTTTCGAGGAGCTCCTGATTTATTCATATTTATATATGATAATAGTGTGCTGCTACATTTTATGAATTTGAGGACTCTATGAAAGAACTTCAATAATTGGTGTACTTAGGCATTGTCACCAGACTGGTCATACTTTATTCAGTATTATATATATATAGTAACGATATATATATGTATACAATAATTAAGTGTAAGATTAGAGTATGCACATACATAGATAACATGAGGACCACACCACACACCACACACAATATATATTATTGTGGTGTGTGTTGGATAATATATATATATAAGTATATAGGATATATATATGAGATCAGGAGAAAAAAGAGAAAGACAGTTTAGCTAGGCTAACACAAGGTTCTAGTTCAGAGACTAATCCTCAGCACTTGAATAAACAAGATTGGGAGTAATCTGAGCTCTATGGGGTAAGAAGGTAGGCGGACGAGAGGTGTGGCTCTTCACGCTGAGCAAAAATAATCTCCTGACTAGTACTAGAAAGGAATGGGGAGTCCGCGCTGTCGGGCTTGGATCCCAACTATAGCAC
>CM042139.1:82508304-82543304 GCA_023376005.1 Doryteuthis pealeii | reverse complement strand
ATAACAGGAATACATATACAAGTAGAAGCTACAAAGAAGATTAATAAGAACACACTATATGAGATTAAGGTACGATATAGAAGTTTACAGAAGAGTACATAAACGTATTGTAAAGAAGGTAGGACAAAGTCCTACAGAGGTGAGGGAGAGTCCTGAAGCAAATCGAAAGCCTCCCCCCATGCAAGGGTGCAGACACATTACGTCTAACCCATGTGTGATGGTTTGCAGTCCCAAAGAAATTGGTGCTTCCCTGATTAAATAATCAGGGGCGCCTAGCAGTCAAACCTGAAAGCAAGCAAAGATAACTCTTCCAGACAAATGGGTAGACCAAATGCTACAATATAAAATTTAATTATCAGTAGAGGTGATGATGATATGAACATAAATTGAAAAGGGCTCATTTAGCCAGTCTGTTAGAGCATCCATCTAGGAACTACAAGATTCTGCGTTTAATACCACCCACCAGCTCATGAGTGTACAACTGGATCTGTGCAGTAAATTGCGTGAGCTGACGTTAGTGTAGGGCTCCACCTCAAACACAAAAACACCCTCCCTGATCTAGTAAATGGAGATAGACTCTATCACTTGTCGGCTGATACTGACAATAGGCACCTTGGCGACTTATTTTCCTTTTTTGCAATATATAATGAATTTAAAACCTATTAAAATTGAATAATTAACACCTAATTATATCACTAGTTTTGCTTAGTCGATTAAGCATCTTCCATGTTTGATACCCACCCCTCGCCAACTCAGTGCATGAGTAACACAGCTTGGATCTTACAGTAAAGTGAAAAGCTGATTGCTAGGTGTGGCGCTCCAACTCAGACGCAAAAAACAATTACCCTGGTCTAGTGCTAGTGAAAGGGGAAATAATTCCCTTGTGTCCGGCTGATATTGACTAGCCCCTCCGATCACTATGTATGTAAAAGATGATTTTCGTCCTGTCTGTCTGTATCCATGTATGTATGTTTGTTGTACAACAACCAATCACATATCTTTATAAAGGAACATTAGTGGAGTTCAAATAAAATCCACACCCTATTTTTTATCCGAGAGGATTAAATATCTTTTTTACCCATAATTTTCCATTACAAAAGCTAAATAAAAATATAACATGGGTATTAAAAAATAAATAATAAATGATGTAAAAATTAAACAAATTAATAAAGAATAAAACATAGTAAAAAAGCAAAAATTAATTTTTATAGATATATATATATATATATATAATATTATATTCACCAACCGCTCACACAGGTTATGATATGACAACAAGGTTGACTTCTTAAGCAGAGTTTAACAGGTTTGTATTCAGAGTTTTTCCTCTCCTAGACTGGTGCCTAACCAAGGTTAAAGAGCTGAATTCACCCGACTATTTACCATAGCTGGGTGGAGAATAGTTGGATACAATCTTTCTCAGTTATTGTGCTATGTGAAATGCAAACTTGTCCAGGATTTGAACTTGTTTCTTCGTATTAATTTCCTATGATGATAACCATTACCTCAAACCTCTTTATCTTTTCGTCTCTCTCTCTCTCTTTCCTTTCCTTTCTGTCTATCTTCTTGTCTCTCTCATTTATTTCTCTCTCTTTTCTTGTCATTCAGTTTTTTTGGGGGGGCTCTTTTTATTCAATTCATTATTTTCATCTCTATTCTTTTCTCTTTTCTTTCTTTCTCTTTTTTCTCTGTCTCTCTTTTCTAAGTTCTGAATAACTGCAGCAGCCATAATAAATAATCCATTCAATTATGACTTATACCAAAAATGAAGACATTCATTTTTATTTACTATTCCTTTTAAATCCACCTGCCTCCCAAATAAATAAAAATAAAAAAATAGGTTATCTTAAGAACATTGATCAACTGATAATCAAGTTCAGGGCCAGCACATACTAACCACAATCTCCCCAACCAGACGAGAAATCTGCCTGGTGGGCCCAGAAGGGTAGATTTCATATATTTTCTATGAATACTACTTTATGAATATTGGCATTTAACAGTGGGGTTTCATATATTTTCTATGAATACTAGTTTATGAAAATTGACATGTAGTAGAGGGGTTTTTCATATATTTTCTATGAATATACTTTATGAAAATTGACATGTTAGTGTGGGATTTCATATTATTTTCTATGAATACTAGTTTATGAAAATTGACATGTAGTAGAGAGGGGTTTCATATGTTTTCTATGAATACTTCTCAATGAAAATTGACATGTAGTAGAGTGGGGGTCCCTGTATCATAGATTTGTCGGTGGGGTTGTATGAGGCCCTTGCATTGGCTCTGATCAAGCTAATTCCCCCACTTATAATCCCCACACTCCTTCACCCAAAGTTGTAAATCATTTTGCTCTCTTGGAGGTGAATCTCTCTTGAAGGGCAGCCAATTCTTTTCTATTTATGGTGACAAAGACATTATTAATTTATGCCCAGAAGGTAGATTCAAAATAGTTAATGGAGTCACAAGATTCTTGAACAATTTTCTTTCAGTTAATCTGTAAATTCAAAAAAGATTCTTTGCCCAGAATCCATTTCTCTTTTAGAAGCAAATAATGATCTTTCTTTCCTGATAATTTGTTTTTGGTTTCCTTGTTTCATGGCATATCAACATTCATGGATTATCTAATCAGTTTAGCTCAGTCGTTAGAGCATCCTCATAGGAATCACAATGTTCTTGGTTTGATAACAGCACTTGCCAACTCAGCGTGTGAGTAGCACAGAGAAGTAAGGAGCTGATGGTAGGTGTTGTGCTCCAACTCAGATGCTAAAATAATCTCCTTGGTCTAGAGCTAGTGAAAAGGGGATAGACTCCTTGCTGTATGACTGATACTGACATTAGGCTGCTTCGCTGTCTTTAGTGCTACTAACCATATCTGGGGGAATGAGGAGTTCTTTATGTTTCCCAAGGGTATTAGTCCATAATAGTGCAATTGAAGTTGGAACGCACTATGAAAATTGACTCTTCTTTAAAAAATTTCTAAACAATTTATGAAAAACCATATATAAAAAAATATATCAGCATCTTCCCTTTATTTATATAAATAAAAAATATATATATCAGTGTCTTCCTGTTTTTTTCCATTATTCTCTCTCTCTCACTCACTCACATGCTCACTCACTCACACACACACACATACCTCTCTCTCACTCTCTCTCTCTCTCTCTCTCTCTCTCTCTCTCTCTCTCTCTCTCTCTCTCTTCTATTTTGGTCAATACCTTTTTGTATATTGCTGTGGCAGTTCACGTCATACAAGCTCACTCCCATATTATTGAGAAAGCATTGAACTCATCATCATTGCAAATTCTCTACACCAATTGAAAACGTTTTTGACATCCATGCATGACTTGCCATACATTTCTGTTAATTGGAGATTAATTTCATTGGGTTTATGCCGTTTGCATTCAAAACCAAATAACTGCGTGAACTTTATACTTGCGGTTGCATCAATTAGGAAATGCATCAGAATGACTGCCAACCAAGACTGATAATGGCAGAGAGAATGTGCACAGAGGGAAGTACAGACACATTCACAACAAACATAACAGTGTTGCCAATAGTAGCACAAACCGTTTCTCTGTGTCCTAAGCACTTTGCAGACCTTACTTGTGGGATTACCCTCGTAAGTGGCTTTTAGCCCAAGCTTCTAACACTTGGGCTAAACCTCAAAAGCAACACAAAACAATTTCAGGCGTTTTTTATTCGAGGATCAGAGACTATTTTTATTCAAGTCTAAAATTTTTTGACATTAATCTAAGAGAGGAAAAAAACATTCCCTCCAGACAATAGTGAAATTGTTAGATAGACAAGATGAAACATGTTTTCAGAAATAAGATTTAGCTATTTGCTTGAAGTTTATCTGTTTTATTTTTTATTTATATTTAAAATCAATACTAATATACACAGATTCATATATATATATATACATATATATATATATATGTATGTGTGTGTGTGTGTGTGTGTGTGTGTGTGTACACATATATATGCATGTATATATATATATTGAGAGAGACAGACAGACAGACAGAGATACATAAAAAAGAGAGAAAAATAGATATAGTTTTATAATTGCTAAGATATATAACTACTGAAAATTCACTGAATCTAGCGTTTTACCTGATCTGAATATATATATATATATATATATATGTGTGTGTGTGTGTGTGTGTGTGTGTGTGTGTGAGTGTGTGTGTGTGTGTATCTTTAAATGTATTGGAAAGATGAATAACTGCATATATATATATATATGTATGTATATATATATATATATATATAGAACATATATATATTTTTATTTATATATATATGTGTGTGTGTGTGTGTGTGTCTTTGTGTGAGTGTGCTGTTGTGTAATTGTTATTGTCATTGGAAATGGACACAGTGAACTGAGCATTGTTTCCTTTTCACATAATGCTAATACCCTTGGAAAAGGTCTGTATCAAACTATGGTAGGTGTGGTGCTCCACCTGAGATGCAAAAAAATCTCCTTTGTCTAGCACTAGGGAAAAGGGTATAGACTCCCTTGCTGATTGGGTGATACCGACTTTAGGCATTCCTGAAGACTTACTTTAGAAATATATATATTTAAGAGTAGGCCAGACTGTGCTTTTTAATCATGATATGATCACATGTCATGGAGAAGGAAAACATTGAATTCACACTTGTTAAATTCTGCTTAAGAAATTGAACTTGGGTTACATCATACTGGTGCAGAGAAGTTGTATGTGTTTGCATATTATATATATATCTCGGTTTATATATATATATATATGTATATATATATATATATATATATATATATATATATATATATATATACACGAGAGATATTGATGACTGCTGAAAATTGACTCAATTTAACCCCAATGCATCAGCATATGTATGCATGCATATATATATATATATATATATATATATATATATATATATATATATATATATATATATATATATATATATATATATATATATATATATATATATATATATGAAGAAATCAGTAAGCATATGCGAGAAAGTTCCCAATCCATACCCATGATTTGCAAAAACATTAGTCTTTTTCAGAGACAGTTTCTTATCACCAAAACTCTTTTTTTATATTCTTTCCTTTCAAAGTCATAAATATGCATGGAGTGAGTTAGTGTGAAATCAGAAAAGGTTTGTTTTTCGCAATGTTAGTCTGCAAATGTTTATATGATATGAGTCCACAGAATTATAAAAAAATATACAGATAAAAATGTTATATGCTTTTATCAAATTGTTTTTTTCTCATTTTCCTTACATCTCTCTCTCCTCTGTCTCTCTGTCTCTCTTTCTTCCCCCTCTTTCTCTCTCTCTCTCTCTATTTCTATCTCTGTATATACATATATCGGTAGAGTGTTCGGCTAGAAACCACAAGGTTCCTAGTTCAATACCGGTCCTCGCCAACTCAGCATATGAGTAGCACAGGGATCTGTGCAGTAAAGTAGGTGTGGCACTCCACCTCAGATGCTAAAACAATCTCCTTGGTCTAGCGCTATTGAAAGGGGAAGGACTCCCTCGCTGACTGGCTGATACCAACTCTAGGCCACCCCGTCGACTTTACTTTTTACTTTTATATATATATATATATATATATTACTGATGAGAGGTGATACCTCGAAACACGTGTCTATAGTTTACCCCTATATATATATATATATATATATTATTAATAATGGAGATTCGCTTCCGTTTTTTCTCTGTGACAAAAACTACGTCACTGCTTATGTCACATAACCCAAAATAGTCATAACATAGAATAATACACTCAAATTTGAACATTCAACATTAGGCAGTCCTCATTGTTTTTTAAAACAAGTTTTAATAAATACTTGACTGGTATTATATATCTATATATAGTTTGTTTTATTTTAATACATATTTAAAGTTTACATTTCAAATTGTTTTATTTTTTAATCCTTAATGAATTTGATGATTTTATTTACTTAGGGTACAAACTCACTGACATTGAATTTTTAACTCCCATCCCTCAGGCAATATGTTTTCAAAAATATTTTTACATTGCCCGGGGGGGGGCTTTTTTAATTTTGCTAGTATATATAAAGGAGGTGCTTGTGTCATAATAGTAATTATAATACTAAATGGAGTCTAGAATGAAGTTCAAATTCTATATGTGATTGCTTATGTTTCACTTTGTGGTTATGTCTTGGAAAATGCATGACCCATCTTTTATTTTTCTTCAAATATAGGGAAAAAGTAATGGAGTTAATTAAGACAACCAATCTAGGAGAAGATAACACTGTAAATTCAAAACCTGAAGAATATCGTTCAGAGAGACCATACCCCCCCCAATACTGCTTTCATCTCGTCATAAATCTGTAGCAGCTACTCTACAGCCTTTGCCATATTGAGTAAATCACCCGTGAAAGGGGTTAACATCTGTAACTGTACAGCCAATATATATATATATATATATTTATAGATGAGCCCAAAATATTATGACAGTGACATGTAGCAAGAATGACAACTACTTTTCATCATAAAATGACCCAATAACTGACATGCTGTAAAACCGAACCAACTACTGTCTCATAACTACTATGAATGTCAGTGTCCAAGGGTGTAAAAGTAAAGTCGTCGGGGTGCCTAAAGTGGTATCAGCCAATCAGCGAGGGGTCTATCCCCTTTTCACTAGCGCTAGACTTTGGAGATTATTCTAGCATCTGAGGTGGTGCATCCACACTACAATCAGCTCCTTACTTTACGACACAGATTCTTGTGCTACTCATACGCTGAGTTGGCAAAGGCCGGTATCGAACTAGGAACCTCGTGGTTTCTAGTTGAATGCTCTACTAACTGTGCTAACCCGACCCTTATTCATCAACTTTGGCATTGGGTGACCAAAACAAATTAATGTAAACCAAAAATATATATGCAATTCAAAAATAAGTTTTCAGTTGTTTTAGTGGGGCATACCAACCCATTTCAGTTTCTTATAGTACCACTTTTGCTTTAATAGTCACCCATCTAAGTCTTAGACAGGCTCATTGCTGCTTAACTTCAGTGATCTTGCAGGAACCAGTGCTTTCGACATGACTTGACTGTAAGCCAATTTACTAATCAGTACACCTTTCTGCCATCGTTTATATATACTTTTAACCAAACTTTATTTTTTGGTGAAGAGTTGGAACTAAGAATCCTAATGCTGTAGATTTAGAAAATAATAATAATGATAATAGTAATATATGTATATCTATCTATCTATCTATCTATCTATCTATCTATCTATCTATCTATATATCTATATATATATATATATATATATATAATATATATTGGGGGGTGAAATGAGGAAATAAATCCAACAAACAATTTCCATCCTTCTTTAGACAACATTCTTTCTATCTTAAAGACCTGATGAAGTATTATTAAAAAACAAAACATTATAATGTTAACTCTAACCATCCAGAAAAAATTCATCTTTTTGGAATACTTTGTTTTTCCTTTTTCTACATATATGTATATATATATATATATATGGACATCATTGTACAGCACCTCAACATGGTATGATAGAAAGAAAGCTGGTCTTGTAGACCAATTAATCAATTCTCAATAGGAACCCCATATATGTGGCCATGTGCCAACTTTTAAGTTAGGCTTAGTAAATAAGTTTTCATATGTATATGTATGTATATGAATATGTCTGCTGTCTGTCTGTCTATCTATCTATCTATATATCTATATATCTGTCTGTCCATGCAGATACCTTATAGTCATATATGTAAATACTTTTAGAAATATATATTATACTTACACATTTAAGTATTGGTATCTTGTAATTGGGTGATGGATAGCAGGCTCATTTCACCAAATGATTTTCACATGAACAACTAACCTCACTGAGTGCTGCACACTTCTTTGTTATTTATTACTATTAGTCTCTATTGCATTTATGGCCATTAACTTACAGAATGTATTTGTCATGAATATTTAAACAAAGAGCTTAATCTGTTTTTTTTTTGTTATTATCTATGTCTGCAGGTGCCATTAAAAGTTTTGAGGATTCAAGATACTGCTCATGAATATTTTAAACAAAATCTGATTTTTATTTGCTTGCTTGGCTGGTGATTCTAATTAACTTATTAGTTTTGGCCACAATTTCCAGATAATGGGAGTCTTTTTGATCTCTGTGATTGAATCTGATTTTTTAAAAGATAGCAAAAAATTATTTCACAGTTTACAAGGTGTTCAAAAAAGTATCCAGATTTTTTTGTATTTTTGACACACCTTGTATTCTGAAAAACATAACTTTCCATCCATTATTTTTTTTCAGAATACAAGGTGTGTCAAAAAAGTACTGCATTTAAAAGCTGTATTTACCAAGATAGAAATGAAGAATAAATGGAACATTATTTTTGTTTACAGAATACAAGGTGCAATCAAAAAGTACAAAAAATATTGATACTTTTTTGATACACCTTATATATATATATATATATTATATATATATATTATATATATGAGTAAAAAAGCAAAGTCATGGGGGTGGCTTAAAGTGGGTATCAGCCTATTAGCGAAGGAGTCTATCCCTTTTCACTAGTTCTAGACCAAGGAGATTGTTTTTGTGTCTGAGGTGGAGCGCCACACCTAGCATCAGCTCCTTACTTTATGGCACAAATCCTGTGCTACTCTAGCGAGGGCCAGTATTGAACTAGGAATCCTGTGGTTTCTAGTCGAATGCTCTACCGAATGGTGCTTGTATCATAACAGTAATCATGATAGGAAATGGCGTCCACAATCAAGTTCAAATTCTATATGCAATTGCTTATGTTTCGCTTCATAGTTTCTCCTTGGGAAAGGCATAAATCCATATTTTTTCCTTCAGTATAGGTAAAAAGTAATGGATACTATTAAGTCAACCAATCTAGGAGAAGGAAACACTCAGAATTCAAAACCTGAAAATTAGTTGTTTTTTTAAATATGATTAGGGAGTGCTTAATTATGGATTATATATATATATATATTATATATATATATATATATATATATATATATATATATATATATATATATATATAGTCAATGATAGAGCATGATATACCTAAGTTAGGATAGTGTAAACAGAGTCAATGGACTTGAAATCAACAGTGCTTGGTAACTGACAGATTCTCACTATGAATAGGTGAAAAACTTACCAAGTGCTGTTGACTTCATGTCCATGCTACCTTCACTTAGATATACATGCTCTATCAATGATTTTGAGGACTCTTTGCTTATAGTATAATACACTATCAATATTAATATATATATAGAAATATATATATGTATATATAACCGTCATTACCAAAAAAAACACGTGCAATATCTTGATTAATTCAGTGGATTTAACCCTGAAGATCCTTATTATGAAACTCGAGTAGGTTATTACTGTGTAACATTATAATAATATATAGATACATATATAGATAGATATAAATTGCCGGGTTAGCTCAGTTGGTAGAGCGTTTGGTTAGAAACCACAAGTTTCCTAGTTCGATACCGGTTCTTGCCAACTCACCATATGAGTAGCACAGGGATCTGTGCGGTAAAGTAAGGAGCTGGTGGTAGGTGTAGCGCTCCACCTCAGATGCAAAAACCATCTCCTTGGTCTAGCGCTAGTGAAAAGGGGATAGACTCCCTCACTGATTGTCTGATACCAACTATAGGCCACCCTGATGACTTTTTTAATATAGATATATAGATTTATTGATAAAATACAAATAAGTATACAAATGAATCTATACAAATATATCAATGTTACTATGGCAGAGCTGGTCAATAGGTTTGGTTTAGCTTGGTTTAGTTTCTTTGTTTAATCGAATATCCATTTGTAGAAGAACAGTAGTGGTACTATTTAATCCATAATCCATCAGTGGGGGGATGAAATTATACTAACAGCCCAATTGGAGTTCGAACTTGTTTACTATGATGCCATAATCCAGCACATTAACCACTACTTCACGGAGACACTCCCTCAACAATAAGTGACGAGGCTGAAATCATTCAGTCATCACCTCATCTTTCTTTTACCTATTCATAGCTGACTTATTTTATGAAATTCTTAGATCTAGTAGTTTCACTGTTGTCAGGTCCTCTCACTACTACTACTTATATATCACCTCCTACCACACTTTCTTTGAAGGATTGCCAAGTCTATAAATGGCGGAGTGCAGTCAAGTATTGGATGAGCTATCAGATTTAAGTCTTGCTTTTGTGTAGAGTCCATTTTAGGGGAACGTGTCATTTTCGAAGAAGAGGTTGCCACCGATTGTGAACAAGAATGGGAGAGAAGACACAAGTGGTTCATGATTGACACATGCTGAAGTGGAGTTATGTTTCAAGTGACCAGAAATTCTGTGTTATTTGGTACAACCAGACGATGACCAAGTCTGAAACATATACAACAATCTGCCTGGCAATATTAACATGATATGACAAAGAAAAGAACTGATACAGCAACTATTATAATGGGAAAGTAATGCTGAAAGCATCAGTTCCCATGAGATCACCAAAGTTACAATGCAATGAGCCTGAACAATACTTAATTGGGTGACCACTTAAGTAACAGCAGCAAACTGAGTCCTTTGTTTATTAAAATGATACAATAGACAATAATTGTTTCTGTGATATTTTGGAGATCTTAACTTTGGGATAACCCTCATATATATATATACATAATATATATATATATATATATATATATATATATATAGGGTTAGCTCAGTCGGTAGAGCATTCAGTAAGAAATCACAAGGTTCCTAGTCCGATACCAGCCCTCGCCAACTCAGCGTATGAGTAGCACAGGGATCTGTGCAGTAAAGTAAGGAGCTGATGGTAGGTGTGGTGCTCCACCTCAGATGCATAAACAATCTCCTTGGTCTAGCGCTAGTGAAAAGGGGATAGACTCCCTCGCTGATCGGCTGATACTGACTCAAGGCCACCCGACGTCTTTACTTTACTTATATATATATATATATATATATATATATATATATATATATATATTTCCATTGTAGTCCTCTCTGGCTCTCTTCACGTTTTTTTATTTTTTGTCCGAATCACTAACCTTCAGGCAATCTCAAAATATTTTCCTTCAGAAATTCCTAAAGTTTGCGGATTACAAAAAAAAACATCTGAAGATGACTGGAGTATACAGCAGACAAAGCAGAGTGCATAAAACAACCAGTTGTTTTTGAAAATATTTAACCCTACTTCATTATTGTTCTTTTGTTTTCCAGCACAATCTGAACTAATACATATAAACATACATAATCTAGATCAATGAATAAAAGGAATTTTTTGTGAAAAATGTAAAATACAGTTTTTTATCACCATTTTTTCCCTAATTGTAAACTCAGCATTGTTTGGAATTGGTTGATAGCAAAAATTATTTTCATCTTGCAAAAATACTTGTTTGGAGGCTATTTAAAATAGTGCCAAATCAAACAGAGTACACTAGGCTTGAACAGAAGTCTGTCACAAAATTTTGTTTTAGTTTTCTGAATGCTAGATATAAATAGTACTTCTTGTAAGTATTTCAACTAACAGACAATTTGTTCATAATTGCTTGGATTTTAGATTAATAATCAGGAAGACTATGCAAGAAGAACCAAATTTTATTGTAACTCACAAAACAAGTTATGATCCAAGCCCTTTGGAGCTGCATACTATCTATCTATATATATATACAAATATGTACATTTATATATATATATATATATACATATATATATATATATATATATATATATATATATATATATATATATTGACTCAGAGTAACATAAACATGTAGTCAACTGTGCTGGATTCCTAACAGTTGCTCACATATGAAATTTTCAAACCAAGCCCTTCATTTAAAAATATCAAAGGCGAGAAACTGTCAGTTACCAAGTGCCATTAATTTCATGACCAAGCTACCCTAACTTAGATATATACATGCTCTATCAATGCTATTAAGCACTATTTACTCATAGATATAGCACATTATATTATCAATATCAATATATTAATGGTTAGCAAGGGAGGCTATCTCTATTACCATCTATCTAACTCTCTTGAGTTTGATGTTCACCATAATTCTGGTCTTATCCCAAACTAAGGTAGGTATTGTCAATCTTCAGCAACATCAGTGTGTCTTCATACCTATTAATAATGGAGATTCGCATCCGGGTTTTTGTCTGTAACAAAAACAATGTCACTGCTTACATCACACTACCTAAAATCGTCATAACATAGAATAAATACACTCAAAATTTGAACATGCAATGTTAGACAGTCCTCATTGTTTTTTAAAACAAGTTTAAATTAATACATGACTGGTATTATATATCTATATATAGTTTGTTTTGTTTTAATATATATTTAAAGTTATCAGAACTAAGTTTCGATTTCAAATTTTTTGTTTTTTACTCCTTTAATAAATTTATTTTATTTTTTACTCCTTTAATAAATTTGATAATTTTACTTTACTTATGATACAAACTCTCTGATATTAAATTTTCAACTCCCCTCCCCTCCGGCAATATTTATTTTACGTCACCCAGAGGGCTTTTTGTATTTTGCTAGTCTATATAACTGTGTTATTTGCTTCATGTATATGTATTTATATTTTGGACTTTTGGAAGCTAGATATTCGCTCAGTAATGTTTTAAAGAATTAAATTGTTAGATAAAAAGTAAGGCTTCTTGTATTTTTATGTTTCAATCTATTAATCTAATTTGAGTTCCCCTCCTGATCAAAATCTTTTTATAGCCACTACAAAATGAGGCAATGAAAAATAGATTCTATGCTTGTCCATATGTTTATTAGGAGCATTTTCTAGAGGATACTGATCTTAAAAGCTAAATAGATTACTGCTTCTAAAGGTGATAGGAGGTACTGCATCTTTTTCAAATAATCAAAAGTCAATTGACTATTTGTTCAAATACTTATTAGAGGTATATATATATATATATATATATATATATATATATATATATATATATATATAGTGGGAGTTGAAGATAGATGACAGATAGAATTAGAAATTTCTTTTGCCTGAATAAAGGAGACATATAAGCATATGGAAAACTAAACTTTAATTTCAAAGGCCAACAGTCTAGATTTAGAAACAAAATTCATACAAACTAATTAAAATGACAGAAAGAGAAATATAAATAATTCCAAACTAGACAAATATATATAAAATATAGCTACTTATAATTTTTTAGTTCTCCTGAGGAAGGTGTACTTTGAACACAGAAACCATGGTAGAGAGAAAAACTTTTCTCTATACTAAATATACATATATATATATATATATATATATATATATATATATATATATATATATATATATAGTAAAGTCATTGGGGTGGCCTAAAGTCTATCGCCTTTCAACTTGTGTTAGACCAAGGAGACTGTTTTTAGCATCTGAGGTGGAGCGCCACATCTACCATCAGCTCCTCAATTTACCACACAGCTATCTGTGCTACTCATACACTGAGTCGGCGAGGACTGGCATCAAACACGGAACCTTGTGTTTCCTAGTCAAATGCTCTACCGACTGAACTAAACCAGCCATATATACATAAATATTTATATATGTATATATATACATATATACATATATGTGTTGTGTGTGTGTGTGTGTGTGTGTGTGTGTGTGTGTGTGTATGTATGTATTTATTTTTATAACTTGGATTCTTTTGGGAAATTTTCCAAGTGAGTCAGATGCCAGGAAGAAAATGTGATAAGTGGATAAAGATTATTGTATTAGTAAGTCAGTCCTGCTCATATATTGAACTGAACCTGTCACAGCAAAGTCAGACGAAATTATACTAAGAAGCAGGAGACCAAAGATTTTTACACTCTTTAAAAATCATTATTCTTATACAATTTTTGCAGCAAAAAACTTGCTGTTTGGTCTAAGATCTTTTTGATTATCAGATATAATATGAATAAAATATAAAATGTAATTCATGAAGGCATATCAAATCTACTTATACATAAAATATAAGGTGAATACATAGTATACATATATTTATATATATGTATCGTTTTGCATATATATATTATATATATATATATGTGCATATAAACCTATATAACTGTGTGCATATATATATATATATATATATTATATATATATATATATAGTATATGTGTAAATATATGTGTGGTATATATATATGTATATCTATATATCTGTGCACATATATACATATATGCACATACATGCATATACATATGTGTGTCTGCATATATATATATATATATATATTTATACATATATATATATATATATATATATATATATATATATATATATATATGCTTGCATATGTATATATATGTGCATATAAATCCATATACCTGTCTGCATATGTATATATAAATGTGTACATATATGTGTGTGTAAATATATATGTATATATATATATATATATATATATATATATATATATATATATGCACATATATACATAAATGCATATACATGAATATACATATGTGTGTCTTTATATATGTATGTATATATATATATATATTAATATTAATAATATAGTTTGTTATATGCATAAAGAGTGCTCAAAGTATGTATATATACATTTATGCGCATATATGCATGCATATATGTGTGCAATTATATATATATATACATGTATATGTGTGTGTGTGTGTGTGTTTCTGTGTGTGTGTCTGTGTGTGTGTCTGTGTGCATATATGCATCTATGCATATATATATATACATAAATATATGTGTATGTGTATGTGTATGTATATATAGATATATAGTATTGATAGTATAGTTTGGTACATTCATAAATATAATAATACTCAATATCAGTGATTTAGCACACACACACACGCATATATATATATATATATTTATGTATATATATATACACATTACATGTACAGTTATCAGCATGACATTCTTAACCTAAACCTTTCTTCTAATACTTATTTATCAATAACCAAGCACACAAATATGCATATATACACACAAGCATATATATATATATATATATATATATATATATGTATTTGGTTGTGACTGTGTTTGTGTGTGTATGTACATATACACAAATAGATACATTCTTGATCTAAACTTTTCTCTTATTACCTATCTATCAATAAATAAACACACAAACATGAACACTGACATGCCCATGCACACATATGTATATGTATTTGTGATCAAGAAGTCTGCTTAGTAAGATATCTATCCGCATGAAAGGAAGTAACCGATCAAAAGAGTACAAAATCACAACTGAACGACAAAAGTTCATAATTTTTCCTTGAAGGCTGACAACATCAAAGTACCTTTTGGTAACCCAGCTGAACATCAGACATCATTTTTTTGCAACTTCCCAAAGTTAGCAACACAAACTTATCACAGTTCTTCTAGTGACTGATGCTTTGCCATAAACTGGCTCAATGTTTCACCATTCCTCTTGTCATCTGATTCTTTTATACAATGCTCACCAAATTTTGTGAACATTAGCAAGCTAGAATAAATAAAACTTATCTTTGTTTTTCAGAAATGTTCCACCCTTTCTTGTTTAGAATATTCAAAACTGTTTGATTGTATTAATTTTATTTACCGCTGTTTGATTGTATTAATGCTTTTATTCTAATTAAAAAGTTAGAGAATTAATTTGAAAATATTTGAAATCAATCAGGGCATATGACTGGATATTTTACCATTCATGTGTAAAGGGTACACACCATTATACCCAGTAGATGGATAGATATTGTAGTTAAATCCTACTTAACGGACATAAATTCCGCCATCATATGTCACCCCGCCGAAATCAAAAAATACAAAAGTCAGTGAATTAACTGAATTTAATCAAATTTTCAGTGTTGATGTATTAATAAATAAAAGATATAATACACCATTTAGTTTATTTAAAAACTTTTACATTTTTTCAGGTCAGTTAACTTTGAACCATGTATCCTTGAGGTGTAACACAGATTCAGAAACATATGTGGCTTAAAGTTAATTGACCGGAAAAAATGTAAAAGTTTTTAAATAAAATAGCTGGGGCATTATATCTTTTATTCATTAATGTATCCACACTGAAATTTTCATTAAATTTGGTTAATTCCTTGATTTTTAGTATTTTTTGTCTTTCGGCGGGTGCAGGTGGGGGGGGGGACATACGATTTATGTCCGTTAAGTAGGATTTAACCGGTATTGTGAATACTACAAGAATGAGATTATGTGTTACCACAGGGGATGGGATCATTTATTTTATTTGACATAAAGTTCCTAAATTCTTCACTTCCTTTTTTATCTACATTTCCTACTGATAGACCAGGTAGATTGTTTTTGCATCTGAAGTGGAGCACTTCTCCAGTCAGCTTCCCATTTTACCAAACAAGTAAGATTATCAAGCTCTGCTACTGATATTCTGAGTTGGTGAGTACTGGTATTGAACCCAGAATTCTTGCAATTCCTAGGTAGATGCTCTATCAACTGAGCTAACCATGTCCTCAAATAATAATAATGTTTCTTATCTATCTAGAATTTTCTGTTTTACACATAGTAGACATGGGTTGTTGTCAGAAATTAATAGATCCAATAACATTTTCTTTTAAAAAGATGGGATTGGATGAATATTTACATTATTGTATTATAATTTTAATTCTTACTCTCAGAAATCTAGAAAAAGATATTACCACCATCACAGTCTTGGAAGACCTTAAATTTTCTGACACCCTGAAGTCTTTTTTGGAGATTTCTCTCCAGAGCATAGAAAGCCTGGCCAAGATATAATGATATCCTGTGTTGCCCAAGCAACAGAACACCCTCTCTGGCTTGATCCAAAGGAATAGTGAACCAATAGGTTTTGTGCCAGTTCAGTTGCAGAAATTGCCAGATAGTGCTTTACATACTGAACTGAACTCCATTAGGGAGCCCAAGCTGTGTTTGCTGTCAGGGTATTCTCTCGGCCTTTTCTGTTCCAGAAGATACCCACAAGGCAGTGGGTTTGGGGAGACTTAGTTGGATTCATACCTTTTCCAAGGGTATTAGCGCTATGGGAAATCCAAACAGCTTCGTCCAGGATTTGAACCTGTCTCATCGTGATTATTTCCTATGACTGTAACCATTACACTATGCACCTCCAACAGAAAAAAAAAATTATATATGATAAGTAAAAGTAAGTAAGTTGTCAGGGTGGCTTAAAGTTGGTATCAACCAGACAGTGAGGGAGTCTATCCTGTTTTCACTCGCACTAAAACAAGGAGCTTATTTTTGGCATCTGATGCAGAGTGCCACACCTACTATCAGCTCCTCACTTTACCACACAGATCCCTGTGCTACTGATACACTGAGTTAGGGAGTTAGTATCGAACCCGGAACCTTGTGGTTCCTAGTCGGACGTTCTACTGACTGAGCTAAACCAGCCCTACATGATATGTAAATAATAGTAAATTTTCTGATCTATCTAGAATTTTCTGTTTTACACAAAGTAGTTTAGTGTAACTGTAGATGTGAGTTGTTGTTGAAACTTAATAGATCCAATTACATTCAAAGATAACAAACGAATTATTAAGAAAAGAATAATATCCTTATTCTTCAAGTATAGCAAATTTGTTTAATATTTCTAATTATTATCTCTTTTGAAGCATCTTGCTATCGTATTTCTGAATTTAAATATAAGTAAACAGACAGAAATAAACAAAATAAGATAAAAAATATAAAAAATTGTAAATATTTGTTCCTCTAATTTTACAAGAAAGATTAGATTGACAAGACAGCAATCAAAAATCCAATTAGAAATCTTTCTTGAAATCACTGGGCAAATATCACATTCAAATTGCTCATAGAAAAAAACTGTTATATAATACGATTTGTTTCCCATATGGCTGAGCAATCACACAAAATGAATAATGATTTATTTTTTTAAAAATGGAATGGAAATTATTCAGTATTCTGTTTCAGCATTATCCCTTAACTGACAGAATCCATCAGCTAATCTTTGAATCCATCCCTATATCCAACGTTTGCTGATTTTTCAAATTGAAATACGATAAAATAATTCGCTCAATGTTTGCCTCTTAGATCTGGCCAATTTGTTTTTTTGTATTTATTACAAGGGCAAAACCAAAAAAAAAAGAAAAAAGAATAAAAGCTTCTGATTAATCATTTTGCTGTATTAGGTGACACCCTTGGTCTATTAAGCAAAAATAAAAGACAAATGTTTTATTCTGACATTAATTCTGTTTGCCAAATTATTTACCATAATTTACAAGTCAAGACACACTGAAAGCGCCAGTTCCCATTAGATCACCAAACATAAACAGCAATGATTGCTCAATACTTGTGTGACCACATAGCAAACAGCAGGTACTGTAAGCAACGTTAGGTCTGAGCCAACAGCAGGTACTCTAATCAACCATAGGACTAAGCAAGCAGAAGGTATTGTATGATGGACTCTCCTGTCGATCGATGTATGAGTGTTCATACAAGGAACATCCACACAGTGATTTGTTTATAGTGGTGAGGGCTTGTGTTGGACCATCCACACTTTCTGGTACAGTCGATAGGAAAGAATTGGTGCACCAAGGCTGAAGGGCCCAGTCTGCCCTACTATTTAACCCATATCTGGAGGGAGAATATATGGATTCATACCTTTCCCAAGGGTATTAGCGCTATGTGAAATGCCAACAGCTTCGTCTAGGAATTGAACTCGAATCGACAAGTCCATTTTCCAGGACTCTAACCACTAGCCTCCACGTGCCCTGTATATATATATATATATATATATATATATATATATGGGTATGACATTAAACTGCATCCAGAGGTTAAGTTCCAATTGGACCTGGTGTTAAATAAGTAAAGTAAATAATGTCATCGGGGTGGTCTAAAATTGGTATCAGCCAAACAGCAAGGGAATATATCCCCTTTTCACAAGCGCTAGACCAGCTCCTTACTTTACCGCACAGATCCCGGTGCTACTCATATGCTGAGTTGGCGAGGGCCGTTATCAAACCAGGAACCTTTTACTTAAACCAACCCAATTTACTGCTTCTTTTTATATTATTATGAAATAAAGCAGTTTCTAAAATAGACATTGTCTTGTCTTCTTCTGCTATTTGTTTTAGGTAGTCTTCATCTTTGTCATCGGGTGTTGTATCTCTTCTCTTCCATCTTACTTCTTATGAACCAGGAACATGGTGACATTTTTTTTTTTTGGTGTACACATTATTTTCTTGCAATTTCTAGGTGGGTTCTCTACTGACTGAGCTAAACTGGTCCCTTCCATGAGTTAACTCATGGTTAAAATCAAATCCTAACTACACTTCATTACAAAAATGATAGGCTATGCCTATTCTTTGTATAACACTGTGAGTAATATCGATGAAAGAGAACTCCCTGTTCAGAAACTGGAAATTAGATGCAGTTTAGTGACCTACCTGGCACACTATAGAATTTGAATTAAACAAATTGATAAAAGAATAAGCAAGTAAACACGAGTAATTTTGTCTGGAAAATCTGTCATGAATATTTTTTTTATCAAAAGAAAAGTCTAAAAAAACAAGAATGAATTTTAGATTTCTTTCTTAATTCCTTATTTTCATCATTTCTTTTGACCGAAAAGAAATTTTCTGCAAACTCACAATAAGGAAAAAAAAAAAAAAAAAAAAAAAAACAAATTCACAAAGTCTCTTTGAAAGAATTTCCATAAAAAAAGAAAGTGAACTGATTTCCTCATGAGAAAAGCAGGAACCATTCTAAAGAACTTTACCAGTTCCTTTTCAATGTCTACTTTTTTGTTAGAAATAAGAAAGCATTAACATCCTTCTTTTTCTTTTTCTTCTTTTTTTTTTGTCCTTTTTTTTTGTTCTTTTTTTTTTTGTATATGACAAGGTTTAGCAGAAACAACTGTATTTTATTGTGTTCTTTATACAATATATCCAAAACTGAAATATATACTGACATTTTGGGTGATACTTTCCTGAAATATGCTTGTAAATTTCCGTTAGATATACCACCTTGTATTTTAGTAGTTCCTATCAAAATATAACAAAGGACAACTGATTGTGTTTTATTGTTATATC
Source organism: Doryteuthis pealeii (assembly GCA_023376005.1). Lineage (NCBI taxonomy): Eukaryota > Metazoa > Mollusca > Cephalopoda > Myopsida > Loliginidae > Doryteuthis > Doryteuthis pealeii. The sequence continues at coordinate 82,523,218 of CM042139.1, read as the reverse complement.
ATTATATCTCTATATACCACTCTGCATTAACTATCCTAATTCTCTCACATGTATGGATATGAATTACCACTGAACCAGAACACCCAGCAGTATCTAACTATACCACCATACTTAGCTTGTTTTCTATCACATAGAAATGCCAAATCAAAGTTCACCTTTATTGTGTAATCCTTTGTTGTATTAACAACATTATAGACAATGTAAACAAGACCAGCTACAAAACCATGATTCATTTATATAAGATTTTCATTAAATGACTTGATGACAGCATCAAAACACTGAATGTGGAATTGGAAGTTAAATTCCAGTGAAATCAGTATATAGAATATATATAATGAATCATTAACTCAAAGATGTTAAACATAATTTGGGTAGATATATTATATACACTATATTAGGGCTTTAGCAATATGCTCAGCGCATACAGTACACAATCATTTTCTGTTAGAATTGCACACTCCTAAAAATATAAACATATATATATATATATATATATACACATATATATATACACATATATATATAGTATTTATTGAATATATTATTTTATTACAGGCCTTATTTTTTTATCTTATTATATTCTTTCTTATTTTCATTTTGTTACTATATTATTATATTACTATTATCTATAAGTTAATGTAGCAAAGACAGGAAGTCAATGGTGCATGGTAACTGACAGTTTCTTGCCTGCGCAATTTTTACTCTTCCTTTCATTCTTTAATTTTCATGCTTATGCTGTTCTTTTTAATTAAATGGTCCATTATTAATATATTTACAAACCCTTCCACACAAGCAGGATGTGACACAAAGTACATTTCTTAAGCTGAGTGTAACAGGTTTGAATTCTGAGGTTTCCTTCTCCTAGACTGATCCCCTATCCAAGGTAAAAGATCCCAGTCTGTCCTACTATTTACCCATAGCCGGAGGGAGAATATTTGAATTCATGCATTTCCCGAGGATATTAGCACTATGAGAAATCCAAACAGCCTCGTCCAGTATTTGAACTTGGGTTGACTTCCTACAACTCTGACCATTACACCACGCACCTCCATATAAATGGTCCATTATTTAGCTGAGGTGATGACAGGGCTTGACACACGGAAGTACAAGCATTTTTATATATAGATTGGTATATGATTTGTACATCTGTCTACAATTAAACCTATAAATGCTTTGAATGAATACACATCAGCTGATTGATAAATAATCCACATTGAATTTTATCCATTGCTGTTGTTGCTGACGTCATAAATTTGTCTGTAACAAAAAATATATAATCCTAATCCAGTTTAATGTACTTAGCATAATCTATACATATTTATCTATAAATACATCTAACTGGCCTTACAGGTACATTAGCATATTGAATAAAAATGCACATGTGTGTATGAGTGAATTTAATTTGTATATATATATATATATATATATATATATATATATATATGAGTATGTACTAAATTTAATCGGCCATTTTATTTTCCTCAGAATATCTAATGGAAATTTACTTATTTTTAGTTCTATATTTAGTTTCATCTGGATTTTTCTATGTATATGAATGTATCTTTTTTTGGTGCATTACATACACACACACACACACATACACACACACACAACAAATATATATATATACTTTCAAAGAAAGAATTCTTAACAAACCGTCATTTGGTTATTATAAATTTCATCAATACATGAGAATATATATATATATATATATATATATATATATATATATATACATACATCAGAATATATATATATATATATATATATATATATATATATATATATATGGCAGAAACTCAATATGAGTCTAGTCTAATTCATATATATATATATATATATATATATACATATATATATACATACATCAGAATATATATAAATATATATATATATATATATATATCATATACATATATGTATGCCAGAAACTCAATATGAGTCTAGTTTCACATATATATATATATATATATATATATATATATATATATATATATATATATATATATATATATATTATATTATTATATGCTCCCTATTTGGTTGAGCACTTTAATTAGAAGGGATTTAATTGCAAAATTCACCGTATTTGGTGTACAGCTAAGCCTCGCTTTATTTACATAAAGTTTGACGCCTCTAGTGAATTCATTTCCACTTAGAAATGTAGCGATTAAATAGTCTCCTATATTTGACAGCTGCCTGTGGCTGTACGGGTAAGAGGATTGGCGAATGAAAGTTCATTCGGGTCTCGAACCCGGCCAGAGGTAGCTGTTAAAACAGTATAACCACACTGATGAGAGGTGATACCTCGAAACACGTGTCTGTGGATTACTTTATATATATATATATATATATATATATATAGTTATAGTTATAGTTATAGTTATAGTCATGTACATACAGTACTGTTTTGGATGTATCATGGCTCTTCAGTACAGCTAGACTTGGTGGGATTGATAAACCACCAATTTTTCATCAGCAGACTCTCTACCAGTACCATCACCACAACCCATATTTTTACTTATATAAAGGCTACTAAAAGTGCTTTATCAGTTTGAAGGAGAGCTTTGTAATTTTAGCATAATCAGTGGCTACCATCAGATTCCCTTTCCAGAGTGCTCAATCCATCAAGTAAGGGAGTATATATAATCATCCACATCAGTAATATTTTACTGTATCTAAGTAAAGATCATACAGTGGACTATTGTTGGTATCAGACTGATAGTGAGGGACTCAATTTCTTATATTTCTGGTCCACGTCTGATCGAACTGTAATGAATTTACTTACACATTTTACATTGAACATTGCACATTTCTTAGCGAACATTTTAAAATCCTACAAACACATTTTTACACATTCTTTTGAACATTCATATATTTGTTGTTTATTGCGAATTTATTCTCCGAATAAATCTATTTGTTATTTTATAAATACATGCTTTGTTTTTATCATTTCTCCTTATTTTCTGCCTAAACTGTGTGTTATTATTTGTGAAATTGGAACACGCAACCCTGACCTCTACATATTCCCACCTTTTCTTTTCCTTATAGAAGTATGTTGCCCTCTGTGCAGGGGATGCAGTTGGTGTATTCTAAGCCCTGATGACAGGTCTTGGGAAAACCAAGGAAACATACCAGATAGTTCTTTTCAATACCATTTGAAAATCCATCTAGTTTAGATATTTTGAAATCTGTCTTCAAATGATTTCCTCCTGAACATCGTAAAATTATTTGAAAATTAAATTAAATTAAATTAAATTAAATTAAATAAATCATATTAAAAAAAAGAAATGTTTGAACAAGCACAAGACCAAGGAGATTGTCTTTTGCATCTGAGGTAGAGTGCCACACCTACTATCAGCTTCCCACTTTACTGCACAGATCCAAGCTGTGCTACTCATGCACTGAGTTAGTGGGGAGAGGGTTTTGAACCCAGAACCTTGTTGTTTTTAGATGAATGCTGTACTGAATGAGCTAAGATAGCCAATATATATATATATATATATATATATATATATATATATATATATATATATATATAATTTTTCTTTGTTTTGAAAAAATCAGTATTCTGACTCATTCATTTTTTTCTTTTCGTGACAAGTCATTTTATTTTTGAAATATATATATATATATATATGTATATATATATATATATAATATATATATATATATATATATATATATGTGTGTGTGTGTGTGTGTGTGTATATATATATGTATATTATGTGTGTATGTGTGTTTGCATGTATGAATAATTATATGTAAATATATATAAAAATGGATAATGTATATATAAAATATATATAAATAAATATGCTAGTGTTGATTTAATTAATAAGTATTTCCTTTATATTTGATCTATTTTCTTGTTCCTCCAAATTTTGCCTCAACTGCATTTTCTGGTTGAAGTGAAATCCTTTATAAATAGATAAGAATAACACTTATCCAAATTCCTATATGTAAATTTATTGAATATACAATTTTACTTTTGAAATGAAATTATTTGTAATTCAGGATTTTTCACCTATGTTCAGCTTGAAATGCATAAATTCAGCCTGCTGATACTAAAACGAGAAACGCTTAGAATAAGACATTCTAATTCAAGATTAATATATGGTAATAAGTATTACATATGTTTTTTTTACGTTTTCATTCTATATTCAAGAAATGCATTTTATTTGGAAAAAGAATGCAAGTATAACATCTGAAAATCTAAAAAAATTGTCAATCTTTTACAGAATAGATTCTTTTTTAGTTGCCATAGTTTTGTTGATGTAGAGTGAAAATAATTTTATATTGGAATGCCCAAAGTGTTGTGGAGTTTTGCATAATAGATACCTAAAATTGTTGGTTGGCTGGTTGGTTGTTTTTTTTTTGCAGCTGCTGTTTTGTGGGATTCTTCTTCCATGATTTGTTATAAAAAAAGCATGCAGCATCCTTATGTAGTTCCCATCTAACTTTAGCATTTTGTTAAAGTCCATGTGATGCAGCCATACAGTAGTACTAATATACCTAAAGCCTGGAAGAATAACCATTTTATTTATTCAGAGAGATCAGATTTCCTTATGATCAATAACCAGTTCATGTCTTTCCTATGCATCTACTGACAACGCTTTCTGTTGATGAAATATTATTAGCTAAGTGTATGAACTGGTCTACTAATTTCAGAGGTTTATCACAATGTGGAGATGGCTCTATTTTATTTACAACACATGAACTCTGTTTTATCTGAGTTCATCTAAATGCTAGTGCCTCCTGCTGCCTGCTCCATATTAGGCAGCAGAGATTCGGCTTTGGCAAGTGTATTAGCGATACATACAAATGTTGTCAATTCTGTTTTCTTTCAAGATAAACTCTGAATATAAGGTTTGGTTTCTTTAATTAATGGCATATTAACCGTCATGGGTTATTTTATGCCAAAGCCATCATTGTAGAATAACTGTAGTAGCACTTTTTAATCCATAACTGTGGTGATGAGGTAGTTCATACCTTTCCAGGAAAATAGAACTCGACTGAAGTTTGAACTTGCTTACTATGATGTCACAGTCTTGTATGTTAGCTACTATCTCATAGGGACTCCCCCAAATCTGTGGGGTCCCCATTTAACATTCCTTCAGGATCAAATCGATGGAAGGAATAAGGGATTCTTATAAACATTTTGTAGTTATTTCAATTATATTGAGCATTTGAATGCTTAAAAAATGATGATCAGTATAAATGTATATATTACAAAATAGCCATTCAATGGAAAATTAAACAAGAAATTGGTTTACTATTTACTTTACAGAATTTTAAATGTATTGCTTTAATAAAAATATTCCAGTGTTATATATATAGAGAGAGACAGACAGACAGAGAGAGAGAGAGAGAGAGAGAGAGAGAGAGAGAGAGAGAGAGAGAGAGAGAGAGAGAAAGAGAATGAGAGAATGAGAGAGAGCGATAGCCAAAATATTATGGTTATTGTCATAGAAAATGGACATGGCGAAAGTTCAAATCCTGGACAAAGCTGTTGGCATTTCACATAGTGCTAATACTCTTGAGAAAGGTATGAATCAAACTATTCTCCCTCCAGCTATGGGTAAATAATAGGGCACATTGGGTTCTTTTATCTTGGTATAACAACTGGTCTAGGAGAAGGAAAACTGAAATCCTGTTAAAATTTGCTTAAAAACTGACCTTGTGTTGCATCCTGTTTATATAGTGGAGTTGGGTAAATATACACACACACACACACACACACACACACACACATATATATATATATATATATATTATATATATATATATATATATATATATGAATTTTAGCTTTTAACTAATATTTTATACACGAATGTATTAGCCAAGCCCACTGCATGAACAGAATGAGACAATGTCAATTTTAAAACAGTGTTTAACAGTTTTGAACTCAAAGTTTTCCTTCTTCTAGACTGGTTGCCATACCAAAGTCTAAGACCCCAACCTGTTCAACTAGTTACACATAGCTGGAAAAACTTGTTGGATTCATACCTTTTAAAAACTTATTTGTGATATGTAAAAATGCAACCAACCTTAGCCAGGATTTGAACTCGAGTTGCCATGACCACTTTTAACAATGATAGCCATTGCAAAATACAATATTTAATATTTTTATTCATATTTTTCTCCCATATATACATCTGTATGTTCAGGCTCAAGAGACGATCTGTATTTTCTTTTCAATACCTTCCGTTCATTATCACCGAGAAATTTGGAATATTTTTGGATATTTTCAAAATCTATATTTCGGAATGATTCATTCAACAATTAAATAAAATGTTCACAAAATTTGGATTAGCGAATCTTTAACAATTATCTTGTGACACAGCTTATTTAATAGAAAACTTATTTCATTTCTTTCACTTTCTTATTAAATCAAAAATGAAATCTTTGTATTAATCAAAATTGTCAATTTCTGAAGACGAAGAATTATCAAAAAAAAAAGAAAAAAAAAAAGAAAAGAATTATTGACAATTTAATTAATAAATGCTTTTAATATATTGTACTTTTTAAATATTCTATCTGAGCAATTCTTGGACTTTATTAATCATCAACATCTTTATGTATCTTTATATATATATATATATATATATAATATATATATATATATATATATATATATATATATATATATAAGATATATATATTATGTATTCTGAAAAATGCTGATAAAAATTTGCTAAAGAAAGGAAGTGAACAAGTTTCTGAATGTAGACATATCAACAAATTTCTCTTTTGTCATCTACCAACTGATCATAATTAATTCCATATTTTACACATTTTTACTACAAATATAGAAAAATGCTTTTTAGTTTAATTTATGTGTTTATGTTATCTATTATATTTTTATTTATTTATTTACTTATTATGATCTATTTAACTCATAGATTGAACTCTAACAGGTACTACTAACCCGGGTCAGAGTTGAACTAGGAGTAATGGCAACGAAAAGGTACTTCTCACTCCCAAGAGCTGCAGACGTAGAACCTCACCACCAGATGTAGTTTAGTGTCAAACCCATGTCAGTATAACTATAGATGTTAATAGAAGACTTTAGCATACACTATATTATGTGTAGGAGACAGGGTGATGTGTAATTGAATTTGCTTTGGGAAAATAATAAATTCGTTTGGATTTTATATAGGAAAGTAAATAAAATGACAGAAAAAATGGAATTTACTCTTCTTTTTTTCGTACAAAAAAAAAGAAAAGAATATCGTTATGTACTGTTGTCTGGAAAGTCATATCTTATTTTTGAGTAGGAAATGAAAACGGATGCAAATGTAATTAAAATTAGCAGTACAAATTATAACAGCCCAAGGTAAAGACATTTTTTTAATTCCCTGCCGATAAGAATTTAGTTTTTTTTAATAGAAAGAAATCTGCCAAAGTTACTCTGATATTTCTTTATTTCTAAACTAAAAGTGGCAACCCGGCGTCGCCTGTGTAAGGGGGGTATTTTTTTAAAGTTAGTCTCGCAGATCCATTATTACTTATCGGGAGTGAGATCCTCGCTGGTTGCCCCATACAGCTGATTGATGTGGGGTTTAGCTGGTCATCCTAACTCTGGTTTGTTCATGAGGACGTATATGCTGAAGAACATCACTTATGAGTTTGCCATTACTTCTACAGAAGTTTCCAGCATGCGTTGTTCGACTTATTCAGATGGTTTGTGTGAGAGGAGGTAAGTGGCAGTATTTCTGCTTTTTGGAAGTGTTGCTTCCAAGATTTGTTCAAGACAACATGTACAGTTCTCATCTTCTTTTCTAAGCGCTTCGTTAAAGTCTATGTTGTGCAGTTATACAGTAGCACTGACACAGCTACAGCTTGGAAGAATTTTCACTTTATCTTATCAGAGATATTGATGGTCCCTGTTTTTTTGAACAAATTTTGGAAGCAACAGCCTGTAAAACAGCAGCTATATTTACCTTACATATCAAAAAAGTCTATCAAGTCTTATATATCGGTAAAATTGACTCCAAGAAAAATCAACGAAAAAATTCTAAAAGAAATGTGCATGCGTGATAGACCCAAGGTGAATGTAGTAAAGAACACACCATGTGATCCCATATGATATTTTCTGAGCAATTGAATCGGTCTTTTTTTTTTCTTTTTTTTTTCTGTAGACTTTCTGTTTATGTATTTTTTCTTGTAAAGTTAATACACATAGGCTGTTAACTGTTTGATGGATATAAGTGTATTTTCCCAAATTCATGTTTGCCTCCTTGAGATAAACGAAAAACATGTTCAAAGAAGTGGGGATCTTAATGTCGTTGCCAATTGGGTGCCAGTATCCACGGGCAGTGAGCAATGTGTCATTTCAGAAGGAAACTCTTTCGAGCGCTGAAGTTCGTAAAGTGGAGTAACATATCCAGGTACATGACAAGGAATGCAGTTTACGGCAGTTGCATTGATAGACATAGGCATAAATAGCACCTTACTTGAGGACGAGCAAGGATGACTGGAGAAAAGGGGCGCCAAGAAATTTGCGGCAATTAGAGCAAATAACAGAGTTGGAGTGTGCCGAAAGAAGATATGATTTGCAGTTGTTATGGGTACCGCATCTTCCTTGATTCACACATTTCTCAAGGTGAGAGGAATGTTGAATATTTATTCCAAAAAGTAAAAGAAAATTTCCCTTCTAACATTCAGAAAATAGATTAGCATGTACACTTTTATGGATGGATGCGTCTTAATATACGTGCATATATTGAAAAGAAGCTCGAGTATGTATTATTGATCTCAGGCACTCTCTATCTGTCTGTATCCATCTATCAATCTATCTATCTATCAATCTAATTCTGTTTATCTATCTATCTATCTATTTATCTATCTATCAAGCAAGCCAATTCTAAATTGCCACAACTATCAATCTAATAAGCGATTTTCTTCTTTGTCTAGTTCTTGCCCCTAGGTGATATTTGTTTCTATCTATCTTATTCTATTCTTATTTATATAATTTTGTTCTGTGTCCATTTATCTATCAATCTATCTCATTATGTTCTTAAACATCTATAAATGTCCATGTTGATAGCTATTTATGTCTGTCTGTCTGTCTGTCTGTCTGTCTGTCTCTCTCTCTCTCTCTCTATATATATATATATATATATGTGTGTGTGTGTGTGTGTGTGTGTGTGTGTGTGTGTATGCTTTCGTTAATGATGACAATAAAAACAATAGCATTTTCGGTTTTCTGCTCGAACAGATAATGTAGCTAGCTTTGAGTTACCCAATATTTTCACGTCAACCATAAAGTGTATTGAGAAGCAAGAAGGTCTAAGTGTGGCGATATGACCCTTGACATAAACTACGTAATGATTATCAATTGACAATTTAGATGGCTTAAAGCAAAATGCGAGAACTCGATAGAAAGTGATCGAAACCATTCATCTCTAAAATCCTTAAAATATATTATATGCGGATTATTGCCAGAGCATTAAAATGCCGGCAGTTTTCTAAAAATTATAGTGGCATTTCGTACAAATCAATATATCGTTTACATTACCTGTTCTCCCTCAAGCTATGGGTAAATAGCAGGGCAGACTGGGCTCTTTAACCTTGGTTAGGCAACTAGTCTAGTAGAAGGAAAACACTGAATTCAAAACTGTTAAACTCCGCCTAATAAAATGGACCTTGTGTCACATCCTGCTCGTGCGGAGGGGTTGGTAAATATGTTATATTGTTTACATTGAAAAGTGGTGGAGTCCGTTGTGTAATGGCTATCATCGTAGGAAATGAACGGCAACCTCAGTTCAAATCCTGAATGAGGCTTTTTACATTTCACATAACGCTAATACCCTTGGGAAACTATTCTCCATCCAGCCATAAGTAAATAGTATGGCATTCTGAGCGCTTTAATCTTAGTATAGGAAAAGGAAGACTCTGAATTCAAACATGTTAAACCCCACTTAAAAATGACCTTGTATCACATCCTGTTTGAGTGGAGAGGTTGGTAAATACATACTTTAAAAATCTGGATAAAAATATCTATCACAAGCCAACGCATGGGGGACAACAAATCTGTAAAAAAAAGGTAATACCTCTAAAAAAAAAAAAGGATTTTAGTAGCTTGAGATACTATAGCATATCTAGCCACTATTTACCCAAAATAGAAAATATCAGGATTAAAGTTTATTTTCGAATATCTGGTTGGAATTTGAAAGCAAAATCTCTGTAATCACAAACATTGCTTCACACACACAAGTCTAAGAAACCAAATTTCACTCTCAACAAGAAACAAAAAGATAACAATGTAACACCACACCTTGTATGACAAATTATTAAAAATTCAACAAACCCCATTAATTTTAAGAACAAATGCTACTTTTATATAGAAGAAAAAATCTCGATAAATAAATAGAAAAACAAAAATATACTAAATCAAACGAGATAATTCTCAAGTGTCGTCACCATAACAACTTCAAACTCACGTAGGAACCCCCCCTCCAACACACACATACATACACACACACACACACACACACATATATATATATATATATATATATTCATTGATGGGTTACTACTGTGTAAACATAGCGTAAGTAGTTAATCCTATAGGGCTCAATATATTGTAAATATAGAGCATTAATAGTTGTAGAAAAAGTTATCTCCCGACCGCGGTCTCGGTGTTACTATTAAACCTTCATCATATATATATATATATATATATATATATATATATATATATATGTGTGTGTGTGTGTGTGTGTGTGTGTATTATTTCTGTGTGTATGCATGAAAGTGTCCTGTACATTTACGCTTTTATATGTATTTATGTAAAATTTGATTTTTGCGTGTGTTGGTATGCCTTATCTCTCTGTTTTGTACACAAAATACTTTTTCAGCCCAAAACAACAAAAAGTTTTAAAATATGTTGTCAAATATAAATATTTCAACATGTCATAATCGGACAACTTCCTCCTCCTCCAATACCAACCTCTCTTACACTTTCTTATCTCTTCAATTTGCAATCAAATTTGACGAGGCCAACAGGACGAAATAAATCTATCATTTGATGACCTAAATATTCTATGGTCTTTTACACACACACACACACACACACACACACATATATATATATATATATATATATATATATATATATATATATATATATATATATTATAATGGAGATTGTGTGTTTTTCTGTCTGTAACCGAAACTATATTACTACTCAAGTCACAATTCCCTTAGTTATTGACATCACATTCTCCATGATTTTATTTTAACGTTTTTAATAATTAATACATTATTTTTACATTATTAATACTGTTAACCATATCTACATACGAATAACATGCAATTATATTTGTATATACAACAAAATAGCGGTTTACAGTGTGAACGGGAAGGTTAATTTGCATATTGATATTTAAAAAATCGAATTTAATAAATATGTGCTCAGTGTTATTGATTTCTAACTGTTTGGTTTTATTTTAATGAATATAAGCAAAAATCTCTTCAATAAATCTTAAATGAAATCCATTAACAAGAAAAAATAACTGTAAGTTTATTCTTACTTCCTCTTTTAACTAAATACTTACATTAAAAAAATAGCAATGAAAGACGAGAGTGATTGAGGAGTAAGTTTCAGTTGTTCTATGTTTCAAATCTTTTATCTGCATTCTTATTTAGTTTCATTAGCCTTTCTAATTTAATATAATATTTTATTACATTCAAACTTAAATATTTGCACCCGGAGGGTGCATATATTTGCTAGTATGTAATAACTGATGCTGAATTTCCTAATACAAAATAGCGTTGACGTCTGAATTATAAAATTCCATTTGGAACATTCATTATCAATTTTTTTTAAAGTCGGCCGAGCGGCATGAAGTCTGTATTACCCAGACAATGAGGGAGTCTATCCCTTTTCCACTAGCACTAGACCAAGGAGATTATTTTAGCATCTGAAATGAAGCGCCCCACATTCTATCAACTCCTCACTTTACCGCACATATCTCTCTGCTACTCATTCACCGAGTTGGCGAGGGCCGGTATCGAACCCGGAACCTTGTTATTCCGAGGCTGACGCTCTACCGACTGAGTTTAGTTAATCCTGATTATGTAGTATTATATGGCTAGTAATTTGTTGGTTGCATTATTAATTGGGCAGCCCTCCAATTTATATAATGCTGTATTTTCTACGTTTTAAATAAGAGATTTTCATATCAATACTCTGTCCTTCATTGTAAATCGAATATTGACCAGGCGATTTAGATTTGTCCAAATACGCTGTTCTTAACCAGATGCTTTTAAACTTATTTGCCTGTCGACTGACAACAATGGGTAGGCGCATCGCAGGATTTGCTAAATATCCGCTTCGATGTGCTCATAGATTTAAACAAGAATATTAGGCCATGAAATTCTCAAAGACCTAATTTTAGGCAAAGATAATTTAACGTCAGTATAGGCATATAAATGTAGGCATATAAAATTTGAATTTTCAAATACCTATTTTTTCGGCAAAGATTTAGCGTCAATACAAATGTAGTCATATATTCAAGTTGTGTCAAAAAGTATGGAGATTTTTTGTACTTTTTTATACATTTCATACTCTGAAAAAAACAAAAACAAATACCGTTCCATTCATTAATTTTTTCATAATACAACGTGTGTTAAAAAGTACCAAATTTAAAGTTTAAATATTTACCTAGATAGAAATGAAGAATGAACGGAACGTTATTATTTTCCAGAATTCAAGGTGTGTCAAAAGAAAATCTCGACACTTTTTTAACAAAACTTGTAGGCTGGATCGACAGTTTTCGAAAATTCACCCATCACCAGGTAACTCTCCTCTTGCAATTATTTAATTATAAAAGCTTTACCTGGTAATAAACCATTGTATATATTAGTGGATGGTTCGGAAAGGTTCTTTGGCCCTACCAAAAAGAGAATAAATAGAGCCATGAAACATTAATCTCGCATGTGGGAGATAGTTTATCTTGTACATATACGGTAAAAATGATATCATTTAAAATGGATAGGGTGTTTCAGAAAAAAAGTCATCTAATAACTTGACCAATTCTCGTTCAAATGATCTCAGATTTTAACAGAATGTGTAGAAATTAGTAAACGTTATTTCTCTAATATAAATTAAAAAAACACCTTTTCCTTTCCAGAGAATGACATTTCTATATCTAAAAAGAAAAAGAATTGAATATTAAACATAGAATTTTGAGTTGTGTCTACATGTGTTGTTAAAATTTGAGATCATTTGAACAAGAATTGGTTATTAGATTACGAAATTACAACATTTAAAAAAAAACAGATATACTCTTTATATATATATATATATATATATATATATATTATATATATATGTGTGTGTGTGTGTGTGTGTGTGTGTGTGTGTGTATTTAATAGCCACTCCGCACGAGCAGGATGTGACACAAGGTCAATATTTTAAGCGGAGTTTAACAGGTTTGAATTCAGAGTTTTACTTCTCCTAGACCGTTTGGCATACCAAAATTAAAGAGTCCAGTCTACCCTGCTATTAATACATAGCTGGGGGAATAGCTGGATGCATACCTTTCCCAAGGTTATTAGCGTTACATAAAATGCAAACAGGTTCATCCCAGATTTGAACTCGGTTTCATCAATTCCATTTCCTTCAACTGTAACTATTACACCATGAATATATATATAAGTTATGCCAGTAGAAACAGTGAGCCAATGGTGCTTGGTAACAGTCAGTTTCTTGCCTCTATGCTATTCAGACTAAGAGTCTTGGTCTGAAGATTACATAGGCGAGAAATTGACAGTTACCAAGCGGCGTTGACTCTATGTTTGCGCTACCCTAACTTAGATATATATGTTGTATCACTGATATCTATGAATAATGGAGATTAGGTTTCTATTTGTTCGTAACCGAAACTACGTCACTCCTTACATCACATTACCCAGATTCGGCGTAACATAGAATAAATACACTCAAAATTTAAGCATTCAACCTTAGAAAATCCTCATTGTTTTTTAAAACAAGTTTTAATGAATACAATCCCGGTATTACATATCTACACATAGTTTGTTTTATTTTGATATATATTTAAAGTTATCCGAACTAAGTTTCCATTTAAAGATATTTATGTTTTTACTCCTTTAATAAATTTGATGATTTTACTGACTTATGGTACAAACTCTCTGACATTGAATTTTTAACTTCCACTCCCTCAGGCAATATCTTTCAAAAATTATTATTTGTTTTTGCTAGTTAAAGTAAAATTGCTTTATTCATTTTTAAGTAATGATAAAATTAATAGGGACACTTCTATAAAATGAGCTGCGTTACATCCTCGGTGATGTTCCAGATTCATCAGGGTATTCGCCCATTCACCTAGGTGACCAGGGTCTGATCACTTTCTACTTTGTTTCCCAGCAGCGAAAATCCATGAGCAACCTTTTTAATCCAAAGACACATCGTGACTCTATGACAGTATTTATACATCAACCCTTTTAGCAACCCGTTTAGTGCCAGATCTAATGAAATTCCTGCAGAGTGAAGGTATTGCATATCCTAGACAGTCCATATCCGTTGTCTCACATAATTAATTCATTTCTAATTAATTATAATATGAATTTATTTCTCCGCAATTAGCTGTAATATAAATTTCATGAATAGGATTTAACGTTATTGAGTTAACGGTCACTGAATGCAGGTCTTAATTAACTTGCGTATTCATTTAAAGGGTGAAGTTTTAAAAACCAGTTTTTTCGGCAAAATTGACCGTCAATATAAATGTAGTCATAAAAAGGCTGAATTTCCAAAGACATTTTTTAGGCAAATATTAACGTCAATATAAATGAAGTCATATAACGACGAAGCTGTTGGCATTTCACATAGCGCTAATACCCTTGGGAAAGGTATGAATCCAATTCTCCCTCCAGCTAT
>CM042139.1:82495804-82503304 GCA_023376005.1 Doryteuthis pealeii | reverse complement strand
CGGTAAAGTGTGGAGCTTATGGTAGGTGTGGCGCTCCACTTTAAACGCCAAAAACTATATCCTTGGTCTAGCGCTAGTGAAAAGGGGATAGACTCCCTCATTGTCTGGCTGATACTGACTTTAGGCCACCCCGACGACTTTTTTTCATATAAGTTATTTAAAAAATCGTTGCAGATGGTTTTTAAAACATTCTGTATATGAGTTTGTTAAAAAACAAAACAAACAAACAAAAAAACAAAAAAAACAAGTGTACATCTAAAAGTAAAACAATAATTAGATTCAATATAGAGAGTTTAAATTTCTAGATCTACAAGTATTAAATTATGGCTGTAAAATCTTCTACATTTAAAAAAGAGTGGTTCCTATAGATGTTTACTAGCCATTTATCTAATTTATGATTCCACAAGTGATTCCACAAGTAGGACTTTAAAATTACTATGACATAAATACTTACCGAGTATGAAACCAACTATTCTCGCCCCAGCTATGGCTACATAGTAGTTCAGAGTGGGGTCTTTAACCTTACTAATGCAAACAGTTTAGGAGAAGGAAAACTCTGAATTTAAATCTGTTAATCACCACTTAAAAAATTGACTTCGTATCACATTGTTCTCGTGTGGAAAGGTTGATATATATATATATATATATATATATATATATATGTATGTGTGTGTGTCTGTCTGTCTGTCTGTCTGTGTGTCTGTCTGTGTGTGTGTGTGTGTTTATGAAAAG
This sequence comes from Doryteuthis pealeii, assembly GCA_023376005.1. Lineage (NCBI taxonomy): Eukaryota > Metazoa > Mollusca > Cephalopoda > Myopsida > Loliginidae > Doryteuthis > Doryteuthis pealeii. The sequence continues at coordinate 82,502,572 of CM042139.1, read as the reverse complement.
TGGAGGATACTGGAGAATATAAAATATCGAGCTTGTCACGATTCGACCGTCGATGAAATAATCAAACGAATAAGAAAATACAGGTGGTGAATTGACTGGTGAAAATGTAAACAACTGTTTCCAACGGTTGAAAAATCAAATCTGCAAACAGCGTTCCTAATTATCTGCGGGAGTGTAATAATGCCTTTTCTTCACTTCCGTTTTGTTCTTAACTTCATTCATTCATCGCAGATAACCCTGTTGATCCGTACAAGGTGAAATTCGAGTTGGTGATTTGACTCTACCATTTTACTATGTATATATATATATATATATATATATATATATGTGTGTGTGTGTGTGTGTGTGTGTGTGTGTGTGTGTGTGTGTGTGAGTGAAATCAAGAAATTAATCCGACAGTACGTGGAGAAAATGAAGAACACGGGATGTTACAAGGGATGGATTTTTATTAGTCTGGGACTGGCATAAAAATCGGATACTACGAGTTTTAAAAGCGAATTAAGAATAATTAAATCTATTATTTAAGGTAAAACTTTGTCAAAATCGATAAGTAGTAGCATAATAACCATCATTAAAAAAAGAAAAATATAATTACATAAGCAGTTTATTTTAAAAGATTTAAAACTATTTGTTTTGGTCAATTTCGACGCGATCCGCCATTTTGGCTGTTTTTCAATGGTTTTAGGCGCTTGTTTACAATTTTAACGTAACATTTGGGATGGAAAAAAATTACCAAAAATCAGGTAATTATCCGATTTTAATGAAATTTTCAGTATTGATTTAACAATTAATGAATTTTATAATGCATCAGTTATTTTATTTCAAAACTTTAATTTAGTATTTTTGCTATGAAAAATTAATATATAAAATTCATTTAAAATATGAAAATCCTGATGTCAAGTTTAAAATGTTATATATTTAAATTCTAAAAATAAATATCTACTTAATGCAAACCTTATTTTAGGCGCCAAAAGTAATAAGTTTTGAAGAAAAACATCGATGTATAATTTTTCTTTTATAAAATAATAGCCAATTAAATAATTATCGAAATGAGTAAAAAAGAAATCTCTAAAAAAATAATTATTTATTATTTTTTTACATTTTATTTATCGATTTTCGATGTTATGTTATGAATAGAAACCAAAAAAAAATTACGGTTGCGTTTCTATGAGAAAATAATCTCATAGAAACGCAACCGTAAATTTTTTTTGGTTTCTATTCATAACATAACATAACGGGGGTCAAAATTAAGTGACCTGAAAAAAATTGGAAAGTTTTGAAATAAAATAAATAATGCATTATAAAGATCATTCATTGATACATAAACACTGAAAATTTCATTAAAATCCGATAATTTCCTGATTTTTGGTAAATTATTTTCTGTAGGGGGGCTAAAGTCATTTTGTCAAAAACGCATTTTAGGCTCAGTTTGCCAGTCCCTAAATTAGTCGTAGTGTCGATGTTCGAACATTTCAGTTTATAAAGGAAAATGAAACTATTTTAGGGGAAAAAAGGATTTGTCCATTGTAATATCCCGTGTTTGTTCTACATTTTCTCCACACACACACACACACACACACACACACATATATATATATAGTAATACCCATAAATAATTACATCGTTCATAATTTTCATTATTTTTTTTTATAAGCCAAATATTTTTTTTTAATTTCTAGTGGAAGATAATGCAATCAAAACGGATAATATTAGAAATTATTATTATTACCAAACTCTACAGCGATGTAATTCTGTAACTAAGAAAAAAAATTGCTTACTATCTGAAATTTTTAGGTCTTACAAAAACAATGAAAATAATTAAATTCAAGAACCAAACACGCAAGAATACTCGCATTTTATTGATGTGTTTGGTTTCTGTTGAAAAATGTGTTAGATGGGATACGCTTAAAATGGAAGTAGGGGTGGAGCAAAGAAGTCGATGTTTTTGGATCCTAGCCAAGATTCAATTGGTTTTAATTGATTCTACTGATGTTATAAGTGGCCCTGGTTCAAGTAGGCTTTTGCAGAGATTGTATAATTAAACGATTAGAGGAATTTTGTTGGACTCGTCATCTGCAGTGTTCAACCCACGATGAGAGAACAAAGAATATTAGCCTTGTTAGCTAGAATTGCACCTAATGAACTACCATTGGAGGTGCAACAGAATCAATAGTTGCATAAAATTTTATAACCTTTTTGCTGCACACCTTTTCCCCTATAGGCCTTCGTAGATCAATTAATGGGAAGAAAAAAAACAAACATTAACTGCAGGGTACTTATTTGCTTAAAGACAAAGCCTATACTTTTAATAATGGTTAGATACAAGGCCAGGCATATATCTATGACCCGGGACTAAATATTCAGAGACTTAGCAATTAAGATTCTAATACAACCTTAAGGCTATTCAACCTCTTGATATCAGAAAAAATCGGATAAAAAAATTAATTGGCAAATTCTCAACACTTCAACTGAAACCAGTATTAGAAATGACTCAAATACCTCTACACTGTGAACCATTATTAACTATTGATTATAGTATTTCTTTCAACTTGATTTTAGCTGCTGTTCAAATGAACTTACTCAGAACATCAGTCTATGACAGTTAGTATACAATGCAGATTAGAAATAAAAAAAAAATAGGTATTTATCCAAGTAGAATGCAACACAAGGTCGATCTTTTAAGCGGAGTACAACTGATGTGAATTCAGACTTCTTCTTCTCCTAGACTGGTTACCATATCAAGGTTAAAGAGCCAAGTCAGCCCTACTATTTACCTATTGTAAAAGACGCACTTTACATAATAGTTATTGTTGTTGGAAATGAAAATTGGTGACCAAGTTCACTTCCTGGACGTGGCTGTTTGCATTTCCCTTTGCACTAATGTCATTGGGAAAGGCATGAATCCATATGTTGGCTGGTTGGTTGTATTTTACAGCATGTCAACTCTTGGGTTATTTTATGCCAAATATGTTTTTTGTTTTATTCATTCTTGTTGGCTATTTATTTTCTTAAAACTCATGTTTTTAAAAATACATTTTTTTAATATTTTAAAATGCAGTTTAAAATGCCCACAGCCAAATAGTAGAACAGACTGTGTTCTTTATCCTTGATAAGGCAACCAGTCTAAAAGAAGGAAAACTCTGAATAAAAACCAGGTGTACTCTACTTAAAAATTGTCCTTGTGTCACATCCTGATACAAAATAGCTCAAAAAGGTGTATCTGATTTATAGTTTGACATGGGAGTAATAGTTGACATGGGAGTAATAGCAGTGACCTAACACTCCCCAAATCTCCAGAACTAAATTTTCTCCACTGGATTCAGCTTGATGACATACTCAGGATGGCTTTTTTGGTGGGTTCTTACCCCTCCGCAGTAGATACAGTCGGGTTTGGTTTGGTTTGGTTTGGTTTGGTTTGGTTTGATTTCTTTGTTTAATGACATATCAATCTGACATGTTAATTCATACTTACTTTATATAAGTGCTAACTGACTTTAATTTTATCTTTTGGTGGTAATGATTTATGACCCTTCTGGAATTTCAACATGTATTTGTATTCACCCTACATGACTTGCCTTATACAATCAGATTCTAGTGATTGCTTAATTAATTTATTGAATCTAATTTGTCCAAAAGTGTGGAAATTTTTAATTTGGATTGGAGTTATGGTTGGCGTGTCTTTTACTTTTTTTAATGATTATAAAATATAGGAGTTTATCCTATAAGTGGGAAATTGTTTACTATGATGTTGCAGTCCAGCACAGATACTTCCTCAGATGTAGTCAGGATATTCTAGGCCCAGCCAACAGAGTGTATATAGTTATTGAATAAGCTTAGCTTAGATGTGGCACAAGGCCAGAAGTATGGGGCGTCCAGTGAGAATCGAATACACTAACAATGGTCTGCGAATCTAGCTTCCTAACCATTGCACCACGTGAGGTGCCTTCAAATAAATAGTTGTATTTAGATGGTGGAAAATATTACTTCATTTTCCCAAAGGTAAAATGCACAGATCTTTTGTGGTAGGATGTGAATCCAATCGCTCATTTTCTACATTCGGAAAGGAAATTCGAAAAACAAACAAAATAAACAAAGTGAAGACATGATTCCGGGTTGTTGCAAATGCTATATCTTCTGGTATTCATCCATCATTCAGTGGCAGAGGAGTCGAGTCTAATTATAATAAAAGTTCCACTTGCATTGTATGATCCAGAAAATATAGCTGCACGTATCGAATATTCGGAACGATTTTCAAATGTCAGGGGGCACGGTCTTCCTGTGTAAGTTAGTCGCCTCGATTCCATGCAGAAACCTTTTGAACCTGCACTTGGATAATTCCACCTGAATTGGAAAATTTCCAGAAAGGATTTAAATCACAATTAGACGTGGAAGTGAAGAGTAATAATAAGGCAAGCTGGAGAAACAGCAGGAATGGCTGTGTAATGCATCTGCACATTTTCCATTGTATAGGGCAATGCCGTCAGTGCACTGACTTATTTGAACTTTCAACTGAGAATTCTCTTTTAATCAATCTAAATTTGGGAGTTATAGAAGGCCATTTTCATTGATAATAACACTTGACACATGTAATTTGTTCTTTAAATTGCGCATTAATCATGAACATAGATTCACACACACATTCATACGTGATAATAGGAATATATGGATATTCACCGTCACATGTTCACTTTATATAAGTGCATTAACAAGTAATCATATCATATATATATATATATATATTATATATATTATATATATATATATAATATATATTTGGGAATAAAAGGCCTTAAATACCATGGGTATCGTGGTTAAGGACGATTTCCACGGGAAATGGTCCATAACCACGATACCCATGGTATTTAAGGTTTTTTATTCCCAAATAACTTTGCTCTGTTTACAATAATTAAACATTGAGCTCTCATACGGAACCTGAACTCTACAACAAACTACTGGTAGAGAATTAGGTCCCACCTAGAATCACCTTGTACCAATAAACTTGCTACCGCACCAAAGTATATATATATATATATATATATATATATATATGTGTGTGTGTGTGTGTGTGTGTGTGTGTGTGTGAGAGAGAGACAGAGAGACAGAGACAGACAGACAGACATATAGATGGATAGATAGATAGATAGATAGATAGATATGTATTTGCCAAATCCCCAGCCAAATAGGGTGTGCCACAACGTCTATTTTCAAGTGGAGTTTAACAGGTTTTGCATTAAGAATTTTCCATCTCTTTAACCGGTTGTCTAACCAAACCAAATCTGCCATACTATTTACCCATATCTGGGGGGGGAACAGTTGGATTCATACCTTTCCCAAGTGCTATGTGAAATGTTACCCGCCTCGACCATTTCACCATAATGCCTTTATATATATATATATATATATATATATATATATATATATATATATATATATTAGTTTCTCACCTATGCGATATTTAAACCACGGTTTGGAAATCGCATATGCAATATATATATATATATATATATATATATATATATATATATATATTGCATATGCGATTTCCAAAGCGTGGTTTAAATATCGCATAGGTGAGAAACTAATAGTTACCCAGAGCCTTTGATTTTATGTCTTCAATACCCTAACTTAGAGAGATGTATATGCTTATCAATGATATTGAGCACTGTGGTTTCAATCCTAAAATGCTTACGTTAATTTTTAAATAAATTTGCCATAACTATTGTTTATTACAATATATACATCCCCGGATAATGTTGTTTGATAGGAACGAAAGTACTTGGGAACATATTAACTATGGCAAATTTATTAGACAATTTCAGCCTGATATTGTATTCAACAATTTGAAAGGATTGAAACCCAAAAATATTATACACAAAAGATGTCTATACTATTTAACCAAATTGGTATATATATATATATATATATATATATATATATATATATATATATATATATATATGAAGCTTAAAACATGTCGATTTATACATCTTCTGTACTTATAACAATTGTTCTACCTGCATATCGGTGTCCTGGGTATGACAGTACACTACATCTAGTGGTGAGGTTCCAATTCTGGAGCTCCGGAGAGTGTGGAGTTTGTATTCATTGCAATTATTCCAAAGTCCACCCTGACCAAGAGTGGAAGAACCTGTTTTTGGGTCTCATCTATGGGATGGATGGATGAAAATATGAGTTTTAAAAAATGATTTATCTTTAAAATTAATGAAAAGTGAATTAAAAAGAATGAATAAAAACAAAAACGTATTTAGTAAATGATAACCCACGGGTTGACTTGCCATAAAATCTATCCAACCAGCTTGCATATTGTTTCATTAATTAACTAATAATTCATTACCTCAAATAAAAAACTTTACAGAATAATGATTACAAAAACATTAATATCTATTAATGACAGAGATTTGTTGTTTCTGTTTGTAACCGAAACTCCGTCACTGCTTAAATCCCAATTTGGCGTAAGGAATGGTATAAGTCTATCAATGAGTATTTAATTTATATTAAAAATCGTTATTCAACATCAAACGGTCCACATTGATTTTTAAAACAAGTATTAATAAATGCATACCCGGTATTATATATATATATATATATATATATATATATATATATATATATATATATACATTTACATATACATACATATAAAAATATATATATATATATATATATATATATATATATATATATATATATATATATATTAGTCTCGTTGACAAAAATATTTACAAATAACTTAATACCTACGATTTT
>CM042139.1:82490804-82493304 GCA_023376005.1 Doryteuthis pealeii | reverse complement strand
AGATTAAGAGGGTATATAACAGTATTATCTCTATGTGAAATGCAAACAACCATGTCCAGGATTTGAACTTGAGTTGCCATAACCATTTTCAATGATGATACCCATTACACCACAAATGCCTTTTACATCATTTTCCTTGTAAGTTGTAGATTGTGTTCTTTTCAATGATTGCTTTGAAGAAATCTCACACTTAACAGGTTTGGGAGAATGATTAATTCCAGCTTTTACTTGCCTTTCAAATTGCAATGGGCAATACATCTCTATGATTCCACCTGTATCAATTAATTCTATTCATATATTTCATTATTGCAAAACTTCTGATTAACACATAAAAGATTTGCATTCATCTTGCCACAAAAGCCATAAGTGCAGAGATTTCTTCCTCAGGATGCAAATGAAATCAATGGAAATAAAAGAATTACAAAAGAAAATGAATCATCATTTGTGAAAGCTGAAGATATTGCAGAAAGCCTGAATATGATGTCTGATGGGATATGACCACTGAATTTTTAAAAACATTTATTGAGATAATAGAATTATTTATCAATTTCTTTCTTTGATAGACCTGCTTGCCAGAATAGGAAGAAGTAAAAAATTCATCAGATTTCTTCTAACAAATAAAATTATATTCATTTTTGTGATCATAAGGTATTGAAAATGAAACGTTTTTGTGAGCAGGAACATTTCTTTAGTTTTATATTAATTATACAGGAAATAGCCTCATTCTCTCAGTAAAACGTAAAGCAATAATTCTTCCAAGCTATAGTTGCATCGGTACTACTCTATGGCTGCACCACTTGGACCCTTACAAAGCAGCTTTTGAATAAGCTAGATGGGCATTGCATAAGAATACTGTGTGTGGTCTTAAACAAATTATTAATAATTGAGGCTTAAATAAAAATAAAATCACAGAGAAGGTGACATAAATAACAAAGGGAATTGTGACTTGAGGAGTGATATAGTTTCAGTTACAAACAGAAAAACACACATACTCTATTATAATAAGATTCTACGTATTGTATGTATAACCATTGTATGACTCCTCTTCACGAATAGGACATGACACAAGGTATATTTTTAAGTTGAATTTAACAGGCTTGAATTCAGAGTTTTCCTTCTTCTAGACCAGTTGCCATCCCAAGGTTAAAGATCCCAATCTGTCTTAATACTTACCAATAGCTGGCTGGAGAATAATTGGATTTATACCTTTCTTAAGTGTTTAAGTACTATGTGAAATGCAAACAGCCTCATCCAGTATTTGAATTTGTGTCACTGTGTCCATTCCTACAAAAATAACCATTACATGATTGGCGCCTCCATAAAGCCATTGTAAGAGGTTATCTCATATTAGTAATTTCTTCTTTGTTAATTTGGCCTTGATATGTCTCTTCCATTATTATTAACATTAATATCATTACTATTTGTTTGTTATGCCTCCTTGGGGATCTCACCTTTTTACCATCTTCTCACATCAACCTTAAAAAATATAAAACTTTGAACAGAACTCATACAACATTATACAGATCAAATTCTGTTAAGTAATGTATCCGATAGTTCCCAAAAATGTCCTCTTAATTTTTTTTTCTTACCATTTTTGAAATCATCCAATTCAATCTTTAATTTTGGTTACTCTATTCCTATTTTTGATCTGATCAGGCAATTTGTTCCCAAAATATATTGCTCTTTTAGCAAAAAAATCCAATTAGTTAATAGACTTAGTTTTTGAAATCTGCCTTCGAGGAGAAATTTGCCTTCAAGAAATAACCTGCTTTTGAGGTGAAATATTAGAAATGTCTACCACAATTAAAAATTTCATTAATTATTTTAAAAGTTTCTATTAGATTATCTCTCATTCTTCTTCAGTTCTAGTAAAGTAGTTTATCCTAGTTTCGCCAGTCTCTGCCTGTAACTGTAATATTTTACTCTTTTTATTAGTTGTGTTACTCTTCTTTGTATGTCCTTCAATTTCCATGTCTAGACATTGGAAACCAGGCCTGAGTATAATATTTTATATATGTTCTAATAAGGGTTTTGTATATCTTAAAAAAATATTTACCTCTCTTGAAATACAATTTCTAACCATCTACCCAATCATTTCATTTGCTCTTGATACAATAGAGAAAATATGATTTTCAGCTTTAAATATATCATCAAAGCCAATACCTAAATAGCATCCCTCATTTACTTTTTTGATTTTCTTGTTGCTTGATTTATATTCAACTTTGATATTTTTGGATACAATATGTAGTACTTTACATTTTTCCATGTTAAATTTTAATTTCCAAATATCTTCCCAAAATGACAATTTATTTAGATTAATCTGTGTTATCTCTTTTGAGAATTGTCTAACAAGTAGTTAAACCCAGGTGGATGAGCAGTTCATGACTTGCAATACTCCACTTTGGCCCTATCTTGGGCTAGACGGGCAGTCGGAGAGGCCCCCTCCGATCAATCGGCTGGTCACGTCAAGCCCTAGCACCTATATGATTTTCCCAACCCT
>CM042139.1:82475804-82485804 GCA_023376005.1 Doryteuthis pealeii | reverse complement strand
TTACCCACTCCTTCCTCCACTAAGAGGATTTGAATTTGAGTCACCTTGCCCATTTCTGATTATGGTAACTGTTACACATTGAGTGCTACCTTTCAAATTTATATCAAGTAAATATGCTGAATATTTTTCATAGCTTTAATCGTAAATTCATTCTATTGGTTTCTTTATGATATATTACTCTAGTATCTTCAGAAAGTAGTCAAGACAGTGGAGTGGCCTATTGTGGGTATTAACTGGACAGCAAGGAAGTCTATCTCCTTTTCACAAGCATTATTCCAAGGAGATTGTTTTTGTATCTGAGATGGAACACTACCCCTAAGATCAGCTAACAACAATGCCACACAGATATAATCTGTGCTATTTAAGCACTGAGTTGGAGAGAGCTAGTATCAAACCAGAAACACACAGTCAAGCACAAAAACATACACACACATTGAAGCATACACACACATACACACACACACACACACACACACACACATACACACACACAGAGTGAAGCACAAACAGAAACACACACATACACACACACACACACACACATATATATATATATATATACACTACAATGCATTGTCACATTTACCAGTAATGGAACAATTAATGTTAGACGATAATTTTCTATTTTAGATTTTAAACCTGTCCTGCTTCAATAGTATTTACATTTTTATACTCTTTTCTTTAAAACATACTTTTATTAATTATATATATATATATATATATATATATATATATATATATATATATATATATATATTTATATATATATATATATGGGGGGGGTCTCTGTGTGTCTCTGTGTGTGTGAATGTGTATTCTTAATAGTGTAAAATTAGTTCACTATTTTATGTAAGCATAGACCTATTCATTTCAACTGTATAAACTTACATGTGTGGGCGAGTGTGTGTGTATCTTAGTCAAAATATTCATCAAGTTTATTCTTAATTATTCTAATACATTCAATATCAAATTTTATGCCACATTGCAGATCATATTGATTAAATTATCATAAGTTTTCCAGCTAGTAAAAATGATATATCCACTGAATCTGCTCTTTTGACTTTGATACTAATATCCATTTTGTTAATATATCTTTTTAACAATATAAAGAGCATGAATAAAACAAAAAAAAATAATGGAAAAAGATTAGAATACTTGAAAAGACTTCATAATGAATAATGTAATTATCAAGTACATCATGTAATGTATTGAAAGAATGTCATGTAATTTGTTTAGATTGCAACATCAACTCTTATATATGCAATGTGCTCAGTACCAACAAAAGACAATTCAATCTTTCAGTTGTTTTTATCAAGTAAAATTTGTATATATTATTCACTTTGTCAATGCCAAAGATTGAGATGAGAATTGTTTGAAAATTGAATGCTACAATTTGTAAGGACAATAAGAACAGTGAAGAGTTGAAAGGCAGCCTTATTATTGAGCGGCTGAAAGGAAATGGGTTAGCTAGATGAATAGTACGTGTCTAAGGAACTGGTATGAAAGAGATGTTCTTTGATGGGGAAACAAGGCTGTGATAGTCGGGACATTGAGAGAAACCAAAAATGGATGGGTGAACAAATGGTATCGAAAAGTGAAAAGAATAGAATTCATCTCAACAGTCGAAAGACATGTTAGAGAAAAACATTAAACATGAATAAAAATCTGGTCTCATGCCAGAGAAGGAGAAGAACGGCAAAACAAAAAGTATGTTGAAGGTAAAGCATCAGAGTCAGCCAGCCAAATTTTCTTAATAAAATAAAGAATAAAAAAGACGTGGTTCTAACAATGAGAAAACCGACAAAAGAACCAAATAATTGAAAATCTTAAAATGGTTGTCAATAACGAAAAATAAAACACGTCTATAGAATGAAAAAAATAAATGAATAAGAAAATAAATGAATAAATAAAAATATTAAAAAATTTTAAAAATAAAAAATAAATGTATAAATAAAAATATTAAGAAATAAAAAAATGAAAAAATAAAAAATAAAAATCATTTCTCAAACCATTTGTTAAGATGATATTTTAATTCACCCCACCCAAAGACCTAATTTAATTTATTCTATTTTTTTGCATCAAAGAAAGGGTTGGGTTCAATGAAAGCTAGTTCTCTCATCAATATGCACCCTCTAAAATTTGTCAGTCATTAAATATAAAAGCAAGTTAGTACGTTGTTTTTATCATTTTATTTTTTGCTTTTTTTGTTTTAGTTTATTATAGAAAGTATGAAACACTAATTTTCCTTCAAAGCTTTTCCAATCATTGACTATCTTTCAAAAAGATGAATTGTAATCAGAAACTTGACGAAAATTCTAAATTACAGAAAGGAGATTAAAAAAAATCAATGTTTATATTGTTTCAGCTTCAGTATACACACCTGTCTTTTCAAGCCTCTATATAAAGAAACATTGCTTAGATTGTGTTCTATATTGAATAGATGTAAAGTGTCAAGTTTATATTCAGACTCATATCAACCATATTTGAAATTTATTCTATTGTTTTCAGAACCTCTGAATAAATGTAAAAAAAAGTAGCAGAAATGTTGCTCAATTTCAAAATGAACATATCAAGAAGCAAGCTATCTCTGATTTTGTTTTGAGACTTTTTGTTAAGCATCCAAATTGAAAATACATGAAACCAATAAATGATACATTAGATGCTGAAATATTCTCAGCCTCACCAATATAGGAATGATTTAGATTCATAAAATATAAATGTTATTCCTAATACAGAAAAATAAAAGAAAAAAATGTCATTCTTTTCTCAGTTGTTTGATTGATTGATTGATTGATTGATTGATTTTAATGGCATGTTAACACATGTAAGGTTATTTTATGCCTAGAGTTTAGGGATTCACATGTATTCATTGAAATAGTTCATAACTCCCATAAAATGGAATAAAGGTGAACTAGGTATTGAAAACAAATTATAATACAAAGAGAAAGAAAAATATTCCATAACAAACATTTTCAAAAACACTACTAGGTTAGGTCATCTTCCATTTAAAGGATGCTAAAGATGAATTCTCAAATACTTTCCCCACCATTTATATAATTCTTAGCCAATTAGAAATGCATGGGTTGTATAGCTCTCTACTTACTCTTATCAAATTTTACTTATATTATTCTGTCTTCTTGGCCAGCATATCTACCCTACGATGTAGATTCTTCTATGCTAGTTGAGTCATCTATCATCTATCTGAGTATCTTGGTTGGTTCTCACTTTGTTCTTCCGGTCTGTTCTTTTGGGACTCTTTGGGTTTTCTTCATCTCTGTGTCCTTTGATGTTCTTAGTAACAAACACAAAGATTTGGATATTTTTCATAAACATGTTTATTCAGCCCAAGTTACATTGTTATCTATACAATGTTTCAGTCGATGTGCCCTCCGGCCTTCTTCAGGTATTCCTTATCAGACTCCAGAGCCTTCTCGAAACTCGGGAACCTTCTTTTTAAACCTGGGAACCTTCTTGTCATAATCAGGAGCCATCACTAAACTTTGAACCCAATCCTTTATTCAATCCATGGGGGTATCCTGTTCGCATTCCACTAACCATAGCTGGGGTACAGGTGTTAAGCTGTGTTAATCATTATTCTATGTTACTTTCACCCTTGACCAGGACTGAACCTGCAGCCTAGATATAACTGTCACTTAGAACTGTCTTAAACTAACGCCTTTATCCACTACATTATTTGTCCAATTGTAAATTTACTTTTACATTTTTCCTATGATCCAGAATTACTATTATTTTTAATTTCTAGTCTACCATATATAATTTATAGACAACCTATCAATTATGTTACACATGCAAAATATCAGCCTATCTTACATGGAATATTAGAAGCTTATTCAACTTAAAAGTATTTTTAATGACTGTATTTTAAAGGGGCCAGTGGTTTTATTAGTAACAAAAAAATGTATTATCTTCAGACAATATTATTGAAATCAACAATCTTACAGTTATAAATACAGATAGAAAACTTGGATAAAATCATTATCTTAGATAGATAAATAGATAGATATATCTATTGAATTATTTTTGTCTAGTCTATAAATACTGATTTGCATATAAGAATAATAGTGAGCACAGAGTTGTTCAGCTTACTGATCTCATTCATTTTGATGGTATTTTTTGTTGTGTTTGTTGTTGTTACTTTTGTTGGGAAAAGATATAAAATAGAAACCAGCTGAGCCATAAAAGTCAGATTGGAGGAAAACAGTTAGGCCATATCTAAAGATGAAGTAGAGAAATCTGGTAAGGTTGGGAAAAGGAATCCAACCCGCCTCTCTGGGATTAGGTCCAGGTAAGAGATAAAAAGAATGACTGGAGGATGTGAAACTGTCAGCAGTAGACATGTCAGGTTAGTGTGGATTTCTGGGTAGTGTTAATTTTTTCGCTTTGCGAGGAAAGAATTAGGGAGTAACCCGATGTGGGAGATATGGACCGGCAGTTGTTAATGGCAACCATTTTTCTTTTGTTGCCCAGTAAGTTGTGATTTTCCCAATTCGAAAAAAAAACAAAGAGGAAAAGAGAACTGTCTCTCCTAATGCATATTCCACTTATTAGGAAGGCTATAAAATATATCAACTGAAATGCTGGGTAATGAAATGCAAGGAAAACAATAAAATTATGAATCCAAACAGCCCTTGCTATAATTATGACTTCTCTTAAAAGTACAGATGTTAACAGACACACAGACACACAGACATACAAACACACAGACAAACAGCCCCCGGGTTAGCTCAGTCGGTAGAGCGTTGAGCTAGAAACCACAAGGTTCCTAGTTCGATACCTGTCCTCGCCAACTCAGCATATGAGTAGCACAGAGATCTGTGTGGTAAAGTAAGGATCTGATGGTAGGTGTGGCGCTCCAACTGAGATGCCAAAGCAATCTCCTTGGTCTAGCGCTATTGAAAAGGGGATAGACTCCCTTGCTGACTGGCTGCTACCGACTTTAGGCCGCCCCGACGACTTTACTTTTTTTTACTTACATATATATGATAATGTTGTTAGGGAGTCCACAAATGCTTCATGATATAAATATGTGATGAATGTTTTATATATATATATATATATATATATATATATATATATATATATGTATATATATATATATATGTATGTATAATATTGGTGACACATTCTGGTTTCAGTACAGGCTAATAAGAAACCTTTCATTGGTATAGTAACCTGAGACATTGTGGAATTTTCTGATATAACAAAAAAAATTTTCAGGGATAATATCTAGATGCTTGCACTACTTAATTTCTAGCTCTTCCAGCAATTAACTTTCTTTTTTTTTTATTCATGAATAACTGTCATAAACGATACAAACTACTGTAGAATTGATACAAACACACACACACACACACACACACACACACACACACACACACACACACATATATATATATATATATATATATATATATATATATATTACAAATTGTTTAAAAAGAATAGTTGATAAATGTTTGCTTTCAACAATCTGGTTTTCATTTATTCAGACATATTACTTAACAATATATATATATATATATATATATATTCATATATATTATATTATATTATATATATATATATATATATATATATATATATGTGTGTGTGTGTGTGTGTTTGTGTGTGTGTGTGTTCGTGTGTGTGTGTCCCATGCCAATAATCAACCAATGCCCTGGGTTAGTTTCTAAAGGGGTTATTTTGTGTTGCCCAGGGGACAACATTAATAAATTATAGCAATGTATTATGTACTTCTCTTGGGATGTAATAATACAAATAATTTTAATTGTAGTATTTTTATTCTAGAATTTGCTTTTAATGAGGTTAAGTAAAAAAAGGTAGATATAATACACTTTTTTGAATTCAGAATTTGTTTCTGTCACTTAAACCAACAATAACTATCAAACTTTATAAACACACACATACACACACACAAATACACACACACATGTGCACGCACATACACACTCACACACCGGTTTAGTTCAGTCGGTAGAGTGTTCAGCTAGGAATCACAAGATTCTTGGTTTGATACCGGCCCTCGCCAACTCAGCGAATGAGTAGCACAAGGATCTGTGCAGTAAAGTGAGGAGCCGATGGTAGGTGTGGTGCTCCACCTCAGATGATAAAATAATCTCCTTGGTCTAGCGCTAGTGAAAAGGAGATAGACTACCTCGCTGTCTGGCTGATACTGACATTAGGCCGCCCCGATGACTTTACTTATATGATGTATAATTTTTTTTATTGGTCTATCTAAAACAAACACACATACAGACATACAGACACATATTTATACACACACACACACACATATATATATATATATATATATATATATATATGTATATAGATGTGTGTGTGTGTGTGTGTGTGTGTGTGTGAGTGTGTGTTTAAGATAAACTAATAAGAAAGATTATACATCATATTTTATTGCTCAGAAATTCATATTCGGCAAATATATTGCATTATGCTGTCATAATGATGAATGCCTAATGAGATTTAGAGGACTCCCCCACCAAAAAAAAACATTAGTTATTATTTTTCATAATTGTAGTATCACGTTCAAGTGGAAAATTGTACAATCAAAACAGATATTATTTGGCTCTATTTATTAACAATCTCTACAGCACTGAAATTCACTAACCAAACATATGAATATGCAGTAGTACAAAAATAAGTACAGCTCTTATATAGAATTAGACATTATGTTGTAAGTAAGAAAAAAGTATGTGAAGCCATTGGGGGGGGGGGATAAAGTCGGTATCAGCCAGACAGTGAGAGAGTCTATCCCCTTTTCACTAGCTAGACCAAGGAGATTGGAGATTTTCACTTTACTGCCCAGATTCCTGGGCTACTCATATGCTGAGTTGGCGAGGTTCAGTGTAATGGTTATCGTCTTTGTAAATGGACATGTTGAGATAAATTCTAATTGTGGATGAAGCTGTTTGCATTTCATATAACACTAATACCTGTTGGAAAGGTATGAATCAAACTATTCCCCATCCAGCTATCGGTAAATAGTATGGCAGAGTGTGATCTTTAACCTTGGTTAGGCAACCAGAAGGAAAACTCTGAATTCGAGCCTGTTAAATTCTGTTAAAGAAATTGCCTTAATCTTTCATCCTACTCATGTAAATATGTAAAATAGAATGCAGATAGAATTATCCAGGAAATGGACATGGTGAGAATAAATCAAATCCTGGGTGAGGCTGTTTGCCTTTCACATAGAGCTAGTACCTGTTGAAATCCAAGTATTCTCCACCAAGCTATGGGTAAATAGTATGGCAGATTGGGCTCTTTAAGCTTGGTTAGGCGACCAGAAAGAAAGCTCAGAATTTAAGCCTGTTAAACTCTGTTTAAGAAATTGGTCTAATCTCACATCCTACTCATGCAGAGGGAATGGTAAATATGTAAAAAAGAATTCAAACAGAATTGTCCAGGATTTGAACTCAGGTTGCAATGTCCATTTTCTATGATGATAACCATTAAATACTGAGCAACTCACTAATAAATAAAAAAAAGAAAACCATTCAAGTTGTATTGATTAATATGCAGAATATTTTTCATTGAAATTTTTGTTGCTCACTTTTTTTGCCAACAGAATTATGCAGGATTTGAACTCAGGCTGCCATGTCAATTTTCTATGATGATAACCATTACATAATGAGGGCCTCACTAATAAGAAAAAAAAAAGAAAACCGTTCAAGTTATATTGATTAATATGCAGAATATTTTTCATTGCAATTTTTGCTGCTCTCTTTTTTTTGCCAACAGATTCTTCTTATCTGCTTCAAAAATCATTTGATATCTTCTGACTTTGAATTTATTTTTAAATAGTCTTCATCAAACCTTCTTTTTTTTTTCAAAAATGAGCCTTCCTATAAATAATAAAATGTATTCATTACACACGTCAAAATAACAAATAAAACAAATAAAACACAAGTTGGGTTTTTAATTGATTTTTATTATTTTTCACTTGCTTTTTGTCTTTCTGAAATAAATAAAGCAGAATGCTTTTGCATAATTTTTTCTTTTTAAAAAATTCCAACTGATTAGTTTTTATTTGGTAATGAACAATGTAACTCAATCGCATTGCCAGAGAAATGAGTTTTAAAATAGTTTCATTGAAACTAATCACATCGTCCTAAAATAGACGAGAAGGAAAAGGTTTTCGAGTCTAATTAGCAAGATGTTTTATGGATAAAAGATTTAGTTTAAATTCAAAAATATCGGATATTTTCAAACTCAATCAATCATGAGATAACTATTAAAGTAATGGAATCTCTTGTCTTTGTTTCTCCTAACTGAATTATTTTCTAAAAATATACCTCTCCCTATTTTCCTTTATATATATATATATATATATATATTATATATATATATATATATATATTAAGATATATTATATATATATATATATATATATATATATATATACATATACATATATATATATATACACATATATATACATCTACATATATAGAATACCAGACCAGATTCAAAACTTAGAATTTTTAATGACAGTCCAACAAAACTCCTTATATTACCCTTAGTGCATATAGAAATATATATAAATGAATTATATATATATTTATATATATTATATATATATATATATATTATATATATATATACATATATTTATATATATATATATATATATTTTATATATATATATATATATATATATATATATATATATATATATATATATATATTTATATATGCAATATCATGTGTACACTCGAAAGATATCTATATAGAGTAAATTTTCTTCTAATGCAAACATAACAGACCGTTATTATTTCTAGTGAAACATTATACAAACAAATCAGAAACTATCCAATCAAAATATTTACATTATTTTGCAATGTAATCAAAACAAATATTAGACTAATAAAACATTATTTACTACCAAACTCTACACTGAATATATATATATATATATATATATATATATATATTATATATATATATATATATATATATAGTTTGTTAATGAATAATGTCCTTAAATGAGAATTGTTCAAGTTATTAGATCAATTTTTCTGAAACATCCTCTTGAATTACTTAATAGAATATGTTGTCACTTTTCTTTTCCTGATCCTTGCTGGGTGTCCCTGCTAGTCTCAATTTAATTAATGAAATAACCAACCTTCACTAAAAGGAATGTTTTAAATAATTTAGAATAATTGTAAATTATCTGTTTAACTGACATACTGTTACTCATTACATACATGTTGATACATTTATGATCTAACATTTTTGTTTCCTATTTTCTTTCAGGTAAGTGGCTTCTCTGTAATTTGTGAAATTTCCCAGATACATTTCAAGATCATAAAATCCTCTTGTAAGGTAAGCCATTTTAATGTTTACTTATATAAAATGGAAACCAGCATGATTATTATCAAAATCTATTATCAGATAAAAAGAGAGGAATGATATTACAATTCTCATTTTAGTCTGTGAAAATGAATGTTTAATTAATAATGACTTGCATCTAAGCAGATGTTTCTTAATGTTATATTTAATATATCACTTTTAGAAAATATATTAAGATGTTTCTGATAAAATGAACAGAACTTTAGACCATTTTTATCAGCACATTTGATGGACATAAAGCTCTTGTTGTAGAAGCATCTTGAAAGCAAGAAACACATTGAATAAAGTTCACTAAAATATATAACAGCATAAAATTTAAATAAATAAGATAGCAATATGAATTAAATAATAAATAAACAACAACAAAACAACAACAACAACAACAACAACAACAACAACAATAATAATAATAATAATAATAATAATATAATAATAATAATAATGAGAACCTGTCATCTCGTGGATTTTGCTGTTCTGGTTGATCACCGAGTGAAAATGAAAGAATGCGAAAAGATAGACAAATACTTGGACCTTGCCAGAGAACTGAGAAAACTGTAGAATATAAAAATGAAGGTCGTACCAATTGTAATTGGTGCCCTTGGAATGGTCTCCA
>CM042139.1:82466672-82469172 GCA_023376005.1 Doryteuthis pealeii | reverse complement strand
GTAACATGATAGGGGGCTCAATTGACCATAATCTTCCCTGTGATCGCTGATTTAAAAAAAAGACAAGGAAAGTATATCATTAGGATGTTTTTTATTTACTTTAATAGATATCATATAATATTTAACCTCTCACGAGCCCTACCCCATAAGGCTGTATATGACACTATCTAGTTGAATTCTAGAGTTTTCCTTAACTGGAGACTGTACCAGCCTATGATCTTAATCTAGCGGAGCGCCACTGGCTCCATAGTGAAGAGGAGTTTGTGATTCACGGTCCAAAGTGGTATTAAGCGCCAAATGGAAATGCAAAGCTTCGTCCAGGAATTGAACTCGTTCAACGAGTCCATTTTTCTACAACTCGAACCATTAGACCACGCGCCTCCACAATGATGTCAATATGATTTTCCATACTGTCTTGTGGTTGTGATTAATTCAAAGTTCAAATCTAATTTAGTCACATGACCTATGACCAATAGGGACGAAGCTTTTAACTAATCTTATATTTCACTACACTAATCCAATTCTCCCTCCAGCTATGGGTAAAATAGCAGGGCAGACTGGACTCTTTAACCATGGCTAGGTTAACCAGTCTAGGTTACCTAGCCATGGTAAAGAGTCCAGTCTGCCCTGCTATTTACCCATAGCTAGGTAACCAGGTTACTAATGAAAGAGTCCAGTCTGCCCTGCTATTTAGGAGAACTCTGAATTCAAACCTGTTAAACCGCTTAAGAAGTTGACCTTGTGTCGCATCCTGCTCGTGGAGGGGTTGGTAAATATATATATTCACTACACGGAGTTAAAATCAGTAACCTGACGATTTATCAGTGCGTCAGTTTAAATACTTTTTTTAAAAAAACTAAAGTGTTTTATGATTTGCTTGAAGCATTGAGTTTAGATTTGGTTTGGTGGTTGTTTTCAAGGCTATCACAATGCAAGTGTATAGAAAATAGGTACCTATGATTTTGTTTGATACAATTGGATTTATTCTTAATATTTCGAGATAAAATCCCTTCGTCAGAAGATTTTGAAACTCTGTAGCTGTTACTAGGAATTGTCCATTTTCATGTCAAATAAGAATATTCAGCTAATGTATTAATTTAACAATGAAAGTTAGATTATTTCTTGTTCTCAGCTAAATATCATTGTCGGATTCCTTCCGCTCTTTTTAAGAGGAGTAAAGGTGGTTTTGAATTCAGAATTTTCTTTTTCCTAGACAGGTTGCCTTATCAAGACTAGAGATGCCTGTGTTTTATTAATATGTACCAATATAAAATGTACCTAACACTTGTCACAGCACTGTCTTGCATCGAAGTCAGGTAGCAATCCCTGTCTCAGGCGACGCTGCGTTTATATTGCCGTGGCTCGTTCTCGTTGGTTGGTGAGACCAAACAAGCATAAAGCAACTAATCATAATAGATGGAAAATCTTCTCTCGCGGAATCTCTTTTTTTGTCAAGCCCGATTTCGTAGGAGGTAAGTCATTTTTTTCTCTGCCGGAAACGAAAGCAATACGTATATATATTCTTTTTTAGTGACAAGGAGATGTAAAGATTGAATCTGTTCATTTATTTCTCACGATCATTAGTTCGAAGTGAAACGCAAAAATATCGCCTAGGATTTTGAACACACGTTGTCGATTTTGTTTCCTACAACGATAAACCGTTATGCGAAGCGCGCCTCCTAGAAATATAATATGCCGTGTATGATAGATCAGGGACATTACTAGAGGCACGTGGTGTTAATGGCGTAGGAAATGGACTCGTGAACCCGAGTTCAAACCTTAGACTAGAAGGGCGGTCTGTGAGCCCCCACCCCGATCAATCGGTTTGTCACGTCCAAGCCCTATTACACACGTCAAAATAACAAATAAAACAAATAAAAACACAAGTTGGGTTTTTAATTGATTTTTTATTATTTTTCACTTGCTTTTTGTCTTTCTGAAATAAATAAAGCAGAATGCTTTTGCATAATTTTTCTTTTTAAAAAATTCCAACTGATTAGTTTTTTATTTGGTAATGAACAATGTAACTCAATCGCATTGCCAGAGAATGAGTTTTAAAATAGTTTTCATTGAAACTAATCACATCGTCCTAAAATAGACGAGAAGGAAAAGGTTTTCGAGTCTAATTAGCAAGATGTTTTATGGATAAAAGATTTAGTTTAAATTCAAAAATATCGGATATTTTCAAACTCAATCAATCATGAGATAACTATTAAAGTAATGGAATCTCTTGTCTTTGTTTCTCCTAACTGAATTATTTTCTAAAAATATACCTCTCCCTATTTTCCTTTATATATATATATATATATATATATATATATATATATATATATATATATATATTAAGATATATTATATATATATATATATATATATATACATATATATATACATATACATATATATATATATACACATATATATACATCTACATATATAGAATACCAGACCAGATTCAAAACTTTAGAATTTTTAATGACAGTCCAACAAAACTCCTTAT
>CM042139.1:82456672-82461672 GCA_023376005.1 Doryteuthis pealeii | reverse complement strand
AAATAAAGGATTGGCTTCAGAGTTCCGTAAAGGCTCCCGATTACGACAAGAAGTTTCCCGAGTTCAAAAAGAAGGTTCCCGTGTTCGGGAAGGTTCCCGAGTCCTACAAGAAATACTTGAAGAAGGCCGGGGACACATCGACTGAGACGTTGTACAGATAACAATAAAGATGAGTACAATAGTCCAAATAATCCAAATAATCCAAATTATCATGTGTCATCTGAAAAAAAATCAGAGAAATAGTTCAAATGAACTCAGTAACTTAGATCAGTGTTTCTCAACCCATTTTACCTATGGATCCCATTGATTTCTATTATACTACGGTAGGCCCCCTTGCCATTCGATGTTTAAAATCGTATAGTATGATTAGATAATTTTTGCATGCCTGGACCCCCTTCAAAAAAAAAGTTATATGGTCCCTGTGGGGCCATACGGCCCCCGGTTGAGAACCTCTGACTTGGATTATTATTTTTTATGAACAATACTTAACATTTTACCAACCAAATTTCCCATACGGCTGTACCAAATTTTATTGTATTTTTTTTTTGTACCTCTATGATGGAATATTTCTAAGTTCACTATTCACCTCAGAACTCATTCTATTGAACAAACGATGGTAGTGGTTTTCATGTAGTGGTTTTTCAGTGTAAACAAGTGACATGTGCGAGAGCAATTACCGGTGTATTACGATGGGATCGCAGTGGTGGGAGAGCCTCTGTGGGTAGTTTAAATCAGGCAAAGATTTAAAACAATAAATATTTCAGATGTGTTAGATTTTCAAAATATGCGAATTAAAATATCATCATTGTTTACTCATCTATACTTGTCATGCTTTCATGTACAAAAAGTATCAGGGCAGAAATTGAATAAGCAATCTAATTTAAAAAACAACAAAAAAACAACCAAACAATTACTTATTTATAAAACTCAAAACATAGCAAAATGGAAATGAATAACAAAATGTAGTTATTTGTCACCGTACAATTTTTAGAAATGAATATGCAAATTAGATCTCTACATGAAGAAATTAAAGCTTTGATTATCCGGATGTAATAGCAGAAATACCGTATTGTCTTAGAATGAGACTTATTGACGTAAAAAAAGCGATTTGATGATACGAATTTGCATAATATTGGCAAAGTCCAACATTCCGCCAGTCAGACTGGCATCAACAATATAAAAACAATACATACAACTTAACAAATTTTATTGCCGGAGAAAAACTAAATACAAAAGAATGCAATAAGGAAATGAGATACAGAAAGAGCGAATGAAGGAGTGTATATAGAAAGCTCCTTTATGACACATATGTGTATGTCAAATTTCTGAGAAGTATCAAACTTTGTGCGAAACTTGCATATTTGAGAAGAACTCATTTTCTTGTTGGTTGTGTGGTTTGATTTGGTTTCTGTGTTTAAGGGCATATAAATCTTCGTGGGTTATTAAAATCCAAAGCCATCCTTGGCTGCTTTTGTCTTCAAATAAATTTCTCTTTATCGGAAATTTGGTTAGTAAAAAGTTAAGTATTGTTCATAAAAAATAATAATCCAAGTCAGGGGTTCTCAACCGAGGACAATCTGGCCCCTCGGGGACTATATAACTTTTTGGAGGGAGGCGTTCAGTAGGAGTACCAATAGCTGGGGGGGGGGGGGTTACCTTTCCTAAGGGTAGTAATCCGGAAGTGGACGTAATAGTGCGACTGAACTTGCTTACTAGGATGTCATGGTCCAGCACGTTGGCCACTACGCCAGGGACACCCATCAATTTTTGCTCTCACCCACGTCTACGTGGGTGGCCGTCCATGTTAAACAAACCATGTGCTACTTTTTACCCTCAGTGGGTAGGTAGATGCAAGTTTATATTTAGAGAGAATATAAAATGAGAAAAAGTCAAATGTGCAAAAATGTCTTTTTGCTGAGTTTACACAATTACAACAAAGCAAAGAAAAATATTTTAATGTCTCGTTAATAGATCCTTGTAAAGTGTTTTTTTTATATTTGTCTCATTTTTTATTTGCTTTTTTCTTTTTGCTTTTTAGATAAATAATGCCCCCACGTGCACACAAGCATAATGTCTCGGTAGCGTGGTACATGATTGTTGTACAAGGATAAATGGAGATAGATAGATAGACAAACATATATGGATAGAGTGCAATAGATAGATATATAGACATATAGATAGAAACTTTGACAAACATAAATAGAATGCAATACATAGATTGATAGAAAGAAACTCAAACATATATTAATAGAATGTTTATATATATATATATATATATATATATATATATATATATATATATATATATATATAGAGAGAGAGAGAGAGAGAGAGAGAGAGAGAGAGAGAGAGAGAGAGAGATAAACATATGTGAATAGAATACGATAGATAGATAGATAAACAAACATAAATGAATCAAATGCCACACATAGATTGATAGAAAGGAACTTAGACAAAACTTTATGAATAGAATGCAATGTACAGATAGATAGATAGATAGATAGATAGATAGATAAACAAACATATATGAATAGAATACGATAGATAGATAGATAGATAGATAGATACAAACAGACCAACTTAAATAAATATAATGTAATAGATACTTAGATAGCCAAACACATATGAATAGAATACGATAGATAGATAGAGACTTAGGCAAACATATATGAATTGAATGAGATAGATCGATATATAGATAGATAGATAGATAGATAGATAGAAGGAAAAGTAAGAAAAGACACAGGTAGATCAATCGATATGAACATACCTGTGTCGAAATCAATATGCAAATAAATATTTGAAACTTTGTAGAAGTGGTATTGTCAATTATTACTATCTTTATTAATATTGCCATGGAGGTCTGAAATTGGTCATTGTTTCTTTTTTCCTTTTTGTTTTGTTTTTATGTAAATAATATGCGCGTGCGCTCACACAGATAATGCTAAGGTATGTACTGCCCATCTAGCGCAAGTAACGGCCAAAGGTGAGTTTTGCATGTTATGGACTGCTTAGCCACCAGGATTCCATTCTTAAAGTGGCCACATTGGGGGTAAGTAAAAGTAAAGTAGTCGGGGCGGCCTAATGTCGGTATCAGCCAATCAGCGAGGGAGTCTATCCCCTTCTCAATAGCGCTAGACCAAGGAGATTATTTTTGCGTCTGAGGTGGTGTGCCACACCTACCATCAGCTCCTTACTTTACCGCACAGATCCCTGTGCTACTCATACGCTGAGTTGGCGAGGGTGGGTATCGAACTAGGAACCTTGTTGTTTCTAGCCGAACGCTCTACCAACTGAGCTAACCCGGCCCCATTGCCTATCTCCAGGAGGTACAGTCAGCGTATTCTATAGCCCTAGCCAGATAGGATGGAGAGGAAGCATTGTCACTTATTACTAATATTCTTTATTAGTATTTCTATGATGGCTTAAAAATTCATAGAGATAAGATGAATGAAGCACTACTTATAAATAATTAATTGGCATTAGTGAAGCTTCCCCCGAGAGATTCAAATAATCTCACGAATAATGCTATGGGCGTATATTTAGTGAAGGTAACCATAGTTGTCTCCCCCTGATGAGCCATCTATATATCTAAAGAAGCTCCACCCTAACAGACTACAGTTGTGTTATATTTCAATAAAGCTTCAAGTCAACATTACCTCGTTTGTTTTTCCTCAGAGTATATAAACAAAGATGATGGATCGAGTATTAGGGGGGCGGATAAAAAATGAAAGCTGGATGGTTAAATTTGAGATTCTACAACTGGTGGTGTTCATGAACTAATTGATAAAGCAGCTGCCTTGGACAATTAGCTATCAAAATAAACGAGAAAAAAGAGAGGGACTGATATATATATATATATATATATATATATATATATATATAATATAGAGAGAGAGAGAGAGAGAGATAGATAGATAGATAGATAGCGAGAGAGAGAGACAGAAACAGAGACAGAGAGATAGAGAGATGTAAGCTTGAATCACTGGAGTGTTCTAATCTATTTTCAATATGCGCTTCTTATTAACCATAGTAGAATGAGAAGGGTTGAGATAAAAAAAGCAACAAAAATAAGTTGCAAGAAATAAAAGTAAAAGAGAAAAATTAATGAGAGTTGTGTAACTCTTTCCCAACCGGCGGGAAAATAGTGAAACTGGATCGATTGTCCTTCTAGGCTGTGTTGAATCCTTTTGAGCAGTAAAAAAGACTTTTTAATAGAAGGAACCACTGGATTTCACGATCCTTTATTGCGTTTTATCTATTCTGGTAGTTCCTTTGCTTGCATCCGTTTGCCTTGACTTAGTTTTCTTTGAACCATTGCGAGATTTAATCCCAGGATGACTCGTATCGATCTTAAGCCAGTGTTCACTGAATAAAGAGTCCTAGCCTTTTTTATGCTGATATAAACCTTCTATTCTTCACATCACTTTAGGAACTCCGGGACGCCGGAATATTGGACCAGCATGTTGTCCCCCTCCTAAAGGCCGTTCAAGAAGTAAATTACATTTAGTGACAGTTTTATTTTGTGGTAGATCCTTTACTTTACAAACAGTGCTTGGAGGAAACGTTCATTGCTAAAGCCTATTGCTTTACAATATCAATTGTTGAGGCTTCGTAGGAGAGAAGACCATGGTTTTTATAAAATAGCAATGTAATTGCCAATATTGAGGAAATGCAGTCAGTTAAATGTTTCAAACGTTTCAAAGATATTTTATATATCCAATTAATCACAAGGAAATAACTGTCTCTTTTTAAAAACAGTAGCAGCTCAGAAATGTTTTAAAAAAACTCATATTATTTCGTAATCAAATAACTTGACCAATTCAAGTTCAAATGATCTCCAAATTGAACAGCATGTCTAGGAAAAGCTCAGGATTCTAGGTTCACTGCTTTATATATTTGTCTTTTCAGGAATAGCAAGTCCATTCACTGGATAAAAAAAGGAATTTAAACATTGAACATAGAAGTTTGGGTTGATTCTACTCCTTCTATTAAAATCT
>CM042139.1:82339172-82451672 GCA_023376005.1 Doryteuthis pealeii | reverse complement strand
ATTGATTTTGTGTCAAATCATGCCCGGTTTGAAAAGGTTTGGAAAATACATACAAGTATGGGGCACCCAGTAAGAAACAAGATCACTGCATATGGTTTGCTAGCTTGAATCGCCTAGCATTAAACCACGCGTAGCGAGTTTACACATAAATTAAAGGTATGTACTGCATAGATATCGTTGTAGAAAATGGAATCGACGACCAGTGTTCAAATCATGGGCGAGTCTGTTTACATTTCATATATATATATATATATATATATATATATGTGTGTGTGTGTGTGTGTGTGTGTGTGTGTGTGTGTGTGGTAGAAATCCATTATTCCTACCTTCTCTTAGTTATTTACTAAACATAGTCTGGTACAGGGCGTAGGGCACATAGTATTGATTCTTATTAATACAGTAGTAATTGTTTGCGAAAGTGATTGTTAACTATTATATCATGGTCAGTCCATTTTAGTTTTCTAATAGGTTTAGCATTATTTAACATATGACCTCGTATACGTAGTATACATTGGCACGCATAGAGGACTGAGCTCAGTTAAGTGTTAAGTGCCTCCGAAACGAACCCAGTAAATTGTACTTAATGGAAAGGCGAATTTATTTAGTAAGGAAGTTCATAAGTGCTGTTATCAGATTAAGAATCGAACGTACTGTATTCGTGAATTGGTCTACGAAATGAGCTCACCAGCCACTCCGATCATATTCTAGGTGCTCGTAAGTACTTTATGTTATCTTTTAACCTTTCTGTGCATTCACAAATCTGAAGTTAATTTCTCTTGGTCAATAAATTTATGTGAAAACGTAGTCGAGGCCGATCAGTTCCCATTTTAGAGCTCCCATTTTTAGCCCTTCTCTTCTCTTATCATAGCGAGTTCATAGCACTTAGGCGCTGCAAAGCACTCGATCGACTCTCCACGTTCACTTCCTCTCTGTTTCTATGTCTCGGTGCTCCAGTGCCTCCAGGCAAAGATGACTGAAACCCACATTGCTTGCTTACGTGCCAGTCTGTCATTGGTTACCTCACCACCGCCCACTCGCAGCTTCTCCCCTCCACCGATTATCACATGACTTTCAACTTATTTGTGACTAGTGTTTCCTATTAGGGCGATGCTTTTATGTGACTTCCTTCTGCATGAAGCGTCCACACCAGACACCTACCCACCAATACCCTGTCTCTGATGGTGGGGACGTCTCTGCCGTCCCCACACAGAACCTCCAATGTACGCAAAAAATGTGTGAGTATCCGGTTCCGACAACAGATGTTGGGACTTGATCCAACGACACGTCACCTGGGAGTCAATTGCTTTATGCCGTTGAAATGTTCTGTCGGCTGTACTTTGAAATGCTCGACAACAGTCAGCCAGATATTTTTCTTGCATTTGCCATATTCTTTTGTAGATCGAGTGCAAAATAAAAAAAATGGGAAGTTTTCTGGTGACTGAATTTCAAATTGTAGTTGTCACGAATTAGTATAATGCCTTGCGGTGTTTTTGCGAAATCCTAGAATCTTACCCATTCTAAAAAACTTTTACTAAAAATTCCAAATACCTCCAGTACACACACGACACACTATCAATAAACATACATAGAAGTCAACTGCTAAATATCATCTCAAAATAATAAATAATAAAACCAACTATCGAATTTACATCCGAACATGAAGAAAAAACAAAACACACTAGCTTTCCTAGACATCCATGGTTACTATTATCTAATAGGAATAGTTGTTTGAAACAATATAATTGCTTGTAAATTGTTAGTAATAGATATCAATACTTGAAACCATTCGGTTTTAGGTATTAGATAGGAATACTTTAAATCATATAACTGTGTGCAAATTATTGGTCACAAAAATCAATACTTGAAACCATTCAGTTTTAGGTATTAGATAGGAATACTTTAAATCATATAACCGTGTGCAAATCATTGGTGATAGATATCAATACTTGAAATCATTCAGTTTTAGGTATTAGATAGGAATACTTTAAATCATATAACTGTGTGCAAATTATTTCTATTAAGAACAGATAATTGAAATTATAACTGTTTACAAATTATTATTATTATTATTATTATTATTATTATTATTATTATTATTATTATTATTATTATTATTATTATTATCTCACTCCTTACTTTGGCTTGAGGTCTTTAATTAAGGTCTCATTGACATCTGGTCTCTCCAAGTTTCCAGGACTCTTCTGGGTATCCTAGCCGATCATAACAATGTGGTTGTCATGATTGTCTCGATTCTTAGTCTGATTTACAATTCGTCCAGTATCCTCTCTTAGCCGTTCATGCTCGGACCGAGGGCACCATGTTCCACAGTTTTCTTCAGTTCTCTGGCAAGATCCAGGTGTTTACTTGAAATTATATAATTGCTTGCATGAAAACTGATTTCAACGAAAAACCAGATGACCAACTTAAAAATACTTACAGATAACAAACAAACACAAAATGGAGCCAGTTTAGAATGTTTGAGTAGCATCAGAAGATATCCAACATTTTAATCAACTATTGATTGAAGAGGAGACATCCTTTTTCAACATCCAGAACCTATCTATCTATCTATCTATCTATCTATCTGACAATGATCATATCTATGTTCATATCTATCTCCCGCCGTTCATATACATCTCTCTGATGATATGTATGTATGTATTTATGTACGTATGTATGTATGTATGTATGTATCTATCTATCTATCTATCTATGATCCGACGCTGTCCATATCCATCCCTTTCATGTCTATCTATCTATCTATCTAACTTTATTTGAGGTTTTTGTTTTTATTTGAACTATAGTATACAAGAAATTTTTTTCTAAAGAATGAAAAATACGCCATCATTGGAAAATTATATAAAGAAAACATAATTTAAAAGTTTGTTTTAAGTTTTTTTCTTTGAGTTTCAATCTAATTTTTCGGATCCTGAAAATCTGGACCAAATAAATCTTTGTCACTTTTCAGACCTGAAAGGAATCAAACCTTTTTTTTTTCATCTGAAATGTAGACAATTATCGATTTCTTTTTCTCCAGTGGCGTAGATTAATGAGCTACAGGGAGACCGTCGCTCCCGACTGACCATATATTTCAAGAGTGGCGCCTTTTTAACAATGTTTAACACTTAACTGTCTTACGTAGCATTTTATTTACACACACATATGTATATATCTATAAAAGTCTCTTTCTCCCCCCCCCTCTCTCTCTCTCTTTCTTTCTCTCTCTCTCTCTCTCTCTCTCTCTCTCTATATATATATATATATATATATATATATATGTATATATATATATATATATATATATATATATTAACTACATTGGATGTCCTTAGAAAAAATAGAATTAATTGAAAATTACGCTGACGGTAAACAAAATTGCAACACCATGATTATGCGTTTTAATTTACTTAAGATTATATGTGCAGGTAATATAACTATTTAAGGAGAGAACAAATAATTATCTTCTTTGGATAATGGGTGCGTCCATTGGGTGCCTTGTGGGTTGTTACATGACAGCCATAAAGCCATTTCTGATCCTCTTTTAACTCGTTATCTCCTGCTGTTACCATGGAACAATAATGACAAATTTTACTTTCCATCAGTATCAAATAAACATTTTTCCAATTTGTGTACTCCTTCCGTATACTGCTTGTTCATAGAACAGCATGTTCATATCTTTAGAATTTGGGATATGTTATTTTTTTCTTCTTTTCAATGCAACGTATGTATATATTAAATGTTTCTGTTTGTGTTAAGAAGTTTATCTTGTCTTTTCTTTCTGTTTATTCAGTATTAGTATATTACGGATATACTAATGCTAATATTGATTCTCGATGAGTGGGGACCCGACTAAATATATTTCCCACCTCCATGCATTCCAATACCTACATCACACTAAATAATCACATATACAGACCAATACGTGCATAGGTTTCAAATACTGTATCCAGGCCAAAATCGGTATCATCCTCTAGGGAGGTGACATATATTTTCCATATGTATATTTGGTACGTGTCCCGGCGTCTTTTTAAGTGTTGGCTCCCACTAACTTAAGAAACTGGCTATGTACTTATTTCGGAGTGTGAAATATCGAATCATTGTTCTAAAATAAAGACATAGACTTTCTAATTTACAAGAAAAAAGAAAAGAATCAATCTACATGTAGGATTTCACACAAGATCACAAGTATGCGCCATCTCGCTTCTCAGTAGTAAAGGATTTGCAAGACTAGCTTGCTAACTATTACACCACGATATGACGCTTCAAATTTAGACGAAGATAAAATAGTAATTTATATTCAGTCAGCAAACTCTGCAGTAATTCTATCTTTTGATTAAGTAATATTGTTATATGCCCCTGTACTTGGGTATATAATGGCGGGAGAGAGAGAGAGAGAGAGAGAGAGAGAGAGAGAGAGAGAGAGAGAGAGAGAGAGAGAAGGGGAGGGAGAGAGACGAGGTAGAGACGACGATGAGTGGAGGATAGATTTGGTTCTTACTTCTATTCTGCTTACTCGTTCCTGGTGTCTTCTTTTGGGTTGATTCTGTGGGTTGCTTTCTTCTTTTTTGTTCAGGCTGAGAATAATGCATTTCTTATTTATTAATGAATAAAGCAAGACTTTGTTGTTTTTCTATTCAGCTTTTATTAAAACAACCCTAACCCAAACCGCGCGGATTGAGAAGCGACATCTCGAAAGAACGTCTTCTCTCGATGAGCAACTGGTTGCAACTGACTAAAACTAAAACTTCTATCTCACGCGTCCTATTGACGCGTTTTTCGGGGGGGGGGGCAGGCGTATGTCACCACTAGTCAATCCTAACCATAACGGTTATGGTAAGTTTCTACTCAATCCCCGTTATTTTGAATCTGGCGAACTCTGATTCAAAAATATCTAGCCACAGTACGTACATAATTCGTAGGTTATCCATGAATTACGTAACAATGTGTTGTACAAATCCAACGTGTGCTGAAAAAATATAGTTAACTGACTGTTAGTATGTTATATATTAAGGTTACGTGAGTATTAGGAGGAGAGTCCGTCGTCTAAGTACTTCAAGTGAGTTCTGCACAGAGTAATATGTGTGTTCTTAAATAGTGGCCAGAACCATCGATGGGTCATTCCATTATATCATAGTACTTGGTAGGTTTCCATCTATGTGTTAATTGATAAAAACGTAAGTTTTTAAAAATGTATTAAAATGAGTTTAAAAAGAATTGAATATCCGACGAAAATAAATCAAACAAAAATTTCTTTGGGATAAAATAACCCAAGAGTTGGCATGCCGTAAAATCCAACCAACCAACCAACCAATCAATCAACCATTTATACAGTAAATTATTCACTATTGTTATTCTTATTTCATTTTATCTATAAAAAAAAAAATTAGAAAATAAAAAAATAAATACCATAATATTTCAAAACCACAACCACTTGTATATTTGAAAAGAAATCATGCCCCACCCTTACGTAATCTTGAAAATGTCGAATTTTACGGTATTAATTTTATTGAAAGTAATATTATCATTATGGTGTCGGAATTCTTGCGGATTGTAATGTGTGCGAACTATTTGCAGTACAAATCACACGGCAGCACAAAATGTTCTGTCACCATAATATGGTAAATAAAAATCCCTTTTTATTCTTTGTACCATTTCGCTTGAAGAAGCTTTGTATAATTCTCCTCGAAGAAGATAAATTCTTGTTTTGACATCAGGAAGTCATCATATCCTTCAGTGCATTTCTCTCTCTCTCTCTCTCTCTCTCTCTCTCTCTCTCTCTCTCTCTCTCTCTCTCTCTCTCTCTCTCTCTCTCTCTCTCTCTTCTCTGAAATAATGTCCACATCTTTTGTCACGAAGACAGGGTGGGGTGGGAGTGTGTAAATACCGAAAAACCAGATTATATTGTTGTAAATCACTTGTGATGACAGTGTGAAATCATATTTTGCGTTCAGAAATGATGGGGAAGTGAGGATGGGGAAATGTTACCTTGCAGCTTTGGGCGATCGTTATTTGGGCATCTCTCTACGAGTCTTCGGTCTCTCTTCAATAGTCCGACTTCTTGCCACTGATGTACACACACACACACACACACGCATATATATATATATATATATATATATATATATATATCGTTTTAGCTCAGTCGTTAGAGCGTTCCTAGTTCGATACCGGATCTCACCCACTCAGTGTATGAGTAGCACAGGGATCTGTGTGGTAAAGTAAGGAGCTGATGGTAGGTGTGGCGCTCCACCTCAGAAATACCATATATATATATATATATATATATATATATATATTATATATAAGTTAAGAGTAAGGAAATGAATCCAACGGTATAAGTATAGATAAAAGGATATGAAAACACACAATGCTCTTAAAATGGAAATATTTTATATCATATTCATAGCTAATAATGAACAATATTTCGATTTATAAAAATCATCTTCAGAGCTTGTTCTTTATTCCGAACTCATCGAGAGAGAAACTGAAAATAATTTGAATCCAAAACGAAAACATTGATGTTCAAAAAAGCATACAAGTCATGGAACATCAATGTTTTCGTTTTGAATTCAAATTATTTTCAGTTTCTGATCTCGATGAGTCCGGAATAAAAAAAAAAGCTCTGAAGATGATTTTTATAAATCGAAATATTGTTCAATATTAGCTATGAATATGATATAAAATATTTCCATTTTAACAGCATTGTGTTTTTTCATATCCTTTTATCTATACTTATACCGTCGGATTCATTTCCTTACTCTTAACTTATATATATATATATATATATATATATATATATATATATATATATATATATATTATAATATGAAACAATTAGTATGGAAAGTGAATAACAACACAAACAATCGATTCAATTAATATTTCGTCTCTGTTAGATCTGAAATGAATGATTCTATTTCTTTCTACATAATGGTATATAAGTGAGGAAGAAGTAAACTGGGATAGGAGAGTGAGAGGAAAAAAGGTAGGTGCATAGTGAGGGGGGGCTAAGACCCAAACAGTATGAAAGGGATAGATGATGCGGCGGATATGAGGAGGGAGATAGGAGGAGGAGGTATAGATATGGTTACGTATGAACTGGGGTGAACGATCAAAGAGTGAAGAGGGGACGAATCATGCGTCTTACTAACTATGAGTACATATGATGTACATATCTATATACATATATTTAATTATATACATATATATACATATATAAATATATTTCTACATATGTATACACACACACAGACGCACACACACACACACACACACACATATATATATATATGTGTGTGTGTGTGTGTGTGTGTGTGTGTGTGTGTGTGTAAACATCCATCACCGATTAAACAACAAAAAATATTTTTTCTTTTTAATATATTGTGCTGAAGAAGGTTTTACATAAACCGAAACGTTTAAGTGTCGACATAAAGTTCATATTCAAATTATCTATTTTGGGACACTTATTTTTTCCTACACACACACACACACACACACACACACACACATATATATATATATATATATATATATATATATATATATATATATATATATATATATATATATATATATATAGGGTGCGGTATAAGTAACACTCTTTACTTATGCCGCACCCGGTATGTATGGGGTAATTATACGTGTGATATATACATATGTATATGTATGTTAGTTGTAAATATATATATATATATATATATATATATATATATATATATATATAGCCATCCACAGACACCGTGTTTCGACGTATCACGTCTCATAACCCCCGTTACTTATGTCGCACCCTGTATATATGTATATGACTCTCTAAATTTAAAATTGATATATAGACACACATGCGCGCGCACGCACACACACACACACACACACACACACACACACACACACACACACACACACACATATATAATATATATATATATATATATATATATATATATATATATATGAGTATGTGTGTGTTCATACAACAGAAAAAACATGTGTAGGGAAAGATCGTAAAAAAGAGATTCGATATCTTGACATCTGTTATATAAGAAAACCACAGTTATGCGCATGTGGTGTTAAAAGGCGTGTTATTGCAAATATAATGTCTGCACACTCCTTCTCACACAAACAAGCTGAATATAATTTGTCATGAAACAATTGTGCGTATTACATGTTTGTTCATGTCATGCTTTTCACCGGTGTTTTGTGGCAATTTCCCACCGACCAGATCAAAGCCCCGGGAAACACCCGGACACAGAGAGATCCGATCCCCCTACCATCACCACCACACACTCACTCACTCAATATCTTCCCACTCCATCCCCCACCCCCACCCCCTGCAAGGTAAACGGCAATTCATCTTGTTCAAACTAACCCCGGTTGATAATTACTCAAATTTCATCTGTTATATGTGCAATCAATTTTCCTTTGATGGATCTGCGTATAAAGAACTTGCCTCCTGTAATAGTTGACTTTTTACAGACATATTTTCAACTCTTCTAACCCCCGGGCAAAGCAAATAAACAGAAAAAAAGATCGGTATTTACTCACTTGGGTTTTTATCGCTTAAAATTCATTAAAATATAGACAGTATGCTAATTTTCTAGTTCAGATATTATTTGCTTACAGAGACTCCAGAGGTTTCGTATCTATCTTGCACCTACAAAAGTGTACTATGTCAACTAGTGCAGGAGTGTGTCATGTTCGTATTTAAAAAGCAATCACAAAAAGGACTCTAGAACGAAAATAAAGCTACGATGAAAATTTAGACTTACACAAAATCATTTTTTTCATTATGATAACAAAGAAATTTATCAAACATATAACAGAATACCGCATAAAAACCTATTATACAGACGAACATATATACAAGTGTAATCCCAAAACTAAGGTGTCCAAAGCTCTGGGGACGCAGGAAAACTATTTGTGCGACTATTGGAAACACTGTTGTGTTTGTTGTGCATGTATCTGCGCCTGCTCTTGTGAGTGCATCGCTACCATGCTCAATCTTGTTTTGGCAGTCTTTTCTGATTAAGCTCCCGATTGACTTAATTGTATAATGAATTCTTATTAATATTTTATTTAAAAAACTCATTTTATTTTTCAGAAATTTGAAAAAAATGTTTTATCAATTAATATTATTGGGTGGGTGGGTGGTGTGCAACCTTTATTTATGTAAATAAAAAAAATCCAATCCCTAATTTCTAGAAAGGTCAAATCCAGAAGGCCACATTGAGAAATTTAGAAAAATGAAAAAAAAAAAAAAAAAAAAGAAAAAAACAGTTTCAACACCCGAAATGAGTTATTTGAATATTGAAAAGTTATTCTTTTAAATTCAAAAAATAATTTTTCTTGAGTGTTTTTTTTTTCTTTTCTTATTTAAAAAATATTTTTCTTTGAATTGATGCAAAAAAGTATTTTCCCTTATTCAACTGAACTATTTTTATTCAATTAAAAAATCAATAGTGAATTTTAAACGTCTGAAAGGTGGCATGTTATACATAATATTTTTGTCATGAATAAAAATTTATCTAATCTATCTAAAAACGTATGATTAAAAATGCCCACTTTTGTACAATATATTTTCTGAGAATTTTATATATTTATGAAATCATTACTAACATAACAGAAAGGAAATGCCCTGATGCAAAAATCCCGTTTTAATTCTCGTTGAAAGGAACGTAAAGAATATTTGCCAACTTCTGAGTTCTGACTTATCAGAAGTCAAACTGAATGTTGCTTTAACAGTGGCACTTGACCTGATATGAAATATGGAAGAGTCAGAAAAATTGAGTATTCGACTCACAGCAGGATTGCCTCCTTGGCAATAACAACAATGATTGCTATATGTTCATTATCAGTCATGACAGATTGAGGCCACTTAGTCGTAAATAGGATATTTGAGAGACATGCCTCCTCCGAGAATATAAATTTGAAATGACAATAATGAGCCACTGACGAAACCAAAATCAATTTTTCGATGCTTGCTGTTCGCTGCAACCTTATCCCCTA
Source organism: Doryteuthis pealeii (assembly GCA_023376005.1). Classification (NCBI taxonomy): domain Eukaryota; kingdom Metazoa; phylum Mollusca; class Cephalopoda; order Myopsida; family Loliginidae; genus Doryteuthis; species Doryteuthis pealeii. The sequence continues at coordinate 82,441,670 of CM042139.1, read as the reverse complement.
TTTCTTTCCATACATGTCTTCCAAATGCCACATAATAAAAGTTTGTGCTTTTTAGTTTGGCTCTAAATCTCTGCTGATGTCGAAATGTTACCTCGTAGCTTTGGGCGTTTGTTATTTCGGCATCTTTCTCAGACTGTCCGGTCTATCCTCGATAGACATGATTAACTCTCCTATCTCCCTGTCCCTTGTATTCCCCTAAAATTTGCTAATATATATATATATATATATATATATATATATATATATTATATCAGCAAATTCTAATTTTAGCATCCCTCCTACATTAGCCCCTCCTAACTAAATAACTAATAACCACAAAAAAAAAACAGCGAAAAAAAAAACAACAAATTCCAAAAGAATAAAACTCGCACCAAACAAACAATCACTACAACCAATAATCCCCACGAAGACAACCAGTAATATTGGTGAAAAATATGAGACACTTTCTGTATTATCTAGATACTGAAAACAATAAGAAGACTTGAACGTCTACAGTTAAAAATCATGAATAGAAAATATCCCATAGTCCTTAACAAAATCTGATTACACACACAGACACACACACACACATACACACACACACACACACATATATATATATATATATATATATATATATGAGAGAGAGAGAGAGAGTGTGTGTGTGTGTGTGTGTGTGTGTGTGTGTGTATGTGTGTGTGTGTGGACATATTTGTGTGAAAACATCAAAATCCTGTTAAAAGTTGATAAAACCGAATTGGTCGTCATCATCGGTGTGGCCTAAAGTCGGTATCAGTCGGACAGCGACGTAATCTATCCCACTTACACTAGCGCTAGACCAAGGAGATTGTTTCAGCGTCACACCAACCATCAGCTCCTCACTTTACCTCACCGATCCCTGAGCTACTCATACGCTGAGTAAGCGAGGAGCCGGTATCGAACCCGGAACTTTGTGCTTCCTAGCTGAACGCTCTACCTGAACGGCACTACGAAACCGAATTAAAAAAGGAATTCTGAAAGTCAAAGCTTAGAGGTAACTAGTGTTGGATAAAAAGCGGAAAGTAATTTTGTTTATGAATCGATGTCGTTTCCAATCAGCATCAGAATATCCTACCTGGGATTAACATGGGAAATAGAATAACAAATTAAATGGACATAAAATGGAAAACATAAAATTGATCAGACAGAATATTATTTGGATGTCTTACGGTCAAGTCACGCCCCCGTTCTCGTGAGGTCAGCGAAATTATGCTATTAAGTGAGATTTACACAGCATGGAACCCTGGCGCTTATTGATTATGGGGGTGAGGAAAATCTGTCCAATATTTAAATTTTATTTAAGAAAGAAATATGAAATGAGTTTGAGATTCATGAAAATTGCAATATTACAATATTTTCGGATCTATTTTGAAACCATTATTGCAAATAGGATGACATAGCTTTAAGGCTATCAGCACGATTCTCTGACTGGCATTCCGGAAATTTGTCAAGTACACAAAAGAAAGATTCTAACATAAAAGTTCTGAATATTTACTAAGCTTACTTGTATTTAATTTTGTCTAGAAGAAAAAAAAATCTAAACACCCGAAATAAGTTATTTGAAAATTGAAAAGATTTTTTTTTTTAATTCAAAAACTAATTTGTCTTGCGTGTTTTCTCTTTTCCTATTAAAAAAATCTTTCTTTGAATTTATGCAAAAAAGAATTTCCCCTGATTCAAATGAACTATCTTTATTCAATTAATAAATTAATAGTGAATTTTAAACGTCTGAAAAGTGGCATGTTATGCACTATATATTTGACATGAATAAAGATTTATTTAATCTATCTAAAAATGTATGATTAAAATGCGCACTTTTGGCCAATATATTTTCCGGAAATTTTATACATCTAAAAATTATTACTAGCGTAACAGAAGGAAAATTCCATAATGCAATAATCCCGTTTGAAATCTCGTCGGAAGGGACGATTCTAACGTAAAAGTTTTGAATATTTACTATTACTTGTCTAGTATATTTATTTACCAGGATGTGACAGGATGTGACACAAGGTCAATTTTTAAGCGAAGTTTGACAGGTTTGATTTTAGAGTTTTCCTTCTCCTAGACTGGTTGCCTAACTACGGTTAAAAAGTCCAGTCTGCCCTACAATTTACCGATAACTGGAGGGAGAGTACGTGGATGCATACCTTTCCCAAAAGTATTTACGCTACGTGAAATGCAACCAGCCACGTCCATGACCTGAACTCCGGTCGACGAGTCCATTTCCTACGACTCTAACCATGCGCCTCCATAGTCTAATATAAGGTCATAATTATCGTGGCTTGATTTCGCTGTGTCAATGAATTTTTTTTTTTTTTAATTTCTTTTTGAATCTGTATACATACTATCACTAGAACACGGTACTAGTGATAATGGATTTGAATTATTTTTAATTCTTTACCTTGTTCATTTGCTTGTCTTTTTTGTTACATATACAACGTTTCGGGCGATGGGCCCTCCGTGTTTCTTCATGTGTTTCTTGTCGAACTCTGTAACCTTCTTGATGAACTCCGGACCGTTCACGGAAATTCAAACCCTTTATTTAATCCATATTTAAATGTGGTAATGTATGTATGTAAATTGCTATTCTTTCGTTAACCATAATCGGGTAAAAGTGTAAAACTATGTTAGGTATTCTATATCATTTTCGCCAGTAGTTAGGATTGAAACCGCAACTTCCAGATATTGTCACTTAGAACTGTATTAACTCGTTTCTTATAACCGTTGGTCCAGATGTACAACTGGACAATTCAGAGTGTCTTTTTGGGAGCTATAAACCTAATGCTGTTTTTACCTAGAATTTACATTTCTACTTATTATGTATAATTTATCTTACTCATATTGTGTTTGATTAACATTTTTATGTAACAAACTGTATATATATATATGCCGAATAGATGTTGGCACGATAAACACTTAACAAGATCAGCCAAATCATTTAAATCTCTCAATATACATTTTATATAAAAATTCAGAGAATTTAGATAATATTAAAAAAGAATATCACTAATCTTATTATAATGGAGATTGTGTGTTTTTCTGTCTGTAACCGAAACTAGATTACTACTCATGTCACAATTTCCTTAGTTATTAACGACACATTCTCCATGATTCTATTTCTATTTAAACCTCAATTAATAATAAAACTGTTTGACATTATTAATACTGTTGGCCTTACCTAAATACTAATAACATGCAATTGTATTTATATATACAGAAAAATACCAGTTTTCAGTGTAAACGAAAAGCTAATTTGCATATTGATATTAAAAAAACTGATTTTAATAAAAATGTGCTTGGTATTATTGATTTCTAATTGTTTGGTTTTATCTTAATGAATATGAGTAAAAATCTCTTCAATAAATCCTAAAAGAAATTCATTAACAAGAAGAAATAACTGTAATTTTATTCTTTACTTCCTATTTTAACTAAATAGTTAAATTAGGAAAATTTAGCATTGAAAAACGGAAGTGATGAAAGAGTAAGTTTCAGTTGTTCTATTTTCCGATTATACCCCCTCCGTTTCAAATCTTTTTATCTGAATTTTTAATTAGTTTCATTAGCCTTTCTGATTTAATCTGATATTTTATTACATTTAAACTTAAATTCATGCACCCGGAGGGTGCATATATTTGCTAGTAATAATAAAGAATCCAGTTTTAACATGACTTGATGTAATGTATTTGACGTTACTTTTATGGGAAACAATTCAGCAGTTTTACTTCTGGACGCTGAATGCTGAGTATGTTGAGGGTCTGAAGCACAAGCATATAAAGTTTCAGGGCCTCCTCAAGTGCCCCTAAAAAATTCCTAATTCGTAGCATATGTTTATATTTTCTTTCTTTGTGTGTGTGTGTGTGTGTGTGTGTGTGTGTGTTGTGTGTGTGTGTGTGTGTGTGTGTGACCAGGAACTCTTGAGTATTTAACGAGTAGTTAGATCTTCTTGAATAATACTTCATTATCAAACGCGAGGGCTATTTTCGCTTTAGTTGCATCTGGTGTTAATTGCCAATGTTGGTTATTAAATAAACGTAGTTCACGAGTGGTTCTTATATTTAATTAGACTCAAGTGCCTTTGTGTTTATTTGCTTCTAATTATAATCCATATATTAACCAAACAGAAAAATTATTTGAACCACATGTTCAAAGATCTGACGTCTATCTTTGTTCGGCCGCTTTTATAGAAAGGTAAATGTATTAACCACTGTAAATAAGCTGTATAAAAACAGGCTTGGATTAGATATTTTGATCGTAAACTCCAACCGCACTCCCTCTCCGATCAATCGGCTGGTCACGTCAAACCCTTGCACATATATGATTATCCTGGCCCTATTGCTCTGATGGCAAACTCCTAACCCTTTTTATCATATATATATATATATATATATATATATATATATATATATATATATTTACCAACACCTCTGCACGAGCAGGATGTGATATAAGGTCAATTTTTAAGAAGAGTTTAACAGGTTTGAATTCAGAGTTTTCCTTTTCTTAGACTGGTTGCCTAACCAAGAGCCCATTCTGCTCTACTATTTATCAATAGCTGGAGGGAGAATAATTGGATCCATACCTTTCCCGATGGTATTAGCATTATGTGAAATGCAAACAGCCTCATCCAGGATATGAATTGTCGTGTCCTTTTCCGATGACGGTAACCATTACACAACTCGCCCTATTTTTATCCTGTATAGGCTAGAAGGCGGTGGCCAAGGGTCTTAGCGTGTCCTGTGTATGACGTTAAACTGTATCTAGTGGTGAAGTTCCTATTCTGGAGCTTTGGGGAGTGTGGAATACCCCTTCATCGCCACTATTCCCAGGTTCCCTCTGACCTGGAGTGGTAGTACCTGTTAGGGTCCCATCTATGGGTTAGATATATCAAAAATTGGGTTTAAAGGTGTTTTTAAAAATTGAGCTTAAAAATAAAATTGAATACCCAACATGAATATTTGAAACTAAACGTCTTCGGGATAAAATAACCCAATATTTGACATGCCAGAACAGTGGGACACCCGATGCGGATCGTACTCACTAAACCAAATGTGATGTGTCAGGTGAGCATGTTAACTACTAGTCTACAACCGGGCATTTATTATTTATTACTTATTCGGTTTTCCACATCACGTCATCGAAATAGCGCTTAAGAGTCTCGACACCCATCAAGGATAGTTACAATCAAAGTTACTCTTAAATGCTATCAAGTCGAGAGCTATATATCGCATTATGTATAACTGTATTATCGACAGGTATTTCTTCTCGGCGTATTAATCACTGGCGTTGTAATCGTTTTGGACGTCTTCTTTCGATGAATGAGCAAAAAGAGATGAAAGCAAACAGTCTACACCAAAGCCGAACGACTCATATGGCGGAGTGCTGCTCAAAAAATGAAAAAATAAATAAATCAATGTTCGCCTCTTTCTACTCATTAGCAACACAAAGGGCTTCCTTAATTTTAATATATTTTCCGTGAAAATAGCGAATTGTTCGCGTTGCTTAGGCTTATTACAGCTTCTAAATAGATGTGGACGCCTACAGAGCTGCGCGCAACGAAGTCTCTTTAGAAGGAAAACATTGAAGAATACACACCCACGTTGTACAGGCACACCCACCAAACCAACACGCACACCCATCTTACCCCACCACCTACATACAGTGAAATAAAGAAACGTTCAAGTCTCTTTACTTTCGAATATCAATATACACCGAAAAGAAAAGATGGCTGCAAGATATTTCAATAAATAATTTCCATATTATTGTTCCTTTGTTCTAATTCTAATTAGCTTGTTCATTCATTTTTTGTTGGGGGAGGGACCTTGTATAAATGTAGATGTGTCATAATATTAGTCTTGTAAAATACATTTGGTTAGAAACTAACGCCTGTCAGACAATTCGCATTGAAAGACACAGAGTTCAAATCAACCATAATGAATAAAGCTCGATTATACAGGCTGTGTCTAAAGTAGTAGGTCAATGATAAATATTACAAATATAAAACACTGCCCTATTACTTATTAAGCAAAGTAACGGTCAGTTTTGAGGACGTTGTAAAAGTAAAGTCGGTGATGTGGCCTGTTGTTGGTATCAACCGGACATCGAGGGAGTATATACCCTTTTCAAAAGCACTAGACAACAGATTGTTTTATACATCTGAGGTGGAGCGCCACACCTGTCGTCAGCTCCCAACATGATGGCCCAGATCCGAGCTGTGCTACTCATGCGCTGAGTTGACAGGGACTGGTATTGAATCCCGAACCCTGTGGTACCTATGGTATTACTATGCAAGGACAACAATACAGCTTCAGACCATATCAAAAATGAGTTTTACAGATGCTTCAACCAATAAAAAAAACTTGCTGAAATAAGCAAGTGGGTTGTTTTTAATAAAACTGGTGTCTCTAAGAGGGCCCTTAAAAACTGGAAAGTGCCATTCTGTCAAAACAAATCTTGCCTGAGATGTGAAGAATAGGAAGAGCGACGAATATTTTATATATATATATATATATATATATATATATATATATATATATAGTATTTGATAATTTGCTTGAAGCATTGTTATGTAAAGTATATTATTATTTATATTTTAAAGGCAATTACAATGCGTATAAAATAATGTCCAATATCTAATTAGACATTGAACACTATTTTATACGCATTGTAATTGCCTTTAAAATATAAATAATAATAATAGCCAATGGTTACCCCACTTCAGTCACAAAGCGACTGAAACCAACAGAAGGCCGAAAAAGCCACATCACTTCTAACACCTGCTTTCTAAGGCTACCACATTTCAACGAGAGTATAACCGCAGCAATACGCAAAGCGATCCGGAAGGAGGGCCTGGACATACAACCCGCCCATTACGGACCTTCACTTCGGAGACAACTCTCCAAGAACCAACATAGGAACACCAATAATTGCACACTGGCGAACTGCCCTATCCGCGACACCGGTATGTGCCATGAATTTAATGTAGTATACCGCACACAATGCGAAAAATGCAACCATTTCTACATAGGCAGCACCACCAGACCACTACACATTAGGATCAAAGAACACTTACACACACAAGCATCCACATTCCGCAAACACTTAATTAAGTGCAACAACACGGAGAGAAGCATCACAGTCAAAATAGAGGCCAAAGAAAGAAATCTGGGTAACCTCCGAATTAAAGAGGCATTATTAATAGCTAAACTGCACCCAGGGATCAATAACAGAACCGAACTCAGCGCAGAGTTCATAATACAATAAACCCACAATCAACGCGCACACATACATGTATATGCACTCACACACACATACACACACATACAACATACACCCACTTATGCAATAGAGAATTTATAACGCAACGAATCTACTATGAGAAGACAAACGAAAAAACACGCACCCACGTCAACAGACCAATATACACACACTCGAGCTAATGCACTAGTCATTTAACAAATAGGATTTACTCTGATCACTGATATATTTGACTAGATAATTGACTTTACATTAAAGAATATGAATTCCCTTGCTAATCTCCTAATAATTAATTCATGTGACCAGGCCGCGAATGAAACGTATATATGAAACACGTATAATAATAATAATAATAATAATAATAATAATAATAATAATAATAATGAAAGAAAAAAAGAATAAAATAAATAAATAAGATAAATGTAATATTAACAACTAAACTAAATAGAACCAGACAGGCTCTATAATCTCAATTTTAATAAAATTAACTTCATTCTATTCCCCTAAATCCACACACATACACACATATTAACGTATATGAAGAAGGCATGCACGTAAATAGAACACACTTGCCCTTAACCTTAACCCCTAAAACATATCAGCGGAATCTAAAATCATAATTCTTGATAGATATTAGTTTTATTCTAAAATCATAATTCTTGATAGATATTAGTTTTATTCTAACCTTCTAAAACTCAAACCAGCACACACTAGAAATACTTTTACAAGAACAAAACAAGTAAGAGATTAAATATATATATGTATAATAATAATAATAATAATAGAAAAATAAATAAATAAATAAATAAAACAATTCATAAAATAAATAGATAAATGGATATATACTAAAAACGAATAAATAAATAAAATAAAACTAAAAATATAGATAATAATATATATATAAAAAATAACTAATAAAATAAATAAATAAATAAATTATAAAATAAAAAGTAAATAAAACAAAATAATTTGAAATGAAATAAGATAAATATAATGCTAAAAAATAAAAACCAAAGCAGAATAGAATCTAGCAGACTCTATAATCGCAATTTTAATAAAATTAAGTTCATTCTAAGCTCCTAAAACCAACACACACACACACACACACACACACACACACACTATATATATATTAATGTACATGTACAAAGCACACACACTATAAATAACACACACATACATTAATGTACAGGAAATAGGCTTACACGCCCACATATAACACACACACACACACACACACACACTCATGGTGTTAGGACTGACCAGATACGCCGAGCAGGCGACAGGCCACCTGATAGACAGTAAATCCACACACCCGCACCCATAAACAATCAAGCAATATCTGGAATGTTAGTCCCAGACACATAGCAATAAAAAAGAGATCAGATGATCCTGTTAATAAGCAAACAAACAAAAATAAATAAATAAATAAAATAAAAAAAAATAAAACCTTGCTTAGAGTCGAATCAAATCTGGAATAATAATAAAATAAAATAAAAAGAAATGATCAGACACACAGACATACGCACCACGCACACACACATACGCTTACATTTACACACACAAGCACGCGCACACACACACTTATACACACAAACACACACATAAGCAAGCACCCCAACCATACACATACACACACAGAATTTGGAAGACCCAAGACATAACGAATCTAGCAGCCGCTAAGACAACTTCAGTTCCTGTACTCTTCTGAGGATGGGAATTTCTTCCCGAAATATTGAGAAATAAATGACAGGTTAACAAAAAACATCATAGTTACCTTCTTTTTTCTTTACACTCGCATTGTGACAGCCTTCAAAACCAACCAACAAACCAATATATATATATATATATATATATATATATATATATATATATATATCGGCATTAAAGTCTCAGAAGACTATAATTCTTGTGTCCCTGAAGTTACAGCGCCTCTTGTGACTATGAAGTCCAATGTTCAAAAAACAGCCTCGACCACATATGTCGCATGTGAAGGCTGTCCCTGCAGATATTGATGCACCGGTTCTTTGTTGCCATCACTTTCTTCTGGACCTCTTGGCTTCATAGTGCTGCGCCAAGGTGAGTTCAGACATGAATCGTCCGATATATATATATATATATATATATATATATTGTGTGCGTGTGTGTGTCTTTAGAATAGACTAGAAACAAAAGAAAATTGCCAGACCTTTTCGCTTAGCAAAATCTGTATTCCCGATTAATTCAGAAAAAAGATATTAAAAAAAACAACTGATTCCCTGCAGATAAAATGGGTCGCATAGAAAACCCATTAAAGAAAAGAGAAAGAAAATCGCTAAGTTTATGAGGATCCTGTAATGTTACCCTCTATTACAACTACAACAATATCCATGCTACATTCTTCTTGTTTGGGAGAAACAACATTCGTATTACCGTTTGAATAGCGAATCTATAATAACCTGAAGCAGATTCCACAAAAGCTGGGGAAAAATACGATATCTATAAGAATCGCTTATAGATAAAAAAATAAAAAATAGAGAAAAAATGATTATATTAAGGATATGCTTTAAAAAAAACAATAATCATTTTTTCCCCTTGAAATCCATAGTAAAACCCATTCTTTAAGGCTGCTTTCTATTTTGATCCTCTTGCAATCTGCAGTGCAGTAGACAAATCTTCAAGATAGTTTTTTTTCTTTCTTTCTTTCTGCAAGCAATGTCCAAACGATTTCCACGACTACTATGACAACCAGGAGGGAGCCTCGAGTGCCTATCATGGTTGTTTGTATGGTTATGGCATGTCAATCCATGGGTTATTTTATGCCAAAGAAGATTTTGTTTTATATATATTCTTGATTTTTTAAAATATTTTTAAGAACCCATTTTAGATCTATTTAACCCAAACATGGGACACTAACATGTTCTACTACTCCGGGTCGGAAATTGACCTTATGTCACATCCTGCTCGTGTGTAGGGGTTGGTAAATATACATATGATAAAATATAGTTGAGTGTTTGCCATAAAAGCAGATAATTACTTGTGATTTCAATTCTAACTGGTTGATCTATACATCTTGTATTGTGCGCTCGTGTAACGGTTATCGTTGTAAAATGGACGCGAGGACCCGAGTTCAAATCCTGAAGAAAACTGTTAGCGTTTCACTTCCCGTGACGCTCTTGGGAAAGGTATGTATTCACGCAACGTGTAGGATGTGACACAAAGTCGTATTTATTAGGTATCTAGTGAGAATCTAACTCACTATTCAGAAGTAATGGATCTGCAAATTTAGCTTGCTAGTCATAACAGTACGATGGAACATCCTCTCCTCCGGTATGTTTTTATCTGTTCTCCTCCCACTTATGGGTAAACAGTGAGGAGGAATAAGCTCTTTAGCCTTTATACAACAACCTGTCTTGGAGAAGGAAAACACTGAATTCAAACCAGCTTTAATCTGCTTAAAAATTGACCTTTTGTCACATCCAGCTAGTAGCAGAGGGCTTGGGTAAATATAAGCTTCAGGCTTTTTTCTTTATTTCTGTTTGCTGTTTGATTTATTTTACGGCATATGAACCCTTTTCAATGTTTATTCAATGCCAAATCAAGCCATTTTGATAAACCAAGGACACAGATTGCGTACAGTACCTACTGTTGTTACTAGGTCATCCAATGATATATTTAACAGGTGTTACAACTTTTGTAGCCATCATTTGGATTCAAACAAGAGCACTCCCCATCGGAGATCCCTTGTGTTAAGCAGAGCGCGATCCTTAGTGAAGAAACCTTTGGTTTCTCCTTGGTGTCTCTCAGTGTTGGGCATGATCCTTTCGTTGTTCCCTGGTGTCCTTTAATGTTAGGTATGATCTTTCGGTTGTTCCTTGATATCCCTTAATGTTGGGTATGATCCTTTTGTTGTAGGTCCGTACGTCTATGTTGAATAACGTGTAAATGAACGGCTGTTAATATCAGCGATTAGATAGTTAAATAACCACGTATTCGGGCTGTTGATTGGCTGGGGTTGAAACCACGTGACCTCGCTGTGTCTATAAGTTTAAGTAGTGGATTACTGCACAAAATATTTCAACAACAGGCTCATCGGGCTTTAAACCTTGTACTAAAAATAAACAAAGCTTAGTAAATGAATAGATTTGTGTATCCATGAAGAATGAATAAAAACAAATGTCTTCTGCATAAAATGACCCAATGGGTTAACATATCGTAAAATCCAACCAACCAACCAACAACCAATAAGTACATTGCCTAATGATTGAAAAATATTTTTTCAACATAATCTCTTCCCTTGTCAATGCCCTTAATTCAATGGTAAATACAAGGGTAATACCAAAGGTAAGGTCTCCAAAATATTTAGAAATCACAGAAACGTTTTTTATTTATTGTCAATGACGTTTACATCATTCTCAGTTTCAACGTGTATCATGTGTCCTGGGTATTTGTATTAGTTGCAACATAGCTTATCTGTCACCAATGGCATTCTCTTAACAAAGTGAATTTCTGTTCAGTATAGGAAAACTCTAGCAGTCCTTAAGTAGAAAGTACTTTAAAAGTAAGCTATGGCTACAAAATATATGATAGTCATGTCCTATCTATTTGTTCATTTCGATGATTGTCATCGTACAGCAGATGGGGAAATGTTTACACTCTTTTTTAGTCATTATTTGGTGCTTGCTCTCCAAAAGGGTGAGCAAGTATATCATTTTTTTCTAGATCAGTTTTTGTAGCACACATGGAAAACAAAACTAGATAGCATTAGTAACTATGTATGTCTACAACAATAATTGCGACTGTGTTAAAAAATACTATCAACTCAATTACATATCTATTCATAGCTTTCAAAATATATTGCTTGAAAAGCCACACACCAACGTGGACGTTGCTCCTACTTTTATAATCAGTGCTGAAAGTCTCGACTTCTATTTCTTTCAGTTGTTGTTTTTGTTTTTGTTTTTCAGGGTCTATTCTCGAGGTTGCATCCTATTTTGATCCTCTGCAATATTTAATGCAGTAACTGGATTGGTCATCAGATATCCAATCACAATTGCCAAACAAAAGAAAAATTCTCATTTTTGTTAACCAAACCTCGTATATAAACGTGTTGTTTAATATCTTGGTATAGTTATTTACTAAGCTTAGCTTAGATACGGCACAAGACCAGAAGTATAGGGCACCCAATGAGAATCGCACTCACTATTAATGGTCTGTAAATCTAGCTAGGAGATGGTCTTTATATAGTGGTATAATAACGATTTACTAAGCTTAGATTAGATGTAACACAAAGCCAGAAGCAACGGGTGCCCAATGAGAATTGAATTCACTATTAATGTTTTGCTAACCCAGCTTGCTAACCATTATACTACGCGAGGTACCCTTAATATCGTGATATATTTACTTACTAAGCTTAGCTTAGATGCGGCACAATGCCAGATGTATGGAGCGCCCAATAGGAATTGAATTCACTAACAATGATCTGCGAATCTAGCTTGCTAACAATTAGACCATGTGAGGTGTCGATTTACTTACTAAGCTTAGCTTAGATGTAGCGCAAGGTCAGAAGTATGGGACTCCAAATGAGAATCGAACTCATGAACAATGGTCTGCGAATCAAGATAGCTAACCATTACGCCACATGAAGTGCTCTTGATATCTCGGTATAAGACATAAATATATCGCCACTTTTGTATATAGATCTTACCAACAGTAGTAAGAGCAGCAGCAGCAGCAGCAGCAACTTCCGATAAAAAGTAGCCAATAAACGCACAGAACAATATCATTTCGCTTATATACCAACAGCCAATGAAAGATTGCCGATTTCTCTCTACTGGAGATTTACTACAGACTTAACAATGATTCAACAATGGCTACGAGTATATTAACAAAACGAATAGAAATGTTGAATCAAATTACACATATAACAATACGAAGGTTATTATTGTAATATGGTTGATCTCACTTGGCCATATATGTAAAGATGTAAACTTTGAAAAAAATATAAGCGTAGTATTCGATAATAAAATAACTTTCAATGCATTTCTATATATTCTTTAATTATTTACTTTCTCATGCTATTAGAGAGGAAGACAATTTTGACGTATTTATAAATTCGAATAGAGATAGTATACGATATATGTACATTGAATCATTAAAATAATTTACAATAGATTTCTCAAGCTAACTAATTTTATCCACATTTGCATTCTAATTAAATGTTCCGTATATTATGTCCAATAACTTCTCTCTATCTATATTCTACTAAGATTATATCTGCATATATATATATATATATATATATATATATATATATATATATATATATATATATACGCAGTCGTGACTAATAGATAATAATGAACATTTTATTCGTATTACTCCTGTTAATATGTTGTAGGATAGTTCATTAACGTAATGGAAAATATGGAAAATTAATTACTCAAAAAGCGTGACAAGTAAGTTAATACCAGTCGTTCGTTAAAAAGTGATTAAGTTAAAATTATTGATAGTTAAAACATATAGGGGAACTAATTGTTATTAGTTAATAAATCAAACTTTCTTTGTGTGTGTGTGCGTGTGTGTGTGTTTGTGTGTGTGTGTGCACGTGTTACGGGTGTGTTTTATCAGATTGATATTTAATTCATACTCGTATAATGGTTCTTATATCAACAATGACGAGATGGTTGATTGGTTGGTCGTATTTCCCAGCGTGTCAACACTTGGGTTATTTTATACCGAAGACGTGGGTGGGGTACTATCAGCGGCGGTTGATCCGCCCGATGGAGAGAATATGATTTATATACTTAAGAGATTTCTTAAGAGCTCTTTACACACGGACCTATCAATTACGAATGATTTTTAAACATATTTATTTTACCCATACTTGGGAGTCTAACAGGTACTACCACTCTGGGTCAGAGTGGAACTGGGAGTAATGTCAATGAAGAGGTACTCTATATTCTCCAGAACTGGAGCCTCACCATTAGATGCAGTTTAGTGTCCTAATCAGGACACCCACTTTTTTTGGGGGGGGTATTATCCCTGTTTAGCAGGTATTCTAAGACCCACCAACATGCATGAGTATTGTTACGGGTTTTCAAGCAGAAAAAAAAAACTTTTATTATATCATACATTGGAATTGGAGGCGCTAGGTGTAATGGTTAGAGTCGTAGGAAATGGTCTCGTCGACCCAAGTTCAAATCCTGGACTACGCTGTTTGCATTTCACATAGCGCTAAAACATTTGGGAAATGTATACATCCAACAACTCACCCTCCAGCCGTGGGTAAATAGCAGGGCAGAATGGGCTCTTAACCGTAGCTAAGTAACCAGTATAGTAGAAGGAAAACTCTGAAATCAAACCCGATAAGCTCCGCGTAAGAAATTGACCTTGTGTCGCATCCTGTTCGTGTGAAGGGATTGGTAAATATACATTTTTGTTTTGTGGGTAAAGGCGGCCAATTACTCGCACACAAGAGAAGTAGGATATATATTGTAATAGTGAATAAGAGGCAAAGTCAAATACTTGATAATAGTAGATTTATTCAATCAGGAATTCATATACATACTAACTCCTCCATTTTACTGCTCGTCAGTCAAAACAATTTTTTTTTCTTTTTCGATGTAGCCACTTCTTTCTGCTAAAATTTAATTTTAGCCTTATACTTCGTCATAAATCTCATCCTCGTCGCCACCTTTGTGTCGTGGGTAAAGGCGGTCAATTACTCACACAAAAAGAGAAGTAAGAGATATGTACTAATAGGGAATAGAAGGGGAAATCAAATATTTGGTAATAGTATATTTACTAGAACAAGAATTCATATACATACTAACTCTCCGTCTTGTTTGTCTAACGGCTAATTTATAAGACAGACGCAACCATTGTTTTATGGTCTATAGGGGAGGTAGCTAATCCTATACAACAAAAATACATTGGAATATGTTTTACAACTTTTTCTTAAAGACTTAAGCCAATCAATGAAGTAATAAGACAGTATAAGACAGACGCAACCATTATTTCATGGTAGGGGAGGTAGCTATCCTATACAACAAAAATACATTGGAATATGTTTTACAACTTTTTTCTTAAAGACTTAAGCCAATCAATGAAGTAATAAGACAGTATAAGACAGACGCAACCATTATTTCATGGTAGGGGAGGTAGCTATCCTATACAACAAAAATACATTGGAATATGTTTTACAACATTTTTCTTAAAGACTTAAGCCAATCAACGAAGTAATAAGACAGTATAAGACAGACGCAACCATTATTTTTTGGTAGGGGAGGTAGCTAATCCTATACAACAAAAATACATCGGAATATGTTTTACAACTTTTTATTAAAGAGTTAAGCCAATCAATGAAGTAATAAAAAAATATGTTCCAAATTTCTCGATAGGCTGCCAGACAGAATATTTCGACACAAATGATCTTCGTTCCATCTATCTCTGTTCAGTTTGAATATTGATCACGGAGCCCTTTACCACATATTGTCAGTTCGAATCATATGAAGATCGATCGATTGCTGACAGGCCGCGTCGCCTCTCGTCTGATTAAACGCTACGGCATCTTTTGTCGTGAGAATATTCGGTTTAGTTAATTGAATGATGGGGTTGTTGTGTCTTAACAAAGTGACAGTACTTCATGGCACGTGCAGTCGGTCACCGGCAGGTGAGAAAAGTTAAACAAATATTTCCTTTGCTCCTCTGACTTTTATGGGGAAAATGCTTTTTTTTATTTTTTATTTTTTTAAGAAGGAAAGAAAGAATGAATGAATGAAAGGAAAGTAAAAGAGAGAGAGAGAGAGAGAGAGAGAGAGAGAGAGAGTGAAAGAAAATAAATGAATGAAAGAAAGAAATTTGCCATAAATCTTCGCCAAGTTAGTTGCAATGATCAGCCTGGTTTTTCGAAATGAATTCTTTAAAAACCCGGACTTCCACCTATCACGCACAAACAAGGTTAGTACATTGAGAGAACAGAAAGTGTTTCTATGATGAATCGATACAGATTTTTCTTTTTTTTTTCTTTTTTCTTTTTCTTTTGCTTTATTTTTTCTTTCTCTTTTCTTTATTTTTCCTTTTTTTTTCTTTTTCTCTATTCTTTCATTATTCTTTTATTTTTTATTTTTCGTTTACAAGAGATTTCTCCGCCTCCTCACCCAACTTATCTCGGAAGAACTGTAAATTGTTATAATGCTCAGAATTTAAGAAGTTTTTTTACTCACCTCAAGCGGCGTCTCTATGATAATCAGATTCCACCCACACAACATGTCACCTCGAGATAATATAGACAATAAGGTTTGAAACTTCTATAACTGTATTACTCAGTATAATGTGTGCCTGGTGTCGTAGAAAGCGTAGTTATTGTCGCAGAAAATGGACTTGGAAAGCCGAGTTCAAATCTCGACTAAGGCATGAATCTGTTGTTACTTTAAAATAGTATGTTAGATTAAACTCTCTAGCTTTATTAAGACAACCAGTCTAGGAGAAGTAAATACTTTGAATTCAAAACCAGATGTACCCCTCTTAATACTTGACTTTATGCGGAAGTGTCTGTGCTATAATGGTTGTCATCGTAGGAAATGGGAACGGTGACACGAGTTCAAATCCTGGACGAGGCAAGTTGCATTTCATATAGCACTAATACCCTTTGGAAAGGTATGAATTCAAATATTCTCCCTCCGACTATCGGTAAATTGTAAGGAGGAATGAGTTCTTTAAACTTGGTACGACAATATATATATATAGAGAGAGTCCGTTTAGCACAATTGGTAGAGTGTTCGACTGGGAACACCAAGGTTCCTGGTTTGATACCAGTCCACGCCACCTCAGTATTTAGGTAGCACTGGGGTCTGTGAGGTAAAGTCAGTCGCTAAAATCAATCACTTTGGTCTAGTGTTAGTGAAAAGGGGATAGACTCCCTCGCTGTCTGCCTGATACCGACTTTAGGTCACCCCGAAGACTTGCTTATATATATTATATATATATATATATATATATATATATATCAACATAGTGTGATGAATATGAACAGTGGGAAATAGATATAAACACCGTGATATACACGAGGCAACTCTTGAGACGGAAATATTCCCATTGCCTGTTCTTTGAGCCGTATTTTTTCTTTGCGAACTTAATTTCTGATTCACTGTTGGTCAATGTAAAATCTCAACTCAATTGTACTTCGTAGACATTTTCATTGCTGAAACGACTGAATACTATAATTAAAATGAACCAAACATGAACAACTGCATTGATTTACTAATTCTTTCCAAAACGAATCAATCTTTCAATAAATCAATTCCTGACTTTAATCCATCGAACGAAGGTAAAACACAATGATTTTTACCCTTCGAGCAACGCCTCATATTCTCATTTATTATATTTCAGAAACACAGATTCACACTAGCGTCTGAAGGGCATTCGAGGACAAGCTGAACAAAATATTATAGAAAAAAACTACACAAAGAAACGTTATGAAAAGGCTACTGTAGCAAATAAACTCATGATTGCTTTATTTATGCTGAGACATAGCTGGAAGCATTTTCTGAACCACATTTGACTTGTTTAGATTATGCACTTGATATCATAGCTCAAAGATAAGATTTTGGATGAAAAATGAACAAGTCCCGAGATATATTCATGACGTCATTTATTACTACACGTACATGCATAAGTAAAAGATCTCACGTCAAATTAAGTATTAACTACTCTTCACTTTTTAGTTAGTAATTTTTATAAATAAATTTTGCTTATGATTAATTTGATTGATTTTTAACGGTATGCCAACCCTTTTGGTATCATATTATGTTGAGAGGTTAAAAAATAACGTACATTTTCCGTTCATATTTACATTTTTGTGTAGTGGTTTAAGAGGGTTTTTTGTTGTATTTAAAAAAAATATTTCGTAGTAATGATATGTCAAAGTCAAAAGGTATTACATAATACTGTATATTATAGTGTGATGAATAACTTTTAAGACCAATTCTGTCCTTGAAAAAAAAAAACAATGGCTAATGTACGTGATATGTTTTTGAGACTATCTTTCTAGACTTAATCTTGCCGATAAAAAAGCAACATCTTTTTGTGTCTTAAAATTAGGGGTTGTTTATTACAATAAGTTGTTCATTACTCGAGTATATACCTACATTTATAAACCCCCTTTCACGAGCAGGATGTGACACAAGGTCAATTTCTTAATCAAATGTATTTACAAGAAACGGTAGATCATTTGTGTAGTCTGCATACTTATTTAAGAATATACTTAAAAACCGGCTAATGTAGCGAGGGGTCATTTACTTAGGTTGGCACAAGGCTACAAACATGGGTCACCCATTGAAAATTGAGCTCTTCATCTGATGAGAATTTTGAGATATAAGGTGTGTGCTAAATGCCCGCTCTTACTTATAGATTAGCTCAGAATCATGTGATCTAACTCTTGGCCAATCACTGGCAGTACTCTGGGGTTGATACAATACTTAACCCCTACCCTACTGGTCATAATTACGTTGACATTCTTTGCCGACGGACATAGGATTAAAACACTGGACCTTTACCAATACGCAGGATAGGACTTATACGCTTACCAAAGGATTCTATAACACAGGACTTTCTTTAAGCCCTTTTCAACTGGCCAAGGATGGCACTTAAAAACTTTACAGGTTATGGGCCCAGCACGCTTTCACTTAAAAACTTTACATCATCAATAGTTTACGGCAAGCCCTAGCACCTATATGATTTGCACAACCTTATTGCCCTTATGGCAAGCCCCAATCCCTTTTTATCATATGGGTGCGAGAAGGCGGTGGCTGTGGGTCTACATGTCCTGGGAATGACGTTAAACTCTATCTGATGGTGAGGTTCCAATTGTGGAGGTTTGGGGGAATGTGGAGCACCCCTTCATCACCATTGCTCCCTGGTCCACTCTGACCCGGAGTGGTAAGACCTGTTAGGGTCCCATCTATGGGTTAAATAGAAAACATGAGTTTATAAACAAAATTGTATTATCCATTAAAAATGAAATTATTTCAAAACTTTGTTAGCATTAAACATTTTTTTTACCAATAGAAGAATTCGGCATAAAATAACCCAAGGGGTTGAAATGCCGTAAAACCCAACCAACCAAACTAAACCATCATCAATAGTTCTAACCCAGCTACGTAATCATTATACAAAGCGAAAAACCCACCATTCGAGTCGGGAGTGAAATATGTGTCTACTGCAAAGACCACGCTTCAGTTTCTAACTTCAATGAGATTATACGAGAAGCATGGAGCTGGCAAGGTGATTCAAACAATACGCCATGTAAAGTGTGTTATGCTGTAAGAAGTCGGGACTTACCAGTGTTGGGATACCGTTTTACAAGTATCATCGTCTACCGCCTTTGACTAATCTAACTTTATTAGATGAGATCTTTTAAGTCTCGCGATGCGCTTGTTCAATTTTCCGCCTTACGCTTCCCGTCACCTGTTGTTGATTGCTAACAATACGAGTTCCTGACGTATTAGTAACACTTACCGAGTCGAGAATTTACTTATGTCCTCTAAAAGCTAGTGCAGCCAGCCAGTCCGTCTGTAGTGGAAAACAATAAGGACCGAGAAAAAGTTATAGTTATCTCTGCTAAAAGCATATACGTCATATATTTTTAATATGTATGATTGACACCTTCATATTAGAATATGGTTAACTAATAGATAAAAGAAAATGAAAATATAGTATGAATATACCGAGAGACACAGACAGATAGACAGATAGATATATAAATAGATAGATAGAGTGGGATAAATATGGACAGCGTAAGATCATACGATTGATAAATCTCTCTCTCTCTCTCTTTCTCTCTCTCTCTCTCTCTCTTCTCTCTCTCTCTCTCATTCACTCACACATTCATTCACATACACATAATATATATATATATATATATATATATATATATGGGGGGTGTTTAATTAGCGGTCATAAGTTCAAGTAGCGTGGACATGGAGTCTTACTGATAGTTTCTTGCCTATACGATTTTCAAACCAAGTGGATGTTTGTTTTTTGTTCTCCCTTATATACTGTAGTTTAGTTTTTTAGTGAGGAGAAGGTGTGTCATTTTATCATTTTGAGTTTTTGATTTTCATTGTTTGGGATTTCTATTGAGGGGTGGGGGGCTATCTAAGGCTTACTATTTACGTGCTATTTTTTATTTGTTTTTTTTTATCATTTTTCTTATTTCTTTTTATTGGTTGTTTGCTCTTTACATGCTCTATTAACAATATTTAGCACTAATTGCCTATAAATATAGCACTCTATCTTATCAATATATATATATATATATATATATATATATATATATATATATATATATATATATATATATATACCTTAGCAACCCTCCTACAATAGACTTTTCTAACGGTATAAGCCATATAAAAACAACAAAACAACTTCCAAACGAATAAAGTTCACACCAAATAAACAATCAGTACAATCAACAATCCTCCCGAGGGCGACCAGCGAAATGGTTGAAAGCACTTGGGTAAATATAGTACATTCTCCCTACCATCTAGATCCCGATTTACAGAAAACAATTGGAATACTTGAACGTATATATTTAAAAATCAGAAATAATAAATATTCTGGTATCTTTGGCAAAACCAGCTTAAATAGTATATATATATATATAATATATATATATATATATATATATATAATATATATATAATATACCAAGCGTGTTGGTAGATCCTTGCGGAAAGAAAAAACCCGGCAGAGAGTTTGATTGTAAAAATATACTACCAAACATCAACCAGGAAGAAAAAAATTTTTGAAAAAAAGAAAAGACCAAGATATTCGTACCAACAAAAAATAATCTATTGGTATAGTATTTGGCCAAAAGAAAAAACAATTTATATGTATATATATGTATATAAGATATATATATATTCATATAACCGCTAGGAGAAGCTAATATGTAAAAAGTACTCGATACCTAAGTAGAGCCAAGTAATAAGGATATTTACTGAGTCAGACGAACCTACTATTAGTTTCGCATAAAGCTCTTCAGGGCTAAAATCTGACTGAAGAAGAAAAAGGAGCAAGACCAATAAATACTACTAACCACATTAATCATTTAAATTATCAAAATTTTGATAATTTAAATGATTAATGTGGTTAGTAGTATTTATTGGTCTTGCTCCTTTTTCTTCTTCAGTCAGATTTTAGCCCTGAAGAGCTTTATGCGAAACTAATAGTAGGTTCGTCTGACTCAGTAGATATCCTTAATATATATATATATATATATATATATATATATATATATATATATTACGACTATGAATCAAATGATGAAAATTGAAATATATTAAGAAATTATAGTTTTAAAATTGTATAGTTTATACGTCAACTGAAGCTCACTTGAGGGATTATAAATACTTATATATATATATATATATATATATATATATATATATGTTCCGGTAGTTAGGATCTTTCCATGTGTGGTTTAACTAAGCTGATGCGGGTAGACCGTAAGGAGAGCCCAATGCGCCTAATGCCAGTGAATGGAAGGACAGAGCAAGATATTCAATAAATGAAGGAAAAAACTTTAAACTTGTTTCATTACAATAATTAATTTCAACCGTATTACTACGGCATCTTCATGTAATCACACGAACATGACTCTCCTAAATTATTGTAATGAAACAAGTTTAAAGTTGTTTCCTTCATTTATTATATATATATATATATATATATATATATATATATATATATATATACTAGCTAAAGTACCCGGTCCATGACCGGACTAAAATGAAATTTGGATCACCAGGGAGTGAGAGAGAAAGTGGAAGACAGTAGTTAGAGAGGGGGTAAGAGGAAAATAATTCTTGAAACTAAAATCATTGAGAATTTGTATATTTCATGATTTGTATTTTCTGTTTTATAGTTTAAACTTATTTCATATTATTATACAACAAATTGAAAGTATTCGTTTGTATATTTGTTTGTTTTTGTTTTAAATTTTTTGTACATGACAACAATTCACAGTTAGTTCTTAATTGCATGTTGAGTTTAAAAAGAAGCTGAGAATCGAAAATTTAAATTCTTCGTATTGCAATATCTATTTTTGCTAAAACTTAAGACTATTTAAAACTTATTATAGGGACCACCAATTGATCAGTTTAGGCCATCTTGAATAAAACGGAAATATTTTGTTATTATTTATAATTAATTGATTTTTCATAGAATTTTAAAAAAACCTCTTATCGTAACTTGTTTTTAGCTACGTTAAATTTCAGTTGATTTAACAGTGCAAAAATGAAAACATTGTTTTTCAATCATAATTTTCATTATTTCCGTAAGCTGAAAAAAAATTAAAAAATCATCAGTTTATTTAATGTTTTTTCTTTCAAATGGAAAAACATTTTTCAAGAAAATATTAATTTTTCTGCAAGTTTCATAGTGTTAAATATAGGGGGTGGGTAAATTTCACAGGGTAAAATTGGTGGTACCTAGTATTTTAAAAACATTGTTTAAAAACGTTTTGGTGGACCTGATTATCTGGACTCCCCCCCCCCATCTAATTTTTTTTCCTTCAGTTGATTATTATCGATTACACACCAATCTATCAGATTGTAAAAAAAAATTCTTAAAAGTTCTTTATTTTTTTAGTATTCACGGGTGCTCATTTCCTCGTATAAGTTTATAGTAAATTGATCCCCCATATCGGAACCGCTTGAACGGAACCCAAATTATTTATTTATTTTCCCATTAAACTAACCCCAACCCCTAACCCTAACCCTAACCCTAAACCCCCCTAGTTAAAATTTAGTTTTATTACAAAATTTGTATTAATTACAAAACAACAATTTTCATAAAAGTTCACATGTCACATATGAAATCTCTATTTAAACATGCCAATTTTTCAGAACTGAAAAGTTGCACTATAAACTCAGCGATGTTTATTGACTTCACAATAAAGAGTAAAATCATAAAACTTAAAATTTAATTTGTTAGGCAAATTCTGAGGAATATAATAATTTAAATGTTAGTTGTTTTGTTTTATGGGATATCAACTTTGTTAGTTGTTTTGTTTTATGGGATATCAACTTTTCGGGTAATTTACTAACGAATCATGTCATTTTGATAAACAAAGCGCTTACAATTTTTCGTACTTACATATACAAAATTCTTGAAATGTTTCAATAACTGGATATTGTCGGAAATACTTAAAATAAATTTCGTCTTACAAATAATTGACTACTTATCTCCAGTCGGGCCTTCGACTAAAGATAAAACACCGGATTGTGTCCGTATTAGTAACCTTTGTTTTGTTTGTTTTTTTATCGTGGTTTTAGAAAATAATTAGTTAACGAACCAAAAGAAAAACAGTTTCTAAGGACATTTGTCAATGTTATTGTTATTTTTAACCCTTTAAAACTCTAACAATAAAAATTAATAAATAAATTAAAGAATTAAAAGTCATTTTATTCGAATGAAAATCTTAATAATGTAACCGTAAAGCGTAAATTTTGATTTTCTACAATTTTTATGCATTACAAAAATTAAAATGAGTGTACTGTACAATTTAAGAATATGGACAAACACGCTGTAAAAAATAATTTAATCTATAAAAACATACAAATTACATATTCAGAAAGACTATTTCATCTTATTTCTAAAGATATAAATATTTTAAAGATTAGAATAGATCCTAAATAGGTAAGAGATTCCGAGCTGCCTTATTCGTTTTATCGGCTATACGTAGTATTTTTTTTTTTTTAACTCGCTGTAAAAAAAAAAAAAAAAAAAAATCTATAAAACACATACAAATTCCATATTCAGAAAGACTATTTCATCTTATTACTAAAGATATAAATATTTTAAATATTAGATCCTAAATAGGTAAGAGATTCCAATCTGACTGGTATAGACTGCACTGCTTGTATCGCAATAATCATAGGCAGCGTGGCTATCCGAAGCCATTTTTTAATTTTTTAACTCGCTGTAAAAAATGATTCAATTGATAAAAACTCACACAAATTATATATTTTGAAAGAGTATTTTATTATCTTTCTAACGATATAAAAATTATTAAAGATTGGACCATAAATAGGCCATAAATTCGGAGCTCACACGGCTTAGACTGCAAAATTAATTCATTAAAATCAAAACTTCGCTGCTGTTATCGCTTTAACAATAAGCAGGCAGAGACAATATTTTATTATCAGGAGGGGCTGATATACGGACAGTTCCGCAAATTGGGTGATTTTGGATTAATTAATCGATTAAATCCCTTAATCAGTAAAAAATCAATAACCAAATTTGGAGTTTTTCTTAGTTAGAACGATATCAATGTGTATGCAAGATTTTGAATCTGAGTGACCTCCCGTTTTTTTGTTATACGTCGACACGTACATACCAAAATCTCTCTTTTATAGATTATATATATATATATATATATATATATATATATATATATATATATTACGACAATAAATCAAATGATGAAAATTGAAATGGAATCTATATGAGGCTAAATATTACAAATATTTTCTTTTTCTAAACAAACAGAACAAAACGACATCTCCTAATATATCAATTTGAACCAACAAATCAACTTGAAATAACGCATTAAAATAGCTATGTAAGACAACACGACATTCTAAACCGGAAATTAGCTCTTCCTAAAACATATGCATTGGGTAATGAATACTCGGTAGGAAATAAATCTGATAGAAAGATTTTCATGCTTTCTGAAATCCGGGATGTGTTCAGTTCTGGTCTATACATTTTACTTATTTACTTTCAACCATCTGATACCTCTTTCGATAGGTCTAGTGGAAGTGCGATTAATAATATAAGTCAGAGAGAACTATATATATATATATATATATATATATATATATATATATATATAAAGTTAAACCTGATGAGCTACTAAGGGAAACTATTAGTAGGTATATCTGACTGATTGGGTTTAACTTTATTAGTTGCTCTACTTAGGTATTGAGCACTTTTTACATTTTAGCGTTAGATAATCCTAGCGGTTTGGTAGTATATTTTTACTATCAAACTATTTGCCGGGTTTCTTTCTTACCGCAAGAGTTTACCAATAAGTTTAATATATATATGTATATATATATATATATATAATTTGAAAATTTGCTTTTTGGAGCATTGTTAAGTAAAGTATATTATTGTTTATATTTTTGAAGGCAATTACATTGCGTATATCGTATAAAATTCGATAATTATTGAAAATAATCATGACAAGTAAACTCGGCAAATAACGAGCGCGACGTGGAACACCGTACAGCTGTTTCAACTTTATTAAGTCTCATCAGCGGTGTATACCTATGATTGCCCTCCGACAGAAATCGAAACCGGGAACCCAGCACGCAGAATCAGAGATTCTACCTCTGGGCCACCAGCCCGTGGCACACGAAACAAGCCGAATTAACCTTGTCAATGATAAACGCCACTACTATATAAAGTACAGTGAGCGTTGGGGGAGATCGCAAATTGGCCTTTGCTCAGGCGTAAGATTTAGAATTTGAAAATTTGCTTTTTTGAGCATTGTTAAGTAAAGTATATTATTGTTTATATTTTTTGTCACGTCCTACACGTGTGGAGGTTTTGGTAAATATGTATATTGACATCGTTTTCTGTAGATGAGATATTACTACCTAGGTGTCTGAATTGGTCTCCGAATTTCAGAGGGTTATCCTCCAAAATGGAGATGTCGCATTTAATAATTATTACACTTGATTAAAGGTGACTTATTTAAAATAAATATTTAGTTAGAGATTAAAAAAATAAAAAAAAGGAATTAGTACATTTTTAGGGAATTTATTTCCTATTTTTGATTAGGTATGCGTCTTGCACATATTCAAGATTCTATACCTGATAATACTAAATAAATACTGAAGGCAAAATACGAATAATATGACAAGTATGAGTAAATACTTAAAATGAATAAATTGATCAGAAAATGAAGGGCTTTCAGGAAATTTTCCTCAGTTAATTTAAAGTAATCTGATTCAAATAAAACGATTTATGGTGAAGGGAGAGCCTTGCAGTTGCAAGAAGACGGAAATTAAAAGTTTTTTTTTCTTTTTTTGTTTATTTCTATTTGTTTTATTGATTTGTTTTGTTTCTTTGAATTTAAAAGGTTTTCGATGGTTTCCTTGCAAAAAAAAAAAAAAAAAAAGAAAAAAGAAAAGATCTCAAGAATTTGAAAGCCTCCAAATTGATTTCATCGGCTCCGTGTCAAAGACGATATCTGTAGTTGTGTTTTGAATTTCATCGAAAAAAAAATTCAAAATTCCTTCGTAGTTTTTCTTTTGCATTTTAAATTGTTTTTTTTTTCATCTCACAAGACAATATTTTCCAAATCTCTCACAAGGCGGGGATGCCACACAAGGTCTTTTTAACGTGGGGTGGGGGGGGGGGACGCTCAAGCCGAAGCTCATGCGATGGCTAGTGCAACAAATGCGTGGTTTCCTTTGACATTCTCATTTTGAGGCACCTCAGGCCCCGGGAAATAAACTCAGCCCTGTCCCTTTAAATCGTGGGTGCCTGTGTTGCATGGGGATCGGCCTCCTGGGAATTACGCGGTTTAAGAACCGTGATATCCCAACATACAGGTAAAAAAAGATAACAAGAGTCTTTGATACAGCCATCGATGAAATTTGGTAGGCAAAATGTTAGAGTACAAAATACACTGAAAACTATATATATATATATATATTATATATATATATATATATATATATATATATATCAAATATCAAAAATCACACATATACATATTCTGCCACAAATATAGTTATTCAATGCCTGAAGAAGATAACAGATCTGAAACACGTGTCGCATATATAAGTTAATAATAATTAAAAAAAAAAACATAATCCTTTTTGCAACCCTTCTTTTTTATAGAATATCTTATTTTCTCCTGATGGACCCATAACAACACTTTATATATATATATATATATATATATATATATATATATATATATATATAAGTAAAGTAAAGTCGACGGGGCGGCCTAAAGTCGGTATCAGCCAGTCAGCGAGGGAGTCTATCCCCTTTTCAATAGCGCTAGACCAAGGAGATTGTTTTTAGCATCTGAGGTGGGGCGCCACACCTACTATCGGCTCCTTACTTTACCGCACATATCCCTGTGCTACTCATACGCTGAGTTGGCGGGGACCGGTATCGAACTAGGAACCTTGTGGTTTCTAGCCGAACGCTCTACCGATACGAGTTTTCCGATTTACGAACTTCTACTCGGTCGATTTTTTGCTTTGTCTTGAGAGCTAAAATGTAAGGTAAAAGCGAGCTTCAGATACGCTCATATTAATAAATTCACTAAAAACATTTAAGTTTTTTAATTTATTACGCGATAGAAAAATATTCCCAATGAAAATATAAACATTAAATGATATTACAGAACATGATTCATTATTTTCTATATTATCATGTTTTTATACAATACAAGGATATTTTTATTATATAGAAAAACAATGTAACAAGAAATTAGGCCGTTTTCTGAGGCGGGACTGGAATGGATTAATGGCATTTCTGTATATTTCAATGAGGAAAATTGATTTGATATACGAGGAAATTGAGTACGAGCGAAACGAATTAAACTCGTATGTCAAGGTAGCACTGTGTATACATTTCCCCGGAATATTTCACCTTTGTAACCTTTCATTTTTCTTAACTCAACTCTTTACCTACTTTAAACCACTCACATTGGCTGCCCCACCACTACAATCTTACTGTAAACCGCTGGAAGCAGGTCTCGCATGTGTCACTTGTTTTCAAAAAAAAAAAACACCTTGAAAATTTGGTACAACCGTAGGGGAAATTTGGTAGGCAAAGAGTTAAAAAATATTTCTGAAAAAAAAATTAGTTTATAAACTACAGGTAATATAAAGTAAAAAAAAAAAAAAAGTCGTCGTCAGACGGTGAGGGAGTCTATACCCTTTTCACTAGTGCTAGACCAAGGAGATTGTTTTGACGTCCGGGGTGGAGCGCTACGCGTACCATCAGTTCCTCACTTTACTACTGTGCTATTCATACGCTGAGTTGGCGAGGGCCGGTATCGAACCAGGAACGTTGCGATTCCAAGTCGGACGCTCTACCAACTGAGTTAAACCGGTCCTTACAGGAAATAAAAAAAGGGAAAATTAATTGACTCACAATGAAACAAACAAAAAATTAAGAAGTTCATTGGTCATTTTAATGACTTGGTTTAAATATGAAATATACAGAAAACAATTTCCTCTTTTCAATAGAAGAATATAATGAATTGTAACTGACACGCAAAGTTTTTTTCTAATCTTTTTTCTTTCTCGTTAAAACCTTCGTCGTAAAAAGAACATTAGTTGTAAGAGAAAGAATGAAAAACAAAAAGGGAAAAGAAATCACGCCAAGTTGAGCAAAACTGCTTATTTCAAAAGAAAAATATCCATAAGAAAAGAATAGGAAAAAAAAAATAATAAAGAATAAAATTGCGATGGTGTTGCAAGAAAGAAAAAAAAAAAACAAAGAAAAAAAACAAAGAAAAAAAAGAACATTAGAGAGACTGAGATAAATTTTCTCTTTTAATGAGTCTGTGCTGTTATAGGAATTGATCAAGGGAAAAGAACCAACACATATACAAAAAAAAAAAAAAAAACGAAAATAAAAAAATTAAAAAAAACACAACCAAAATTTTGTTAAATTCCAATCGTGATTAACCCTCGTTTGTTTTTCAATCATTTCAATCATTTTATTTTATTTTCTATCGCCACGAAAATTTTCAAAGAGACACATTTTCTTATTTTACTGGCGTATTTGTCTTCTTCTTCTTCTTCTTCTTCTTCTTCTTCTTCTTCTTCTTCTTCTTCTTCTTGTATCTCTACTGCTATATTCTTCTTCTTCTTCGTCTTCTTCTTCTTGTATCTCTACTAATATCTTCTTCTTCTTCTTCTTCTTCTTCTTCTTCTTCTAATGAGAGTCAAACGAAAGAAAAACAAATGGCGTCGTTGTTTCTTATTGGCAGATCCTAAAAATGTCAGAGAGAGAGAGAGAGAGAGAGAGAGAGAGAGAGAGAGAGAGAGAGAGAGAGAGAGTGTGTGTGTGTGTGTGTGTGTGGTGTGTGTGTGTGTGTGTGTAAGTAAGTGTGTGTGAGAAAGAGAGCGAGAGAGCGAGAGAGAGAGAGAGAAAGAAATTCGACTCTAAACAGAAGACACGATGATCCACAGAAGAGTATCGACCCTTTAACGGATTACAAAGGAAATTAATTAAACTCATCGTTGATAGAAAAGTTTCGAACGTCAGTAATTCAAACACGAAATTCAATACAGCATCGATTTTGAGTGCATTTGTTGTGAAGCTTTGGAGAATACCTGAGTAGAACAAAATAACAACAAAAAAGAAACCTTTGCTCTAAGACAAAATGAATACTTCTTAGCTTATATTTTATTTAATTATCTACTCTCGTGTAAGTAGAGATGCCTAATGGTGGTATCCCGGATTAAATTGGTACACTGTAGGCACATTAACAACGGTACTATATAGTCTATTTAATATTAACATAACAGGTTGTGTCGTATTTGTAAAATTATCTAAAACAAGAGAAGCAGAGAGCACCGGGACCTAGAGCACTTTGCACTCGTGAAATGGTTTACAATCGTCTTACAGATCAATTAGTACTGAATTCGATCTCACTGGGTTCCGTGACGTTAAACTGCATCTAATGGTGAGGTTCCAATTCTGGTGTTCTGGGGAATGTGATGTACCCCTTCATCGCCATAATTCCCAATTCCGCTCTGAGCCGAAGTGGTAGTACCTGTTAGGGTCTCATCTATGAGTTAAATAGATAAAAATGAGTTTTAAAAATGTATTCACAAAAAGAGTTTTTAAAAAATTGAATAACCAACATGAAAAAATAGAACAAAACGTCTTCGGAATAAATCAACACTATGGTTTTCCTTTTTCCTATGCATAATAAATCTCTCTCTCTCTCTCTTTCTCTCTCTCTCTCTCTCTCTCTCTCTCTCTATATATATATATATATATATATATATATATATATATATATACCCATATCTTCTACCACAAGCAGCAATGTCAATTTTCGATTGGAATACAGCTGGTTTGAATTGTTTTTTCTTCGAGAATGAATAACTCAATCACCGTCTCTCTCTCTCTCTCTCTCTCTCTATATATATATATATATATATATATATATATATATATATATATATATATATGTGTGTGTGTGTGTGTGTGTGTGTGTACGTATGTATGTATATGTTGTAATTTTTGAATAAAACTTAATATGTATATGGAAATAAAAATATCCAAAATTTAGCATTCTATAGCCGTGAGTTGGCGTTCTATTTCGAAATTAAATGAGCTAATTTACAGAAGTTACAACATCAGATATTAATGTGACCCTGGTGGTGGGTTAATACACAAACCGAAACATAGTAACGTAGGCTAATACATTTAACTATAATAACATCATCCCTTGTATTTTAATATTTTTATTCATTCAAACCCTATATATATATATATATATATATATATACAGGCACACACACACACACACACACACACACACACACACACACATATATATATATATATATATATATATATATATATATATATTATATATATATATGGTCGAGGGAATTGTTTGCATTTCACATACTGCATGTGAAGGGTATACATCCAACTATTTTCCTTTCAGCTATGGGTAAATAGTAGGGAGAACTGTGCTCTTTAACCTTTGTTATACAACCAATCTAGGAGAAAGACAATTCTAGATTAAAAACTGTTAAACTCTGTTGAACAAGGTATTCAGAAAATGAAGTTATTATAGTTAGATGTATTAGTCTACGTTACAATGTTTTGGTTTGTGTATTCACCCATCACCAGGGTAAAAAGACAGAGAGAGGGTGATTGAGTTATTATTTCTAATCAGCTGTATACCAATCGAACATTGACCTTGCTTGCTTGTGGCAGAAGAGATGGGTATATATATATATATATATATATATATATATATATATATATATATATATCGTGTTTATTACTCTGCATGATATCTTTTTTCTGATCAGAATTACAATAACTGCACATTTTCTAACATCCATTTATAAATTCAAAGTAATATTCGTTTTCAATCTCTTTATAACTTTCAAATCTTTAAAGATATTACAAATATCTAGATATAGATGTACATCTCGTGTAGGCCAAGTATTTAACATATCAGTTATAAAAAGCTATCATGATCCGTTCCGTCAAAATTGCGAGATGAGGTTAACAAAAAGTTGTATTTCGTCTTGTGAATACATTCGATTATATATTCTCGAGCAATGATAACATATACATATTTTTAAAACGCGCGAGCATAATTGGTTCGTCTTATTTGAATGTATAAATAGCGTGAAACGCAGTTATCGTCTTCTCAATCATTGAAAACGGCCAATCAAGTCGTAACTTTTTTTTATAACGCTGTTATATTTTTACGCAGCATCCTTTTAAATCAAGCAATTTACTTGATGCATATACACTTGTGAACAATATAACATATCTAAAATGATGTATTAGCTTCCATCTTGAAGTAAAACCAGCATTGTTTGAAATTGCATTTACTGAGATGTTTCTCAAAATTGGCATCCGGCGTTCTGAAGTTTTTTTTTATATTAACAATAGAAACTAGTTAATGTAGAAATGATTAAAACAAACATCTAGGAACCCATTTCGGAATAAGATATTCTGATGATTTACAGGATTTTAAAATGGTAGATTCAATAATTTAACTGTTGAAGATATAATTATTTTTGTCATGTAAAGGAGTCCTTTTTGTTTCAGTTATAACTTTAAGTGGAAATCTAGCTCAAGTTAGGTTTCCATAGAGGCTGATCACTTAAAATACACACATTATCTCAAGATTTATTATCATGCTGTCAAGGTACACCATATATATATATATATATATATATATAATATATATATATATATATATATACATACATAACTCCTCCACACGAGAATGATGTGTCACATGGTCAATTACTTAAGCGGAGTTTAACAGTTTTTAATCTAGAATTGTTTTCTCTTAGATTGCTTGTCTAACAAAAGGTAAAGAGCCCAGTCCTCCCTACTATTTATCCATAGCTGGAAGAAGAATAGTTGGATTTATACCTTTCACATGGGTATTAGCACTATGCGAAATGTAAACAATCTCGTCTAGAACTTGAACTCGTCTCGGCGTATCCATTTCCTACGACGATAAGCATTACGCCACGTGCCACCACTTACATAGTAACTGTCATAAATTAGAGAGTATGTACATAAAGATAAGCAGTTTACTTGTCTATGGGCTCGAGGCCGTGACAATAGTTTGTGGGGGGGTTTAAGAATACAGAGGTATCAATCGCATCACAATGTCATCAAATCACAATGTCAACGTAGATCCTATTCAAAATACGCCCTCTTGGCCGGGCTTTAAAGATGCCGACTGTATAATCTGTAGAGACGGCTTAGACCACCCTCAAAAGAAAATGTTCTGGGTATGACACTAAAGTGTATCTAATGTTGAGTTTCAAATTCTGGATATCTGGGGTAGGTGGAGTACCCCATCATTGTCATTATTCCCAGGTCGATTCTGCTTCGTAGTGACATAACCGGTTAATGCCCTATCTATGGGCTAAATATATATCAGTTTACAAATCATTTATATTCGATAGGACCGTGTGAAAAAACAAAAGAAACAACTAAAATATTCATGCTAATATGAACGTTCAATGTACGCGATTTTCTATCAACCCTTTTCGGTTGGTTGGTTTTATGGTTGGTTGGTTGGATTTGTATTGTTTTCAATCCTTTTCGCTTCATTTAATACCTAATCCAGCCATTTTGATAAAGAAAGGACCCAGGCATAGAGTATCCACTTTTTCTGAAGTGGCCACCCTATTAAGTATTGTTCAGGCTCATCACTGCTTAACTTCGGTGATCTAACGGAACCATTGCTTTCAGCATGACTTGATTGTAATTTCTTACCCTCTAAGCATAAAATATCTCTAGACAGCTTGACATGACGATCAATTAATTAATCCTAGTCAAAATTTAATTTCACTATAACATAATATTTTTCATTTCTTGTTGTTAGTGTTCTCACTGTGTTGTAAAGATTATATTGTCTAAATGCTTGGCCTCACAAACTAAGCACTTCTGAAATCTCAGCCTGAATTTCTGCAGCACACGCCTTGTCCTTGGCTCTGGTATTACTAAGACTTCATGACCAATAGAATCTTTCAGTTTTTCAGATTTATGTATCCCTAGAAGAAATTACACTTGGGATGGATCTGGTGCGTGTGCCGGCCACTGAATAACACAACGAGAGTCAAAATAAATGTCATTCACGAAAATTGACTATTTCTTGCTACCCATCAACCCCCTCATCTATTGGTAAATAGTTGGTTAGACTGGGATCCTTAAATGTGGTATGTCAACCTGTCTAGGAGATGGAAAACTCTGAATTCAAATCTGTTTTAGCCTGAACTGGAGCGGTAGTGCCTGTTAGGGTCCAATCTATGGGTAAAATAGATCTGTTTTCAAATTATTTGTATTAGATATTAATACTTGAAATAAACGTGTGCAAACGTTTAAGAAACTTCACAAAAAATGTAGATATAAAGCTAAAATGAATACAACTCCCTCAATTCAAAGTATAAAATATCCCCAAACGGGTTGACATAGCGTTAAAATCAATCAACCACCCATTCTCCGTAAAGAATGTCATCTGAAAAATACCAGCAATATTAAAATGTAGGTATTTCGTTAACTGAAAAAAGAAAAAAAGAATGCTAGCCTCTACTGCTTACCCCGAAAAAATTCTGCCACCCCTACACCTGAACAAGAAACTTTTCAGTATCCATTCACCGTTGAGATTTTTTTTGTCAATGTTTCAACTGGTCTCTCGGATAACGAGCAAGTATTTAGTTAGATATCTGGTGTGTTTCGCGTTCCGTTTCGTGGAAAACACCTTTTTGGTATGTTGAAGGAGGCGAATCTCTGCCTAATGAAGGCAACCCTTTTCAATCACTGTCTAATTCAACAACATATCTGACATAGATTACATGAATGCATTGATGCCAATACTTACATGACTTTTTGACCTATAGTCTTGTCGAAAGGCTTCAAGGATCAAAGTACACATTTAATACATGGAGCAAGTACCACACACACACACACACACACACACACACACACACACACATATATATATATATATATATATATATATATATATATATAGGAAAAGGAAATCTCTGAGTGGAGGAGCGTGGTGTAATGGTTACCATCGTAGGAAATGGACTCGGCAAGACACATGGAGCAATTACCGCCTAAACACACACACACACACACATCGTTGGAAAAGGACACGATGAGACGATTTTAAATCCTGGACGAACCTGTTTGCATTTCATATAGCACTAAGATTTATTTATGGGTATTTAATTTCTTCTACATATATGTATATATACATATTTCCGTCTAACGATTGTGCACAGCACGTGGAACTGCAAGTAACAGACTTCTAATGCCCCCTATTATATCTTTTAAGTTTTATATCTGCTCTCTTAAAATAGCAGTGACAACTTTTTATGCACACTTTTCTTATTTACATTTCGTTTTCAATATATATATATATATATATATATATATATATATATATATATATATATATATATATTCAAGAAAGAAAAAACGAAAAAGATGTGCCATTTTGACAGTTGCAAATTTTAATTCCTAAAATTGTCCCCTTTTAAAGAATGTAAAACAAATACTTTATACATGTAATTTTTGTTATCCTTCCTCTTCATAATACACGAAAAATCACATTACGTTTCACTCGAGTTTTGTTAAATTTTACTTTATGATGTGTTAAAAAAACAAGTTTAATTTTGGCCATACCAATTTTACCCTTG
Source organism: Doryteuthis pealeii (assembly GCA_023376005.1). NCBI lineage: Eukaryota > Metazoa > Mollusca > Cephalopoda > Myopsida > Loliginidae > Doryteuthis > Doryteuthis pealeii. Next base: position 82,406,430 of record CM042139.1, on the reverse strand, counting down.
TTTTTTCATTCTCCTGAACATACCCTTAGACTCGAAATACATTTAATAATCTACAAATAACAAATAAAGTCTTTTATAACTATAAAGTATTAGAATAACTTATATATTTCTCTGTGTGTTTCAGACTTTGGAATTAATTTCTCTGTTGAGTTGGACGCTCATCGAGACGACGTTTTACACTCAACGGCAATTTCATGGTGCTTAAAGCGTGATTCACGGAAGAGATGTGTTTTTTTTATTAGATCTCTATGCGCTAAAAGATAATGAAGTTCTAAGTTTTCAGACGCATTGCTTTTAAACAACTTAAGTGCATTTCAACATTGTCTTATTAAAACTGTATAGCTAAAAATGTATTATTTCCTCAGAGAGACCAAGGAATATATTATCCTGTAATTTTTTCATTCGACGTATATTGGTGTTCAGTACGCATAAAGACGCCACGCAAACACGCGCATACATTATATATATATATATATATATATATATATATATATATATATTCTATTTGGTTGTTGGTTGGTTGGTTGGTTGGTTGGTTGGAATTTACGGCATGTCAACTACATTGTAACCCACTACAGGTGTTATTTACTAAATCTCAGTAACATCTACCCAAAAACTAAATCTAACTAAATTCTACGTAGGTTGCACCAAGTCCGAATTTAAAACTAGATTTACAAATCATAAACACTCGTTTTCTAATATTTATCTTAGAAACGCAACAACTATTTTAAATTTTAAAATATTCTCTTTTCTTAAAAGTCCTGTATGAGTTAATCCCACTAAAAACGGTCATAATTTTCATAAATTGTCTTATTTTTCAACACAACATAACACGCTCCGATGAAGATTTTTAACAGACCGAAATATTGCAATATCAGCATAGCATAATAAACAACTTTACTTGAACAATATCTGTATGTTTTTCATATTATCTTACTCTTATATATATATATATATATATATATATATATATATATATATATATATATATATATATATATATATATATTTTTATCTTTTTTGCACGACTTTTAGAAAAGCTGTTTTCAAAATGCGACACCAATAAAAAGTATTGATCCGAGAAAACTAAAGTTTTGTTTGGTTCGATAGAGAAAAAAGACACTGCAAAACGAAGTCTTTCTTTTTTGTCCTATTGACAAAATGAGAAAAGCTGCAACAGTATAGTTACTCAATAGCGGCTGAGCCGAGGTGCAGTTATCGATGGAATGAGAGAAATAAGATATTTCCAGTGAGTAATCAATTGTAGGGCATTGTCTGTCTTAGAAACGGCTTGACTGTCAATCTGACCTGTGTAATTCTTTAGAATGCTTGTCTAATTTGAATCTGGAACATGTCGAGCTGATAAACTAGTTAGCTATACATTTTGTATGACCCAGTAAATATGTGCCAATTAGTCGATGTACTAAGTTTACGTCAGTACAACGTAGGGCAACAAGCATGGAGCTCTTAGTAAGGATTGAACACGTTAGCTAGCTATCAATTAAACTCGGGTGAATTTCCCAAACCATATCGATGTGTGTATGTTTGTTCGGCTCAATGAGTGTGTACAATTATCCTTCAACCTTACCCTCCCCTCCCTCTCTCTCTCTCCTCTCTCTCTCTCTATATATATATATATATATATATATATATATATATATATATATACTAACAGGAATATGCACCCTCCGGGCGTAAGTATTTAAATTTTAATATAATGAAATATATCAAATTAGAAGGACCAAGGAAATTAAATAAAAACGCACATAAAAATATTACACTTATTTTAATTATATTTTAATTGGTTTCTATATAAAATCATTAATAGGATAGATTTTATTACGTTGGAGAATAATACAACAATATTAGAGATCAATGACACCGAGTAATTATTTATTAAACCTGGTTTTGTTAAAACAAGTATGCAAATTAACCACAGCATATATTATATAAACTTTTATTTCTTAGTGATATATAATACACATTGCAGAATTTTAAACGCACAAATATCAAGAGCTTTTTTTAGGCAAATCTAACTCAGATTTTCATAGACATCTTTAATACTTAATATTTATTCTATGTATTAAAATATTGATAATGATAAGGATCATGACTATAAATTAAATACTCATTGATAAACTTATACAATTTCTGGGGGTATTTTGATGCAAGAAGTGGCATAGTTTCGGGTACAAACAAAATGACACCGAATCGCCATTATAATAACATATATAGAGAGACATAAAGTCAACGGCGCTTGTTAGATATCAGTTTCCTGCCTATGAGGTTCAATGTTCAATAATTTTGTACAGTCCAATATATTTGGTAAAGAAAAAGGCTCAACAATCGGTCACATTAGCATTTATAGATAAGTTTCAGCCTATATATATGAAACTCATATGTATATACATATACATATCGGTAGAAATAGATGTACAACTGCTAATATGGCCGATTGTTAAGCCTTTTTCCTAACTATTTTATACACACACACACAAACGCACACATACACATACACATACACATATATATATTCATATGCACACTAAGAAAAATCTAACTCATAAAATTGTACACTTAAAGAGCTAATAAAACAACTATATATATATATATAATATATATATGTGTGTGTGTGTGTGTGTGTGTGTGTGTGTGTGTGTGTGTGTGTATGTGTGTGTGTGTGCGTGTGTGTGTGTGTGTGATAGATAGTGTAGGAGACACCAGTTGCGTATATAAATGAGATAATGAATTCTTGATGTGAAATATTTTTCTCTCCTCATTCGAGATATTTGGGATTCTTTGTGCATCAGTAGTTCCCATAAATATTAATATAATTGTTATGAGATGCAAACGAATAAGCAAATTGAAATCTACCGTTGTTAGATTATCAATGTTACTGTCTGTGTCATCACAGGGCATTATTATATTGAACAGAAATAATACGAAGAAACATATTTATCGCACCGTTCAATATTATTGTCGAGTTAGATGGCACATCCTCAATTTCTTCGATCAACATCATACTACCAATGGAAGAGAGACAGAGAGAGAGAAACAAACAGATACAGTAAGGATGGCTAACTGGCTGGACTCACTCGCTATAGGAAGCAAGTTCGAATTCCAGTCACGTTATTATGTTCACTTTCTGACTAATACCGCTGGGAAAGATGTAAACCCTTCATGCCCCAACTATGGGTTAAATAAAACCACTACTGTTCTTCTACAATAACGGATGGAGTATTAAATAACCCACAAAATTGGTATGTTATCAAACAAAGAAACCAAATCCTTTTCTTATATATATATATATATATATATATATATATATATATATATATATATATATATATATATATATATATATATATATATATGGTGGACTTTCCTATCGTAAACGATAAATGAGGGTCAGCAGTGAGTGATTCGTTTGCTCCCACGCTGTGCATGCTATCCAGAATATATTTTATTTATGTGTTCTCGAGTGTGATACTAGCCGAGCTTTGCGGCGTGCTACGAAGGCACGCTGACAGATGAAATTCTCTAAAGCAGGAGTCAGATTTAAAGTTTGACTGAAATGATCACGATGTTTCGATCTATTTTCTTCAAAGGTATTTAATTTAGCGAAACATGTCTTACGCCATTCTTTCCTATACATATATATATATATAGGTAAGAGTGTCTTAAAAGTCAGATGAGCATTCTTTGTTATTTAAAGTGCTTTCGATGAGCTTATTACTGCCTTACCGGAAGATTATACTAATATTTGGTTATCTTTTAAGGTGTATACGTAGATGGCATCCCATAAATATCTGAAGATTTTTATAGATTCAATTAATCTGGTTCCCTTCTAAGTTGATGTTTATTCCATCTGTCGCAGTCTACTGTCTATGTTTTGCCCATAACGTGTGAAATAAATAAAGTAGCATTCGATTTTACAAATCAATATCTACATACATCACTATTTTTTTCAATTTCGTTGATTAAAAAAGAAAATTAGATTTTAAAAAATAAAGACACCAATCGTCTTCCGTGATGAAAATAAACACAAAGAATAACCTGAGACAGGTAGATGATGGGATATGAGTAAAAGATTAAATCAGTGTTGTTTGTTGTTCATCATTTGAATCATGTTCCCTTTTATCCTAATAATTACAATGTTTGGAAGTAAACAACAAAAAAAATTAAAAAATAAACACACAACGAAATAACGACCATTTATTGGTGTCTGCGACTAAAGAAACCTTTCTTTTCTTTAACACTTGTATTTCTCAACTGAGCCAAACTGCCTGAAACAACGAGGTGCTTTGATAAGAAGCCAACACAGAAAACAATTTCCAAAGTGTCACATCGATTTACGACAGAATTCTGAGATTAAAAACACATAGTAGTAGAACAGTGTCCTTTCTGGTAAATTATCGTATAAGGTGAAACAAATGTTATTCAATTGGAAATAGAGAAACCAGATAGATGAGGAATAGAACTACAGTGACTTCACTAAGTACCGTATATATACTAGCAAAATAAAAGAATCGACCTCTGGGCGACGTAGAATAAATATTGCCTGAGGGGATGGGAGTTGAAAATTTAATATCAGAGAGTTTGTATCATAAGTAAAGTAAAATCATCAAATTTATTAAAGGAGTAAAAAATAAAAAGATTTAAATGGAAACTTAGTTCTGATAACTTTCAATATATATTAAAATAAAACAAACTATATAGATAGATAATACCAGTTATGTATTTATTAAAACTTGTTTTAATAAACCAATGAGGACTGTCTATCATTGCATGCTCAAATTTTGTGTGTATTTATTCTAAGTTATGACGATTTTAGGTATTGTGACGTAATCAGTGACGTAGTTCTTGTTACAGACACAAACCGTAAGCGAATCTCCATTATTAATAGATATATTTACCAACCCCTCCGTACGAACAGGATATGACACAAGGTCAATTTCTTAAGCAGAGTTTAATAGGTTTTAATTTAGAGTTTTTCCATCTCCTAGACTGCTTACCTAGCCAAGGCTAAAGAGCCTAACCTGACCTATTTTTTACCCATAGCTGGAAAGAGTAGTTGGATGCATACCTTTCCAAAGGTCTCAGTACTATGTGAAGACTGGGATCTTTAACTTTGGTATAGCAACCGGTCTAGGAGAAGGAAAACTTTGAATTCAAATCTGTCAAAGATTGATCGTGTGTCACATCATCCTTGTGCGGAGGGGTTGGGAAATACATTTAAATGCTTGTAAAAAAAACTTAAGAAACTATACAAAAATATAAATGTAAAAGTACAACTTAGATGGGTTGATATATCCTTAAAATCAACCAATGTATCAAGTATTAACATAATTTTATTTTATGTATTAAATACTATTCACTTTTTGAGGAGAAACACAATTTTTTTAAAACTCCTATTGTCTTTCGTTAGGGTATCCCATAGTGGTGTAATGGTAGGCAAGCTCAACTCACAGATCCATTTATACTGAACAGTGAGTTTGATTCTCGCTGAAAACCCCCAAATTCCGACCTTGTGTTACATCCTACCTATGGAAAACGGATTGGCTAAATGCCTACAAGTATTGTCCTTTGTATTTAGGATATGTCTATTTTAAGTACATAAAATGTTTTTTCTACATTTTTGACAATTCGCAAAGGCTAAGTATTGTAAACCCGATTAAGTGTAGACTTAATATAGCTGCCTATAATCAAATTGTAATTATGTCTATCATACATAAAGATATGTGAGTTAACACTGTTGATAAATCGGCCTACAATGGCTCATCCCTACGCAAAAAGGGCATGATATTTACAGACTTTGATCATGCTGCATTAAAACGTTAATATGATAATATCTGACTGCTCTTAATGGATTGCCTGGTATAATCTTACTAATCTCTATCGATTTAATAAAAACGATTAATTAACTCTGTTAATTAAAGTTTTATAGATGTAACTAATACGATTCTTCCTACAACTTCTTGGGAAAGTTATCTTTATATTATTGTTTTAGAGGCGGAGTTCTCAAATGGTCATCTAACTGTTTTTTTTTTTGTAGAGTGCAAGTAGAAAGAAAGAGTATGTGCGGGTTTATTACCATGCTACGTCAAAGATTTGACTAAGCTAATATGTAAAAATGTGCTCAATACACTAAGAAGCAAAATATCGTAAATCTAAATTGAGTCAGATACTACCTACCTTGGTTTCACCTAAAAGATATTCAGGATAATGCTGAATATATATCATATATGTCAGTATTATCCTGAAGATCCTTGAGGTGAAACCTAGGTATGTAGTATCTGAGTCAATCTAGGTTTATATATATATATATATATATATATATATATATATATATATTATTATTATTATTATTATTATTATTATTAAGATTCGATGTCCGTCTGTAACCAAATCTACGTCACAATACCCTCAGGAATTACGTAAGATTATCAATGAATATTTAATTTACAGTCAAAACATTAATACAACGAATAAATATTATTCATTAACGGCGTCTCTATGAAAATCTGAGTTAGATTTGCCTCAAAATATTACATGTTGTTAGTGTGTTTTAAATCTTACAATGCGTCTTATATATCACTAAGAAATAAAGGTTTACAGAATATATGGCGTGGTTAATTTGCACACTGGTTTTAACAAAATCGGGTTCAATAAATAATTACTTGGTGGTATTAAATGTATTAAAAACAATTCTATGAATGATTTTATGTAGAAACCAATTAAGATATTAATTGAAATAAGTGTAATCTTTTTACATCTGTTCTTATTTAATTTCGTTAGTCTTTTTGATCTAATATATTTCCTCATATTAAAACTTAAATACTTACGCCCGAGAAGTGCATATTCTTGCTAATGTATATAAGTAACCAGGTTTATTGGTGTTATGAATAATTTTAAGCATGGGCCTTTTAACGGAATGTTAAAATTGGTATAGTCCATTTGGTATAGTCCATTTGAGAGGTTAATGTACAATAATTGGGGGGTTATATACTGAGCCATATCTTTAGCAAAGAAAAGTCGTAAATACGGGTCATATTAGCTATTATAAATTTATTTCTACCGATCTCTCTCTCTCTCTCTCTCTCTCTCTCTCTCTCTCTCTCTCTCTCTCTCTCTCTATATATATATATATATATATATATATATATATATCGGTGTAAATAAATTTATTTACTGGTGTCTATTTAATAAATTTTAATACCGGTCATATTAGCAGTTATAAATGTATTTCCACCGAGATATATATATATATATATATATATATATATATATATATATATATATATATATATATATAGAGAGAGAGAGAGAGAGAGAGAGAGAGATGGTGAATTTTCTTCCATGTTTAACAAGTCTTCTTTTCTAGAAAATAACGTCAACCAATTTATATTCAAAAGTTCCTCCATTGCATTTTGATCTTTTCGATAAATAATTTTACGTTTTTTTGCTGGAACAACAATGAAGGTTTAATTTGCATTCAAACATGACAACACTCAGCATTTTGCTGCCTTTTTTGCAAACCGAAATTGTGTTTTCTATTATGATACTTCAAAGATCCCGAATAAACATTTCTTAAAAAAAAAAGAATATCAGATTAACATATGCTGTATACAGTATATAGATTTGTTTTGTTTTATTTTGTTTTTTCTATTATGCATTTTTTTGTTTAAATACCAGATAAGTCGTATCTATTATACTTTTTCTAAGCTTCAATCTTAAACTTTCATGTTTTAGAATTGGGTCAAATGTATGTAAGAACTGTCCAAAATATCTATCCATGAATGTATAGCTTTCGATTACGTTCATATGATATCACACATTGTGAAGAAATAAAGGCTAGCACAATTTAAAATACAATATTCTAATATTATTGATTATAGTATTTTAACTGTATATTGTATCATGTGTTCGTGACGTCATTCATGTTCTAAGAGTTAAAGGCACCCATGGTGTAATGGTTATTGTCGTAGGAAATTGACACGGCGACAAGAGTTAAAATCCTGGATGAAGCTGGTTGCACTTCACGTGGTGATAATAACCTTAAGAAATGTGTACTTCCAACTATTCTCCCTCTATCTATGGGTAAATACTAAGATTCTTCTCTTTAACCTTGATATGGCAACTAGTCTAGCAGAAGGAAAACTGAATTCAAACCTGTTAATCTGCATTTAAAAATGTACCATGTCATATCCTGCTTGTGCGAGGTGGTGTACCGCTGACATGGGTGTATTTAGGTTTCTAAAGCTATAGACAGATACCTCAGCTAGTTTATATTTCTTCTAAATTATGAATAGATTACATATTAAATGAGAATAAAATTGTTGCTTGAGTCGCTAAACTTTTACTCCCAAGGTACATAAGTTAAAAGACAATTATTTTTCCGAATTGAATACTTGAATATTTAAATAAAGTTCACCTAAGCTTTCTTTGCTCTGCTAATTTTCAATACTAATTCGCAGACAATTTTTATAATCGAGAGAACAGATAGAAAATTAATCAAGAATCGAAAACGCCCTGGCCACTTTTCATTAGTGACCCCGCCGCTGCTCGAAATGATTGTGAGGGCAGCGTATTAAATGTAAGGACAAACATTCATTGGTTGCTTATGCCGCCAACCACGCCTGATCGACCAATCATTTGACGTTCTGCTCACTAATCCTAAAAGTCAATCATCTTCTACCAAGATGGATACACACACAAACCAATAATTAGCTTCGGCGTTCGGCAGACGTGAAAGTCAATTCGTTTTAATTGCAAACGACCTACCCCTACCACAATCATTAAATTGTTCAGATCATTTGTAATAGATGTCATTCATTAAACGCGAAAGTCGACAGTCGTACAAAGCCGTTATTAAATATGCCACTCGGTAATCCGAGAACCAATTGATCGGCTAATTCTGTAGTCATCGTCATCATCGTCTTTGCTGCCGCTAGTGTTGATGCTAGTCAGTTGAGCCGGTCATTTGATCTGCCAATCAATAAACCAGCAATGAATTGCTAATGTTTAAAACAGGGCTCGGGTCTCAAAAAGGAAATCATTGCAATATAGGATGGCTAAACTGAGTTAATTTAAGCTTATCACCGGAAAATTGACAGGAGACTTACACTTTGGGGACTTTTGACCAAATTAGGTGAAAGGTGAGATATCCGCTAAAGTTCTCAATCCAGAAAAGTGTTCAGTGTTTTTTCTATATGAAGCAGCGAATCAATATATATCGGTAAGATTTCGCGTTGCTGAAGAAATAGAAGTAATTGCAGGCAAAGCAAAGGTTCACTAACGTTTCTCTTGCTCTCAAAATCTCTTGGCTCCAACTAGCGTTTTACTGTTACTGCCGTTTACATTTTTAGGGTTATTTTGTACCTAGAATTTAAGAAATTGCGTTTATTGTATAGTTATATTTTCAGTTTCCACATTGAAATACAAATTTAGGTTGAATTATTTATTATTAAAATAACAAAATAAATGTAATTTGATTGATTGATTGATTGATTGATTTTAACGCTCTGTCAAATTTACATATTTCTATATTTGTTTCTCAAATAATTTGTACACAATTATATGGCTTCAAGTATTCCTATCTAATACTAATAACTATATGGTTTCAAGTAATTATTTATATCTAATAATAGTTATTTGTTTGCAATTAACTAATAATTCAAATAACTATTCTAAATACAAGCAATTTAGTTATATGGCAACAAGTATTCCTAGAGGATACGAATAATTTTTAAACAAATCAAATTGAACCATAGATGGGACACTAACAAGTACGGCCAAGATTATCAGGTGGTCCTATTCGGGGTGGGGTTTTTACCCCTTCTGCACAGGTGCAGTTGTCGCATTATACAACCCTAGCCGACAGGGCGTATACCTACTATGATTATCTAAACCATCCTTTAAATTCCCTTATATTAACAGAGATCGGACGTACTGGGAAACATTATTTCTTCTCTGGAAAATGTGCGCCATCAGGTATAAATTTTGCGTTTCCTTAACCTTTATTTATTTCAATTTATATCGGCCTAGGAAAAACCTCATCTAAACAAAACTTGATAAAAAGATAGCATTCTATTTTATCTAAAATCTGTGCAAACTTCATCGTTCTACACCCCGTGGAAATTTATTTTTATTTAGTTTTGAAATCGTTAAATGTTAGATCTGAGTTGCTATACTTGTTCTTCTTTGTTCAAAGAATCACTCGATTTTTGTTTGTTTGTTTGTTTGCTTTTCATTCTGTCACGCGGCCACCCATAAACCAATAAACATTGAACTCAGTTCACTATCGAACGGTCTGCGAAGCCAGCCTATTAACCGATATCTTCTAATCTTCGTCTAATCAATCACAGCTTCACAAAAAGTACCCAGAGGAGATCGAACTCACCCACCAATAGCTTGCGAGACGATCCGGTTGATTATTTCCCCAAGACAAAATACCTGTGTTAGTATTTGCTGAGTTTCAACTAATCCAGCCTAAGGCCACAATAATAACGTGACTAGTGAAAGACTTGAAAAAGAATTGCGTAAGATTTAAAGTTTATATTATCATGTATAACACAGGAGCACATAACAGAGCACCCAATAAAAATCGAGTTCACTTGCAATGAATGATATGAATGAACTGCTATATTTATATTTACCAACCCCTCCGCACGTGTAGATCGTGACAGAAGATCAATTATTTAAAGCGAAGTTTAACAGGTTTTAATTCAGTTTTCCTTCTCCTAAACCGGTTACCATACCAAGTTGAAACAGCCTTGTCTGCCATACTATTTACCCATAGCTGGAGAGTGAATAATTTAAAAGGTATTTGCACCAAGTGAAATCAAACCTTGTCCGGGATTTGAACTCGTCTCGTCGTGTCCACGTCCTACGACGATAACCATTACACTAAGCGCCTCCATAAACTGAAACATATCGATAATTATGAGACATATAAAAGTTTTTCGATGAATAATATAAACTCAATACCGGCGACTACTAGATAATAAATGTTTACTCACCCCTCTGTGGCAATTTGATTATTCATGTATTCTTAATAAGATTTTCACATGAGACATACGTGAAACTATTAGTAGCAATCGGTGCGTTTTTGTTGTTAAATTCATAATATATTATATATATATATATATATATATATATATATATATATTAATATTTTGAAGGCCAGTACAATGCGTATGAAAAATAAAAACAAAAAGATGTTATTTTTGTCTTATCGATTTCGAAGCATGAGCTTAATCATCAGAGTTTATTTTCAGAAATGACGTGCTTATATTTTTATTTGTGTGGTTACAATTTCTCTTCTTATTTCCTTTTCCTCTCCTTTTTTTTTCTCTTTCTTCTTCTCCTCCTTTATGAATGAAATGCCGAATAACTGTAATTTCTTATTTCTCTCTCTTTTTTTTTAAGTTTGTGGAGAACAAATATTCCTAATATCGGCTGTCATCCGGTCAAATGTTGAAAGTGTGTTGCCAGTGTGTAACCATGTCAAAATTCAAAATAAAAAATGAATAAATAAATAAAAACCGACAATAGAAAAATTTACATACTTAGCTTTTGTTTCGCTTTCCCTTTTCTTTTCTTTTTCTTTCTCCCTCTTTTTCTTTTTTTTGTGTTATTTCTTTTTTTTCCCCCTTTGTTCTCTAATTTAATTTTTTTTTAGTAAATAAGTAAATAAAAGATTATCTTAAATTATGTATTAGTATGATCGATAGAAAAATTTTTTTTTTTAAGAAAATATCTTTTATGAGTACCGGATAACAGCCGATATTAGGATTAATTGTTCTCCACAAACATTTTTTTAAAAAAAGAGAGAGAGAAATAAGAAATTACAGTTATTCGCCCATTTCATTCATAAAGGAGGAGAAGAAGAAAGAGAAAAAAAAGGAGAGGAAAAGGAAATAAGAAGAGAAATTGTAACCACACAAATAAAAACATAAGCACGTCATTTCTGAAAATAAACTCTGATGATGAAGCTCATGCTTCGAAATCGATAAGACAAAAATAACATCTTTTTGTTTTTATTTTTCATACGCATTGTACTGGCCTTCAAAATATTAATATATCATAACATACTTAACAATGCTTCAAGCAAATTGCCAATTGCTTTTATTTATATATATATATATATATATATATATATATATATATATATATATATATATAACATTTAATTTAGATATAAGTATATACCTCTTATGACCCCCAGTGGTAGCGTAATGGTACTGAGTTCGATACTTACTGCGATCTTCATTCGTGTTATCGTGTACCAAAACTAAAAAGACTTAGTAATTGACTACTTCAGTAATTATTTTTAAGAGTTTCTTCGTGAGATAATTACCCCTAATAAAATTCGTATATCTAAATTATTTTTATAAACTCAAATACATTAAACAACTGTACGCCGATTTAAATACCATTAATCACAATGTTTAAAATTAACAATGACATTTATTTGGTCATTTCGACAGTTTTGCAAAAGCATTTTAATTTTCTCCAATCTCCTCGCAATAACTCACCATACACTCCAGCATATCTGCATTCATCGACATCAATTCCATTCCCATCTAAACACTTACAATAATTGAATATTTAATTGAATTATTACTTGAATAGCATGATAAAACCATGTGTATGTTTTTTCTTTAATCTTTTTTTTTTTTTTAATAGCAACGTTTGAATGTATTAATAGACAATTCTGAGTTTACAATGTGGTGAAATCTCAAAATAACTTACCAAATATACATTTTGCTTTGAATATCAATGAATATGAATATATATATATATATATATATATATATATATATGTCTGGTGTGTGTGTGTGTGTGTGTGTGTGTGTGTGTACGTGTGTGTGTGTGTGTGTGTATGTAGTTCTCCTGTGGAAGGTGTACCTTGAACACCGAAACCATGGTAGAGTGAAAAAACTTTTTCTACAACTATAAATGCTCTATATTTTACGAAATATATTGAGCCCTTTTGGATTAACTACTTATGCTACTACAAGGAAACAACATGTAGCAACTTTTTATGAATATATATATATATATATAATATATATAAATATATAATATATATATATATATATATATATATTATATATAAAGAAAATTTAAAAAAACAAGTGTTCCGAAAATGGGATGAATTTAATTATCAATGTTTAAAACATTTCGGTTACATTGAACCTTCATCAGGATGTCTCTTGGAGTGAAGAAAATGATGGATGTTTTTATATGTGACAGGAGATGAAAATCTTTTTAGTTATGTAACTGTATTTTATCGCGACTTGCCTTTCAAAAATAAAACGCTGATCAAATACAGTTTCATAACTAAAAAGATTTTCATCTCCTGTCACATATAAAAACATCCATCATTTTCTTCACCCCAAGAGACATCCTGATGAAGGTTCAATGTAACCGAAATGTTTTAAACATTGATAATTAAATTCATCCCATTTTCGGAACACTTGTTTTTTCAAATTTTCTTTATATTGTCGGATTTAATTTCCATATTTACTCCCATATATATATATATATATATATATATATATATATATATATAATATATATATATATATATATATATAAGGATATAAAAAAGTATGGGTCTGCTATAGTTTCCATAAATACGTTCTCTTCAGGACCGTACATCATATTGGACAAATTTTAAATTACTAATATCTACCTAGTTGAACTGAAATAAAGGTATTTTACGAGTGACGATTGAATGCTATGTATGTTGATATGTTTTCTTTCTTCTTTTTTCTTCTTCTTCTTCTTCTTCTTCTCTTCTTCTTCTTCTTCTTCTTCTTCTATTATTATTATTATTATTATTATTATTATTATTATTATTATTATTATTATCGCAGCTTTTTTTTATGAAATATTAACCACTCTTGGATAATAACGACAAAATAATACTACTACTACTCAAACAAAAACCTTGAAGCGGTATTCAGGCACTATATATATATATATAATATATATATATATATATATATATATATATAGGTGTCCCAAAATAATGTATACACTCTTTGAATCGTTATAACTGATTCAATTTATGTATTTTGACTTGTAAATGAGATTGATACAAGAGACAGAATACAAAAAAGAGTGTATACATTATTTTGGGATACTATATATATATAATATTATATATATATATATATATATATTCTTATGATATTTTTAAATATCTTACATGAATAGAACAACTTTTATTCTACATTCCGCTGCACAGAAGTTTATTCCATATCACGTGCCAAATGTTTGAAATTATAATTTAAACCCCGGAAACAAATCGCTAGCGTCATCCGAGTGGATCTGTGAATATTGCAACGAAGCATGAACTCCATATTTCTCATAACCCTAGATCTGAATCCTCTCCATCAAATGCAGTTAGGTGTCATACTTAGTTACACATTTTTAGGGGAAAGGCCTTAACCCTCTACAGAGGATGCAGTCAGCGTATTTTAAGACAGGGCGGCGTAAATGCAGATTTTACTCGGTATCACACTAGTGTGGCCTTGTGGTAGACCTAACTAAGGTTAGTAAATAAACATACAGGATCTTATTAAAGTAGGTATGAAAAATAATATAACAGATGTTCGCTGGTTCAGTCTACAAATATTTACCGCTATTTATATGCATTGCAAAAACGATCAATGCCTTGTTATCTTTCTACATGGTTAAACACGGCCTAATCGTTTTTGTCTAGAGAATAAAATAAGTAATGGGAAATAACCTAGAAAAATAGCACCACCTGTATATTGACTTTGCTTAGTACTCACGAAGACTCTAAGTGTGTTGGTTTCAAGTAATATCCAACTCCGTATGTCCTAGGCATGACACTTAAGCTACATCGAATTGTGGGTCTCTAATTCTAGAATTCTGAGGAGTGTTTGACCCCTTTGTTGCCATAACTACCAGATCCCATCTATAGGTCAAATAGAACTGTTCTTAAATTATTAGTACTAGCAAAATAAAAAACACACTCCGGGCGATGTAAAATAATTTTTTGAAAGATATTGCCCGAGTGGGTGGGATTTGAAAATTCAATGTCAGAGAGTTTGTATCATAAGTAAGCAAAATCATCAAATTTATTAAAGGAGTAAAAAAATAAAACAATTTGAAATTTAAACTTAGTTCTGTCCCCTCAAATAAAATGTTGCTTGCATTTATTAATTATTAATCAAATAATTATTTTGAATATTTTGCACATAAATTTTACACAAAATCGTAGGTATTTCTTATTTTTAAACTTGTTAGTTAACTTCTTGTTACTGAAATTTTATTTTTTTAAATTGCTTACTCAAATTTTAAGTGTATATAACAGGAATATACAAGAATATTGTGACGTAAGCTGTGACGTAGTTATTGTTACAGACAGAAATACATTCAATCTTCATTATTAATAGATTAGATTAAAATACTTCAAATTATATATGTATTTACTAAGAGGTGTGTGGTGTAATGGTTATAGTTGTATAGACACAACGAGTTCAAATCCTAGACGAGTCTGTTTGCATCTTTTATAGCGCTAATTCTCATGGGAAAGGTATGCATCCAACTATTCTACTTCCTGCTATAAGTAAATAGTAGGACAGTCTGGGCTTTTAACATTCGTTAGACAACCAGCTAAGGGGAAGGAAAACTTTTAATTCAAAATGATAAACCCCGCTTAAGAAATTGACCTCAGTCCACGCACGTGCCAATGTAATCTACAAAAGTCAAATTTTATTTTAGTATGTGATCTAAATATGTCATTTATTTTTCATGGCTTGAATAAAATACTATTATATTTTTATACATTTATCTAAAGAAAGTTAAAATCATACAAATTTGAATATGATTTATTAAATTTATAGGCAAATTAAATATACATAAACCAAAAAAAAAAGAAAAAAGAAATAATAAAAATTATATACATCAACCAAAAAATAGATAATGAAACATTTGAGTATTTATTATTAAAAGAAATTAAAATGATGCAAATTAGTGTTAGGTTTAGGGTTATATAAGGGGCCGGGTTAGCTCAGTCAGTAGAGTGTTCGGCTAGAAACCACAAGGTTCCTAGTTCGATACCGGTCCTCACCAACTCAGCGTATGAGTAACACAGGGATCTGTGCGGTAAAGTAAGGAGTTGATGGTAGGTGTGGCGCTCCACCTCAGATGCTAAAACAATCCCCTTGGTCTAGCACTAGTGAAAAGGGGATAGACTCCCTCGTTGACTGGCTGATACCGACTTTAGGCCGCCCCGTCGACTTTTACTTAGGGTTATATAGATCGTATCCCAATACAATTTTATTACACGTACATCACATACCAAAGTAGTAAAGATGATTTTTTTTAATTCTAATGACTTTTCACATATACAAATAGAATACGACATAGTTTTGTGATTGAAAAATTAGGATCTATACCAAGTCTATTAGTAAGAGAAAAGAAGAAGAGGAGGGCTCTCAAAGTAGTTAACGAGAATTTAACGAGACGTTTAAGTAAACTAACAAGAAGAGATAACCTTTAGTTTGAATTCTTATTTTTCCTTTTCCTAGATCAGTTACCACACCGAGGATAAAGAGCCCAATCTGTCCTACTATTTACCCATAGTTGGGGTGAGAATGGTTGTATTCGTACCCTTCATAAGGCTTTTAGCGTTATGTGAAATGCAAACAGTTGCGTCCAGATTTTGAACTCGTGTCGCCATGTCCATTTCCTACAACGGTAACCATAACACCACGCCCCTCTATTCCTAGTGAAATAATCATGAATTACACTACGGTTTCTTCTACAGTTACACATATAAACATGTGCAGTACCTTTAGTGAGTGGCGATCGCCGTTTCCATGGGAAAGCATCAAGATAACAGGAATGATACGCGAAAGCTTTTTCTCTTTTTCTCTAGTCAACATGCTGTGATAGGGATTCTTGTATCTATGCTTCCCGAACTCTTCCTTACTAAAAGAGTCACAGATTTCCGCTGCCTCCGTGTGAGCTAATCAAACAGAGAATACTCTCGAACCGCCTCGCACTGTAAGCAAAGTAATTCTTCTTAGTCACAATACCAAAATTCAAAGCGGATATATTTTATATAAGGGGAACAAGGTCTGTCTTTTAAAATCAGTTCGCCATTATAAAACACGTCATAAAAATGCTAATCCAATATTTATGACCAAAGGAACTTTTACCTGTAAGTAAGCTGGATATTACTTTAATATTCCTGTTACACCAACTTTTTTTTTCTTTTTCAACTTACGCCCACTTATATTCTACATGTCTTCGTACATGTATACATGTTTTACTATTATAATAGGCTTGTTATCATAAAAATCCGTAACCTTTTAACCAGTGAAATTACTTAGTCTGTTATAGGGAATGCACTTTTCTTACTAAAAAAGCGAACAGATTCTTATACTGTAGTACCTCGAATTTCCGGGTACTATACTTGTTTTCTAAGTATTCTCAATAGTTACTTGAAATGTGAAAATGTGCACACAAAGGAGTATTATCAAATAGAAATAATTACTCAAAACTATATAATAAGATTAGATAGGAATAATTGAAAGCATACATCTGTCAGCAAATTATTTGTATTGGATAGGAAGACTTTATATATAAATTATTTGTACTAAAATAATTACTTGAAGCTATAATCGTTTACCAAGGATTATTATTAATTACTTGAGACCATACAAATGTATGCAAACAAGTGACTATTATTAGATAGAAGTAGTTAGATGACACTATATAATTATTAGAGTTAGATAGGAATACTAGAAAGCATACAACTGTGTGACAATTATTTGTATTAGATAGGAATATTTGATATCATATTACTGTCTGCAAAAACCTCTCAAGAAACAATTACACAGAAAATTGTAAATATAATATACATTATACACAATTACCTGCCATATAGGTAAAAAAATAACCCTAGACGGGTGAAAATGTCATTAGAATCAATCAATCAATCAATTGGAATGATGCTTCGTGATCACTGCTTCAAGCTTAGGAGGGAGAGAGAGAGATAGAGGGAGGGAGGGAGGAATAGAGGGAAGAAATAAAGAAATAGGGGAAGAAATAAAGAGAGAGATGGGGGAGGGAGGGGGAATAGAGGGGAAGAAATAAAGAAATAGGGGAATAAATAAAGAGAGAGAGAGAGAGGGAGGAGGGGAATAGAGGGGAAGAAATAAAGAAATAGGGGAAGAGATAAAGAGAGAGAGAGAGAGAGAGAGAGAGAGAGAGAACAGATTTAAGAAAGCACCAGACTGAGAGTACAATGACAGAGGAATCAGTCCTGGGATCTTCAAAGATTTGTAGATCTGGACTGCAGTTGCCCACTTGGTTTCATCTTGCCAATTCAGGTGCTTGCCTTGTCCGAAGACAAAACAAAAATAGCTTGAACTCTATCCATATCTACAGCAACACTTCACAAAAATAGTGTAAGGATATACTCTGACGCTTGCAGCAAAATCTATTCGAACTGAATAATTATATACATACGTGTAGGTCAAAACGACTTTCTGTTCAAACTCCTCCACGTGAATTTGTTAAACAGTTAAACATGGTTGTTTTTATGGCATATATACCCTTTTAGGGTCATTTATTGCCAAATTGAATTATTTTGATAAACAAAGGACTCAGGTTACTTACAGTACCCGCTGTTGCTCAAGTGGTCACCTAATTAAGTATTGAACAAGCTCATCGATGCTTAACTTCGATGATCTTGCAGGAACCGGTGCTTTCAGCGAGACTTGACCGTAATCTGTTAAATTGATACCCCCCAAGGGAACGATAGAAATAAATGAATTTGCAAAAACTACAATTTCCTCTTGCTGATATCTGTTTTAGCGCAGGCGTCTTTATTAGATGAGCCGTGTCAATCAATCCAACTGAAACAGTCGTAATTTGATTTGGAAAATAAGATTGCATTTCATCGCATGTGTTTTGATGGTCTTTATACGCAGGTTTATGTGCTGTGCAACTGAATACCATTAAATCAACACCTCTGTGTTATAAACCTATCTAATGCAAGCTGATTCTTTTTAAGCTGATCTCATATAAGCTTATTTTCTATAATCCTATCTTATGTAAACTTAGGACCGATTCGTTTCTGTGTATTTACATTTGTTATTCCTTATTTGCACCCGCGATTGTATCTTTGTGGTTGGCTAATTCTTGTTAGAACATGTCTCCTGTTTCACTCACATACACCGTAAAGGCAAGGCTCATAATACGGTGAACAAAATTAATATTATTATTCTGGTAAATAATTTATACATCACGCTCTTTGAGCGACTCGAATATATATATATATATATATATATATATATATATATATTATATATATTATTATTATTATTATTATTATTTGCTGTCCATCGGACCCGATGAGAACACCACGCGAATCCGTTTCCTCAAATATAGTCGGTCTATGGTTGCGTCTTGCCAACTGCCTATGGTGATGTTAAAGTCCTCTAGGTTTCTTTTGATCTTGTCTTAATGTTGGAGCACTCCATCATTACCATTTCTCCCTGATACACTCTGATCCGGTGTGGTAGTACCTGTTAGGGTTCCATCTTTGGGTTGAATAGAAGAATGTGTTTATAAAAAAATTGAGTATCCATTAGGAATGAATTTATTTCAAAACATCAACTGAGATTGACATGCCGTAAAACAAACCAAACCAAACTTGTTTGTGTTTTTGTTTGTTTTTGTTTTTTCTTTTTTTTTGGGGGGGGGGTATTCTTTTTTTTTAACTGAATCTGTTTCTCTGATATTATCAACTGAACATTTCACCAGATATATTTTACGGCCTGTCCCAGGTATTGTCACTATAGAAACAAGTGTCTTTTTTTTTCAAGGAGTCGAGAGAGAAGAGAGAGAGAGAGAGAGAGAGAGAGAGAGAGAGAGAGAGAGAGAGAGAGAGAGAGAGAGAGAGAGAGACAACTCTTATGACGTAAAAAGAAACGTTCTCTTTTTAACAGACAGTACACTTGAGGAAGGTCGTAAAATGGATCAGTTGAAACATTATATCAGTCAGAAAAAAAACAACGATTTAATTGCCAGAGGAATGTAATTGGAAGAACACAGTATTCTTGTAAATTTCCATAGCATTCCGCATGTCCAGCGAACAGTATTGCAATCACCAGTTACTAGTATCAATTAGGATCTGATCTATGGGTCAATATGTTAGAAAACTATTGGTATCGGCTCATACTTGAAACCAAATAATTGTATACAAATTATTTGAACTAGCAGAAATATGTACTCTCTAGGCACAAGTATTTAAATTTTTAATATAATCAAATATTATATTGGATTAGAAAGACTAATAAAAATAAATACGAACACAAAAAAGATTACTCTCATTTTTACTTCATTCTAATTGATCTTAATATAAAATTATACGTATGATTGTTTTTAATACGTTTGAAAATAAAATAATGATATAGGAAATCAATAACACCAAGTAATTAATATATTAAACACGGTTTTATTAAAACCGGCATGCAAATCATTCAAACTATATACTGTGCAAACCTTCATTTCTTTGTGATATATAAAACACAATGCAGAATTCTAATTACATAAATGACATAGGTTGTTTTAAGGTAAATCTAACTCGGCTAAACTTTACTAGAGACATTTTAATAAATAAGATTAAGATTAAATAATGATTATTTGATAATAACCATTAAGAATATATCGTAAATAACTCAGGGAAGTGTGACGTAGGAGGTAACGTAGTTTTGGTTACAGACAGACAGATACATAATCTCGATTTTATAAGATAGGATAGTAATATTTGATAAAATATAACTGTGCGCAACAATGAATATTATTATTAACAAATAAAAAATATTTGCAATGGAAGATTGAAAATATAAATAATTTTGATTATAATCAAATATTTATGAATGGATCAAATTTCGGCATTAAATAACCCGTAAACGGTTGATATGTCGGGTTGGGATATATAGGTGCTAAGTGTTGACGTGACCAGCCGATGGGTCGTAGGGGCTCTCCCCGACCGCTCGTCTAGCCCTGGTAAGGGACTAATTGGACTGTTGCATGACATGCTCAGCCACCAGGATTATTACCTAATCATGAGTCACATCCCCCATGGTGAACAGGTGGCCCCCACAGGGTGTCCACAGGTCTAAAGAATTGTCTTTTGTCAGCTCAATTCATGTGAAGAGAGTGTAGATTTTCTTATAGATATATACACTGGTACCTTGACTTACGAGTTTAATTCTTTCCACTAATAACTAAATGTTCTCGTTTATCAAATCAATTTTACCTATTGAAATAAACTGAGAAAAGTATTTCGATTAAATAGGAATACTTGATATTATATAACAGTTTTCAAAATCTCTTAAGGACCTACACAAATACGAATATAAACGTATAAACACTATTTTCTAACCTCTAGTCATAGAAAAACCCTAGACGGGCTGACAAGCCGTTAAAATATTTTAGAGAGATAGGATTTACGCAGACTTCATTGAATTACGGTGAAAGTTTATTTGAAATGCAGTCATATATTTTAAAATGTTGGGACCTAGCTCTTGACAGACAATATAAAATGCTAGGAGACAGATCTTTTTTCATTTTTAACAGTTTATCGATTTTTGACGAATTTTCTAATTAGGTTTCTAGGTCATCCTGCAAAACTGGAGAAGTAAAATAATTACATTTCTTTATTGCTTAGTTAAAACTAAGACTCAAATAAAAGAAAATTGAATAGATCAATCTCTTAAATGTCACGCACTTAAATTAAAAGGACATTACATTTTTCATAGAACAATTCTAAATTTTACAAAAGAGTTTTTCACGGAACAGTATTAACTTTATGAAATAAATAAGTAGATTTAAATTAGCGTTACTAAAAATTGGCCTTGTGTCACATTCTGGCAATGGGTTTGGGTCGATATCTATAACTTAAAAACGTGATTTGATTGCTAAATTCTAACTTCCGATCTGAATTTATGGGCCGGAATTCATTTTAGTAGCAGACAAAAAAATTTTTTTTTTTGGGGGGGGGGTAGAATTTCTATTTATGAAAGTAAAAGTATCTATTCATATCTTTTTTCTTGGTGATCTGTGTCCTTTTGTAGACTTGTGTATATATGTCTATTTCAAGGAAGTCATCTTCATTTTGAAATATTTATTCTATACTTACTTGTATGTGAATGACTATTAAATATCCTTTTTAACATTAATTTGGACAAATAACATTCTTTAAGCAATAAGTATTTTTATGATTAGTAAGACTTTTATGTTATCTTAATTGTTCTTTTGATTTGGGTTCTTTGTTTAATGGCATATCAACCTTAGTGGGTTATTTAATGCCAAAGTCATCTTTGTAGAAAAATAATATAT
Source organism: Doryteuthis pealeii (assembly GCA_023376005.1). Classification (NCBI taxonomy): domain Eukaryota; kingdom Metazoa; phylum Mollusca; class Cephalopoda; order Myopsida; family Loliginidae; genus Doryteuthis; species Doryteuthis pealeii. The sequence continues at coordinate 82,384,026 of CM042139.1, read as the reverse complement.
ATATATATATATATATATATATATATATATATATATATATATATATATATATATATATATATATACAATAGTGTGTGGTTATCACTAGCTCACTTGGTGAGTTAGTGGTGGAGCAGGATTTTGTGGTATTAGTAGAGGAGTGCTGATTATCAGCCATAGAGCTATTATATGTATATACATATACACATATATATGTATATAATTATATATATGTGTGTGTGCGTGTGTATGTGCGTGTATGTGTGTGTTCCTAATATATATATATATATATATATATATATATATATATATATATATATATATATATTCCCAATGAGAATTTTAGCAATATACAGGATTGTGCTTTCTTTTCGACGGTATTTGAACGACTTTGTTTACTCCCTGGACAGCCCAGGGCTTTTGGCAGTATTCACTTAAATATTAATCACTGAACACATACATACACACACATACACGTACATAAACACATAAAACAGGCGTCCTTAACATCAGAAATTATACTTACTGGAAAATGAAAGAAAAACAAATTAAATGTCAACAGCGTCTCGAACATAAAGCAGATGAAAAGATTAGCAATTAGAAGCTTCTAGAAGCATCGTTTTATGAGTGAGGAGATTTGGTGTTGATGAGATTATTTCAACTCTGTAAATAGAATTAATACATTTACGTCACGGACTGTTCGGGATTTAAAATTGTAACTAAATCCATGCGGATATTTTAGCTTGTGTAGTAAACAAGAGATAAAGCTTAAAATAACATAGATGCTATTTGTTTGTTTGTTTACCTTTTTTATTATTTATTTCTTCTTGTTTTTTGTTTTTTATCGGTAAGATTAGAAAATGGATGATTAGTAGTACATTTACTTATTTAAGAAAAAAACACATACACATCTACATTTTAAAATCTGATTGGCTGGTTGTTTGTTTAGTTGGTTGAATTTTACGGCATGTCAACCCTTGGGGTATCCTATGCCGAAGATGTTCGTTTCATTCATTCTTGTAAGGTATTCGAATTTTTTCAAACATTTTCTAATCTCATTTTTTATCTATTTAACTCTTTGCCCACTTTAAGCCGCTCACAGCGGCTCTCCCACCACACTTACTCAAAATACAACAACTGCTGTTTAGTTCATTATATGTGAGCAGAAGAACTCAGATTACTTTAACAATAGGACTTTATTCGAATAGAATGAGTTCTCAGGTGAATAGAGAGTGAACTTTGAAATATCCCATCATACAGGTAAAAAAATACCAAGAAAACTTGGTACAACCGTTGGGGAAATTTGATAGATAAAAAAGTTAATCTTTAGATGGGACCCTAACAGATACTACCACTCTAGGTGCGGGTGGATCTGGGAGTAATGGAAATGAAGGGGTACTTCACACTCCCCAGTGCTCCAAAATAGGAACCTCACCACTAGATGCAGTTTAACGTCGTACTCAGGTGAGGAGTATATTAGCGAGATTGTTTCTGTGGGTTCAGTATTAACGATTAAGAATAATCTAATGGAATATTTTTGTCGGACGACTCGAATATCATAAGTATATGTGGACAAATGTGTGTCAGTAAAAACCTAGAAAAGGAATACCCGGTAGAAAATAAGTTGTAGAAAAAACAATAAAAAAACACTGGAAACTTGTTGCATATATATATATATATATATATATATATATATATATATATATATATATATATATGGGAGGGGAATATTTGCAAATCACCCCTTCAAAATTCTTTTTTTAAAATGAGCTTAACAAGCATGAAGAATGTATGACTAAAGGCACTTGACATCGACGGAAGTAACACGCCTGCAATGAATCCACCAATGAATTGCAGGATATCATCTTTAAATTGTTCAGCTACTTTTGCTCGCACATTTCATCGTAAATAGCTTCTCGTCTTGTTTTCAAATTCTTAATCTGATAAATACGCAGCGCATTAACGTTAGAAATGCCAACGCAATTTCATGGTCGAAATCCAGTGAAAATATCACTTTCTTTTTCTGTTTTTCTTCTTCTTTTTTTCCCTTGATTTTCCTTTTATTTCTTTGCTTGCTTTAGTTTGGGATGGTCTTCAAAATTTTAGTGTCTTGCAAAATATTCGGGATAACAGGCATTAAGACAAGAATAAAAGGAAGAATATTTGAAATTATAATTAAAATCTCTGGTATTTGGTATTTTGTGTCTTTCTTTAATTAATTTAGCTTGAGATGGTCTTTCAAATATCAGGATCTTGAAAGATCTCCAGGGTAACGGGCTATAATCAAAAGTAATAATAATAGGAATATTAGAAAGAATAACTAGAAATTGTGGTATTTTGGTATCGATACTGATTACACTATTTTGCTATTGTCGTGGCTTAGAATACGCCGACTGTATCTTTTGCAGCGTGATAAGACTCACCCACCCACAAGACGTATGACACTAAAACTGCATCTGATCTTGAGGCTTTAGTTCTAGGGACTGTGGATTGACATTGCTTTTAGATATACTCTAACTCGGAGTGGTAGTATCTGTTAGTGCCCCATATAGAGGTCAAATAGATCTGTTTAAGAATTATCTAAATTTGTTTGGAATACTTGATGTCATATAACTGTAAATTATTTATATTTAGAATAGTTACTTGAAACTATAATTATTTACAAAGGATTATTATTAGTTACTAGAAATTAAATAAACGTGTACAACCTAATGAATATTATTAAATATAAATAATTACATGTAACTACACAATTATCAGTATTAGATAGGCACAATTGAAACCATACACCTGTGTGCAAATTATTAGTATTAGATAGAATACTTGATACGATATAACTGTGTGAAAATTATTTGTATTACGAATAGTTATTTGAAGCTATATATATATATATATTTACTAGAGATTGTTATTTGTTACTTAAAAGCAGATACCTGTATGCGAACAAATCTCTCTTATTAAATAGAAATAGTTACTTGAAACTATAGAATTAATAGTATTAGATAGGAATACTTGAAAATATACAACTGTATACAAATTATTTGTATTAGACAGGAATGCTTGATATCATGTAAGATTATCCCAGAAAGTATTAATAAAAAATACATAAAAATCTAAATCTAAATATAGATGGGACCCGATTCTCTAACCACTAGGCATAAAATAACCCTAGATGGGTTAAATACAATTAAAATCAATCCGTCAATAATCAATAAAGCACGCAAGAAGACTAAATCTAACACTCATATCATCATCATGTCGAGTTGACAACACAGATTTTCATGACTCTCTCTTGCCACTCGCCTTGCAAGTCCTCCTCACGACATCCAGTATCTGCACAGAACTGATCAATATACAAGAAAATATATCCTGCACAATTGTAAATGTGGCTTTGCAAGAGGACCAAACAGGGAAGGGGAACGAAAAACATAAACGATTAAAAAAGACAAAAACAAAAAAGATTTTTTAAAATACCTATATTATTTAGCTCACTTGGAAATTTGCCAAAGACACTGGAATCGAGAATGATGAATCGAAATTCCAACGGTGGTTGTTGTGTCTGGGGTAATAGGGAGAAATACGCTGTAGATTTGAGATTTAATATCACCCACTCGCCAAGAAGAAGCACTACCTATAGGATGAGACCATGCAAGATAATAAGGTAATTGAGGTCTTCCAGAAATTGAAGAAGAGGAACACTTAGATCACAAACTAATGCAACTTTTAGAAATGTATGAGGCGTTGTACCGATAGATTGTATATGAAAATGATTGATTGATTTCAATGACATAACAACCTGTATACGGTTATTTTAAACATAGAGGTTAAGGCATTTCGTTTATTGTATTCAAGTATCTATATACAATACTATTAGTGTTATATAAGAGCCATATTACCATGTAAATATGGTAAGTACACTTAAAACAGCCTCAGTTGTTATATTGACATCAGTTTGTGTAATATCTGTACACACGTACATACAAGGACAACTTGATATATATATATATATATATATATATATATATATATTATTATTATTATTATTATTATTATTCAGATTTCTGCTTGAAGGCAATTACAATGCGTTTATCGCATAAAATTCGATAATTATAACGATTTCCCGTTAGTATACATCGCTGATGAGACTTAATAAAATTGAAACAGTCTGTACGATGTTCTACACACCGAACAATTCTTTGTCGAGATTCATTTGTCATGATTATTTTCTATAATTATCGAATTTTATGCGATATACGCATTGTAATTGCCTTCAAGCAAAAATATAAATAATAATATATACTTTATCCAACAATGCTCCTAAAAAAACAAATATTCAAAATCTTATATATATATATATATATATATATATATATATATATATATATATATATATATATATGTCGAAAATCAGTAAGAGGAAAAAATAAAAAAATGAGAATGATTTATTGATATATGATAAAAAATATACCGACATTGTTCGATTAATGTATCCACATGGATATAAAACATATATGAAATGAATATGCATTTAATACGTGTATTTAATCTTCATGGTGATAAATATCATTACACTCATCTCTTTCGTCGTTCAAGTAAATATTTCATTAACAAAGTCTTTTAATTTTTATTTTATTTTATTTTATTTATTTATTATTATTTTGCAAACAAGCACGTAATATTTTCAAATTTCAAATCACGTTCTTTTAAAACGGAAACGGAGATAAATATATTTCCTCTACGTATTACTCATTTGAACAGAAACCAAAACCAACACGTGATATTTATTACCCTGAAGAAGATTAGAGACATATACTAAATACATATTTATTACAGATACGGTTTAATACTGTGGATCCATTAATCGAAACACTCAGTGTCGGAATTTTTATCAGATATCAATAAATCATCCTCACTTTCCAATTTTTCACTCTTACTCATTTTCAACATAATGTCGGATTAATATCCATTATTTCTTGCGCGTGCGCGCGCACACACACACACACACACACACACACACACACACACACACACTTATATATATATACACACACACACACACACACACACACACATATATATATATATATATATATATATATATATATATATATATATATATAATTTAATAGAAAAGAAGAGATAAAGTCATCATAGAACCTTTCAAAAGAGCATTTCTGCATTAAAGAATTATTGCTATTATAGAGAAATCTTTTTTCACGATATGAAAGGACAAAAGGAACAGGAAGACAGCCATCACATCAATGAGAAAATCAACAATGAAATCTTTCGTCGTCGTCGTCTTCAGGTCGGAAGAGTTTTAGAGAAAATGTCTTTGTGAAATGCTCGCTTTAGATTGTCTCAATTTCTTCAAAGATAATCGTTAACATCTGTTAAAGTTAACTTTCTATTTTCCATCAGAAAGAAAATATTAAAGTAACTCCGAAGAGAATCTTTGTAAGAGATCTATATTTTATTGTTTCCATTTGTAAATCTGGCTATTTAAATTTATACTTATATTTTAAAAGACATCATTAGGCTTCTCACAATTGGGAGTACTTTGTTTTTGTATTAAATACAATCACTCGTCTTGCATGATTTCGAATATCTATTTATATTAGAGATTATGCGTCTTTGTCTCTAACCGAATATACGTCACCACTGGCGTCACAATTCCCTTAGTTATTTACGTTATATTCTCAAAGATTATTGAATAATCATTATTAGATCTTAATTAGCATCTCATTTATTTATGTTCTCTCTATTAAAGCATATATGATAGATTTGCCCCCAAAACCCACTGGTGGCTGAGCAGTCCATGACATGCAACACTATAATTTGCCCCTCACATAGGCTAGATGGGCGGTCGGAGAGGCCGGTTTTAATAAATTATTTAATTCCTTAATGTTATTTATTCTTAATATAAGTGTTTTATTCTCAAACGTATTAAAAACAATCCTATGTCTAATTTGATATAGAAATCAATTAGAATAAAATATAAATAATGTAATCTTTTTATAGTCGTTATTTAGTTTCTTTCTAAATTAATATACTATTTTATAAAACTTAAATACTTGCGCCTGTAGAGTTCATATTATTGCTAATGAATATAATAGTCGAAAACAAAGAAAACAACAATAATGCTAATAAAATCGACAACTAGTAAGTGTTAAATACAAAGGCGCTTTCAAAAAGTTTTATCTAGACATGAAAATATCTCAAAGTAGACTCGATAATGATATGTGTATTTCATTGACAGCAGTCAGCCATGGCTTGGCTACATGAAAAAAGATTAGGAAGGTTGTGGCCACACTCCCTGCAGGCATGTTCCTGCATGACAATGTCAATACAGGACAGGTAGACACATTCGCAGCGGCTGTAGCTAAAGGTCTGGTGGCTGTACTGGTGTTTTCATTGAAGGAGACAACATGATTGGTAATAAGATGCCAAGCGTCACAGTTCTCAGCTAGGGTGGGTCATGCGAAAGACCACCAGCTGACGCTGGTGGGAAGAATTCACAGAGTGATATTATAATATCAAAGCAATATTGATAATCCGCAACAGAATAGCAAATGTGACAGATGAAAGAGTTAATCACATAATAAGCTAATGCAGATACTTAACACAAAACTAACAAAAGTCGTGCCGACTGGATGGGAAAGGTGATCCACTGGGAATTGTACAAAAGGCCAAAGTTTGGCCTTGCTACCAATTGGTAGGTTTTTTAAAAAATCTATTTCAAGAATTGGTGACCAACTAGTGATCTGGATTCGTAATTTTTATATCTGAATATATTTCCTCCTTTTTCGCTTCAATTATTTTTTTCAAAGTTGCTTTTTTGTCGTCGATTTCTTTTTTTTTCTTTTTTTTTCTTTTTCATTTTCTCGGTCGAGACATTGTCAGGTTGGCTTTTGTTATTTACCAACCCCTCCGCACGAGCAGGATGTGACACAAGGTCAATTTCTTAAGCGGAGTTCAACAGGTTTGAATTCAGAGTTTTCCTTCTCCTAGACCGGTTGCCTAACCAAGGTTAAAGGGCCCAGTCTGCCCTGCTATTTATCCATAGCTGGAGGGAGAGTAAGATTCATACCTTTCCCAAGGGTATTAGCGCTAAGTGAAATGCAATTACCACATCCAGGATTTGAACTCGGGGCGACGAGTCCATTTCCCATGACTTTAACCATTACACCACGCGCTTCCTATACTCCACATATTCTTTCTATAAAAAAATCGAATAATCATATTAGCATCTTATTTATTTACAATCTCTCTATTAAAGTCTAGATAACAGATTTGCCCAAAAACACCCGTTATTAATGCATTTAAAATTCTCTATCCATTTTATAATGTATCACTAAGAAATAAAAATGTACATAGTATATGGTGATGATAATTTGCATACCAGATTTAACAAAACCGGGTTAAATAAATAATTACTTAATATCATTAATTTCTAAAAAAAATTTTATTCACAAACGTATTAAAATCAGTCCTATGTATAATTTGATATAGAAAGTAACTAAAATAAAAAAGAAATAAGTGTAATCTTTTTATATACTGTATTTACTTTCTTTCGAAAATAATGAAACTTAAATTAAATTATATAAAAGCCGGCTTTTCGTAGCTTTAGTGCAGACTCTTTCTGTAGACGAATTCGACCTGATTTAGATGATTTGAACGCAGAGTGAATTTTTAGCAAAAGTAATTGAAATTTTCTACTACTAAAAAAACAATAAAATAAAATAAACAAACTGAAATAAAACTTTAAAAATGCAACGCTATAATTTGTGAGGAAGAATAACGTGATATTGACATGAAGCAAATAAAATGTTGCCGTTATAAAACGAAAAAAAAGGAAATACAAAATTATTCAGTTAAAATAATACTTTGGAAAGGAAGAAAAATTTAAGTGAAAAGTTAAACAACATTTTTTAAAGAAGAGAAAAAGTTTCATATGACGGGAAACCGTAAACAGAATCCGCATGATAAAAATCTATGAAAATTAAACCTTTCATAAGTGATCGTGTAAAGGACAAGAAACCTAATAATAATAATAATAATAATAATAATAATAATAATAATAATAATAATAATAATTTGTACTAGAAATAATATATATAGTAAAAAAGAAAAATTCAATAATAATGATGCTGATATTTTATTACTACTACTGCTACTACTACTACTAATACTACTACTACTACTACTACTACTAATAATAATAATAATAATAATAATAATAATTATAATAATAATAATAATAATAATAATAATAATAATTTTTATTATAATGGAGATTCGATGCCAGTCTGAAACTGAAACTAAGTAACAATTTCCTCAGGATTTCCGTAAGTTTATTAATGAGTATTTAATTCATAGTCAAAATCATTAATACATACAATAAATCTTATTCATAAACGATGTATCCAGGAAAATTTAAGTTATACTTGCCTCAAAACAGTCCATGTTATTAGTGCGTTTAAAATCCTGTAACGTGTCTAATATATCACTAACAAATAAAGGTTTACATAAAAAATTAAAATACATATGGTGTGGTTAATTTGCATACTGGTTTTAACAAAGCCGGGTTTCATAAATAAATACTTCGCGTAATTGATATCTAATATTATTGTTTTATTCTCCAACGTATTAGAATTAATCCTATGAAGGATTTTTATATAGAAACCAATTAAAATATAATTAAAATAAGTGTGATCATTTTATATGCATTCGTATTTAATTTTGTTAGTCTTTCTAATATCCTAGTGTTAATTAACAAGAAAAAATGAGCTTGTAAGCCAGTGGATTTTGCAAGACCATTGAGTAAAAATAAAAAAAAGCGAATGGATAAATACATGAATCTTGTCATAGAGCTGAAAAAGCAATAGAAATATGAGGGTGGCGGTGATGCCAATAGATATTGGAGCATTCGGAACGGCCTCCAAATACAATGAAAAGAGAATGGAGGATTTGGAGATCAGATGAAGAAACGAGACTAGTCAAACCACATCATTGTTAAGATCGACAAGAATACTGAGAAGAATCCCAGAGACCCGAGGAGACTTGCTATCTCACAGATTCCAGTGAAAGCTCGCCAGTTATAACTGATTTGACAAACTTGTAAGAGATGATATTTTTATTATGAATGCTGCAGTGGCCGTCGTCGTCGTCGTCGTCGACATAGTAGTAGTAGTAGTAGTAGTAGTAGTAGTAGAGGTTTCTGAACCCCACAGTAATTAAGGTGGTATTGCATTTTTCCATTTCATTATTTTATGTTATTACCTTTGTTTTCCTTCTTAAATAGGAATTATATGACAAATAGAAAAAACATATTTACAAAAATAATAAAGACCATTTCAACAATAGCAATATTTATAGCATTAGCGCTGACAAAATAGGGAGGGGAGAGCTGTAACAATGAAAAATGTTACATTTCACTCATTTAGACAAAATATAATAGAAAAAAAAATAACAGCACAATTATATCATAATCATATTTTTAAATTCTTTTCTTCTTCTTCTTCTTCTTCTTCTTCTTCTTCTTCTTCTTCTTCTTAGAACCGAACGAAAGAAAAATAAATGTTTTTCCATGCGCCGTTGTTTCGTTTTGGCAGATTCTAAAAATGACACACATCGAGCGTGCGAGAGAGAGAGGGGGGGAGAGGGGGAAAGTGAGAGAGAAAGATAGATAGATGGATAGAGAGAGAGAGAGAGAGAGAGAGAGAGAGAGAGAGAGAGAGAGAGAGAAATTCGACTCTACGCAAGTTTCCTCATGTCTCCAGAACTCTTCTGAGTATTATTGCCGATCTTAACAATTATGATATTTAGATGATCTTGATTCTTCCTCTGATTTCAAATTCCTCCAACACACCACTTTTGTCCTTACTTAGGATAGACGGACAGACAGAGAGATCCCCACCGACCAATCGGCTGGTCACGACAAGCCGTGGCAGCTGTATGATTGTTCAAACCTTATTACTCTCATGGCAACCCCCAACCCTTTTATTATCTATGTGCTAGAAAGCTCTTGGGAGTGTGTAGTACCATTTTATCGCCAATGCTCCCGGGTCCGCTCTGACCCGGAGTGGTAATACCTGTTAGGGTTCCACCTAGGGGTTAAATAGAAGCTAATGAGTTTAAAAAATGAGACTAAAATAAAATTGAATACCTATCAAGAACAGCGCTTGATTACTGACAGTATTTCGCCTATGCGATTATTCAAACCAAATCCACGGTCTCCTATCTTAGATAGAAACGCTCTAGCCAGCATATTGAGCACTGTTACTTATATATATATAGCGCCCATATCTATCTGTCAATCAATCTATATATATTATATATATATATATATATATATATATATTATACTGTATTTACCAAGATAGAGATGAAGAATGTATTTACCAAGATAGAAATGAAGAATGAATGGAACGTTGTTTTCTTCAGAATACAAGGTGTGTCAAAAAGTACAAAAAATTTTGATACTTTTTTGACACACCTTATATATATATATATATATATATATATATGTGTGTGTGTGTGTGTGTGTGTGTGTGTGTGTGTGTGTGTGTGTGTGTGTAGGTAAAATGTACTTCATTGCAAGGTTGTTTTAATGAAGCCTTCTGCTTCAGATGCTCTTATCTAGGAAATATAGTAATGTCCAGTTCAATCTATTACTGACTGACAATTTTGAGAACAGTGAGTTCGTGAATACAGCAATAATTATTATTAGAATTCGATGCTCCTTTCTCCCCCCCTTTTTTTTCTTTTCTTTTTTATCTTCAACTTGTGACTTGCTGACAATGGCACGTCCATTATTTGACAGGCCTTCTATCTTTACCAATACTAAATCCTGTCTTCTTGGTTGGATGAGTTGTTCGGTCTGGATGTCAAAGGTCCACACCTCCTTACTCTTTTATATTTTTCCATAAGTGCCTCTGTTTTGTATTGATATCATAGTATCAATGGAGACACTGATTGTATAAGCGGTCGTATGAATATTATTATTGAAGTTATATTATCATTATTTATTATTTCATTAATGAAAGAAGTTTTTACTTCAGAACCTACAGTGTTAGTTGTGTTCTTCTTCTTAAATAGCAATTATATGACAAATATAATGAAATATTTACAAAGATAATAACAATCACTAGAGAATAACGATACTTATAGCATTGCCATTGACAATACGATGAGAAATAGAAATCTGTGATGAAGGAAAAAGAGGGAGGAGGAGAAGGAGGAGGATGGAATAAAGAGGAAGTGTTACGGTGGTATGGAGGGTTAACAGAAAGGCAGGAGATAACGGGTATAAAATAATTGTATTAGAGATGAAGAAATGAGAAAATCATATCAGCTTTGAGAAGACAAGAATTTCTTGAAAGTCTTTGATAACGTGGTGAGAGATAGAATTTGTGTGTCAAAAATGAATCAAGCCAATACGCTCTCTTCCCAAAGTGAAATCTTTTTTTAATTATAAGACGCTGTGATTTATAGAATTCTCAACCAGAATTAAAGAAAAAAAATTGAATTTGAAAATACAGGAAACATTTGAGTTGTCTGAATTTTTAAGATGAGCTTGATAATTTGTAGTGTTTGTATTTTCGGACTGTTGTCCTCAATCTTATTGTTATTTACACAACATTTCGATCAATGTACCCTCTAGCATTCTTCAGGTGTTTCTTGTCGGACTCGGGACTTTTCTTGTCGAACTCAGGAACTTTCTCGTCGTAATCGGGAGTGTTCACAGCAATTCGAACCGAAGCCTTTATTCAATCCACCGGGGTAAATTGTTCTCATTCCGCTAACCATGACCCGGTACAAGTGTTAAGCTATGTTAAGTATTATATGTTATTATCGTACGTGGTCAGGATAGAACCTACTACCTACAGATGATTGTCACTTATTGTCACTGTATTAACACAACCCTTATATTTGTTGCGCCATGTGTCTAATTGGTGGCATCGGTTCGTAGTTCTGTGAAGGCTTTTGATTACGACATGAAGTTTGACGAGTTCGATAAGAAGGTTCCCGAGTTCGACAAGAAACAACTGATAAGGCGGAAGGCACATCGGCCGAAATGTTGTGTATATAACAATAAAGAGAACAACAGTCTGAAAATCAAAAAAAAATACGCATTTGAATTAGTTATGAATTTTATTGAACAAAGGATTGGTTTTAATGGGACCCCAACCCATCTCGGGCTATTCTATGCCCAGAGATTACGGAATCGTGTTCATTGTATCTTTACAAGCCCCTACACCGGAGTAGGATTTAACTCAAGGTCAATTTCTTAAGTTAAGTTTAACAGTTTGAATTGAGAATTTTCCTTCTCCTAGACTGATTGATAAACCAAGTTTAAAAAGTCTAGTCTGTCCCACTATTTACCAATAGGTGGACGGAGAATCGTTGGATGCATTCCTTTTTCCAGGGTATTAGTGTTATGTGAAATGCAAACAAAATATACTAATAATTATATACTTTCAAGTAATTATTTCAATTTAATGATAGTCATTAGTTTTCATGCAGTTATATGGTTTCAAGTAAGTAATTAGAATTACTAGTAAATGAATGAAGCTTTAATTAACTATTTTTATTAGAAATAATTTGCTTTTATATGATATCAAATATTCCTATCCAATGCTAATAATTTTCAAACATATATATTTAAACCGTCAAGTGAGCCCTAACAGGTAATACCACTTCAGGTCAGATTGGACCAGGCAGTAATGGTGATGGAAGGGTACTTTATACTCCACAATCTCCAGTTCTCCAGAACTTGAAACTCACATCAGATGCAGTTTAGGGGGAAGATGGGTTTTGTTTCTCTGGAGATACAGTCTACTTAAGCTAAGCCCCGCCAACAGAGCAGTTTAACAAAAGAAAGAAACCGTATTTCAATATTCGGTGTCTAGAGAATATACCTCCTCCCCGATTCGTTTATAGGGATATTTTATCTTTTGTATGAATCAGTAAGGTTCTTTGAAAAAATGAAAATAAATCTTTGAAATATCAGGGGATATTGGGTATCTAATGGCTGACGAATTCCTGAAGATTTTCAAAGAAGATTATATTTCAAAAATTGCAAGTGAATTGAATCAGATAATTTAAGAAAACAATGATTTTTTAGTTGTTGTCTTTTTTTCATTTGTTGTTGATTTCTTGCTTTTGGCCAGACACATGAAATAGATTTATTGGAAGGGATGTTTGCTGATATTGGGGTAAAGATAAACTATTCTGGTGGAAGAGAAATTTCAACACTTTCTTCGTTTTTCTTATTTTTATAACAGTCTCTAATCCCAGGTGTTCTCAAGATGCATTACACACTTATCTAGCATTCTAATGCTTTGTTATCAGACACGCAGTATATGCATTTCAGTTTATGGTATCCCATCGATATCTAATGACGCCAGTACCGTTTGAAATGATGAAAACAAGCCCACGTGACTTCGAATAGCAGAAAGGCGTATAGGAAAAAAGAAACAGACAAAACAATTCCAATGATTACAACTATATTTCAGAAAATAGACTATTCATCGAAAAGGATAACTGAGCCGGAATAAAGTTCTATTTAGACATGGTTTAAGGGCCGGTATAGCTCAGTCGATAGAGCGTTCCGTGTTCGATGCCGGCCCTCGCCAACTCAGCCTATGAGTAGCACAGGAATCTGTGCGTTAAAGTGAGGAGCTGCTGGTAGGTGTGGCGCTCCTCCCCAGACGCTAAAATAGTCTCTTTGGTCTAAGTGCTAGGGAGAAGGGGATAGCCTCACTCGCTGTCTGGCTGATACCGACATTAGGCCGCTCCGACGACATTTTTTTTTACTTTACTTAATGATTTTACGGCATGCCAACCAATCTAGGGTTATTTTATGCCGAAGACATTTTGTTTTCTTCATTCTTCACAATCCTAGACTAGATGCAGTTTAACGTCATACCCAGGACACTAAGACCCTCAACCACAGTATTCTAGCACATATATAATAAAAAGAGTTGGGGTTTGCCATAAAGGCAATTGGGTTGGGACGATTACATAGGTGTTAGGGCTTGGCGTGTCCAGCCGATTGATGAGAGGGGGCCTCTTCAAACGCCTGTCTAATCTAAATAAGGGCCATGAAGGGTATGAATCCAATTATTTTACCTCAAGCTTTGGGTAAATTATAGGACAGACTAACCTCTCCAACCTTAGTTCAGTATCCAGTCTAGGAGAAGGAAAACTCTGAATTCAAATCTCTTAAACTCCGCTTAATAAATCAACTTTGTGTCACATCCTATTCGCGCGGAGTGGTGTTTATATATGTATACCAGAAGAAGGCGCTAAAGGACAATAATCAAAATATAATGATCAAAACAACAACGAGGAAGATACTCGCACTAACCTTTTAAGGAATAATAACTGCTCCCTAAATGATTTATACACATAATTATACTGAAGCGTGTATAAATCTAAAAATACCATTTATATAAATTTAATCTTGGGGTTAAAATGACACTGGCATAGAATCGCTCATCTATGATTAGACAAATAGAATAACGAGTAGAAAAAAAACTTGATTTTAATTAAAAATAGTGTCAGTCTAGACGGAGAATTATTGGTTTGGTTTCTTTGTTTAACCGCACCTCAACGTGCGTTGGATATTTACCACAAAGTCCATTCTGGTAGAAGAACAGTAGTGGTACTGTTTAACCCATAGCCGCGGCAAATTCTTGTAAAACAGATTCCAGGCGTTCTGAAGTAAAAACTTCTTTCATTAATGAAATAATAAAACAGATTATTAGTACTATAATGATAAATTATAAATAAAATTATAAAAGTTCTTTTTCTTTCCACTCTGAGATAAATAAATCGGTAGATTAAGCATTGAGTTGTTATCAGATAGTTTTCATATACATTGATCACTTAGCGCATACTTCCATGAAAGCGGTTCCATGTGTACCGTATTTAAGTTTGCACAATGCGATATTCTGTACTCTATGTTTCTCTATTTTTTGTGTTTTTAAAATAACTTGAATATATTTTCTTCTCGTCTACAATACAACCCAGCTATTCTCTGGGTGAAAGGTCTGCGTACTAGAGTAGGTCGATTTTTCACTTTTTTTTAAATATTAAATTCTCTCGAGCGACGAAAGTATTCTATACTAAATACTTATGTCAAAAACTACATCTCTTACTTGCATCATTGTTTGAAGAAATACCATCAAACATTGTCTGCTAAAATGTATCAAAATTCCTCGTTTTCGCAAAATTTAGTTTAGAAATTTGATAGAAAACATAGCATTTTCAATATCTAAAACAGAAAAGACTGTCATTTTAAACGAAATGAATAAAATATTATAACTATCTCCGACGACACCTTAAATATGCTGCTTTTTACCTAATAATTAAGCGGTAACAGTGATAACATTTTAAAAGATTGAAATCTGTTTCCTCAAAAATGTTGAAGAGAAATATTTTGAGTGATAATCATTTTTGTTAATTGCAACTTTCGCCACCTAGGAGACATTACAGTTCTAAAACCTCTTGTCTTGTTGTTAAACTGGACTTTCAAGCCAATGTAAAAATTTAACCTGGTTATAATTGTCTACTAAAATGGAAGTATAAAATGAGTAGTTACATAGTCGTCTAGAGCAATGGTTCTCAACTCATTTTTTTTTACCTATAGATCATTTTGATTTCTGTAACTATGGTAGAACTATCCTCATAACCATTCGATGTTTAAAAGGTGTATTTTTATGATTAGATATTTTTGGCTTGCCGTGACCCGCAGAAATATGTTCCCTAGAGCCATATGTCCCCTGGTTGCAAACCACTGGTCTAGAGCACTTACCAAGATCAATGTCCGATAGAGTCAAGCGAAACCGTGCTGTCAGCAGCAAATGATAATGAAGATGAGGATGACAGAGATGTAAATAACTTTTTTTTCTAGGAAGGAGGCATTTTATTTATTTATTTATTTATTTATTTAAAGTTTATTATTTATTTATTTATTTCGAAGCAAGCAGACCTATAAAAAATAATCACATATTAGTTGGGAATTGATTGCAATACTGAATTTTTGACATTCTACTCAGATTTCCATGAATTACGCAAAGTCATCGGCCGACTGTCAATTGATTTTTCTTTCTTTTTAAGTCGAGCATTGAAGTTCTTGTCTGTCCACTTCAGCGCAGACACTCAGCGTGGAGCAAGGCCACTTGTGCGTGTGTTGAATTATGTAGAACAAGACTGGGGTATAAATTCCCAACTCGCTTGACCCGACTGAATTGGCTCACTCACTACACGACCAAGTAGAAAGATAACGCCTCACTTTTTTGGTCACTCAAGACCGGAAATTGAATCGTCGCTACGCTGATTTTTCTACAGTTTTTTTCAGTCGCATTAACTACACATACGACTATGTACACAGTTAGATAAATGAAACATTGATCATTTTTTTCTTCGCTCGAGACAATGTATTGTTCATAAAAAAAGTGTGTACTCGTGTATAAGTCGAACTTTTGAGTAGAAATTAACATCGACTGATACAAGAGTAATAATTTTGAAATTGAAACAGAATTGAAAGGCCGAGAACAATTGGTAATAATTAATTACATAAATTATATATTCATGCATATATACACACACATATATATATATATACATATATATATATACATACATATATATATATACAAGGTGTGTCAAAAAATTATCCAGATTTGTTGTACTTTTTGACACACCTTGTATTCTGAAAAAAATAACGTTCCAGTTATTAATTTTTTTTCAGTAGACAACGTGTGTCAAAAAAGTACCAAATTTAAAGCTCTGTGTACCAAGATAGAGATGAAGAATGAATGGAACTTTATTTTCTTCAGAATACAAGGTGTGTCAAAAAGTACAAAAAATCTGGATACTTTTTTTACACTCACACACAAACACACACACACACACACACACACACCACACCACACACACACAACACACACACATATATATAATATATTATATATATATATATATATTATATATATATATTGACGCCCAACTTTCTCTTAATGTAAACGAAATAACATAATCATTCTCTTAATGTAAAAAAAATAAAAATTACGATTGAAAACCCCAGAAAGAAAAGGTAGGCGAATTCGTATTTATAACTGAACCAGGCAAACTTATTCAACGGAGTCAGCAAGGGTCTATTAGTGAAAAATTATGTAGCAAATCGTGTTTTTAATAAAATTGTTATGTATCCGTAACAACCCGCTTGGGCAAATACTTACATCCTCTGAATATTGTTTCTTCATATTATATATATATATATATATATATATATTATATATATTATATATATATATATATAACGGTGTATTAAAAAAGTATCGAGATTTTTGTACTTTTTTGACACACCTTGTATTCAGAAAAAAATAACGTCGAATTCATTCTTCATTTCTATCTTGGTAAATACAGCTAAATCAGTACTTTTGATACACCTTGTAATCTAAAAAAATAACGTTACATTTATTGTTCATTCCTATCTTGGTAAATACAGCTTCAATCTCAATTCTTTTTTTGATACACCTTGTATATATATATATATATATATATATATATATATATATATATATATATATATATATATATATATATATATAATGCTTGTGGGGGTGGAGTGGAATTATTGCTAGCGCTGTTATTGTCTAACAATAGTTATATTTCCCTACAGCAATGTCCTCTGTCGTCATTGATAATGATAGAAAATTGATCAGATTGCGTCATGGGGAATTGGCTCTCAATAGGAGATAAATAGATTAAGGAGAAATCGCTGATCGATTTTCAGAGTCAGTCAGCTAGAGAGAATGGGAGAGAATGCTTAGTTAATGATGAGAAGAAATCGATGAGAAATCAATTGGAATTTTTTTGAAAGGTGAATGCTAACTTCAAAATTGCTGGTTGCATTTTATTCTTTTAACGGCGGCCATGTTTCCCTGGATCCAATTCGTCTATTTATATTTACTTGACTTTCTATTTTGTAATCTTTTCTGAAAAGTCTCGTCATCGAGAAACTCAGTAAATAAATCGTTCAGGGGGAATCACATATATGTTAGTACTTAGGCCAGATTTCTTATATTGTTTTTTTTTTAGGCCCGTGGTGAAATGATTATCGTTGTAAGAAATGGACTATTCGGCCAGATTTCAAATAGTAGATCTGTTGAACAGACATCATATAATTGTGAAGGTGCGTTGTGTAATGGTTAGAGTTGTAGGAAATGGACTCGTATACCCGATGTCAAATCCTGGATGAGGCTGACTGCATTTCAAATAGTAACAATAGAAATAGAAATAAATAGAAAGGAATGAATCCAACTATTCTCCCTCCAGTTATGGGTAAATAGTAAAGCAGACTCGGCTCTTTAACATTGATTTAGCAACCAGTTTAGAAGAAGGAAAGCTTAAGAAATTGATCTCGTGTCACATCCTATTCGTGCGGTGGAGTTGGTAAATATGTATGTATATTGGATTTTTTCACAGTGGCATAGAGGGTGTTTTAAAAGATTTGATATCATTTGAGATGTAAATATCTGAGTAACTACCATCTAGGCACCTGAGAATAAACAGGACTATTGTTGGACAAAATAATATATATTCATCAAAATGAATGAGAGATCCAATGAAATCAAGTAGTTCTATCTACTATGAATAATTTGCACAGGATTATATGGTTCCCAGTAACTATTCCTATTTGATTATAATAACAATTTGTTTGCACAGTTATATGGTGTCAAGTATTCCTATCTAATATAAATAGTTTACACTCGATTATAGAGTTTAAAATAAATAGTCTCCTTTAATAATAATGGATAAATTTTCCATAGAGTATCAAGTAGTTCGATCTAATATAGATAATGTGCAAATGGTTATATATTTTCAAGTAAATATTCCTATCTAATCATAATAACTATTTATTTTCATACCATAGATGCATCTAATACAAATAATTTGCACACAATTCTATGGTTTCAAGTAAGTATTCTTATTTGATAATAACTTGTTTTCATCTGGTTATATGGTATCAGGTATTCCTATCTAATACCAATAACTTATACAGAATTATATGGTTTCTAGGAAGTAATTCCTATTTAATGATAATGTTCTCTTTTTTTTCATAGTTATATGGTTTCAACTATTCCTATCCAATACATTTTTGCTAAAAATGTTTCCCAAATATCCTTGAATATTTCTTTCGATGCTGATAGTCGGCCATTTCCTTTTGCCCTACACCGACAGTTTTCTTTATTTTTAAAGTTTTGTGCCATGACCAAATCTGCATTGTGGTTGATGTATTTTAGCAAACTCTCTCACAAATGCTGCATACGCTTCATTGACTGAGTTCAATTATACTCTAACACATTTTCTTTTCGAGTGAATGGCATTTCTATACCTGAAAAGAACAAAATAACAACATAAAACATTAAACATAATATTGATTTGTTTCAACACATGCTATTAAAATTTAAGATCATTTGAACGATAATTAGTCAAGTTATTAGATTAATAATTGAAATAAATTGTTTATTTTCAAACAGTCACCAAGTCACACAGGCACTGCTGAGAAAATTCATTTGTGCCTGTCACCTGAACCATTACCGATAGTCCACCCTAGCTGAGAAGTGTGACGCCTAGCATGTCGCCTCTAAACATATTGTCTCTTCCTTTGAAAACATCCTCAAGGACAAAAGGCTCAGAAATAAGAACCATAAAACCCTATCCAGACCTTCAGCTTTATCCATTGCGACCGTGTCTGCCTATCTCGCATTGGCCTTATCAGCTATCAGCATTCTCTCACAAAAGCATTTTATTTTCCAGTGAATGGCATTTATATACCATGAAAAAAAGAAACATAAATCATTGAACACAGAATTTTAAGTTGTTCGTACAAAACGCATATCGGACGAAAAGTGAGACGAGAAGGGGCGTGATTTTAGGCAGTTATAATGCCAGTCTGAAATACTGATGATAGGAAATGAAATAAATTACAGCTAACATTTGTTTATTTAACAATCCGCCCTCAAACATTTTCCCTGATTTTCAATTTGTGTGTGTTGTCTTTCATCACAAGTATGCGCTCCCCTCCGGGAGTGTCCTCATGACGTAGTGCATAACATACTAGACTACATCATCGTAGTGAGTTCGAACTCCAGTCGCACTATTGTGTTCACTTTTGGACTAATACCCTTGGGAAATGTATAAACTCCCTTATCCCCTTAGCTGTAGTACATATTTATTAGAATCCAATTTTTAAAATCAATATGCAAATTAGCCTTCCTGTTCAACTGTAAAGCACTATACTGTTGTATATATAAATACAATTGCACATTGTTAGTATGTAGATATGATCAACAGTAATAATAATGTAAATTAATTTTATCAATAAATGAGGTTTAAATAAAAAATAAAATCATGGAGAATGTGACGCAAATAACAAAGTGAATTATGACTTGAGAAGTCATATAGTTTCGGTTATGGATAGAAAAACACACAATCTTCATTATAATAAGATTATGTTATTTTAACTCCCAATCTGTCCATGCTACCTGGGCGAGTCAAATATTTTGTAATATTTTGGTAGCATGAGGCACAATTCTGCAGCTCCTGATGTTCATGAAGGAGACGAAACAAACTGGACAGTGAATGCCGAGCTCACTTGATACTCTCAGAGTGCTACTCTGTTTCTCGCCTATGTGATTTTTGAACCAAGTGATTTATAAGTGAATTATATGTGCTCGTATATTTCATTATATATTGTTGTGCAGTGCATTATGGAAAGGAGGTTAAGTTAAAAAAAACTTAAAGAAGAGCTCTGCAATAAGGGTTCCCGTCGAGAATAATTGGTCTAAATTAATTGCAGTTTAGAATTAACAGTTAATGGCGTTGTTCAGTATTGACACAGTTTGAGGTTTGCTCTGCGATGGAATCATTTTAATTTTAATTATTTGTCTGACAATTATTGAACATTGATTGATTACTGCTGGTCCTATTGACTGTGTTTTGCCATAACATAAAAAAAAATGAATAAAATAAATAATAATTAACGACCTGAGAATTAGTTCGTGTAACAGGTGAATAAAATTCTAATTTCTCGTGAATGTAATATTTGTTATCTTAATCAATCATTACCCGCCAGATATCGACTGGCTGAAGAAGATGATATATGGTTCCGCCCACGACAATTTAAGATGTCACAAACTCTAAAAAAAAGAAATATTAAAACAATGAAACGTGTTCTTAGAAAAAAAGATCTATAAAAACATAGTTTACCCAACATATCTCAACATGAGAAATTGTTTTGGTATTTTATTTAAACTTCCAATAAGATTTAAATAGTTTCATGTAAGTAAAATAAAGGAAAAATAACGAGAAGAATGACTTTTCAAGTTTCAATTTGTCATGTCTCTGTTAAAACATGTAATAGATTACTTCAGTAATTTAACAAAAACAAAAAAGAAATCGGTGAATGTAAGCTTTGTTCTTTACTAGGGGTAGAATTAAATCTAAAATGACAAGTAATAACATGGTCACTTCTCACTATCTTAATCATTAAAATGTTAATAGAATATTGTTTTTGCAAGCAGAATGAATCATTGTTATGAGCAGGATTTTTAACTATCAAGTGATGGGGGTATCCTCATATATATATATATTATATATAAATGAGATTGTGTTTGCGTCTGAGATGTAGCGCAACACCTACCATCAGCTACTTACTTTACCAGACACATCCTTTAGCTACTCATACGCTGAGTTGGCGAGGGCCAGTATCGAACCAGGAAATTTGTGGTTCCTAGTCGGACACTCTACCGACTGCGATAACGTACTGTATGTATACTTAACACAGATGGACAAATATTGCATTTTGGATTTAGATATATAAATATTTATTTGAAACCTCACACAACATTTGAATAACCAGACGTTAAGCCCATCTAATAATCCCATCAGTGTTCTATTTACTCTTTTAGCAAGCTCCATCATATACATATAGCTTTTAAAATAACTCTAGGATATTCACAGGTACGGATACTGTATTCTGTCTTTCGCAGAAGTAACGGGAAACAACACATTGATCCTACGAAGAGTGCACAGATACTGAGCTCTGATCCTAAGCAGAAATTCCGATTCATGAACAAATAATATCATATTTTCTGAGAGGAAATATGTTTGTTATTTAATAATATATAGCGAATGTATTCCAGTCCCCTGGTTTTGGAATAGGGATCAGCATGAATTTCCAAGAGACAAAGTGATGCTTTACTGAAGGTGACTGAAAGGATTTGGGCGTAATCTGCACATAAGACAAATGGGATCAGGCTGTCAGAGTTGAGATAAAGGCTAAATTCCAGTTGTCAACTCGGTATATATTTATTAAATGCGCATGTGCATAAACAATCTTTCCATCTCTATATCTCGACACACACAGACACATACACACACATATATATATATATATATACGAACACATGCACATGTATATATACACACAAAATACATACACATGCATGCATATATATATATATATATATATATATATATATATATATATATATATATACAAACACATACACACACACACACACACACACACACACACACATATATATATATATTTAACTACAGGCATATATATACACACACATTCACATGCACGCATATATTGATAATATAATTTGCTATATTTATAAGTAAAGCCTGTCCAATATCCATGATACAGTATGTGTATCTAATCTAGTGTATTGAATATATATATATATATATATATATAATATATATATATATATATATATATATATATATCAGGATAGCGAAGACATGTTGTCATCGGCGTTTGGTAATTGAAAGTTTCTCGCCTATGCGATTTTGGTTATCAAGCGTCCTTAAATGCCTGTTTTCGCTACCCTAATTTATATATGTGTATGTCAAAGGGGTCTGATGTAAGGAAAGGAAATCAACGAGCACATTTAAAATTCTTAGCGAGTCCAATTGTAAATATGCTAATGCCTTTCGGAAAGGCAACCGATTTGGGCTGGTATTATTGGAGGTATCACGGTTGGTCAGTGGAGAGTGCTTGGTGGTAGAAGTATAACCGCAGATGCATATATAGCTGTAATCTTGACTGAAAAGACATCATCTTCAGGAGAACAATCATATTTATGCGAGATAATGCTCCTTCGCATTCAGCACATAAAACTATGGAGTGACTGCAAAAATTAGGCTCCTGTGGAACTCAGAAGATGAACTGGCCGACCGATTCTCCGGACTTAAACCCAATTGAAAACTCGTGGAGAGCTCTGACACGACGTGTTTATGAGAATGGACGCCAATTTAGAAACAAGGATGACTTTTGGCACAAACGTATCACGTGAAATCACATAAGAGGAAATGCAGAAATTGACATGATTGATGGACCAGGGCTTTTCCCAATTCATTAAAAAAAGGATCACATATCTCATATTAACCAACCTCCTCATTTTTCTCATATTAACCAAGCTCTATTATTTTTTTAATTGTTTAATTTTTTATTTCGATTTAATTTCATCTTAGTTACTGTATATATCCCAAAAATCTGTCAATGAAGCGGTTGAAGATTTATTTTCTTTTTACATTTTTTTTAATACAAATATTTAAAACCTTTGGCGTGCTGTTCGGGAAACCCTGATCATGATACATTCATGTAGTTCAAATGAATTATTACGATGAAGCAAATTTAATGTTTCTTCCTTCGTTTATTCATTATATTGCTATGTCCATCTACTTACTGACTTACTGGTACGAGGCTCATCGAGCTCTCACTCCTGTATCACTACGGTTGAACTGCACACGGAATCATCCTCATTACCATATATATATATATATATATATATATATATATATATATATATATAATATTATATAATAATTAATGTTGATATTATGATTTCACACTCATAACTTCAAGTTTCTTGGTAGTCCAATCTTCAGATGAGAAGTGGTTGAGATGTCAAAAACTAGTCGTGAAAATCTATATATATATATAGATAGATAGATAGATAGAGAGAAGAGAGAGAGAGAGAGAGAGAGAGAGAAAGGTATATCATTCCATCGCGTGAACATGCTTCACGTTTACATAAATGCTAAACAAACCACCGGTTTTTTTATCTCAAAATCTTAACATTTTGACCTTCTGGTCTGATGATTGCAGTAAGCATGAAACTAATAGTAATGAGATTAAATCCATAATATCTAATATTTGATTGTAAAACTGCTCTGCTAATTTAGCATTGACCACCTTTATATGCCAATACTTTTCTCAATTACTCTCTTTCCATTCTATATTATATATATACATATTATTATTATTATTGTTGTTGATGTTGTTGTTATAAAGATAATGAAAGCCGCAACAATGATTTTGTTTGAAATGGGCTTAAATGTAAGCATATCAATTGTATCTTCAGTTTCGCTTTTATGATCATCATACGATAATAAAAGCTTTTCATATTTGAATCCTCTGTAGTTTTATTCGACTGAGATGATGAAGCTCAGAAAGATTGGAATGTTTTAAAGTTTCCTTTCATTTTTGGTGGACTTGCCCGTTTAAAATTGACATGTGGCCTTTTTTTTGTCTAATCAGTCAAAGTTGCTAAAACATCCAAGTGAAAAAAGCGATAATACAATTTTTCTGCTAAACATTTTCTCCCCAATTCAATAACTCGAAATCCGCAAGTTACCAAAGAAAGAAAGCATAAAATAATTAATAAGAAACAGCATTTCATACACTGTATCTGTTAACAAAAGTTGACCTGGATAAAACAGAGTAGTGTAAAACATTGCGTAGGGAGGGTACAGATCATGCCTTCTAAGAGTTAAATCGATAATCTTTTCTGTACGCTACAGGAAAGCCAATATGAACGAGATAACTGTCCAAACCTGCAAGGTATAATGAGAGGCAAGAAGTTACAGGTACAGGGAAAAGGTCACCTTCTGTCATTTTTATGAAATATTTTATTTTTCTGCTGGCTATATGTACCGTTAAGAAGGGTGACTGGTGACTGCAAAAGTAACCTATTCGATAGCGTATAACAATACATATACACACACAGAAACACAGACACAGACGCACACACACATACACACACACACACACACTCACACACACATATATATATGTGGATGACTTTATATATAATGTGATAGTGATGACCATACACTATATATATATATATATATATATATATATATATATATATATATATGATGTTTTAAAGTTTTTAGTTACGAATGTTTCGAGTACACTAATCCTCTAAAACATAAGTTTCTGTCTATCTCTCTATCTATCTATCTATCTATATATATATATATATATATATATATATATATATATATATATATATATATAGAGAGAGAGAGAGAGAGAGAGAGAGAGAATAAGAGAGAGAGATAACCTAAATTGAGTCAGAAACTACCTAACTAGATTTCATAGATTGGCATATTTTTTTAAATTTTATATATATATATATATATATATATATATATATGTGTGTGTGTGTGTGTGTGTGTGTGTGTGTGCGTGTATGTGTCTGTCTGTCTGTCTGTCTGTTGGTATGTAAACAAGCTAACAGATTTAAAAGATTTTTCTTAGATAAAGAAAGTGCTCAAATACTGGCCAGCAGAGCAGAATAAAACCTAAAAGAATATCTCACCTCTTCATATTGGCTTTATAAATTAAAGTTTTATGTATTAAATTTACAATCATTAGATGAAACTAAAACTTTAAATGACTACAGAGCACATGATCCTTCCCTCGATGTTTAGACTTTGTTTTATGCATTAATTAGCATTGCATACATTCTTATTATTGGTACCATGCTGAGAATATTAGTAATAACGCTCCATTTTTTTCTTCATTTCAACTTATATCTGTCCCCTGATGATGTATAATGTCAAAAGGCTAATGAGATTTCACTTTAATAAATCCTTCAATAGAAATTAATGAGTTGAGATGTACTACATGACCCATCCAGCGTAAGAATGTCTTAGATAAAAAGCCAAAAGTCAGTGGGTAACAGCACTTCTCCATTTGCCTAGTGTTGTAAGTCGAGTATCATAGTTAACAGAAAAATAACAGGAAGAAACGCAACGAGTATTAAAGATAGGGAAAAATAAAGATAAAAGGTGAACAGAGTAATTAACAATTGCTCGAATAAATCAACAAATTCCATGAAGGGGCTGCTGTTTCGCTCCTCTGAGGTTTCGTCAGACATTATTAATAGGAAATACGGACGATTCCATTCTGATTATTTAGGTACTATACACATTTACCAATCCCTCCGCACGAGTAGGATGCCATACAAGATAAATTTCTCAAACAAAGATTTAACAGGTTTAAATTCAGAGTTTCCTTTTTAGACTGGTTGCCTAACCAATATTGAAGATCCCAGTCTGCCCTACTATTTACCCTTAGTTAGGCATAGTCAATATCTATCAGACCAGGGGGGAGGTAAACGTTTAGGTACTGGACATGTATGCTGAAAGGGGAGGTTTTCTTAATGAAGAATTATGATATTGTGAAAAGTACCTGGTACCTATTACTTAAGAATGACCTATAATATCTAGATGTAGCTATAATATAAATAATTAATTGATATATCAAGATAATTAATTAAAATAATTTATAATAAAGTCTTTCATTTTTTTTAAAAATGTATGTAGGTCACGATGTCAGTGTTTCTATAAA
The DNA here is from genome assembly GCA_023376005.1 of Doryteuthis pealeii. Lineage (NCBI taxonomy): Eukaryota > Metazoa > Mollusca > Cephalopoda > Myopsida > Loliginidae > Doryteuthis > Doryteuthis pealeii. Next base: position 82,357,310 of record CM042139.1, on the reverse strand, counting down.
CTTTAACATTTAACTTAATTAATTAAGTCACTTTAAAATCTGATAGGAAAATACAGCTCATTTAACTGTGGTATATGTAAATCTAATAGATCGCAATAGAGTTATCAGAATAATAATTTATTAGAATATGTTTATTGATTTTGTTATTGTTAAAAGAACTACATTTAAATTACAAAAAATATTAATAGTACCATGTACTCGCTTGCTTATCTCATTTCACGAATTAGAGGTACCAGATACTTCTCTACAATATCACAATTTGTTTATGGAGACCCCCCTTTTCGGCATATATATCCAGTACCTAAGCTTTAATCCCCACCCCCACCTAATCAGACTTCTATAATTTCGGGATTTTGTAGGAAGAGGGGGAAGAATGATTTTGACGTGAAGAGAGCCCTTATGGTTTAATTCAGAGTTTTAGACCGGTTGTCATACCAAGGTTAAAAGCCCAATCTCCCTTACTATTTATCCATAGCTAGAGGGAGAATAGTTGGATTCATACCTTTCCCAAGTGTATTAACGCTATGTGGAATGCAGATAGTTGCGTCCAGGATTTGAACTCGTCTCACTGTGTCCATTTCATTATCTGCAATTAGTCTTGATATCAAAATAGAATACAAGAGTCTCCTTTAGTACCATGTTTTTCCGGTGTTGTAAATGTTGGATTATTTTGTATATATAAGGTGTACTAGAGATCACAACTTAAATTTATAGACTCTTCGTGGCTGTGTGGACTGCATCGGCCAATCAAAACGCTCAAATATGTAGTTTGTTAACTATTTAATGACATTGGTGGGTTGTCGCTCAGTTGCTGGTGTGATGCACGTACAAACGGACCAAGGAACAAAGATTATTTATCATGGACGAACGAACAAGAATTCTAAGATGCTTTAACAAGTTAATGCCACAAAATGATCTCCACTGTAGAACTGCCCTCACCTACAGCCTAAAAATGGCTACACGAATCGTAACAGTAAGACAACTTGTTTTTGTTTTTTTCAGAATTGGCTAGAAAATCTCATTCTTCTTTCCTAGTGTAGCAATTCCTTTAGTGTCAATAGTAACTCCTACTCTACAGTCTATATGATCCAGCGATTATTGTTCTCCTTTATGAAGTAATTTATAAATTCAAGCTAGTAAATGCTCCCTCTGTGACATTTATACTTTTATTCCGCCTGCGAAGATTTGTTAATTCATGGGTAGCCTATGAATTGTGTAAATAGTGTAGCTAGAATATGAATTGAGTTCGTTGAAAATTCAAAATCGGAGGGAGTTGAATGGAAAGTTACTGTCGACCGTTATGACTGGCAGATGGTGACCTATACTTGACCCTCCCACACTCTCCAATAGAAACGTGTGACAGAAATCAGTTTTAGCTTAGAGTTGCCGGCAGTCAGTCACCGAGAGAAGACGTTATCGTCGCTTTCAAATGCCGCTTCCCGTCCCTGCGGTTAGAGAATCCTTTTGGACTGTCTTTTTTTTAATGAAGGTTGTAAAAAAAGCAACAAATTATTGCGTATTAATTAATCAACACGAAATGAACAGAAGAGTCCAACAGTCCGGAGAAATCAGCCCTGAGTAAAATGGCAATCGAACAAGTAAGAAGCAGAAAAGTAAGAACCCTTTAAAAAAAACCTCACCTCATCCCCTCATCCTCTGTCTCTCTGTCTCACTCTCTGTTTGTGTGTGTGTGTGTGTGTGTCTGTCTGTCTGTCTGTCTCTCTCTCTCTGTCTCTCTCTGTCTCTCTGTCTCTCTCTCTCTCTCTGTCTCTGTCTCTCTCTCTCTCTCTCTCTCTCTCTCTCTCTCTCTCTATGTAGCCGCGATGACCGGGTGTATAACAGATTTTCCTTGCCCAGGAGATTGTATGGATTACTTTGAGAAGCATTTGTTTAAAGCTATGTTAATAAAAAGAAAACTGTAGAGCGAGTGTAACATTTAATAAGAATTAATATCTCTCCACCCACTTTCTATCTTTCATCTATTTATCTATCTATCTATTCATCTATCTATCCATCTATCTATCTATCTTCTAACTATCGATAATTAAGAAAGCGCTTGACTGAATTCACCGCTTAACTTTCCCGTATCTTCCAACTCGACCCAACTCTCCAATTGGATAATGCCGAATCTACCCTATCGACAGCGGCTCACCCAAGTGTCAGTTTTATTGAGCCATACTTTGCAAAGGAAACCCGTTAAATTCATATCGGTCGATTGCCGATCAAATATTATTCCCTGCAAGCATCCGTGCCGTTTTCTGAGCTCTTGTGAAACAGTCATGTTCCCTTTCATTCACAGGGGATGCACATAGACTAGCGTTGCATGTTCTCAGGGTGGTTGGATTCTAACATTTCAAGATATTGAAAGAATTCTTCATTCGTATTTTTAACGATATCACAGTATAATACTTATTCTTTTAAAATGTGAAATCTAGGCATTTAAATCTGTATTTTAAACGATATCACTGTATGATACGTATTCTTTTTAAATAATACTAGAATTTAAATATGTATTTCAAACGATATCACTGTATAATACTTATTCTTTTTAAATGTGAAATCTGATGCCAAACCCATCCTTGCAGAAGAACAGTAGTGGTATTATTTAAACTAAAGCTGGGGAGATGAGGATGTTCACACCTTTCTCAAGGATATTAGTCCGAATGGGAACGTAATAGCGTGACTGGAGTTCGAACTCGCTTACTACGATATCGTATAGTAGCACATTAGCCATACAAATAATGTGATTACGGTCATGAACTTTGGACTTTAAAAAATACTTGGAGAAAAAGGTAGATGGGAACTGTCTTGAATATATCCTGGAAGATATACAACCACTTACTTCCTATCGCACAAACTATCCAAGTAAAATTAACAATACATGCCGAACATTGCTGAAGACGTAAGAGTGAACATTTTGTTAAAGCCCAAGGTTCATTACTGTATACACATTTTTTGTATTAAGAATAGATGCCAGAAACTATAATTGATTATGAATGAAACTATATAATCGCTTTAAAAAGACTTCATTATAAACTATCTTAATATACAAACCAACCAACCAATCAGTCAACTCACCCCTTGAAGGAAAATATTCTAATGTCAGCATTTACCTCACTAGGACTTGTTTCTAGTATATATATATATATATATATATATATATATATATATATATATAGAGAGAGAGAGAGAGAGAGAGAGAGAGAGATAAAAGGATATGAAAACACACAATGCTGTTAAAATGAAAATATTTTATATTATATTCATAGCTAATATTGAACAATATTTAGATTTATAAAAATCATCTTCAGAGCTTGTTTTTTAATCCGGACTCATCGAGAGAGAAGCAGAAAATAATTTAAATTCAAACGAAAAAACATTGATGTTTAATATATATATATATATATATATATATATATATATATATATATATATATATATAGGGATATGAAAACACACCAATGTTGTTAAAATGAATATATTCTATATCATTTTCATTGCTAATATTGACAATATTTCGATTTATAAAAAATCATAATCAGAGTATCATGATAATTAGGTCCGTTCTCTCGATGAGTCCGGAGTAAAAACATTTACATCTAAAAACGGACCTAATAAATTGAAATATTGTTAATATTAGCAATGAAAATGATATAAAAATATATTAATTTTAACAACATTGTGTGTTTTTATATCCTTTTTATCTATACATATACCGTCGGATTCATTTTCTTACTCTTAACATATATATATATATATTATATATATATATATATATATATATATATATATATAACTAGTCAGAAAGTCAAGAACTACCTGTCTAAGGTACATTGTTCTCATTTCGTTAACTATTAACAGTTAAAAATATTATGCTTTGTTAAGTATTATGCGTTATTTTCATGAAGGCTCCTGATTACGACTTGAAGGCTTCCCAGATCGACAAGAAGGTTAGCCAGTATGATAAGAAACCCCTGAAGAAATCTGGAGGCTATATCGACCGAAACATTGTGTAATAACAGTAAAGATGAGGAAAACAGCCCGAAAAATACAAATAATACAAATTATCAAGCCTCATCTAAAAATACAGAGAAACAATGGATTCATGACTTTAAAGCATTTGTGCTAAGTGAACACTAAGACCCTCAGCAGACTTAGCAAGAACTTGAACACGTTTTGCCAATTCCATTTTTCGTACTAAAAAGCATTACGCCACCCACACATCCTTCTCAAGACTTGCGAAGAAAAGCTTTTTTTAAGTGCAGATAAAAGAAATGAAAAACAAAAAAAATGTCTTGACCAAGACCAGTTTTGGCGCGAAGCCATATTTGCGAGGCATCCGTTGAGAAATAAGCCAGCAAAAAATAGCTGTTGCGATTAGCGCACTAAATATCTGTGAATATGAGGTGTCTGAGAAGGAAAAGGAATGTTAGCGAAGAGATAGTGCAACATTTCGATTGTCAGAATAGAATGTTCTTATTTCTGGCCAGTTCAAGGTACTGGAAAAATGTTTAAGCATGGAGGTCCGGGGTTGATTTGAAGGGTTAGCTGGGCACCTAACGAAACTGGCGAACGGTGTTCAAATTCGAGCTGTAGCAGTTTGTGTCCTTTTAGTTCGGACTAATTCTTATAAAAATAGCAAAAAGACATTTAATCAAATTACTAATATCTTGTTTTGTAATACTTGTTTTTGTTTTTGTTGTGGAGGCATTCACCTGGATCGGTTGACCCAACTCCATCCAACTCCATTCACCGTATCCCGAATGAATGTGATGGTTAATGAATTCACGAAAAGAGTAACAAGGGAATAGGAAATTCGCATGCGGTCCCCAAACTCAGCATGCACATCCTGGTCAGGGGAAGTAGATTCCCTTGTTTGCCGCAAGTTTTCCACAGATGCAGTGACAAGAAAGTCAAAAGCCGTTGATTCATGACGATAATGAAGACGCCCTTTTTGAATTTCACAGGAGCTCCTTTAACCAGGTTGTGGCCCTAATACAATTAGGGGACAAACCAATATGGCTTGGAAGGCTATACCAGGAACTTGAGTTCCGGACTGCATAGCCCTGACTACCACGTTTTCACCACCCTACCACGGTGAGGAGGGGTTAGACTATAGGGTGGTGACAATTCTTATCGGAGTATGAATTCTGAACGAGGCTGTTTGCATTTCCCATCGCGCTTAAACCGTTGGGAAAGGTATGAATCCAAGTATTCTCCGTCAATCTATGAATAAATTGTAGGACAGACCGAACTCTTTAATCTTCGAACGGTAGCCGGTCCAAGAGAAGGCAAACTAACAGAGTGGTTTGGGAAATACATATCTTATTATAATGGAGATTGTGGGTTTGTATGTCTGTAACCGAAACTATATTACCATTCAAGTCACAATTCCCTTTGTTATTTACATCACATTCTCCATGATTTTATTTTTATTTAAACCTCAATTATTAATAAAATTGCTTTACATCATTAAGACTGTTGATCATATTTACATACTAATAACATGCAATTGTATTTATATATACAACAAAATAGAGGTTTACAGAGTGAATGGGAAGGCTAATTTGCATATTGATCTTAAACATTTAATTTTAATAAATATATGCTTAGTATTATTGTTTTCTAATTGTTTGGTTTTATATTAATGAATATGAGCAAAAATCTCTTCAATAAATCTTAAAAAGAAATCTATTAACAAGAAGAAATAACTGTAAAATTATTCTTTACTTGCTATTTTAACTAAATAGTTAAATTAGGAAAATTTACCAATGAAAGACGGGAGTAAGGGAAAATGATGGAAGAGTTAGTTTCAAAGTTGTTCTATTTTTCAATCATACCCCCTCTGTTCCAAATCTTTTTATCTACATTCTTATTCAGTTTCATAAGTCTTTCTAATTTAACATGATATTTTATTATATTAAAACTTAAATACTTGCGCCCGTAGGGTGCATATATTTGCTAGTTATTTTAACGTATGTTAAACTAAGGCTAGAGAGTTCAGTCTTTCCTATAAATACCCATAGCTGGAAGTCAGTAGTGGATCCATGTGACTTAGTGGCAAACGAGCGGGGCTGCTACATCGTAATAAGTGATTTCGAATTACAGTCTCGTTATTTCGCTCACTTTTGGTCTAATACTCTTGGGGAATGTGTTAATCACCTCATACTCCAGTTTGAGTTAAATAGTACATCTACTGTTCTTCTAGAAGGCTGGCTTCAGCATTGAATATCCCACGAAGGTCGATAAGCTATTAAACAAACCAAACTATAGCTAGGGACAGAACAGATTGATTTATGTATTTCCCAGGGGCATTATCACCATGTAAAACACAGGCAGTCTCGTCCAGGATTTGAAACTGACTAGAAGAGTCTATTTCTTTCGATGATGGCCTTTACCCTACCCATATGATGTCACAAAAATAGACAAAAATCTAGATTTGCAAGTAATTTCTATGCGGTACAATCGAATAGAGACTGTTCGAAATACTCAAGTGTGCTGGATTAAGGGATTTCAAAAGAGTAAAAAAAAATTATCAACCATTTTTTGTATCATCTGCCCTGACGATTTCATTCTTTTTTTCTTTTAAAAAAACTGGATTTCTGAAAACCATTGACCGCTTCACTCTCTATTGTCTTGACATCCACTTTATCCTCGTTCAACTCTAAAAGACTGAAACCGTCTCCAACTGCCTTGGTATTTCTTTTCCAAACAGAATTAATGAATAGATATTTTTATCTATACGGAAAGTATATGAATTACATATAAACACATACACTGCAAAGAATCCTTGTTTGCATCACGTCTGTTATTTTACTTATAGAAAATCGCACGTTCCTGTCTATGGGGATGGGGAGTGAAAAGGAGAGGAAAAATACATAAAAGAGAGAAAGATTTCTTGACGCATCAATGTGTGGGTTTTAATCATGTTGTTCGTTAAAAGTAACTTTCATACCCGCCGGCTTTTGCTTAGATACACGCTTCGGCTAAAAACGCACGTTCTTGATATTTTATTTTTCTTGTTTGGAAGGCTTTTGTTATCGCGATTGTACTGCCGAGGTGATGTTTACAGCAAAACTGTCGCATGATTTCTCTTCAGACGGAGATTAAAAAAATAAACAAGAAGTGAACGAGTCTTGAATAAATATTTTTTATACTTCGGATAATAATAATAAAACGAAAAAAAAACTCTTTCGGAAATAAAAGAAGGTATATCTGTTGCTATAGTCCCCAGTGAATTGTTTAAAATTAGTTTTTTTTAATACTTGACACTGTGAATCATGATAAAAGAAACAGAAAAAAAATAGCGAGAAATATGAAAAGGTAAGATAGGATGGATGCGTCTGTAGAAAGAGTACATTATACAGTTGTTTTTTTTTCAGACATTCGATTCCAAACATCGGACGCTCATTTTTGTTATTTCGATCCAAACATCCCTGGAATATATTTATTTTTCCAACCTAATGTAGATGCCTGATCCAATGCTGAAATGTGTTGATAAAAAAAAAAAAAGAACAACGATAAAGATAAAATGTCAAAATATGTGAAATGATGGAGAATATTTATGAGAATCTTAAATATGTTAATTCCATTGTTGGTAAAAATGTAGGTATTGCCCAATCTGTCCGCTGTAGGTAGGACGTGACACAAGGTCACAAGTATGGAGCATTCAGCAAGGATCTCTAGTAGTAAGGTACCAATTAGAGCTCTGGGAGTGTGGAGTATCCTTTCATTACCAAGACTCCCAGGTTTACTCTCACCTGGAGTGGGGGTACCTGCTAGGGTTCCATTTATGGATTAAATAGATTAAAAATGAGTTTGTAAATTTGTTTAAAAATGGGTTGAATATCTTTATGAATTAATCAACGGGTTGGCATGTCGTAAAATTCATCCAACCAACAAGGATCGAACTCGCTGAGCTACTCATGCTCTGAGTTAGAGAAAGTCGGTATTGAATCCGGGACCTTGTGGTTCAGAGTGGGTGCTCTACCGATTGATCTAAACAGCACAAAATCAACCTAATTATCAGAAAAATATGGAAGGGGGAAGAAATATTTTTCAAGATTTTAGACAAGTAAAATTAGTAGTGTGTCCTATCAATGTCTGGATAAAAAGATTGAAACATAGTAATAAAAAGAGTGGCATTTTTCTGTGACAACATGTCTGACTTTGTCTTTTCCTGGTAACCTTTCGTCTATCTCTTCATCTTGTCTTTATCTCTCTCTCTCTCTCTCTCTATATATATATATATATATATATATATATATATATACTAGCAAATATATGCACCCTCCGGGTGCAAGTATTTAAGTTTTAATGTAATGAAATATCGTATTAAATTAGAAAGTCTAATAAGAAGGCAGATAAAAAGATATGTAACAGAGTAGGGGTATAATAGAAAAATAGAAATTAAACTTACTCTTCCATCACTCCCGTCTTTCATTGCTGAATTTTATTTATTTAACTATTTAGTTAAATTAGGAAATAAAGAATAAAATGATAGTTATTTTTTCTTGTTAATGGATTTCATTTAAGATTCATTGAAGAGATTTTTGCTTATATTCATTAAAATAAAACCAAACAATTAGAAATCAATAATACTAAGCACATATTTAATTAAATCACATTTTTAATATCAATATGCAAATTAGCCTTCCCATTCACACTGTAAACCGCTAGTTTTTGTATATATAAATACAATTGCATGTTATTTGTATGTAGATGTGGACAACACTAATAAAAAGGTGAAGCAATTTTATTAATAATTGAGGTTTAAATATATATAAAATCATAGAGAATGTGATGAAAATAACGAAGGGAATTGTGACTTGAGTAGTAATATAGTTTCGGTTACAGACAGAAAAACAGACAATCTCCATTATAATAAGATATATAGGTAAGTATATCAAAATTGGAAAAATCAACAATGCGTTCTGATGGATGTGATTTTAATGTTGGAACCAACTTTATAACGTTTAGGTTTGTTTAGAAAAAGTGCATTCATTTATATGGAAAAAAAACTTTAAAAACCAGTGTTTTATAAGTTTTGTTTATTTAGTGTGTTGCGGTTCCTGAATGTTCTCCATATATATATAAGAGAGACAGACCATAACGCCACGTAACAGTTGACATTCTTTTTCAAACTATATGGCGCAATTCGTTTGAAAATATAATGGAATTTTTTTGTATGATGTATACATATATTTATCTACATATTTAAAAAAAAAACTGCGTTTTTATAGGTCTTCGTTGCCCTATTTTTTTGTGACGTATTCACTGATTATCTCAGGCAAAAACCTTGTGCGAGTCAACATCTTCAACTTCAATTATGCTTTCCGTCTTGGGATGCAGTAGACGGTATCTGTCAACGCTGTAAAGTTGACAAATTTTCTAGCGCTGATATTAATTTCACGTTCTGTTGGTTGTCGTCACTAACATGATATGCAAGAGATGTCGAAACAGATTGATGTCAGAAGAAAACTACTAAAACTATTACACAGTTGGTTGCATAAAAAAAGTATTTGTATATTGTGTATATTTATTTTATATTTTTTTGTAAGTAAATCGAATATAAATGGTTAGGTCTGTGTCCCTTTTTGTCTTTCTTTGTACGTCCGAAATCTGAGTCATCGAAAATATGTATCGAAGTCGAAAAGGAAAAAAAATACAACAGTACGAGAGGAAATAGAAAAGTCGAACATGGCTGACCTTATATGGAAGGAAAAGGGAAAAAATCTAAACTTGCGAGATACCGTTGAAATAATAGAAAGGGACGAACATATGATAATTAAGAAGCAACGCATATGTTAAACTAGAGTGACCTCTTTAGTCGACTAAGTACAGAGATGAACACAATATGGGAGCAAATGATTGAAAAGACAAGATTAGAAGGTTTTTAAAATAAATTACTATAAAAGATAAAATATCGACGAATAACTGATGCCATAGTATTTTACACTTCGAATTATGCAAGAAACTATGAATATATAATAATAGACTATATTAGCTCAGTCGGTAGAGCGTTCGGCTAGAAACCACAAGGTTCCTAGTTCGAAACCGGCCGTCGCCAACTCGTAAGCGTATTAGTAGCACAGGGATCAGTGCAGTAAAGTAAGGAGCTGATGGTAGGTGTGGTGCTCCACCCCAGACACAAAAACATCTCCATGGTCTAGTGCTAGTGAAAAGTGGATAGAATCCCTCGCTGATTGGCTGATACCGACTTTAGGCCACCCCGACGACTTTATATATATATATATATATATATATATGGAAATACGGTGAGGAAATTATTTTTAAAATATTTTCTTCTCATATATATATATATATATATATATATATATATATACGTCGAGCATAGCTGACCTTATATGGAAGGAAAAGGGAAACAATTTACATTACATTACATTACTGTGAACAGTTAAGATGATAGATAGGGAAGAACATTGGAGAAGAACACGTCTCTAAGAATCAGAGCATGTGTTGAACTATAGTAACCTATTCAGTGGATTGAAAAAGACTAGATTAAATTGTTTATAATATAAATTACTTAACAAAATTAAAGTATCGACGAATAACTGATCCCATTCGATTTTACACTTCGAGCTATACAAGAAACTATAAATATATAATAAACACTATATATATAGTCTTGTTATACATCGCTGAAATGCACTAAAGGTGGTCATTATTGATGTTACACCAGTATCATTACAAATTTAGGATTTTGCAACATTACATCAAACACTCTGTGTAGTGTAAAAACGTTCATAGCTTTAGTTTCAGAGTATTATGACTGTATTGTGTTCACTATGCTTTTCTCTACGACACTCTTAGCCTTGTGTAGAACTTCTATAATTACCAACCGCTTTCAGGTATAAAGCGAGAAGAGGAGGGAGAAAACAATTGAATCACTAATGGAACCTTCTAAAGACTGAATCACTTTATAATTAATACTTATTTCACGTAATTAAGAGACTTTGACTCTGAAGTCAAATAAATTTCTTTCGATGTCTATATTGTTTCTGGGCACCGTTCACATCTATCAATTTATTAGATAACTCTAAAGGGAAGCGTATTTCGCCGGCTTTACCAAACAGACAAACAATTAAAATAAGTCAACCTACCATAAAGATCTCCTTGATGCTCCTGCGAATTATTATCCTGGCTGTAATCTTCTACCTTTGCCCTTATTTGCTGATTAGTCTCGAGGCTATTAATTAATTAATAGCATTTTCATAAGATGCGTTGCGTCGTAGACTGAGTCAAAAGCCATCAAAAATCGAGAGTCTTAATTGGAGGAACTGGAAGCTATGTTTGAACATACATTTAGACTGTTGCTCCGGGGCTGTAGAATATGCTGACTGCACCTCTGCAGGGGGTAAAATCCAACCCCACTATAATGGGTCACCTGTTGACCGTATGTGGTGAGCCGTGAGGCTTAAGGACGGAATCCTGATGGCTGAGCAATTCCTGACATACAACACTGCACTTTCGCCTAATTGGGCCAGACGGTCGCTTTGAGAGGCCGTCTCCGATCAATCAGTTGGTCAAGTAAAGCCCTAGTACCTATATGATTGTCCCAACTTCATTGCTCTTATGGCAAACCCTAACTCTTTTTTAGCACTTAAAAAATAATGTTTGATCAATTTAACACATTAACAGGTTAATGTGTTAAAAAAAGTTTTTATAAATTGAATACCTAACAAAATTAATAAAACAAAAATGTTTTCGAAATAAAATAACCCAAGGTTTGACATGCCGTAAAATCCAACCAACCGGCAGACCGAAGGTTAATTTTCTTTGTGGTTTAGGTATTGTTATGGAATATAGGCTTTGTATGACCACTATATCCCCTCTATTTACGGTCGTAACGTTGTTTACCTTGAGCATATTAAGAGACTTTACCTGGTTTGTACTGTGACACTGTGAAATCTGTGTCTCCTTCAATTTTTACCTTTGTAGTATGTTCTCTGTGTTTCTAGGAACGTTAACCATCATGCTTGGTACTCAGAAGAGGCCGGGAAAAAACGATTGGAAAACATTTAGTATTAAATGGCCACTATGTATAAAAGTAAACTTAAGATTTTAAAAATAAAAAATTAAAATTGTTCAGTTAGAATAAATCTCGTCTAAATCTGTTTTGCAATTGGAGAATTTATGTATCAATCTATCGTCGTAAATTGAAAGATAATGAAAGAAAACAAAAGAGGGTGTTTTTCATTTTTTTGCTTGGTTAAGTAGGTAATTTTGATTTATCGATTTCTATAATATAAATCGTGATATCAACTTCAGTAAACTTCAATTTGAAGAATTCAAATGAGTAAAACAGAAAATAGTTGCGGCATTTTTCAGTCAATGTAGCCAGATTAATCAAACATCTTGTGTAATGTTTGGCTGGCTGGTTGGTTCGTTCTTTATTTTGTTTTACGGCATACAAACCCTTTTCGGGTTAATTAATGCCGGATCAAGTATTTTGATAAACAAAGTACTCAGGTTGCTTAGACTATCTGCAGTTGCTTAAGTGGTCACCCAATTAAGTATTGAACTGGTGGGAACTGGTTATTTCACTAGTGCAATGGTCTGAATTCAAACCTGTTAAATTCCGCTTAATAAATTGACCTTGTGTCACATTCTGCTCGTGCGGGGAGGTCTGTAAATATGTACATTAGCAGATCATAGCTAATGAATTCGATTATTTTTGCTTTCATCTACATATGGCCTTCTACTAATCCTCAAATTAATGAAAACAATTCAATATTTGGTTAAGTCTGTTATTATAGAGAATTCTTTCTCATATAAAATAAGTAAATAAAATTAACACTCTGGATTGTTGTAGACATGACAATAACAATATTCATTCAAAAGAACAAATCCAAATCCTATATGTCTATTTATCTATTTGTTGTTTCGTTGGTTTTGCCGTATGTCCACACTTGTTAGGTTACTTTATGCCGAAAATAGTTTTAAAATTATGATCTTCAGTTATCCTAACAATTATATTTAACAGGTAAAGGCATCATACTTAATTGCAATATCAAAGTTTTAAGAGCAAATTAGTACTTCAAACTAATGTTAAACATTATGACAAACAGATCTATTTGACCAATAGTTGTGACCCTAATATGTACTACCACTCCAGATTAGAGTAGACCTGCGAATAATGTCAACAAAAATCTGACTCCACACTCCCCAGAGTTCAAGAACAATATGCAACAGATTATTTCTCAGCTTGCAATTTTAGAAAATTTTATTCATAAAAAATGGTTGCCTTAGCAAAGATGAAGAACCCAGCCTGATGTTCTGTTTACTCATAGTTGTAATATATATATATATATATATATATATATATATATATATATATATATATATATATATATATATATATATTCATGATTGCTCAATGCCATTAGATACCACATGAGAAATTTTAAGTCGGAGCTGTGTGAAACATTGTGGACACTTTTAAGTTTTTCATATATATACACACATACACACACACACACACACACACACACACATATATATATATATATATATATATATATATATATATATGTGTGTGTGTGTGTGTGTGTGTGTGTGTGTGTGTGGAATAGACACATTTTCGTACATGATTCTATAAACTTTTGTTTCTATATGTGTGTGTTCTTACCATCAAAATGCTTATATATATGTTTGTGTGTGTGTCTGTTTACATGCTTCTGTGCATGTGGATGTGCGTGTGCGTCTTTCTGCTTCTGTATATGTATACGTTTGTATGTCTGCAAATAAACATCACTGTAAACAACTTGAATATAAATTTAAATTACTTTTGTCGACTGGTTTCTATTGTTTACCCAATTCATTCTCAAAATAAGAGAAATTACATTGCTCGGTTCAAATTGACTGCCTGACTTTCTAATCACATCTCTATCAGACAACAGTGAATAGTCAAGCATTTTATTCTCTTTTCTTTTTCATTAGTTTTTCTCATTTTATTTCTTTACTATCTTTGTCGCCCCCCTTTTTTTTTCGCCATCCGGACAAGCTCTATCATAATTGCCAAGGTCTCGGGACGGACATAATTATAACAAAAGGCAATTTCGAATTAAATTTTGTTTGTCATATAACAATTCGTAAAACCGATTATCTCCCCTTTCCTGAGAAGAAAGCTAAAAATATAAAACAAACATCCCGAGAATTAGCAATTATTTTCAGAAACCCAATCACTGATTAATCTTTATTGTTTGTTTCATAATCATCGATATTTTAACGTGATTAAAAGCAACGAATTTGATTTAATATTTTTATTTTTATTTATTTTATTTAGGTTTTCATTTCAGTAAAGTTTAAAAGGCCAGAGATTTAATGAAATCTGATGAAAAAGAAATGTTTTCTTGTTTCGTTGTTCAGGGGCAATGTTATTGTGTACAAACACAAACTAATTCTAATCATATCAACACTTCCGAGGGAATAGGACTCGGGGGATAAGCCGATCGGGAATGTGGGACGGCTTTGCTGAGCAAATCGTGTGATTTAGCTTTCCTATCACGACTAAGCCTCCAGAAAGATTTCTTTTTAAATGAAAATAGCATTAATAATCAATTCTTCGAGATACTCTGCCCACGAATTGAATTTCCTTTGACGATTATTTAAACTTTTAGAAGTGACATTAAACAGAAATGCTTCAACAAAATAATTAATTTTCATCTAGAGTGTTATAACATAGAATTTGCATCTCAAAGGTTTTTTATTTTTTTTACTTTTCTTATGCAGCTGTCGTTGTTAAAACGTTTCGATTTTTATAAAATATCTGTTTACTGTTGATATTCTATTATGTTGGATTATAAAAAATATTTTCTTGACCTTCCACCGGGCGGGATTGAAACAATAACTTTTTAGCGTGGACAGCTACGCAAAAACCAAAGCTCATGCAGTGGCTAGTGTGAAAAGTGCATGATCTCTTCGACATTGCCCTTTTGGGGCGCCTCAAACACCCGGCAATTAACCCTGGCCTGGCCGTTTTAGAAAAGAAAGCTGGTATTTTTGGGGATTATAATAATATTATTTTGACTTTCTTAGCTGAAACTTTGGTAATTTTTAAAAAACCATTATCTTTTCTGGCTTTGTAACAAGCAACTTAAATTAGGATTAAAGAGATATTACTAAAAAAACATGATAATCTACGGTATGTGGTTTGCAACTTTTAAAAACTGGAATTAAGAAACGTAATAACAGGATTTTTACTTATGAGAATGTATAGATCCAACACAGATTATTCCAGAGCCTAAAAGTTAAGGTTCTTACGGACGACAAAGACTATGGCTTACAGACTTTTCTTTTTCTTTTTTTTTTTTCATTTTTCATTCAAATCTTTGAACTGCTCACAAATTATAGATGGCGTGATTTTGCAACGTATTTACTAAATAGAAAATAATATCGAATGATACGAAAACAATTAATTATAAATCTTGCTGGTTACAAGTGTGTTTGAATAACTTTTGTCATATTTGCTTACTAACTCATACGTTATACCAGTTTATTTCTAGTACTTCTCTCAAATACTCCTGCACAAGCTGGATCACTACTGTATAGCCTAGAAATGGCGGCAAGAGGCGTTATACTCTATGTGAACTCTGATAAGACTGACTTCATGCGTTTTAACCAAAATGGAGACATCTCCACACTGGATGGTTAAACTCTGAAATTAGTAGACCAGTTCACATACCTAGGTAGTTGGCTGCTTGCTTGTTTTGTTTAACGGCATATCAACCATTAGTGGGCCATTTAATAACGAATAAAGTCATTTTTTATAAATAAAGGACTCAGGATGTTTACAATTAAGTAATGATCTGGTGCATCGCTGCTTGACTTTGGTAATCATGTGGAAACCATCTTGAAAGTAATATCTCATCTACAGAAAGTGATGTTAATGTACGCATGGGAAAGACATAGACTGCTATAGACGTATTATCGGTCATATAGAAATCTGATCTCTCTGATAATATAAAGTACAATTCATCCAAGTCGTAGCCGTATAAGTGCTACTGTACGGCTATATCACTTGGAATCTAATGAAGCTCATAGAGAAGAAGCTAGATGCGAATGACTGAAGGGTGCTGCGTGCTGCATTGACAAATCAAACAGCAACGCCCAAGAAAGCAGCTGTACTTTCCCCCTAACATAGAAACCATCCGAGTTAGACGAAAGGAACAAGGCGACATGATTTCAAATTCTGGATGAAGCTTGCTGGATTTCACATATCCTAGGAAAAGGCATGAATCCAACTACTTTCCCTTCATCTGTGGGTAAATAGGAGAACAGACTGGGCTCTTTAACTTTAGTATATCGACCGGTCTAGGAGAAGGAAAACTCTGAATTCAAATCTGTTAAAATCCTCTTAAAAATTGACCTTGTATAACATCATGCTCGTGTGGAGAGGTTGGTAAATACATACAAATAAAAATATTATTTTATCAGTAAAGACATCAAAAAGTATCTATTTTGAGCTATAGAATCTCCATAGAAGCCGAAGAATAATACAGGGTGATTTGAGAACATGTTTACATTCTTATGGGAGCACCTTTATAATATAATTTTTAACAGTCTCCACATGTTCAACAGTGCTGTCAATACATTCTCGAAATCTCCAACAGCTGATTTTTAAAAAAACAATAATATTTCTATGGAGTATCTTTATTAATAATGTGTTGACAGAGATTCTGATAAGGTGGAAACTATATTATCATTGTACTCCCATAGAAATGTTAGCATACTATTTTAAACACTGTAATTGAAATATTTTAGTTTCATTGGATTGAGCAGTAAATGAATACTTAGAGGATCAGTGTCTGATTGCCTCAAGTCTTGATTCTTCCACATTAAATTTGCATTAAGACAAAGTTTAACAAAAGCAACAAAGCTGTCTTAGTTGTTATTTCGACAACTTCGGATATTTGTCAGCGACTGACAAGAAAAGTCCATTAGTTGATTCAGTTTTGTTATTTGTGTACATTTTATTTATAGAACTGTTTTAATTTATTTACTTGTCTTTCTTTTATTTTATTTTTTTTTCATCTGTATATTGTTATTATTATTGCCATGACTTTCTTTTTAATTTTTATGGGAGTTGGTTTGGTTTGGTTTGGTTGGTAGGTTTTTACGAACTGTAAACCATAGGTTTATTTGTACCGAAGACAATTTGTTTTATTCATTCTCGTTGGGTATTCACATTTTTGATTTGGACACATTTTTGTTTAAACTCATTTTTGTTTAAATTCATTTTTCAATACTCATTTAAAAAAACCTGTTTAACCAATAGATGGGGCCTTACCAGGTACTACCCTCTGGGTCAGGTTGGATTTGGAGGTAAGAGCAATGAGGGAGTACTTCACATTCACCAGAGCTCCAAATTCGAAACTTCATCACTGTATGCATTTTTACGTCATAACCAAGATACTCTCAGCTACCACCTTCTAGCACGCATATAATAAAAAGGGATTTTCCATAAAAGTAATAGGGTCGAGATAATCACAGATGTAAGAGTTTGTCATGATTAGCTGATTTATCGCCTGTCTAGCCCAAGGAAGATCCAAAGACAGGACCATTGAGGAGTTTTACCCGTCTGTAGAGGTGCAGTGGGTGTTTTCTACTGCCCCAGTCAACATGGCGCTTTATGGGAGAGTTAGCATTAAAATCGGATTGACACACAAAAAAGTGCTGGTTGGGTGATGCTGTCAATGAAATAAAATATTAAAAAAAGACTTGGAAGAGGACATTTCAAATCATAGAATTCACCTAGTAAATGATCGCCAAATACTCAAGGAAATGTTTGCAACCAACTGGATAGGGATCAGAAAGATTTGTGTGCATATCAGTTTCAATAAATAAACACCTAAATAAATAAATAAAAAGTTTGGTTTCTTTGTTTAATGGTATTAGCATACTGCGTGGGTTACTTAACCCAAGGCCATCCTTGTCGAAGAACATTGGAGTGTACCCGTAGCGTAGCAACTAACGAGCTGGACTGTAACATCGTAGTAAAGTAGTTCAACGTCCAGTCATGCTATAGCATTCACTTTAAGACTAATACCTTTTAAAAAGGTATAAACACCCTCATCTCGCATATATGGGTACCACTACTGTTATCCTGCAAGGATG
>CM042139.1:82303004-82338972 GCA_023376005.1 Doryteuthis pealeii | reverse complement strand
TCTATTTGCCCATAATCTTGGAAAATAGCGATGCCGAAGACAACGACGTAGTTGGCACTTGTATGAGCGACCGGTAAACACATTAGTCATCTGATAGTTTCACGCGTGTTTGCTATTTCAAGTTTAAGTGGATTTCACCGTCCAACCAAGCATGCACGTCACTTATGTATATGCACTCACTTATGTAACGTTCATGTCAAGCTCTGTTTAGTGTTACACCATACTTAGCCGGTCTCTGATTACAAACGTAACTGCGCCAAACATTTACAGCGGCTTATGGCTCCGAAAGCAAAAAGCAGTTTGGTTAGACGACTCTTCACGCGAACTTTTAGATTATTCCTAAGTGGCTATTTAGTTGTCTTAAGCTGTTCATTGTGTCTAGTAATGGTATTGATATGAAATGATATGATATGAAAAATATATTGCATGATAGCTCTAGTATTACTCGTCTTATCATCGTGGTAGCTTTACTCGTCTTTGATACAGGGAGTTTCAAAAACATTGATATCATTTGAGACGTTTCAGAAATATTGATATCATTTCATAATCTAATTTGACCAATTCCAAATCATCTGAAATTGGACAAAATGTGTAGAACGAACCAGAAATTCTATTCTATTCGTGTACACCTCTACACACGCGTGAAGGCGCGCGTGGTGTAATGGTTAATCATCATAGGAAATGGACGAGGCTACCTGAGTTCAAATCATGGACAAGGCTGTTTGCATTTCACAGAGCGCAAATATGCTTGGCGAAGGTATGAAATCAAATATTCTCACTTCATCTAGTGGTAAATAGTAGGACAGACTGGGTTCTTAATCTTGGTTAGCAACCAGCCGAGGAGAAGGAAAACTCGTAATTCAAATCTGTTAAACTCCGCTTAAGTAATCTATTTGTCACATTCTGCTCGCAAGGAGGTTGTATACAACCCTAACACACACACACACACACACACACACATATATTATATATATATAGTTTTTTATATTTAGAATATATTCAAAAAAACTTGTGAAAAGGGACCTTTGCCTATTTTTTCAAACATCCTGTAATGTTTTGTAAATTTTTCAAAGTAAAAATATATCCCTTTAAGTTGTCGTTCGTGTTAACTACCGGCTGTTAAGATATATAATCATTTTCCCAATAGGATAATAGCGTCTGTATGTGAGTGTAATGTATTCAAAAGATACCTTTCACTAATAAAACAGTCTTCAGTGTCAATTTAAATAGTTATTGTCTATTTCAGGCGCGGTTTTACACCCGATCAAAGTCAAAAAAATCTTTTAGTCTTGTCTTCACACTCCGCATTCCGAGTGCTTTATAGAATGGAGAAGATAACGATTTTTAAAAAATGTTCCGTTTGTGGTAAAACTTGTAATACATTTAACAACTTTAAATACTCAACAATCAATACGGTGGAATTGATCCTGGCTAATTTAGGTTTAAAAAAATGACTAAATTGAATTCAAATTTATTTTTTGTAATGATATTTTTTTTATTAACGACCACATATCTCGATAATTCAAAAAGATAACGATTAAATAAAATAAAATTAAATAGATTAAAACGGAATAAACTCAGTGTATTGTTCGACAGCTTAAGATGGAACCTGTCTCTAGAAAATAAATAAGAAAAATAATTACGGAAGTAGCAAAAAAAAAAAAGATACTAGTGAGAAAAAATTAGCCAATTTTTTTTTAATTAAGAGAATTCGTGAATATCGATACGAAAAATCAAATCTGCAGGAGAGGGCTAATCCCAACTGAGGTGTTTTAGCGTTCACTTCACATTGGGAAAGGCATGAATCCATCTCTTCCCTTTCCCCTCTTCGATTATTGTTAAATAGTATTGATCACGGGTTTCATTTGGTTGTTTGTTTTACAGTATAACAAACCTTTTCGGGTCATTTAATGCCGAATCATGTCATTTTGATATCAGGTTGCTTACAGTACCTGTTGTTGCTTACATTGTCACCCCTCTATTATTTGAACAGGCTCATCGCTGCTTAACTTCGGTGATCTAGACGAACCGGAGCTTTCAACGTGGCTTCACCGTAAGCATAGATCATTAGGGTCTCATCTTTCTATAGCAACCAGTATAGGAGAAAGACAAATTTAATGTGAAATCCTGTGCCAACATATTATGGTTCCTCATGTCAAGGTAAGTCTAATTTCTTTCAATATATAAAACACGTTTTGGAAGGTCTGAGTTCTGAAATTAAGGGATAAAAATACCAATGAGATTTTTAAATATTATAGATTGGGATCTCTAGTTTTGTATAGCAACCAATTGGCTCAGTCGGTAGGCGTCAAACTAGGAACCACAGGGTTCCTGTTTGATATCGGCCATCGTCAACTCAACATATTAGTAGCACAGGGACCTGTGCGGTAAAGCGAGGCGCTGATGGTAGGTGTGGTGCTCCAGCTCAGACACCAAAAACAATCTCCTTGGTCTAGCGCTAGTGAAAAGGGATAGATTCCTGATACTGACATTAGGCCATCCGACGCCTATAAACTAGAAATGAAAAAAAAAAGAAAAAGAAGAAGCACACCACTCCGACGATTTTATTTTACTTACATATCATAGGTCATTGTGGCAGGTTAAGGCTAATTACCCCAATGTATTACATACCTTTGAAAAAGTCCGAGTTTCAGATGTGGAGTGAGAAAAATACTGATGGGATGCCTCATCGGCTAACGTTAACTAGTATTGACAATGGTTTATTTTTTTTAGTCTTTTTTTAATGGCATATCAACCTTCGTTGATTACTGAATGCGAAATCATCATTGTAGAATAAGAGCAGTGGTATCATTTCTCTAACTTTTTGAGAGGAGGCTGATAATTAGTTCAAGGGCAACAGTAATATAGAATAATAATTAACACAGGTTAACACCTGTACCCCAGCTATGGTTAGCAGAATGAGAACCGGATACCCCCGTTGATTGAATAACGGTGGGGTTCAAAGAACCGTGATGGCTCCCAATTATGACAAAAAGGTTCCAAGTTCGAAAAGAAGGGTCCCAAGTTCAAGAAGGTTCCCGAGTCAGACAAGAAATACCTGAAGAAGGCCGAAGGGTACATCAGCCGAAACATTGAACAGATAACAATAAAGATGAGGACAATAGTCCGATTAATCCAAATAATAATAGTGGTATTATTCATTTATTTTTAGCTGGGGCAATAAGGGGTTCATAGTTTTTCCAAGGTTATTTCTCCGAAAGTGAACGTAATACTGCGACTGGAGTAAGAACACGCTTACTACGATGTGTCAGTCCAGCACGTTAGCTACTACGCCATGATGACTCCTCCAATAGAACACGGAGATCTCTAGTCTTTTTATAGCAAGCAATATAGAAAAAAACAAGTCTTAAGTAAAATCCTATGCTGGCACATCATAGGTCATCATGGCAGGGTAAGGAACATTACTCCCAATGGATTACATACCTTTGAGAAAGTCTGTGTTCCAGAAGTGGAGTGAGAAAAAGACTGATAGGATGGGGTTAATATATCAAAGGGAAATGAATTTAAATGTTTTTATAATCTTTTAAACCTTTCTGCAAATTCGTCATAATTTTAATTAATAAATTAAATTTTACTCTCTTTTTTAAAGAGATATTTTTATAATTTTATTTTAAACATTTTCCTCTTGGTCGTATTCAGTCAATTTTGTGTGTGTTTGTTTTGATTAATCTTTGTCGTTCATAAAAGCAATTTACTATCGAATTACTTCCCCTTGGAGAAATTTTTCTCTCTCTATTCCTCTTGCCTTCCTATTCAGTTTGAGTAAAATTACATTTGCGATCGAAACAGTTTAGTTGCTCTAGCCTTAATGAAAATTCGTTTCTCCAGACAACATTTTTTTTTCAATACAAACTTGATATTTAGTTACCCAGCATCTTTTTATTCATTTATTTTGTTAGATTTTTCTTTTAATATTTTAAATGCTTTTTCTAGTTAAACGGTCTCATGAAAAGAATAACAAATTGATTTATGAGTGAGTGATTTTTCTTGTTTTTTCAATTAATACAATACAAAATTGAATTCATTTTAATTTGAGTCTTTGAAAAGTGTTTAATATTCTAGAGACATGGTCGAACTTTTCGATGCTGGAAATGTTTTTTCTCTCTACATTATCATGATTGGTCCAATCATTAAACTACTCTAATGATATTTTCATCTTTTCTTTTCCATGTATGGCAATACTATTTTACTTTTTACATCTCAGGTTTGTTTGAGTTGAAAATGTATTTTAACATATAGACTGAATGACATTGTCTACATTAATGTAATGAATTTCCCGTGCTTATACGCAATTAATTTCTTTGCATATTTTCAAAAGAATCCGAGTAAGACGAAAAAAGACACGGTAAAAGACATTGGTGAATTATATAAATTTCCCAAAGAAGCTGAATTAGCTTTAAACATTCTATAAATGAAAATATCTACTTCAGTTCATAATGATTTTTTATCCTCGGGTTTAAATCAGAAAACAACATTATACTGCCGGAAAAGCAAGGATGAACTCATAAGCGGTCTTCTCCTGTGGACACCTACACATAGACACGGCAGTCAAGTCGGATCAGCAAAAGTCTACATCAACCAACTTTGTGCGGATCTGGATTTTGTGCTGGATCTGCCAGGGCCGTTACTCGGTAAGAACGATTGGAGAGAGAGAGAGAGAGAGAGAGAGAGAGAGAGAGAGAGAGAGGTGAGGGGAGAGAGAATCATATAAGTGGAAGGGCTTGACGTGAACAGCTGATTGATTCGAATGGGGCACTCTGATCGCCCGTCTAGCCAAGGTAAGGGCCAAAATGGAGTGGGGCATCTCATGGACTGCTCAGCCACCAGGATTCCGTTCTTATTCATCACAGGTCACCACCTACAGCCAACATGTGTCCCGATTAGGGGCAGGTCATGCCCCTCTACAGAGGGGTAGTCGGCGTATTCTACAATCCCAGTCAACAGGGCTTCGCAAATTACGTGATTAACTGTTTCAATAGTAGTAGTAGTTGTAGTAGTAGTAGTAGTAGTATATGATGTCGCAGGTAATTTCCTTGGAATTAAAATTGAGTCGTATATATTTTTATATTCTGACTGTTCATTATGGTTCATACATTTTGAATGAGGAAATCTTGCTTTGTACTTCCTTTTTCTATGACTATATGAACCCCAAGCCAAACATTAGCCATTTAGAGTTAACCCAGACTACTTCCAAAGTAATAAAAAAACGTCATCAACAATTACTTTTTCATACGATTTTCATTTTCTTCCCTTTCGTCTACTCTGTACCAGGTGTCCTCTTATTTCCTTTTCCTCGACTACATCACCCCGTCTATACTGCTTGACAATTCTCTTCTTAATATGGGAAATAACATTAACTTTGATGTGCCACAGGATTAACATTATATATATATATATATATATATATAATATATATATATATATATATATATATATCGATAAATAGAGATAAATCCGCCTTTGTATACACTTCATCAATAACCTCTTCACCACAGCTGTTAATACCAACAAATTATTCACTAAGTACTTATTTCCAACGCTATTCTAATGTCTACACATCGGTATATATATATATATATATATATATATATATATATATATATATATATATATATATATATATATATATATATATCACAGACAGAATCAATACAGTAACATATATGGACACAACTTTATATGAATCCTGTTACGAGATGCGAACAAGTTGCTCTCCTTTCAATCAACCGAAAAACTAATTAGATTTTATGTACGGCAGATGTAACAAAACAGGGACGTTGCAAATTAGCGCTACTCTCACCCCCATCCTCTGTAAACTAGTTTATTTCCTATTTGGCCATCTCTATCCACACTCCTGTACCCACCGCCCACGAATATAAGACTGTACTTTCAAGCTGCACGTATCATCTGAAATCGTATTCTTTATAAATGACTGGGATTACTGCCGTCAGTTAGACACTCGGAGATATTCCGAATAGTCTTCTCTAGTTCCAGACGGGCTTGCTGATTGTTGAATACTAGCTTGGGGAAAGAAAATCCGGTTAAATCGAACTTAACGGACCTAAATTCAGCCATCTAATGTCACCCCGCCGAAAGAAAAAAAAAATACCAAAAATCAGGGAATTAACCAAATTTAATGACATTTTCAGTGTTGATATATTAATGAATAAAAATATATAATGCACCAGTTATTTTATTTTAAAACTTTTAGATTTTTTCAGGTCAGTTAACTTTGAAACACGTATCTTTGAGAATCTGTGTTACACCTCAATGATACACCTACCAGCAGATTATTAAGCTTGAAACATGTCAAACGAATGAAAGATTTTTTTTCGTTTTTTTTGTGGAAATTTTACACACACACACACACACACACACACACACACACACACACACACACACACACACACACACATACATATATATATATATACATATATATATATATATATATATATATATATATTTCTCGAAGGTATTTGATTACATATACAGAGGACATATGGCGCAAATACTTCTAGCATATAATCTGCCCCCACACCAAAAATACTGTTTCCGCTATAATGATGCTCTACAAAAACAGGAGAGCAATGTTTCGTTGGAGGGGTACACTGATTTCTTCGACATTGTTGCTGGAGTCTTGCAAGGAGATATACTGGCATCATTTCTATTTATAATCTGCCTAGATTATGAACTACGACGCCAATAGATCTAATGAAAGAACATTATCCCGCACTAAATAAAACCAAGAAGCAGATGATATTCCGCGGAAGCTATTACTGATGCAGACTGCGCAGATGTTATAGCGCTTCTTGCAAATACACCTGCACCAGCCTGGAGCAAGCAGCTAGCATTAATATCTGAGTAAACTAAGATAAAACAGAGTTTATGAGTTTTAATCAAGGTGGCGCCATCTATGAAATTAGTAAACAATTCATGTACCTCGGTATCATTATTTCATCTACTGAAAACGATGTCAGTATACGCATATGCAAAGTGTGGACTGTTATAGATAGGTTAGATATCATATGGAAATCTGATCTGTCTGATTAAATAAAAATCTGAAGCTGTGTCAGTACTATTGTATCGTTTCACCACTAAGAATTTAACGAAACGTATAGAGAAAGAAAAATATGGGAAGTACACAAGCATGCTGTTTTGAACAAATTATAATAGCAACACCCTACAAAAAAGCAATTGTACGGCTATTTACCTTCTATCTCGCAAACTATCCAAGAGAAATGAACAAGACATGCTAGGTATTGTTAGAAATGTAAGGACGAACTCATAAACGACGTTCTCCTATGACCGACCAACAAAAAATTACACTTATCAGTTCTGCGAGGATACTGGGTACCGTCTAGAGCACTTAATAAGCGCGATGGTTGAGAAAGAGAGAAAGATAGAGTGACACAGGGGCAAGGATAAAAAGAGAAAGAGATAGAGAGAGAGGGAGAAAGAAAGAGGGGAAAGAGAGAGAGAGAGAGAGAGCGATAGAGAGAGAGACAGAGAAACCCGTGCTGTAGCCACGTCTTAATGATGATGTTGATGACGACAACCACGACCACGACCACGACGACGATGATGATGATGATGATGGACCAGTGATTAATTTTTCAAAGTTCGCCTAATGCTTCATGTTTAAAACTTTGTTTAATTATCCTTTCCGGCACTATAGTTAGAGCGAAATTTTAAGAACTATATAAGATGCCATGTCGTAGGAAGTATACCCAATAATCAATTTCAGGAAGTTTAAACAACGCTTAATTCTAGGAACTCTATTCGGTGATTAATTCAAAGGAATATTTCCAATGATTAAATTTGGAACTTTACCCAATGCTCAATGTAGACAATTTGACCCTAGTTGCCAAAATGTAATGATTCAATTTCCGCTGTATTTGTCACCATCATACAAACCGCTCTTATTTGGTATCTTTGAGAGGTAGTTGACTACGGATTATCTGTCGCGTGGGGCGCGTGGTGTACATATGGAGGCGTGTGGTGTAATTGTTAAAGTCGTAGGAAATGGACTCGTCGACCCAAGTTCAAATTATGGACGTAGCCACAGTTCACATAGCGCTAATACTCTTGAAAATTTACCTATTTAGGGTAATCTTGTACCTAGATGTTTGTTGGAGGTGCGTTGTGTAATGGTTAGAGTCGTAGGAAATGGACTCGTCGACCCGAGTTCAAATCCTAATCGAAGCCACTGTTCACATAGGGCTAATACCCTTGGGAAAGGTACAAATCCAACTATTCTCCCTCCAGCTCTGGGTAAATAGTAGGACAGACTGGGCTCTTTAGCCTTGGTTAGGCAACCAGTCTAGGAGAAGGAAAAACTCTGAATTTAGACTTCTTAAATCTCCACTTGGGTGGTCACAACTAGAATAGGCTCAGTCCTACTTAGTGATCTATTTCAATTTATTTACTATTTTTATATCGTCGCGAAGGTTGAGTTCGCTACATTGAACTAATAGTTTGTAAGAATAGCTCGTAAACCATTACGCCGTTGTGAGAATCAATAGTAGTGTTAGGTAAACAATTTTTTTGCGGTTGAGTTGAGAGAGAGAGAGAGAGAGAGAGAGAGAGAGAGAGAGAGAGAGAGAGAGAGGTGCAAACTCGTATTTATAACCAGCTTGATTTGCTTTGAGGATCATTTTGCACTTTCTCCTGCTTTTTAAAAAAAGGTGCTTTGATACAATGATGTCAATTATTGTACAGAAGAAGTTAATGCACAGTTTGGTGTGGTAATAGGCGAGGTAGAGATGATGGCGTGATATTCTTTATATATTCGGGTGATGAGCAATAATTATGTCTCTGGCTGGTTAAGAAGATGATGAACCCAGATTAGGATGTCAGGGAGCATATTATTTTGTTTTGTTACGAAGCAGATGAAACATTAGCTGGATGTTATTCGGTTTTTCGATTCTGGTCGCTAATGAGCACACACATATACACACGGACACAAGCGCATCCTTTAATCACACACACACACACACACACACACACACACACACACACACACACACACACACACACATATATATATATATATATATATATATATATATATACAAGGTGTGTTATAAAAGTATCGAGATTGAAGCTGTATTTACCGAGACAGAAATTAACAATGAATGGAACGTTGATTCTTCACAGAATACAAGGTGTGTCATAAAAGTGCTGAGTTTGAAGCTTTATTTACCATGATAGAAATAAATAATGAATGGAACGTTAATTTTCTGAAAATACAAGGTGTGTCAAAAAGTATAAAAAATCTCGATATTTCTTGACACACCTTATATATATATGTGTGTGTGTATGCATATATATATATTAATGTGCGTATGTGTGTTTTTATGTGTATGTGATTAAGCAAATGCATATCTGCAAGAGAAATAAATAAATAAGTAAACATAGCATCTTATTTTCATAAACAAAAATAACAAATATACAATAAGTTTGATACAAAAAACTTATAAAATCGTATGTAATTTCGTAATTTAAACAACTGGGATCTTGAAAAGTCTATGGTTAATGAGCATATGGTTAAATAGCATATACATAGTACTATAAGCATATATGCAAATAGTACCATACCTCCCATATATATAATGTATTATATATATTATATATATATATATATATACATATATATATATATATATATATATATATATATATATATAATAAAAAACATATTTTAGCTTATTATGAATTTATTTCTCCTTTTAAGAGAAGACCGCATCAGCAGATAGCCAGATACATTATGTATTTGGTATGTGATAATGTGGACTCTTAAAAAGGAGTTTGTTGAAATAAAGTTTTGTAATATATTTTTGTCTGTAAAATGAGTTCTTGAGCTTGGTACAGGGGAAATGTATTGTTTCTAAATTATTTCAAATATATTCAACCACCAACATAATCCTGATCATTTCTATTGCACTCAGGTAGTTATTTTGCTCCATGTAGACCTTATTCAATGGTTGAACACTTAAAACATAAAAGTGCTAAATTTTAACTGCTGTTGTAGCTTCAGTTCTGAGAAAAAACTAAAATATATTTTTGGTACAAATAATGTACAATATATATAAAATAATAATTTAAAAAATTGTCATAGATGCATGCCACATCGGTATATTGATCTTGCTATGAAAACATCAGAAATTTTGAATAACTTAAAATTGGGTAATTTTAAAACTTTGATATCTATGGATTCCTCGGGCCAAAAGGCTTTCAGAAACCAATTTTTAAGAGTGGAGAAGCTCTAGAACTCATTTTATAGACAAAAATATGATACAAAAGGTCGCGATTTTTTGCGCACCCTACTAAATTTAGAGAGGTAAAAATCGACGTAACTCGGCCAATTCTTGGAATTAAAAGCTCAAATTTTGGGAATTGTCTAACTTTACCATAGTCTACAAATGGATGAAAAAAATTGAAGGGTGTGGGTGACAGGGCCTGGATGATTTGACATGGAATTACTCTATATCTATGTATTTTATGCTTATTTTCTTTTGTAACTTCAGCTCGTGCGTTTAACTAGAATACTTGACCATAGCTGTCAAAATTTAATGAATCCGTTTTTGCGGCATCTATCATGACAACAAACAAGCAAGTGTTGGAAATTAGTTTGATGTCTTTGAGAAGAGGACGCTGAATGAGGACTAATTATCTCTGGGTTTTTAACGAGTTTCTTCATTAGAGGCGCTTAGCCCAACAGATGCTTGAAAATGAAGTGGACTCATTTGTAGGGTAGAAAGAAAAGTAGCACACCATCAGACACACTCATCACAACGCTGATATACATTTCCAGTACATACGAATCAGAAGGTGTACATATCAAACATTGATGAGCCTAACATGTACACTTCAAATGATTCGTGTCAAAAATGTTAAGAATGCACATACATATGTGTGTCATCTATAATCTCTTCCTGTTATAAGTATGCCTGTCTAAAATATTTGTGTGTGCCTGTATGTCTATATGCCATATATATATATATATATATATATATATATATATATATATATAATATATATATAATAGCGTAAGACTAATGAATCAGAGAATATCTACCAAGGTTTCTCCAAACGGATCATCAGGAGAATTCTGCATATGATTTGGTCTTTTCTTTTTTTTATATATTTTTCTCCATGCAAAAGTTTGTATTGTTCTATTAAAAACTATAAAGCTGGGAGTTATTTTCATACTGTCGTTTAGAAATAATAATAATAATATATATATATATATATATATATATATATATATATATATTTAGGACAAACGTAAAAATCCGTCATAATATTATAAATCACCAACTGATCTGCTTTCTTGTATATATATATATATATATATATATATATATATATATATATATATATATATATATATATATATATATATATATATATACATGTGAAGAAATTAATGTAAGACAAGTTGTTTAAAAAGAACTTGACAATACTACAGCAGAGCTCTCTCTCTCTCTCTCTCTCTCTCTCTCTCTCTCTCTCTCTCTCTCTCTCTGTGTTTCTGTGTCTGTGTGACGGTGGGGCTGGGGGTAATTTTTTAGTAGTATCATGGGGCTTGCATTAACGCTGCGTCAATGATGGTGCTAAGCTTTCGGTAGCAGGTATACATTCTAGGTTGTGGAGTTTTCTTCCTTCCAAGGATACTCACGCACGCAACAACAAAAAAAGTGGAATACACATAATGAAACCCAGGTTCATTTTGCAAATATTCACTTGTAAACGTTTTTGCTGCACTTGTAATCAGCTTGTTCATGTGTTCCTCAACACTCACAAACACACATATGTTAGGGGTAAGAACATGCACCTTAACACACAATGATGTAATCGATGTATTCCTAGAATCAGTTGTCATTAAGGGAATTTTCTTCTTTGGTTGTTGCTAGATTTGCATTATATTTCCGTATTCTTGTTCTTGTTTTTGTTCTTGTTCTTGTTATTCTTGTTCTTGTTCTTGTTCTTGTTCTTCTTCTTCTTCTTCTTCTATTATTATTATTATTATTATTATTGGTTTAGCTCAGTCGGTAGTGTTTGACTTAAAATCACAAGGTTCCGGGTTCGATACCGGCCCTCGCCAAATCAGCCTATGATTATCACAGGGAAACAAATTCCATAGTCTAACCATTGCTCTCTGGTTGATACCGACAGTAGGCCACTCAGGTTAATTTACTACTTACCCTTGGGAAAGGTACGAACCCCCTCATTCCCCAGCCATGCGTTAAATAGTACAACTACTAGGTTTGTTTTCTTTGTTTAAAGCTATATTAACCCATGTGGGTTATTTAAGGTCGACATCCTTGCAGGATAAACAGTAGTGGTACCCATATATGCGAGATGAGGGTGTTTATACCTTTTTAAAAGGTATTAGTCTTAAAGTGAATGCTATAGCATGACTGGACGTTGAACTACTTACTACGATGTTACAGTCCAGCTCGTTAGTTGCTACGCTACGGGTACACTCCCAATGTTCTTCGACAAGGATGGCCTTGGGGTTAAGTAACCCACGCAGTATGCTATACATTAAACAAAGAAACCAAACTTTTTATTTATTTATTTAGGTGTTTATTTATTGAAACTGATATGCACACAAATCTTCTGATCCTATCCAGTTGGTTGCAAACATTTCCTTGAGTATTTGGCGATCATTTACTAGGTGAATTCTATGATTTGAAATGTCCTCTTCCAAGTCTTTTTTTAATATTTTATTTCATTGACAGCATCACCCAACCAGCACTTTTTTGTGTGTCAATCCGATTTTAATGCTAACTCTCCCATAAAAGCGCCATGTTGACTGGGCAGTAGAAAAACCCACTGCACCTCTACAGACGGGTAAAACTCCTCCAATGGTCCTGTCTTTGGATCTTCCTTGGGCTAGACAGGCGATAAATCAGCTAATCATGACAAACTCTTACATCTGTGATTATCTCGACCCTATTACTTTTATGGAAAATCCCTTTTTTTATATGCGTGCTAGAAGGTGGTAGCTGAGAGTATCTTGGTTATGACGTAAAAATGCATACAGTGATGAAGTTTCGATTCTGGAGCTCTGGTGAATGTGAAGTACTCCCTCATTGCTCTTACCTCCAAATCCAACCTGACCCAGAGGGTAGTACCTGGTAAGGCCCCATCTATTGGTTAAACAGGTTTTTTTTAAATGAGTATTGAAAAATGAATTTAAACAAAATGAGTTTAAACAAAAATGTGTCCAAATCAAAAATGTGAATACCCAACGAGAATGAATAAAACAAATTGTCTTCGTACAAATAAACCTATGGTTTACAGTTCGTAAAAACCTACCAACCAAACCAAACCAAACCAACTCCCATAAAAATTAAAAAAAAGTCATGGCAATAATAATAACAATATACAGATGAAAAAAAAATAAAATAAAAGAAAGACAAGTAAATAAATTAAAACAGTTCTATAAATAAAATGTACACAAATAACAAAACTGAATCAACTAATGGACTTTTCTTGTCAGTCGCTGACAAATATCCGAAGTTGTCGAAATAACAACTAAGACAGCTTGTTGCTTTTGTTAAACTTTGTCTTAATGCAAATTTAATGTGGAAGAATCAAGACTTGAGGCAATCAGACACTGATCCTCTAAGTATTCATTTACTGCTCAATCCAATGAAACTAAAATATTTCAATTACAGTGTTTAAAATAGTATGCTAACATTTCTATGGGAGTACAATGATATATAGTTTCCACCTTATCAGAATCTCTGTCAACACATTATTAATAAAGATACTCCATAGAAATATTATTGTTTTTTTAAAAATCAGCTGTTGGAGATTTCGAGAATGTATTGACAGCACTGTTGAACATGTGGAGACTGTTAAAAATATATTATAAAGGTGCTCCCATAAGAATGTAAACATGTTCTCAAACCACCCTGTATTATTCTTCGGCTTCTATGGAGATTCTATAGCTCAAAATAGATACTTTTTGATGTCTTTACTGATAAAATAATATTTTTATTTGTATGTATTTACCAACCTCTCCACACGAGCATGATGTTATACAAGGTCAATTTTTAAGAGGATTTTAACAGATTTGAATTCAGAGTTTTCCTTCTCCTAGACCGGTCGATATACTAAAGTTAAAGAGCCCAGTCTGTTCTCCTATTTACCCACAGATGAAGGGAAAGTAGTTGGATTCATGCCTTTTCCTAGGATATGTGAAATCCAGCAAGCTTCATCCAGAATTTGAAATCATGTCGCCTTGTTCCTTTCGTCTAACTCGGATGGTTTCTATGTTAGGGGAAAGTACAGCTGCTTTCTTGGCGTTGCTGTTTGATTTGTCAATGCAGCACGCAGCACCCTTCAGTCATTCGCATCTAGCTTCTTCTCTATGAGCTCATTAGATTCCAAGTGATATAGCCGTACAGTAGCACTTATACGGCTACGACTTGGATGAATTGTACTTTATATTATCAGAGAGATCAGATTTCTATATGACCGATAATACGTCTATAGCAGTCTATGTCTTTCCCATGCGTACATTAACATCACTTTCTGTAGATGAGATATTACTTTCAAGATGGTTTCCACATGATTACCAAAGTCAAGCAGCGATGCACCAGATCATTACTTAATTGTAAACATCCTGAGTCCTTTATTTATAAAAAATGACTTTATTCGTTATTAAATGGCCCACTAATGGTTGATATGCCGTTAAACAAAACAAGCAAGCAGCCAACTACCTAGGTATGTGAACTGGTCTACTAATTTCAGAGTTTAACCATCCAGTGTGGAGATGTCTCCATTTTGGTTAAAACGCATGAAGTCAGTCTTATCAGAGTTCACATAGAGTATAACGCCTCTTGCCGCCATTTCTAGGCTATACAGTAGTGATCCAGCTTGTGCAGGAGTATTTGAGAGAAGTACTAGAAATAAACTGGTATAACGTATGAGTTAGTAAGCAAATATGACAAAAGTTATTCAAACACACTTGTAACCAGCAAGATTTATAATTAATTGTTTTCGTATCATTCGATATTATTTTCTATTTAGTAAATACGTTGCAAAATCACGCCATCTATAATTTGTGAGCAGTTCAAAGATTTGAATGAAAAATGAAAAAAAAAAAAGAAAAAGAAAAGCATAACTATCTTGTCTGTAAGCCATAGTGACGACCACGGACTTAGGCTGTCGTCCGTAAGCTACAAACTGATATAGGAATTTCTTAACTTTTAGGCTCTGGAATAATCTGTGTTGGATCTATACATTCTCATAAGTAAAAATCCTGTTATTACGTTTCTTAATTCCAGTTTTTAAAAGTTGCAAACCACATACCGTAGATTATCATGTTTTTTTAGTAATATCTCTTTAATCCTAATTTAAGTTGCTTGTTACAAAGCCAGAAAAGATAATGGTTTTTTAAAAATTACCAAAGTTTCAGCTAAGAAAGTCAAAATAATATTATTATAATCCCCAAAAATACCAGCTTTCTTTTCTAAAACGGCCAGGCCAGGGTTAATTGCCGGGTGTTTGAGGCGCCCCAAAAAAAGGACAATGTCGAAGAGATCATGCACTTTTCACACTAGCCACTGCATGAGCTTTGGTTTTTGCGTAGCTGTCCACGCTAAAAAGTTATTGTTTCAATCCCGCCCGGTGGAAGGTCAAGAAAATATTTTTTATAATCCAACATAATAGAATATCAACAGTAAACAGATATTTTATAAAAATCGAAACGTTTTAACAACGACAGCTGCATAAGAAAAGTAAAAAAAATAAAAAACCTTTGAGATGCAAATTCTATGTTATAACACTCTAGATGAAAATTAATTATTTTGTTGAAGCATTTCTGTTTAATGTCACTTCTAAAAGTTTAAATAATCGTCAAAAATTTAATTCGTGGGCAGAGTATCTCGAAGAATTGATTATTAATGCTATTTTCATTTAAAAAAGAAATCTTTTCTGGAGGCTTAGTCGTGATAGGAAAGCTAAATCACACGATTGCTCAGCAAAGCCCGTCCACCATTCCCATCGCTTATCCCCGATCCATGCCCTCGGGGATAGCGACGGATGTGGGACGCTTGCGGAGCAAATCGTGTGATTTAGCTTTCCTATCACGACTAAGCCTCCAGAAAGATTTCTTTTTAAATGAAAATAGCATTAATAATCAATTCTTCGAGATACTCTGCCCACGAATTAAATTTCCTTTGACGATTATTTAAACTTTAGAAGTGACATTAAACAGAAATGCTTCAACAAAATAATTAATTTTCATCTAGAGTGTTATAACATAGAATTTGCATCTCAAAGGTTTTTTATTTTTTTACTTTTCTTATGCAGCTGTCGTTGTTAAAACGTTTCGATTTTTATAAAATATCTGTTTACTGTTGATATTCTATTATGTTGGATTATAAAAAATATTTTCTTGACCTTCCACCGGCGGGGATTGAAACAATAACTTTTTAGCGTGGACAGCTACGCAAAAACAAAGCTCATGCAGTGGCTAGTGTGAAAAGTGCATGATCTCTTCGACATTGCCTTTTTGGGGGCGCCTCAAACACCCGGCAATTAACCCTGGCCTGGCCGTTTTAAAAAGAAAGCTGGTATTTTTGGGATTATAATAATTTATTTTGACTTTCTTAGCTGAAACTTTGGTAATTTTTAAAAAACCATTATCTTTCTGGCTTTGTAACAAGCAACTTAAATTAGGATTAAAGAGATATTACTAAAAAAACATGATAATCTACGGTATGTGGTTTGCAACTTTTAAAAACTGGAATTAAGAAACGTAATAACAGGATTTTTACTTATGAGAATGTATAGATCCAACACAGATTATTCCAGAGCCTAAAAGTTAAGAATTCCTATATCAGTTTGTAGCTTACGGACGACAGCCTAAGTCCGTGGGTCGTCACTATGGCTTACAGACAAGATAGTTATGCTTTTCTTTTTCTTTTTTTTTTTTCATTTTTCATTCAAATCTTTGAACTGCTCACAAATTATAGATGGCGTGATTTTGCAACGTATTTACTAAATAGAAAATAATATCGAATGATACGAAAACAATTAATTATAAATCTTGCTGGTTACAAGTGTGTTTGAATAACTTTTGTCATATTTGCTTACTAACTCATACGTTATACCAGTTTATTTCTAGTACTTCTCTCAAATACTCCTGCACAAGCTGGATCACTACTGTATAGCCTAGAAATGGCGGCAAGAGGCGTTATACTCTATGTGAACTCTGATAAGACTGACTTCATGCGTTTTAACCAAAATGGAGACATCTCCACACTGGATGGTTAAACTCTGAAATTAGTAGACCAGTTCACATACCTAGGTAGTTGGCTGCTTGCTTGTTTTGTTTAACGGCATATCAACCATTAGTGGGCCATTTAATAACGAATAAAGTCATTTTTTATAAATAAAGGACTCAGGATGTTTACAATTAAGTAATGATCTGGTGCATCGCTGCTTGACTTTGGTAATCATGTGGAAACCATCTTGAAAGTAATATCTCATCTACAGAAAGTGATGTTAATGTACGCATGGAAAGACATAGACTGCTATAGACGTATTATCGGTCATATAGAAATCTGATCTCTCTGATAATATAAAGTACAATTCATCCAAGTCGTAGCCGTATAAGTGCTACTGTACGGCTATATCACTTGGAATCTAATGAAGCTCATAGAGAAGAAGCTAGATGCGAATGACTGAAGGGTGCTGCGTGCTGCATTGACAAATCAAACAGCAACGCCAAGAAAGCAGCTGTACTTTCCCCCTAACATAGAAACCATCCGAGTTAGACGAAAGGAACAAGGCGACATGATTTCAAATTCTGGATGAAGCTTGCTGGATTTCACATATCCTAGGAAAAGGCATGAATCCAACTACTTTCCCTTCATCTGTGGGTAAATAGGAGAACAGACTGGGCTCTTTAACTTTAGTATATCGACCGGTCTAGGAGAAGGAAAACTCTGAATTCAAATCTGTTAAAATCCTCTTAAAAATTGACCTTGTATAACATCATGCTCGTGTGGAGAGGTTGGTAAATACATACAAATAAAAATATTATTTTATCAGTAAAGACATCAAAAAGTATCTATTTTGAGCTATAGAATCTCCATAGAAGCCGAAGAATAATACAGGGTGGTTTG
Organism: Doryteuthis pealeii; assembly: GCA_023376005.1. Classification (NCBI taxonomy): domain Eukaryota; kingdom Metazoa; phylum Mollusca; class Cephalopoda; order Myopsida; family Loliginidae; genus Doryteuthis; species Doryteuthis pealeii. Next base: position 82,320,796 of record CM042139.1, on the reverse strand, counting down.
AGAACATGTTTACATTCTTATGGGAGCACCTTATAATATAATTTTTAACAGTCTCCACATGTTCAACAGTGCTGTCAATACATTCTCGAAATCTCCAACAGCTGATTTTTAAAAAAACAATAATATTTCTATGGAGTATCTTTATTAATAATGTGTTGACAGAGATTCTGATAAGGTGGAAACTATATTATCATTGTACTCCCATAGAAATGTTAGCATACTATTTTAAACACTGTAATTGAAATATTTTAGTTTCATTGGATTGAGCAGTAAATGAATACTTAGAGGATCAGTGTCTGATTGCCTCAAGTCTTGATTCTTCCACATTAAATTTGCATTAAGACAAAGTTTAACAAAAGCAACAAAGCTGTCTTAGTTGTTATTTCGACAACTTCGGATATTTGTCAGCGACTGACAAGAAAAGTCCATTAGTTGATTCAGTTTTGTTATTTGTGTACATTTTATTTATAGAACTGTTTTAATTTATTTACTTGTCTTTCTTTTATTTTATTTTTTTTTCATCTGTATATTGTTATTATTATTGCCATGACTTTCTTTTTAATTTTTATGGGAGTTGGTTTGGTTTGGTTTGGTTGGTAGGTTTTTACGAACTGTAAACCATAGGTTTATTTGTACCGAAGACAATTTGTTTTATTCATTCTCGTTGGGTATTCACATTTTTGATTTGGACACATTTTTGTTTAAACTCATTTTTGTTTAAATTCATTTTTCAATACTCATTTAAAAAAAACCTGTTTAACCAATAGATGGGGCCTTACCAGGTACTACCCTCTGGGTCAGGTTGGATTTGGAGGTAAGAGCAATGAGGGAGTACTTCACATTCACCAGAGCTCCAGAATCGAAACTTCATCACTGTATGCATTTTTACGTCATAACCAAGATACTCTCAGCTACCACCTTCTAGCACGCATATAATAAAAAGGGATTTTCCATAAAAGTAATAGGGTCGAGATAATCACAGATGTAAGAGTTTGTCATGATTAGCTGATTTATCGCCTGTCTAGCCCAAGGAAGATCCAAAGACAGGACCATTGGAGGAGTTTTACCCGTCTGTAGAGGTGCAGTGGGTGTTTTCTACTGCCCCAGTCAACATGGCGCTTTTATGGGAGAGTAGCATTAAAATCGGATTGACACACAAAAAAGTGCTGGTTGGGTGATGCTGTCAATGAAATAAAATATTAAAAAAAGACTTGGAAGAGGACATTTCAAATCATAGAATTCACCTAGTAAATGATCGCCAAATACTCAAGGAAATGTTTGCAACCAACTGGATAGGGATCAGAAAGATTTGTGTGCATATCAGTTTCAATAAATAAACACCTAAATAAATAAATAAAAAGTTTGGTTTCTTTGTTTAATGGTATAGCATACTGCGTGGGTTACTTAACCCCAAGGCCATCCTTGTCGAAGAACATTGGGAGTGTACCCGTAGCGTAGCAACTAACGAGCTGGACTGTAACATCGTAGTAAAGTAGTTCAACGTCCAGTCATGCTATAGCATTCACTTTAAGACTAATACCTTTTAAAAAGGTATAAACACCCTCATCTCGCATATATGGGTACCACTACTGTTATCCTGCAAGGATGTCGACCTTAAATAACCCACATGGGTTAATATAGCTTTAAACAAAGAAAACAAACCTAGTAGTTGTACTATTTAACGCATGGCTGGGGAATGAGGGGGTTCGTACCTTTCCCAAGGGTAAGTAGTAAATTAACCTGAGTGGCCTACTGTCGGTATCAACCAGAGAGCAATGGTTAGACTATGGAATTTGTTTCCCTGTGATAATCATAGGCTGATTTGGCGAGGGCCGGTATCGAACCCGGAACCTTGTGATTTTAAGTCAAACACTACCGACTGAGCTAAACCAATAATAATAATAATAATAATAATAGAAGAAGAAGAAGAAGAACAAGAACAAGAACAAGAATAACAAGAACAAGAACAAAAACAAGAACAAGAATACGGAAATATAATGCAAATCTAGCAACAACCAAAGAAGAAAATTCCCTTAATGACAACTGATTCTAGGAATACATCGATTACATCATTGTGTGTTAAGGTGCATGTTCTTACCCCTAACATATGTGTGTTTGTGAGTGTTGAGGAACACATGAACAAGCTGATTACAAGTGCAGCAAAAACGTTTACAAGTGAATATTTGCAAAATGAACCTGGGTTTCATTATGTGTATTCCACTTTTTTGTTGTTGCGTGCGTGAGTATCCTTGGAAGGAAGAAAACTCCACAACCTAGAATGTATACCTGCTACCGAAAGCTTAGCACCATCATTGACGCAGCGTTAATGCAAGCCCCATGATACTACTAAAAAATTACCCCCAGCCCCACCCGTCACACAGACACAGAAACACAGAGAGAGAGAGAGAGAGAGAGAGAGAGAGAGAGAGAGAGAGAGAGAGAGAGAGAGAGAGAGAGAGAGCTCTGCTGTAGTATTGTCAAGTTCTTTTTAAACAACTTGTCTTACATTAATTTCTTCACATGTATATATATATATATATATATATATATATATATATATATATATATATATATATACAAAAAGCAGATCAGTTGGTGATTTATAATATTATGACGGATTTTTACGTTTGTCCTAAAATATATATATATATATATATATATATATATATATATATATTATTATTATTATATTATTATTTTTCTAAACGACAGTATGAAAATAACTCCCAGCTTTATAGTTTTTAATAGAACAATACAAACTTTTGCATGGAGAAAAATATATAAAAAAAGAAAAGACCAAATCATATGCAGAATTCTCCTGATGATCCGTTTGGAGAAACCTTGGTAGATATTCTCTGATTCATTAGTCTTACGCTATTAATATATATATATATATATATATAATATAATATATATATAATTATATATATGGCATATAGACATACAGGCACACACAAATATTTTAGACAGGCATACTTATAACAGGAAGAGATTATAGATGACACACATATGTATGTGCATTCTTAACATTTTTGACACGAATCATTTGAAGTGTACATGTTAGGCTCATCAATGTTTGATATGTACACCTTCTGATTCGTATGTACTGGAAATGTATATCAGCGTTGTGATGAGTGTGTCTGATGGTGTGCTACTTTTCTTTCTACCCTACAAATGAGTCCACTTCATTTTCAAGCATCTGTTGGGCTAAGCGCCTCTAATGAAGAAACTCGTTAAAAACCCAGAGATAATTAGTCCTCATTCAGCGTCCTCTTCTCAAAGACATCAAACTAATTTCCAACACTTGCTTGTTTGTTGTCATGATAGATGCCGCAAAAACGGATTCATTAAATTTTGACAGCTATGGTCAAGTATTCTAGTTAAACGCACGAGCTGAAGTTACAAAAGAAAATAAGCATAAAATACATAGATATAGAGTAATTCCATGTCAAATCATCCAGGCCCTGTCACCCACACCCTTCAATTTTTTTCATCCATTTGTAGACTATGGTAAAGTTAGACAATTCTCAAAATTTGAGCTTTTAATTCCAAGAATTGGCCGAGTTACGTCGATTTTTACCTCTCTAAATTTAGTAGGGTGCGCAAAAAATCGCGACCTTTTGTATCATATTTTTGTCTATAAAATGAGTTCTAGAGCTTCTCCACTCTTAAAAATTGGTTTCTGAAAGCCTTTTGGCCCGAGGAATCCATAGATATCAAAGTTTTAAAATTACCCAATTTTAAGTTATTCAAAATTTCTGATGTTTTCATAGCAAGATCAATATACCGATGTGGCATGCATCTATGACAATTTTTTAAATTATTATTTTATATATATTGTACATTATTTGTACCAAAAATATATTTTAGTTTTTTCTCAGAACTGAAGCTACAACAGCAGTTAAAATTTAGCACTTTTATGTTTTAAGTGTTCAACCATTGAATAAGGTCTACATGGAGCAAAATAACTACCTGAGTGCAATAGAAATGATCAGGATTATGTTGGTGGTTGAATATATTTGAAATAATTTAGAAACAATACATTTCCCCTGTACCAAGCTCAAGAACTCATTTTACAGACAAAAATATATTACAAAAGTTTGCGATTTTTTGCGCACTCCATCCCCAAATTTAGAGAGCTAAAAATCGACATAACTCGGTCAAAGTTTGGAATTAGAAGTTCAAATTTGGGGAATTGTCTAACTTTAACATAGTCCACACATGGACAACATTTCATAAAAATTCAAGGGAATGGATGACAATTTATCTTTTTTCTGGATGATTTGACATGGAATTAACGTACAACTACATCAATATATAGTTATTTTTATTTCATTTTTCGAAATATCTGGGGGGTTTTCCCAGATTTAAAAAGGTATATTTATATTAAAAATAATATAATTTGAGATGTACAATTTATTTTAGAAAAAATTGTATAATTTCGTAGTCTCGTTAAAATGAACTCAGATATTCACAGCCTGAGTAGAATGAACTCAAAATTCTACGTTTAATGTTTTATTTTTTCGGGTATAGAAATGACTTTCAATGAAACAGAAAAGGCATTTAAAGGGGTTAAACTGCTTTTAGTTGTTTGTATACATGACAATTTTATTATTACATACAAAGCAATATTTACAATTCCATATTAAGGAAAAACTTAAAACCCGTTATTTTGGCTTATAAATTTATTTCAACAAACTCCTTTTTAAGAGTCCTCATTATCACATACCAAATACATAATGTATCTGGCTATCTGCTGATGCGGTCTTCTCTTAAAAAGGAGAAATAAATTCATAATAAGCTAAAATATGTTTTTTTTAATATATATATATATATATATATATATATATATATATATATGTATATATATATATATATATATATATACATATATATATATGGGAGGTATGGTACTATTTGCATATATGCTTATAGTACTATGTATATGCTATTTAACCATATGCTCATTAACCATAGACTTTTCAAGATCCCAGTTGTTTAAATTACGAAATTACATACGATTTTATAAGTTATTTTGTATCAAACTTATTGTATATTTGTTATTTTTGTTTATGAAAATAAGATGCTATGTTTACTTATTTATTTATTTCTCTTGCAGATATGCATTTGCTTAATCACATACACATAAAAACACACATACGCACATTAATATATATATATGCATACACACACACATATATATATAAGGTGTGTCAAGAAATATCGAGATTTTTTATACTTTTTGACACACCTTGTATTTTCAGAAAATCAACGTTCCATTCATTGTTAATTTCTGTCTCGGTAAATACAGCTTCAATCTCGATACTTTTATAACACACCTTGTATATATATATATATATATATATATATATATATGTGTGTGTGTGTGTGTGTGTGTGTGTGTGTGTGTGTGATTAAAGGATGCGCTTGTGTCCGTGTGTATATGTGTGTGCTCATTAGCGACCAGAATCGAAAAACCGAATAACATCCAGCTAATGTTTCATCTGCTTCGTAACAAAACAAAATAATATGCTCCCTGACATCCTAATCTGGGTTCATCATCTTCTTAACCAGCCAGAGACATAATTATTGCTCATCACCCGAATATATAAAGAATATCACGCCATCATCTCTACCTCGCCTATTACCACACCAAACTGTGCATTAACTTCTTCTGTACAATAATTGACATCATTGTATCAAAGCACCTTTTTTTAAAAGCAGGAGAAAGTGCAAAATGATCCTCAAAGCAAATCAAGCTGGTTATAAATACGAGTTTGCACCTCTCTCTCTCTCTCTCTCTCTCTCTCTCTCTCTCTCTCTCTCTCTCTCTCTCTCTCTCTCTCAACTCAACCGCAAAAAAATTGTTTACCTAACACTACTATTGATTCTCACAACGGCGTAATGGTTTACGAGCTATTCTTACAAACTATTAGTTCAATGTAGCGAACTCAACCTTCGCGACGATATATAAAATAGTAAATAAATTGAAATAGATCACTAAGTAGGACTGAGCCTATTCTAGTTGTGACCACCCCAAGTGGAGATTTAAGAAGTCTAAATTCAGAGTTTTCCTTCTCCTAGACTGGTTGCCTAACCAAGGCTAAAGAGCCCAGTCTGTCCTACTATTTACCCAGAGCTGGAGGGAGAATAGTTGGATTTGTACCTTTCCCAAGGGTATTAGCCCTATGTGAACAGTGGCTTCGATTAGGATTTGAACTCGGGTCGACGAGTCCATTTCCTACGACTCTAACCATTACACAACGCACCTCCAACAAACATCTAGGTACAAGATTACCCTAAATAGGTAAATTTTCAAGAGTATTAGCGCTATGTGAACTGTGGCTACGTCCATAATTTGAACTTGGGTCGACGAGTCCATTTCCTACGACTTTAACAATTACACCACACGCCTCCATATGTACACCACGCGCCCCACGCGACAGATAATCCGTAGTCAACTACCTCTCAAAGATACCAAATAAGAGCGGTTTGTATGATGGTGACAAATACAGCGGAAATTGAATCATTACATTTTGGCAACTAGGGTCAAATTGTCTACATTGAGCATTGGGTAAAGTTCCAAAATTTAATCATTGGAAATATTCCTTTGAATTAATCACCGAATAGAGTTCCTAGAATTAAGCGTTGTTTAAACTTCCTGAAATTGATTATTGGGTATACTTCCTACGACATGGCATCTTATATAGTTCTTAAAATTTCGCTCTAACTATAGTGCCGGAAAGGATAATTAAACAAAGTTTTAAACATGAAGCATTAGGCGAACTTTGAAAAATTAATCACTGGTCCATCATCATCATCATCATCGTCGTCGTGGTCGTGGTCGTGGTTGTCGTCATCAACATCATCATTAAGACGTGGCTACAGCACGGGTTTCTCTGACTCTCTCTCTATCGCTCTCTCTCTCTCTCTTTCCCCTCTTTCTTTCTCCCTCTCTCTCTATCTCTTTCTCTTTTTATCCTTGCCCCTGTGTCACTCTATCTTTCTCTCTTTCTCAACCATCGCGCTTATTAAGTGCTCTAGACGGTACCCAGTATCCTCGCAGAACTGATAAGTGTAATTTTTTGTTGGTCGGTCATAGGAGAACGTCGTTTATGAGTTCGTCCTTACATTTCTAACAATACCTAGCATGTCTTGTTCATTTCTCTTGGATAGTTTGCGAGATAGAAGGTAAATAGCCGTACAATTGCTGTTTTGTAGGGCGTTGCTATTATAATTTGTTCAAAACAGCATGCTTGTGTACTTCCCATATTTTTCTTTCTCTATACGTTTCGTTAAATTCTTAGTGGTGAAACCATACAATAGTACTGACACAGCTTCAGATTTTTATTTAATCAGACAGATCAGATTTCCATATGATATCTAACCTATCTATAACAGTCCACACTTTGCATATGCGTATACTGACATCGTTTTCAGTAGATGAAATAATGATACCGAGGTACATGAATTGTTTACTAATTTCATAGATGGCGCCACCTTGATTAAAACTCATAAACTCTGTTTTATCTTAGTTTACTCAGATATTAATGCTAGCTGCTTGCTCCAGGCTGGTGCAGGTGTATTTGCAAGAAGCGCTATAACATCTGCGCAGTCTGCATCAGTAATAGCTTCCGCGGAATATCATCTGCTTCTTGGTTTTATTTAGTGCGGGATAATGTTCTTTCATTAGATCTATTGGCGTCGTAGTTCATAATCTAGGCAGATTATAAATAGAAATGATGCCAGTATATCTCCTTGCAAGACTCCAGCAACAATGTCGAAGAAATCAGTGTACCCCTCCAACGAAACATTGCTCTCCTGTTTTTGTAGAGCATCATTATAGCGGAAACAGTATTTTTGGTGTGGGGGCAGATTATATGCTAGAAGTATTTGCGCCATATGTCCTCTGTATATGTAATCAAATACCTTCGAGAAATATATATATATATATATATATATATATGTATATATATATATATGTATGTGTGTGTGTGTGTGTGTGTGTGTGTGTGTGTGTGTGTGTGTGTGTGTGTGTGTGTGTGTAAAATTTCCACAAAAAAAAAACGAAAAAAAATCTTTCATTCGTTTGACATGTTTCAAGCTTAATAATCTGCTGGTAGGTGTATCATTGAGGTGTAACACAGATTCTCAAAGATACGTGTTTCAAAGTTAACTGACCTGAAAAAATCTAAAAGTTTTAAAATAAAATAACTGGTGCATTATATATTTTATTCATTAATATATCAACACTGAAAATGTCATTAAATTTGGTTAATTCCCTGATTTTTGGTATTTTTTTTTCTTTCGGCGGGGTGACATAAGATGGCTGAATTTAGGTCCGTTAAGTTCGATTTAACCGGATTTTCTTTCCCCAAGCTAGTATTCAACAATCAGCAAGCCCGTCTGGAACTAGAGAAGACTATTCGGAATATCTCCGAGTGTCTAACTGACGGCAGTAATCCCAGTCATTTATAAAGAATACGATTTCAGATGATACGTGCAGCTTGAAAGTACAGTCTTATATTCGTGGGCGGTGGGTACAGGAGTGTGGATAGAGATGGCCAAATAGGAAATAAACTAGTTTACAGAGGATGGGGGTGAGAGTAGCGCTAATTTGCAACGTCCCTGTTTTGTTACATCTGCCGTACATAAAATCTAATTAGTTTTTCGGTTGATTGAAAGGAGAGCAACTTGTTCGCATCTCGTAACAGGATTCATATAAAGTTGTGTCCATATATGTTACTGTATTGATTCTGTCTGTGATATATATATATATATATATATATATATATATATATATATATATATATATATATATATATATATATATATTCCGATGTGTAGACATTAGAATAGCGTTGGAAATAAGTACTTAGTGAATAATTTGTTGGTATTAACAGCTGTGGTGAAGAGGTTATTGATGAAGTGTATACAAAGGCGGATTTATCTATTTATCGATATATATATATATATATATATATATATATATATATATATATATATATATAATGTTAATCCTGTGGCACATCAAAGTTAATGTTATTGCCCATATTAAGAAGAGAATTGTCAAGCAGTATAGACGGGGTGATGTAGTCGAGGAAAAGGAAATAAGAGGACACCTGGTATAGAGTAGACGAAAGGGAAGAAAATGAAAATCGTATGAAAAAGTAATTGTTGATGACGTTTTTTTATTACTTTGGAAGTAGTCTGGGTTAACTCTAATGGCTAATGTTTGGCTTGGGGTTCATATAGTCATAGAAAAAGGAAGTACAAAGCAAGATTTCCTCATTCAAAATGTATGAACCATAATGAACAGTCAGAATATAAAATATATACGACTCAATTTTAATTCCAAGGAAATTACCTGCGACATCATACTACTACTACTACTACTACTACAACTACTACTACTATTGAAACAGTTAATCACGTAATTTGCGAAGCCCTGTTGACTGGGATTGTAGAATACGCCGACTACCCCTCTGTAGAGGGGCATGACCTGCCCCCTAATCGGGACACATGTTGGCTGTAGGTGGTGACCTGTGATGAATAAGAACGGAATCCTGGTGGCTGAGCAGTCCATGAGATGCCCCACTCCATTTTGGCCCTTACCTTGGCTAGACGGGCGATCAGAGTGCCCCATTCGAATCAATCAGCTGTTCACGTCAAGCCCTTCCACTTATATGATTCTCTCTCCCCCTCACCCACCCACCCTCTCTCTCTCTCTCTCTCTCTCTCTCTCTCTCTCTCTCTCTCTCTCTCTCTCTCTCTCTCTCTCTCTCTCTCTCCAATCGTTCTTACCGAGTAACGGCCCTGGCAGATCCAGCACACAACATCCAGATCCGCACAAAGTTGGTTGATGTAGGCTTTTGCTGATCCGACTTGACTGCCGTGTCTATGTGTAGGTGTCCACAGGAGAAGACCGCTTATGAGTTCATCCTTGCTTTTCCGGCAGTATAATGTTGTTTTCTGATTTAAACCCGAGGATAAAAAATCATTATGAACTGAAGTAGATATTTTCATTTATAGAATGTTTAAAGCTAATTCAGCTTCTTTGGGAAATTTATATAATTCACCAATGTCTTTTACCGTGTCTTTTTTCGTCTTACTCGGATTCTTTTGAAAATATGCAAAGAAATTAATTGCGTATAAGCACGGGAAATTCATTACATTAATGTAGACAATGTCATTCAGTCTATATGTTAAAATACATTTTCAACTCAAACAAACCTGAGATGTAAAAAGTAAAATAGTATTGCCATACATGGAAAAGAAAAGATGAAAATATCATTAGAGTAGTTTAATGATTGGACCAATCATGATAATGTAGAGAGAAAAAACATTTCCAGCATCGAAAAGTTCGACCATGTCTCTAGAATATTAAACACTTTTCAAAGACTCAAATTAAAATGAATTCAATTTTGTATTGTATTAATTGAAAAAACAAGAAAAATCACTCACTCATAAATCAATTTGTTATTCTTTTCATGAGACCGTTTAACTAGAAAAAGCATTTAAAATATTAAAAGAAAAATCTAACAAAATAAATGAATAAAAAGATGCTGGGTAACTAAATATCAAGTTTGTATTGAAAAAAAAAATGTTGTCTGGAGAAACGAATTTTCATTAAGGCTAGAGCAACTAAACTGTTTCGATCGCAAATGTAATTTTACTCAAACTGATAGGAAGGCAAGAGGAATAGAGAGAGAAAAATTTCTCCAAGGGGAAGTAATTCGATAGTAAATTGCTTTTATGAACGACAAAGATTAATCAAAACAAACACACACAAAATTGACTGAATACGACCAAGAGGAAAATGTTTAAAATAAAATTATAAAAATATCTCTTTAAAAAAGAGAGTAAAATTTAATTATTAATTAAAATTATGACGAATTTGCAGAAAGGTTTAAAAGATTATAAAAACATTTAAATTCATTTCCCTTTGATATATTAACCCCATCCTATCAGTCTTTTTCTCACTCCACTTCTGGAACACAGACTTTCTCAAAGGTATGTAATCCATTGGGAGTAATGTTCCTTACCCTGCCATGATGACCTATGATGTGCCAGCATAGGATTTTACTTAAGACTTGTCTGTTTTTCTATATTGCTTGCTATAAAAAGACTAGAGATCTCCGTGTTCTATTGGAGGAGTCATCATGGCGTAGTAGCTAACGTGCTGGACTGACACATCGTAGTAAGCGTGTTCTTACTCCAGTCGCAGTATTACGTTCACTTTCGGAGAAATAACCTTGGAAAAACTATGAACCCCTTATTGCCCCAGCTAAAAAATAAATGAATAATACCACTATTATTATTTGGATTAATCGGACTATTGTCCTCATCTTTATTGTTATCTGTTCAATGTTTCGGCTGATGTACCCTTCGGCCTTCTTCAGGTATTTCTTGTCTGACTCGGGAACCTTCTTGAACTTGGGACCCTTCTTTTCGAACTTGGGAACCTTTTTGTCATAATTGGGAGCCATCACGGTTCTTTGAACCCAACCCGTTATTCAATCAACGGGGGTATCCGGTTCTCATTCTGCTAACCATAGCTGGGGTACAGGTGTTAACCTGTGTTAATTATTATTCTATATTACTGTTGCCCTTGAACTAATTATCAAGCCTCCTCTCAAAAAGTTAGAGAAATGATACCACTGCTCTTATTCTACAATGATGACTTTCGCATTCAGTAATCAACGAAGGTTGATATGCCATTAAAAAAAAGACTAAAAAAATAAACCATTGTCAATACTAGTTAACGTTAGCCGATGAGGCATCCCATCAGTATTTTTCTCACTCCACATCTGAAACTCGGACTTTTTCAAAGGTATGTAATACATTGGGGGTAATTAGCCTTAACCTGCCACAATGACCTATGATATGTAAGTAAAATAAAATCGTCGGAGTGGTGTGCTTCTTTCTTTTTCTTTTTTTTTCATTTCTAGTTTATAGGCGTCGGGATGGCCTAATGTCAGTATCAGGAATCTATCCCCTTTTCACTAGCGCTAGACCAAGGAGATTGTTTTTGGTGTCTGAGCTGGAGCACCACACCTACCATCAGCGCCTCGCTTTACCGCACAGGTCCCTGTGCTACTAATATGTTGAGTTGACGATGGCCGATATCAAACCAGGAACCCTGTGGTTCCTAGTTTGACGCTCTACCGACTGAGCCAATTGGTTGCTATACAAAAACTAGAGATCCCCAATCTATAATATTTAAAAATCTCATTGGTATTTTTATCCCTTAATTTCAGAACTCAGACCTTCCAAAACGTGTTTTATATATTGAAAGAAATTAGACTTACCTTGACATGAGGAACCATAATATGTTGGCACAGGATTTCACATTAAATTTGTCTTTCTCCTATACTGGTTGCTATAGAAAGATGAGACCCTAATGATCTATGCTTACGGTGAAGCCACGTTGAAAGCTCCGGTTCGTTCTAGATCACCGAAGTTAAGCAGCGATGAGCCTGTTCAATAAATAGAGGGGTGACAATGTAAGCAACAACAGGTACTGTAAGCAACCTGATATCAAAATGACATGATTCGGCATTAAATGACCCGAAAAGGGTTGTTATACTGTAAAACAAAACAACCAAATGAAACCCGTGATCAATACTATTTAACAATAATCGAAGAGGGGAAAGGGAAGAGATGGATTCATGCCTTTCCCAATGTGAAGTGAACGCTAAAACACCCTCAGTTGGGATTAGCCCTCTTCCTGCAGATTTGATTTTTCGTATCGATATTCACGAATTCTCTTAATTAAAAAAAAATTGGCTAATTTTTTTCTCACTAGTATCTTTTTTTTTTTTTGCTACTTCAGTAATTATTTTTCTTATTTATTTTCTAGAGACAGGTTCCATCTTAAGCTGTCGACAAATACACTGAGTTCATTCCGTTTTAATCTATTTAATTTTATTTTATTTAATCGTTATCTTTTGAATTATCGAGATATGTGGTCGTTAATAAAAAAAAATATCATTACAAAAATAAATTTGAATTCAATTTAGTCATTTTTTTTAAACCTAAATTAGCCAGGATCAATTCCACCGTATTGATTGTTGAGTATTTAAAGTTGTTAAATGTATTACAAGTTTTACCACAAACGGAACATTTTTTAAAAATCGTTATCTCTTCCATTCTATAAAAGCACTCGGAATGCCGGAGTGTGAAGACAAGACTAAAAGATTTTTTTGACTTTGATCGGGTGTAAAACCGCGCCTGAAAATAGACAATAACTATTTAAAATTGACACTGAAGACTGTTTTATTAGTGAAAGGTATCTTTTGAATACATTACACCTCACATACAGACGCTATTATCCTATTGGGAAAATGATTATATATCTTAACAGCCGGTAGTTAACACGAACGACAACTTAAAGGGACATATATTTTTACTTTGAAAAATTATTTACAAAAACATTACAGGATGTTTGAAAAAATAGGCAAAGGTCCCTTTTCACAAGTTTTATTTGAATTATTCTAAATATAAAAAACTATATATATATATATATATATATATATATATGTGTGTGTGTGTGTGTGTGTGTGTGTGTGTGTGTGTGTTAGGGTGTGTATACCAACACCTCCTTGCGAGCAGAATGTGACAAAATAGATTACTTAAGCGGAGTTTAACAGATTTGAATTACGAGTTTTCCTTCTCCTCGGCTGGTTGCCTAACCAAGATTAAAGAACCCAGTCTGTCCTACTATTTACCACTAGATGAAGTGAGAATATTTGATTTCATACCTTCGCCAAGCATATTTGCGCTCTGTGAAATGCAAACAGCCTTGTCCATGATTTGAACTCAGGTAGCCTCGTCCATTTCCTATGATGATTAACCATTACACCACGCGCGCCTTCACGCGTGTGTAGAGGTGTACACGAATAGAATAGAATTTCTGGTTCGTTCTACACATTTTGTCCAAATTTCAGATGATTTGGAATTGGTCAAATTAGATTATGAAATGATATCAATATTTCTGAAACGTCTCAAATGATATCAATGTTTTTGAAACTCCCTGTATCAAAGACGAGTAAAGCTACCACGATGATAAGACGAGTAATACTAGAGCTATCACTGCAATATATTTTTCATATCATATCATTTCATATCAATACCATTACTAGACACAATGAACAGCTTAAGACAACTAAATAGCCACTTAGGAATAATCTAAAAGTTTCGCGTGAAGAGTCCGTCTAACCAAACTGCTTTTTGCTTTCGGAGCCATAAGCCGCTGTAAATGTTTGGCGCAGTTACGTTTGTAATCAGAGACCGGCTAAGTATGGTGTAACACTAACAGAGCTTGACATGAACGTATACATAAGTGACGTGCATATACATAAGTGACGTGCATGCTTGGTTGGACGGTGAAATCCACTTAAACTTGAAATTAGCAAACACGCGTGAAACCTATCAGATGACTAATGTGTTTACCGGTCGCTCATACAAGTGCCAACTACGTCGTTGTCTTCGGCATCGCTATTTTCCAAGATTATGGGCAAATAGATGAACTCCTCTACGCACACATAAACACGCACACACACACACACACACACACACACACACACACACGCACAGATAGATGAACACCTCCAAGCACACACAAAAATACACACCAACCCACAGATACTTTACAAATGATTTTATAGTTATGTAGCTTTCATTTCCTCTATCAAGTAAAGTATATCTCCCATTTGTAACATGTATATATATATGTGTGTGTGTGTGTGTGTAAGTGATAGAGTGAGTGTGTGTGTATGTATGTATGTATGTATGTGTGTGTGTGTGTGTATAGGCTTACATATATCTCCATAAGAAGTGTACGAGTATAAATAGGTAGTAGCAATATTTTGATGATGGCTAGAAACAGACTAACAAACGGAACAAAGAATGAACCTATGCAAACAGAACATGATAGATACTTAGAAAGAATGATTAATGTATTCTTTACGTTTCGAGTTCGCACAGATTATCCAATATTCACACACACCAGGGCTCGACATTAACGCCGTCCCGTCGTTTCGGGGACGATAAAAATTACATCCGGGGCGATCAATACGTCATCCGGGACAGTTTGCCAGGGACGGTAAAAAGTTTTCCTAAAAGTTAGTATTACATTCCAATATTGGCCGTCCAGTGATTGCCCGAATGCTGACCTTAAAATGAGGCTACGGTACCGCAAGTCTATTCTCAAAGCCATGTAATGAATAATGGTGGAGGGAGATAATTAAAAAGGACCGAATTATGTACTACTAACCCTACTCAGAGTAACTTAAAGTAAAAAGTATTTTTTTAGCTCAAAACACACTAGGAAATGGATTTTTTGTCCAAATATCCAGAATTATCACTGCTTCAGCTTTTCTTAATGTTTTATTACATGTTATTATGCTACTGATGACTGACAAGTATAGATGATGCTAATGAATTAAACCAAAATATTTTGATTTCGGGACGGTCCAAACCCCATTCGGGACGGTTGATAATTTTTGTTCGGGACGGTCATGAAAAAAGTTAGTGTCGAGGCCTGACACACACATACGTAGCGTTCGGCTAGAAGCCACAAGGTTCCTAGTTCGATACCGGTCCTCGCCAACTCAGCGTATGAGTAGCACAGGGACCTGTGCGGTAAAGTAAGGAGCTGATGGTAGGTGTGGCGCTCCACCTCAGACGCTAAAAATAAACTCCTTGGTCTAGCGCTAGTGAAAAGGGAATAGACTCCCTCGCTGTCAGGCTGATACCGACATTAGGCCGCCCCGACGACTTTACTTTACTTATATATATATATAGGAGGCGCGAGGGATAGTGGGCTAGTGGTTAGTGTCGTGGAAAATTGACTCGTCGATTCGAGTTCAATTCCTAGACGAAGCTGTTGGCATTTCACATAGCACTAATACCATTGGGAAAGGTATGAATCCATGTATTCTCCCTCCAGCTATGAGTTAAATAGTAGGGCAGACTGGGCCCTTCAGCCCTGGGTAGGTAACCAGACTATGAGAGGGATAATTCCGAATTCAAAATTCCTGAGGTCGGTCGTTGATTGGGTTTGTGGCAACCCTTGATGCACCAATTCTTTCCTATCGACTGTGTCAAAAAGTGAGGATGGTCCAACACAAACCTTCACCACTATAAACACTGTGTATGTTTATTGTATGAACACTCATACGTCGATCCAAGGGAGAGTCCATCATATATATCTTATTATAATGGAGATTGTGTGTTTTTCTGTCTGTAACCGAAACTATATTACTACTCAAGTCAGAATTCCCTTAATTATTTACGTCAAATTCTCCATGATTTAATTCTTTTAAACCTTCAGTTATTAATAAAAATTGTTTTGCATTATTAATACTGTTGACCATATCTACGTACTGATAACATGCAATTGTATTTATATATACAACAAAATATCGGTTTACAGTTTGAACGAGAAGGCTAATTTGCATATTAATATTTAAAATTTTATTTTAATAAATATGTGCTCGGTATTATTGATTTCTAATTGTTTGGTTTTATCTTAAGAAATATAAACAAAAATTTCGTGGATAAATCTTAAAAGAAATTTATTTACAAGAAGAAATAACTGTAATATTATCCTTTACTTCCTATTTTAACTAAATAGTTAAATTAGGAAAATTTACCAATGAAAGAGGGGAGTAAGGGAAAATGATGGAATAGTTAGTTTCAAAGTTGTTCTATTTTTCGATTATACCCCCTCTGTTGAAGATCTTTTTATCTGCATTCTTAGTCAGTTTCATTAGCCTTTCTAATTTAATATGATATTTTATTATATCAAAACTTAAATACTTGCACCCGGAGGTGCATATATTTGCTAGTATATATATATATATATATATATATATATATATATATATATATATATATATGTGTGTGTGTGTGTGTGTGTGTGTGTGTGTGTGACCCATTAAGAGAATTTACACTGATGCGCTTCATTATTTACACCGATATGAATCAACCTATCGTGTTGTAAATATATCATTTATGTTCTATACCTAATTATCCTGCATTCATATTACTTTTTATTCTAAAGTGATATATATATATATATATATATATATATATATATATATATATATATATATATATATATTGGAAAGTTATAGATAGACAACAAACTAAATCCGCTGTACAAACGTAACGAGCACTGCATATTCTTTATAACCCTGACTTATTGGGTGGATATTTGTATCGACCGCGGATGTAGCTGGAATGGAAGAACACTAGATCTGATCTTTTGCCAGGGATTGGGGGATCTGTTTATATCTTAAAGTCACAGAGTTTTGCGTCCACCATGCACTGAGTGGTCGTAGATTTCTCTTATGTTCAGTAGAGGTCAAGGTGCTAAATCTGGATCTAAACCAACATTCCCGTTTTATTGTTTTGTTTTTTGGTTTGATCTAGGATATTTAGGCACAGTGTGTAATGGTTATAGATTTTTGGGGAAAATAAAGACGTCGAAAATAAAGTAAGTCTTTGTGTTCATTGATAATAACGAGGAGTGGACACAGATACTAAGACAAACCTCAAGATAAACCCAAGTCAACCCAAGAAGACGGATGAGCAAAGGAATCCGGCCAGCATAAGATAGCAGAAACAGAGATGATGATGATAAAAAAATTGAATTTTGACTATACAACAAAATGGTATATGCCTAAACCAGAATATGTTCATGAGAATGAAACGCATAAAATTCTCTGGGACTTTGAGATAAAGACAGATCACGCTATCCCAGCCAGAAGACCAGACCTAGTGTT
>CM042139.1:82288004-82295504 GCA_023376005.1 Doryteuthis pealeii | reverse complement strand
TCTTGTTAATTTTGCTTGTGTGATAAAATAAAGAGAGACCCTGAAGAATGCTTAATGCTTCAGTTTAATTTATTTTGTCTTTTATTTTATTTCTATATTGTTTCATTTTTAAGCGGATGTTGATTATTTCCTGTAAGCCACAATATTATTTCCTCTACGTCTTTATTTATTCATTTATTTATTTGCTCATTACTTTAAAAGAACATTGTTATGTGGTTATCATCTCGAAAAAATATAATCAGAAATAGAATGGCAATTTTGTTTCTTTCAATTCAGAAGAAGAAAAGAAGAAAAAAGAAACTAATCACTTTTTTTTCTCAGTATCCTCATTGTATCGATTAGGAAAGCTTTGTAGCAACTAGTTATACAGCAGCCCGTTCCCTTCATTCAGTTCTTTAATATTCTGTCTAATATCCGTGTTTCTTAAGAATATGCCCATAAATGAGCTAATCATTTTTGTCCATGGAATCATTAACGTGAAAAAGACAGCAAGAAGAAGAAGAAGAAGAAGAAGAAGAAGAAGAAGAAGAAGAAGAAGAAGAAGAATTATAATGATTAAACAAGAGTAAGGGAGAGTAAAGAAGAAAGAAGAAGAAGAAGAAGAAGAAGAAGAAGAAGAAGAAGAAGAACAACAACAACAACAACAACAACAACAACAACAACAACAACAAGAACAAGAACAAGGAGAAGAAGAAATCAGTAGAGATAGAAGAAGAAGAAGAAGAAGAAGAAGAAGAAGAAGAAGAAGAAGAAGAAGAAGAAGAAGAAGAAGAAGAAGAAGAAGAAGAAGCAATAATTTTCCTTTCGTTGAATTTCCTTTTCATGAGACACATAAGCAGAATCAAAGAACCGTTTTTCTTTTGATCAAATGTAAGTAGGAACCATTAGTAAGAATACAGAAACATGTTCCTCTTTTTTTACCCCCACCCTTGCTTATATTCAAGAAGTGTTTTAGGAGATTGTCGCAATATATTATTGATTATTCACCGAATATTGATAATATATTCATGGCCTTCGAGCTACGTTATGCGCGATTTCAATTGTAAATGCCTCCGTGAGCCTTTTTCTGTTTTACTAATTAGCTCATTCTTAGAGGCCATTTTGTCTTCAGCGAAATGAAAAGGGACAGATTTTTATTGCTTGTCGAATAAAGCGTGTTTATAAATATGTAAGGGTATGTTGTTTATTCTGAATGAAAATGTTCGCTTAACTGGTTGAATGTAAGGCTGAACACGAATTGAAATATTTAAGAAATGACCAGATATTTATTTCCTTTTCTTAAGTGTCTTTGTTTAAAATAAAAAAAAGAACAAATAGAAGACATCAGTATAAAAAAAAAAAGAAGAAGAAGAAACTTATCTAAGATATTGACGCTCACGGTATATTCTTATTTTTTATGGGGAAACACTTGAATTTTATAACTGTAACCCACGGTCGACTCATAGGTGAACATTAAACGATTCATAAATCCATCTTTATCTTCACATTGTTCCAGTATTCCGCAGCAAAATCATAACCTGTGGGTGTTTTTTCAAGTCGCTTATACTATGTATGTACATACTAACCCCTCCCCACCCTGTCGGCTGGGGCAGAAGAATACACCGACTGTACCTCTGCAGAGTGGTAGAATCCCCCAATGGAGCCAGGCAATATTACACACATTTTTTAATTTTTAAAAATGCAAGGACCGTTCATAACACGCAATAAAACATATTTTCTGTGGCCAAAACATGGGGGTTGTTCAATACACACAATAAAAACATTTTGTGGACAAAATATAAGGGTCTTTCATTACACGCAATGTAAAAGAAAACACATATTTTTGTGGCCAAAATATAGGGGTCATTCATTACATGCACTAAGAAAATGTGTCCAAAATATAGGGTATGTTCATTACACACAATATATGATTAAAATAATTTTGCGGCCAGAATATATGCATTACATGCAATAAAAAAATGTGGTGAAAATATAGGGTTTGTTCATTACACACAATATATGAAAAAAACAAATTTGCGGCCAAAATATATGCATTACATGCAATAAAAAAATGTGGTGAAAATATTGGGTTTGTTCATTACACGCAATATATGATACAAAACATATTTTGTGGCCAAACTATTAGAGTCGTTCATAACACGAAATCATTCATTATTATATATGATTTTTAACAGCATAAAATGCACAATGAAAAATACTGGTGTTTCTGATAAGGAAGTGTCCACGGGGTGTGCTAATAGATAAGTAAAAAAACAAAACAGCAGCCAGAAGAGAGACGTGTTGATGAATTTAAAAGGGTTACCAGTTACACAGGAATAAAGGGAAACGTAAAAAATCTGAGTTGGCTGCCAAGTTGGCTTTAAATATGGCACCCGACAAAGTCAATATTCCATACAATGACCTGAAACTCGAAATTAACAAATTCTTCAATACAAAATGGCAACTCCATTGGAATAACAACATACACAATACTCTCTATGGGACAAATATCATAGCACAAATTCTACCAATTTATCATAAAAGTTGCATCGTTTATCAACCCCTCCTCGTATACACTGTTTCCTTTTAAATGCATGCCCCACAATAACCTATGCTCGGCAGGTGACGTGTAGAAGGTTGAATACGCAAAACCTTTTCTATTTGGTGAAGTGTTCAGATTTCAGTGAGACAGAAAGGCGTCATAAGAGAGGTACAAGCCCTCCTAAAAAAACAGAAGAGTTTTACCTCCTGTACAATCGATTAATGTCGGTAGACAACACATGATTCTTATTGAAAGAATTGGCGACAGAAAGTCTTTCATAGATATGTTGCACAACAGACTAATGAAATATAATAAACTTGCAAAGGTCGGTAATTCTGATGTTTCCATCGTCTTTCGAATATCATATATCATGATTATTCAGTAAACAGCCACATCTATAATCAAAAAGTTAAAAGGTGATTTTGTTGCGTGAATCTAATATAAAGGTTACATGAAAAGTCTTTTAAGTATCTAAGACTGAGTATACTTTTTTGACGATTTCAAAAGATTCGGCTACGAGCTACTTCACATATCATGGAATCAGTTTCTTTTCGGTAACTCATCCTTAACACTAAGACGTTCAGATTGCATAATTCACAGGTCACAAGTCGAAGAATGGGAGACAGTCGTCTCGACAAATGTGGTACTGTTTTTGAACTTCCCACGTAACAACGAAACAGAGAAGCGTTGAAATGACTCATTTCAAAGAATTTCACCTCCTGTGGTACTAATTAATGCAAGTGAACAACACAAGATCCTGAAAAAGCGACATGGCCACAATCAGTCTTCCAGGTTACGATATTATTTTAGAATAAAAGCTGCAAACCAGTACCGAGGAGAGGCCGATCGGAAAAAAAGAACTGGTCTTCACTAGAAATGTATCTTTATCTTATCAAAATATATCCTGCAATCTGATGAATACATACATAGATATATATGTCAAGGTCACCAGAAAGAGCTCATATCCGTTTAATAGGGGAACCTTGCATTAAGCGTAAGGCGGTGACTATCAGCTAAATTCTTCTTCAGGGACCTCTACCAATTTGGAGCATATATATATATATATATATATATATATATATATATATATATAGATAAAAGGATATGAAAACACACAATGCTGTTAAAATGAAAATATTTTATATCATATTCATAGATTTTCATTTTAACCACATTGTGTGTTTTCATATCCTTTTATCTATACTTATACCGTCGGATTCATTTCCTTACTCTTAACTTATATATATATATATATATATATATATATATATATATATATATATTCATATCCTTACTCTTATATAATATAATATATATATATATATATATATATTATATATATATATATATGTTGTATTGCCGCTCAGGTTTTTCGCCGTCGTAGTATTAGTATTGCCTCCAAAAAGTGCTCGATTTATTTCATATATTAGATACATGTATATAGACACATATACATATGCATATGCATATATATATATATATACATATACAGACAAATATATATGTACATGAGCTTATATACATATACATGTATACACACACTTTAGATATATATCTACACATGCATATGGATATATATTTACAAATACATATATATACACATATATATTCATATGCATATATATATACACACACATATATATACATATAAACGTATATATATATATATATATATATATATATACGCACACTTTACATATATATCTACACACAAATATAAATGTATATATATACATCCATAAATGATGGTCATTCAACAAATAAGGTGAATATTTCCTAAGGAATTGGCAATAGGAAGCACTGTTTAGTTGTAACTTTTTCACGGAAATCCAAAATGATGAGTCCATTCATGTCCCATGTAACCTTTCATTAATATGAATGCCATCATTAATATGAACTAGCAAAACAAAAATACACCCTCCGGGCGATGTAAAATAATTTTTTGAAAGATATTGCCTGAGGGGATGGGAGCTGAAAATTCAATGTCATAGAGTGTGTACCATAAGTATGTAACATCGTCAAATTTATTAAAGGAGTAAAAAAAAAAAAAAGAAAGAAAGACAATTTGAAATGAAAACAGTTCCGATAACTTTTATAAATATTATATTAGAATAAAACAGTCTATATATAAGGCCGGGCATCTATTTATTGAAACAATGAAAATTGTCTAACGTTGCATGCTCACATTTTGAGTATATTTATTCTGTTATGACGTTGGATTATGTGTTGGGTAATGTGACGTAAGCAGTGACGCAGTTTTTGTTACAGACAAAAACCGGAAGCGAATCTCCATTATTTATATGAATGTTATCTATCTTCGACGATTTCGTTGTTCAAGACACCGCTTCAGAATATCATGAAGAGGTTTCTTGAACACCGAAACCGTTGTAAATAGACGACAATTTACTGCAACCATATATATTTCATTTTCATTCACCATTTTCCTTTTGTTCTTCCTCTATCGTCTATCCCAATTTGTTAGTTGATTATAAATTGATTCCTTTCGACAAGTACACCGGATTTTATCATGTTTCGCTCACCTGCTATTACTAAGTGGGTATCCGCTTTAGTACTGAACAGGCTGTTTAACTTCAGCCAAATGTCGGAAAGTCTGTTCAGAGTTCTTGCAGCCTCAAATAACGGTGCCATTGGGATTGCTACAGTTCCTCGAATTTCCATTCTTTCTAATAAAGTTTGATAAAGCACTTTGAGACTGTTCCGACTAAACGTTGACAGTGATGGGTGGCACTGTCACCTTCGGCTCCACAAATTTTCCCGATACATTGTAAATTCCAGATGCTTTCAGGTTTTAGGCTCTTTCAATTTCAATCCGTGTTCTGCATGAACACAGTTATCCGCTATCTGACCGATTCCATTTTCTTTTTCTTTCTTTTTATCTTTTTTTTTTTAACTATGACAAATCTCGTCTGAGTTGAACTGGCCAGTATGCTGGAATATCAGTTTCGAAGAATGGTATATCTATAATACAATATCAATGGTTGTACGTCTCTCTCTCTCTCTCTCTCTCTCCCTCTCTCTCTCTCTCTCTCTCTCTCTCTCTCTCTCTCTCTCTCTCTCTCTCTCTCTCATACAATATCAATGTTTGTAAGTCTCTCTCTCTCTCTTCTCTCTCTCTCTCTCATACAATATCAATGTTTGTACGTCTCTCTCTCTCTCTCTCTCTCTCTCTCTCTCTCTCTCTCTCTCTCTCTCTCTCTCATACAATATCAATATCTGTACGTCTCTTTTTCTCTCTCTCTATCTCTCATAAAGGATCAATGTTTTACGTCTCTCTCTGTCTCTCTCAAACAATATCAATGTTTGGACGTCTCTCTCTCTCTCTCTCTCTCTCTCTCTCTCTCTCTCTCTCTCTCTCTCTCTCTCTCTCTCTCTTTGTGAGTATAAGTATATATGCGGATAACGGCCAAACAGAATGTCTTAGAGACTTTTTTTTTTTTTCATTGATACTCTCTTAATCTCGTGCTCCAGCTATAAAAGATTAACTGCAGAAATCATAAGACGGGAGAATTCAGATCCGTTTTTTCTATAGGGTCAGGTATGGCATATCTCTCGGTGCATGTCGTGTAACGGTTATCGTCTTAGGAAATGGACACGGAGATCCGAGTTCAAATCCCGGATGATGCATTTCACATATCACTTGGTAATTTTACACACCTTGTATTCTAAAAAAAAATAACATTACATTCATACAAGGTGTTTTGAAAACTACAAAAATTGTCGATACTTTTTTGACACAGCTTCTGGTTTGTACATATGTTATTAATCTAGTTGTTTAATCAGAATTATTTTTGTTCCCAGTTGATCATCCTATCTGTTCATTTCTCCTTATTTTATTGTATTTATTGTGTGTAAATATATTGTTATCTACTATGTGTCGCTTATTCTGACACACAGGCCAATGATCTGTTCAGTTATCACGTGATTTTCACCTATACACAAGAGATATACCAGTTAATATCATTATTGTGAATTTGTTAATTTTCAACATCATTATTCAACACTTATAAATATAAATTAAACTCGATTTTTTAAAAACTTGCTTTGTTTTACAGCTTTAAATGTAATCGTTAGAAAATTCACACCCATTTTCAGTTTCCACATATTTTATTCACACATATTCCCTATCGATTTAACAGTTTTATTTAACAAAACTCTTTATTTTATTTTATTTTACAGGTAAGTGTTTGATACTTGTGACTTCGATAAATTCGCATGAAAAAATAGCAGCGCTAAAACTGCCGAAGGTAAGAATTACTTAAAAATGCAAATCTATTTTCGCGTTTGTCTATTTTTCTTTTCCTCTGTTTGTTGTCAAACGTTGCATAAATGTTTTGCAGCCTTTGTTTTAATTACCTCTATTTCTTTCCGTTTCTTATCAATACACAATGGGCAAACAGCGACGAATGTTGTGAAATTAAACAAATCAATAATCAATATAAACCTAGAGAACAAAGTCATATCTGGAAGCTTCATTCTGAGAATTTAAATTCCTATCAGTGTATAATATCGATCGAGCCAACTGCACTCGTGTTAAAGGTTTTATCATCATTCAATCCCCAAAGACCCAACTGGAATTCTTCAGATTAAGTGAAAATATTCACATGAAAATATTAGGCAAATTATTTTTTTTTTTTTTTACATTTGTATTTTATTTTGTATAGGTTTTATTTTCATTGCATTTCTGATTACCTGACTTTTAGTTCCGGCTTAAACTACGCATTTCAACAAAAGTATCAAGTAATAACAAGGCCAAAGATATGGATCGAACTTACGACTATCTTGTTCATCATTTCTTCAAATCTATTTGGAGTAATGATGAACATTAGTTTAATCTATTCTGCCACCAAGCCAAATCGTTAGAATACCCAGCAGAGTCAAATTCACGAGTAGCAAGTAATAACAAGGCCAAAGATATGGATCGAACTTATGCTGCCTATCTTGTTTATCATTGCTCGAAA
>CM042139.1:82253004-82280504 GCA_023376005.1 Doryteuthis pealeii | reverse complement strand
TTTGCGTAAAAAGAAATATCGTTAACGCCTTTCCCTTAAGTACTTTCTGCATGTCACGTCACGTGATATGCAACACTGACGCCAGATCTGATTGTTCAAATCGGCCAAGTTTGGATTTTGCTGGATCTAATGGAGGGGGGAGGGAGCATCTCGAAACGAGGCGAGGTAGTATTAGTAAAGTCTTGGAAATGCGCACAACGATGGCACAGAGACTGAGACGAAGTTGATGGCGTTGGGAATCAGAATTATCACTGGCTTACGCTATAAGCTATAAGCGGTTACCCGGCGTTGTCTGCGTAGTGGGGAGGTAAAAGAAAGTCTTGCAGATCGATTGTTACAAGAATCATGAGTTGGATCCTCAAAGGACGCCCCATTAAAATCCCTATGTAAAAAAGACCTTGCGTTGATCCAGCTGCTCTGAAAAGAAAAATTCATGTCTACTATTTAAAATATTAAATCCAAAAGAAATTCTATGCTGTTATCATTTAAATTTCATTTTTCAATTATTTTCACTAATATAAATCAAACCTTTGTTATTTTTTGCTCAAAAACCAAGATCTTGTGATAAAGAATGTGTATATATATTTACTTTGTCGTTTAGTGTTTTATTTTCATAGTTTCCTCCGGACATACATACACACAAACTGCCCTTTATATATGTAGAGATAATCTTCTTCAGCCTTCAATGGTTTCAGCTTAATATATTCTTCTTGGTTTGCAATGACGTCTTATCATGGTGTAATGGTTGACAAACTAGTCTGGCAGATCCGTTACGACGGAAAAGCGATTTCGACCCTCGTTGAATTCCCCATATTTGGGACCTTGAGTCAAATTTTACCCGTAGGGTAAGACGCCTCGATATGGTGGTAATTATAAGATGCCTCGATTTGGAGTAATGGTTTGCAAGCTAGTCTTGCAAATCATCACTGAATTATTACTCGGTTATTACAGAAGATCCACTTCGATTCTCGTTGAATGCCCCATAAAACAAATTTCCATGTAAAAAAAGACCTTGTTAATATCAGGAATCATTTTTTTCTTGGTCTGTTTTCTTACCCTTATAATTCTCCTTCTTCTCTTCTTCTTATGTCTTTCTCTTTTCTTTCTCTTTCTACCTTCTACTGATACGATTCCTCTGTACGTTTCCTAAACAGTCTATCTTACAGTATTATATCACTCTTTGCGAGATTTTCATACCAGCGTTATCTGGCAGACTTTCACTAGAGACTAAGTGACAACAAGTCTCCTCAGGTCTCCAGGAATCTTCTGAGTATTCAAGCGAGTTATAACTTCTCGTTCCTCAGTATTTTTGGCAACGTTTTTGGAACTGTTTCAAGAGCGACAGCAAAACTCATCAGATCTCCAGGACTCTTCTTGATTGTCTCGATATTATTATTATTATTATTATTATTATTATTATTATTATTATTATTCACTACTTGTTTCCACTACCTGCTTTCATTACTTTCTCTTCTTTTATCTATTTTCCACTCAACTTTTCACATGTACTATCTTTCTTCTTCTTCTTCTTCTTCTTCTTCTTCTTCTTCTTCTTCTTCTTCTTCTTCTTCTTCTTCTTCTTTGCTCATTTGATTTGTACTACCTTTCTTTATTTCCCCCCTCCACATCATTCTTATTATTATTTGCACTATTTTTGTTTATTCAACTTCTTTCTTCTTCTTCTTCTTCTTCTTCTTCTTCTTCTTCTTCTTCTTCTTCTTCTTCTTCTTCTAATCCACTTCCCCATTAACTTATAACTTTATTGCTCGCTCTCCCCTTCTTTCATGTTGTTTTTTTTTCTTTTCCAGACTTTCCCTTTTTTTTCTATTTCTCAACTCTACTGATTACATGGACGAATTAAAACAGATTGCGTGTTTGGTGCGAGTAATTATTCTCATAAACTAGATACAATCTTAGTCTGGTGCTGTATTCAAAAATACTTTTATTATTATCCCTCGCATCCTTTGCCACATTCTCTGCCACCATTTCCCCCATAAAGCGCCCACATAGTGTTTATTTTGCATCTGCTCGTTACTTACCAGAAGGTTGAATGGATGCTAATGGCCGAATCCAATAGACTACAAAAATCTCAATAGTTTTCATAACCCCCTTTCTCATTAATAGAATAAAATAACCTTATTAACTGGTTTCACTATATAAACTAGAATATTTAATCGTATCATTATTTAGCAACGAAAAGTGTGATAGAAGGACAAATATATGGGGTTCGTAGCAAGGATCGAACTTACGCCGAGCTTGCTCATCATTGTTCCACAACCAAATCTCATAGATATTTTCTGAATTCAACCTAGACTGCCACAAATCGTAATCAGTAGAACGCCCAGTACGGGTTAAATTCACTGAACCTAAAGAAGGCGCGCGTGCTGGATAGTTATTTACTGAACTTAGCTTGGTTGAAGTATAGACCACGAAATGAAGATAGGACTCACTATTAGTTTATATGCAAGACTAACTTGAAAAGTCCAATCTTTTAATAAAAATATTTACGATGTTATTAATCAATATGCATACACACACATAAACGCAAACACACGCACACACACATACACACATACAGACACACACACACATATATAAGGCTGGTATGGTGAGTCATCTGAAAAAACAGTGCCAAATGCTACTGGAACTCAAGTATGTTTACTATGAAGTAGATCATTCAGAAATCTCAGTGGACTGAAGAATCATCTTCGTGCTCGCACCCTATCAGGTTGCTTGCAAGTATTTTTTTTTTAAAAGAACGGGAAAGGATCTTGGTCGTGCACGAGTTGACAGCCAACATGATTTGACAGCGTGATTTGACTGTAATCGCACCAGTCCCATTTATTGGACAAATAGATCTGTTTGAAAATGATTTCTATTCGATAGAACCTAAATGGGTTGATATGTCGTTAAAATCGATCGTTCTAAACCGAAATCACAAATATCTTTTAGAACAATAAATTGGCTCCCTAATTTGATTACTTGAAGATTGTTTTGTTGTTGCGGCATATCAACCATTCCCGGGTTATTTAATGCCGAATCAGATGATTTTGATAAACAAAGAACTCTTGCTTACAATAGAAGCTATTGCTTAAGTGGTCACCCAATTAAGTATTAGAACAGGCTCGTCGCCGCTTAACTTCGGTAATCTAGTGGGAACCGGTGCTTTCAGCGTGATTTGACTGTAATGTCTACTTGAGTCTTTTGTCTTATCAGTTGGGACATTACCAATACAAAATTATTGTCTGACTACTTCACCTTCCTCTTAATTTCAGTCGTACCAATGCCTCGGTAAGTTTAGTCGACTAAGCCTGCTGGTTATAAAAAGGGAATGAACTGCCTCTTCAATTTTGAGAAAGTATTATTTAAAGAGGATAAGAACGGGAGTGGCTCTAGGAATTTGCCCATTGCTTTGGATTTAGATTTAAGAATGGTTAAAAAAAGAGCATGTTCGAAAGAGTAGGAATCGCAAAAGAAAATTATCTGACTGCTTATGTCTGAGTGTCGTAGTAATATTGTTAGCATGGCCAAAACTAATCGTGTTCAGAATTCTATTGCTAATCTCCATGTATATCTCAAAGAGATTTTCCAGACTTCTTCACTAAGCTGACTTAAAAGGCAGATAAATATTGTTGCTCAACGATAGATATGTTTAGTCAAGACTTTTTCTTTTAAAAATCACCCATCAGCGATTCAGAAATTTCATGGTGGTATATCATCATCATCATCATCATCATCATCATCATCATCATCATCACTTACATTAATTCTCGCTGGCGATAAACTATAGCTATTTCATGAGATTTAGCCTAACAAGACACTAGGCTAAAAATCTGAGGAATCATAGGTAATTTGACAAATCTTTATATTTGAAAATCTACGCAATGTTGTGTTTCTAACGTGTACATTTTGGAATTCTGTAACAATTTTATCGGATACTTCTAATCGGTAATAATCTATAAGGCTGTTTTAAGTATGCTATTATTTTTTATTTTCTGTCTAAATTAAGGTTTTGTTTTTGTCGCTTATGTGACGCTAAATAACGCCAGTGGTTTATTTGAGAAGATTTAGATTATAATTTTTAAATATATCTAACGTGTTAGGCAAACGTGATTTAGAAAGAAAATTGCTCAATCAATTTAAAGCATTTCAGAATATTATCTCCGGTTTCTAAATTAATAGTTATGTATTCTATTTCACTGGATTTCTGAGATGAGGCTTAATAATTTCGTTTATTTGGATTATTCAGCCTATTGTCCACATATTTATTGTTATCTACACAACGTTTCGGCCGATGTGCCCTCCAGAAGAGGGCCAGAGAGCACATCGACCGAAACGTTGTGTAGATAACAATAAAGATGAGGAAAATACTCTGAATAATCCAAATAATACAGTTTCTCTGAATTTTTAGATGAGGCTAGAAAATAATATTATTTGGATTATTCGGACTATTGTCCTCATCTTTATTGTTATTTGTACAACGTTTCGGTCGATATGCCCTCTGGCCTTCTTCAGACCGAAATGTTGTGTATATAACAATAAAGATGAGGACAATAGTCCGAATAATCCAAATAATACAAGTTACCTACTCAATGGACATTGCATAAATGTCCTATGACACGAATGTTGGCTTCGTACTATGCGTTTCTATAATTGCATCCCGGTGCATCTTACCTTTGAACTAGATATACAAATCATAACTGATGAGATCGATCCAAAGTTTATGTGCTCAATGAATGTTGACTTATGTCAATGCTTGATATCACAGATAGCTCTCTAGATATGTATTTACTTAAAGACACATCTTTTCATTGAAGAAGAAGAAGAAGAAGAAGAAGAAGAAGAAGAAGAAGAAGAAGAAGAGACGAAAAGAAAATAAATAGATGTAATAAGAAAAGAATAACAAATAACTGATGGCAATTTTTTCTTTTCTCACTTCCGTCCGTGCAATCTTTCAAAAGGACACCGAACTGTAATACCGAAAAAAAAAACTCTTAGTTCTTTTCGATCCTACTGTGTGGGAATTGCTGCACAAAGGAACTGAATACCCGGCATGCATCTCGTTATTCGACTTGATACAAAGCCCATTGCCGACAAGGAGAGGACACAATTGATGTGTACTAAACCAATTCAGCTCAAATCAATGCAGCAGAGATGGGGGATAGGCACTTTATCAGACCACACGTAAGACCATTCTGCCTCCCTTTTTATGCGAATATCTTTCAAGGTGCAACCTTACTTTAAAGTAAATTGCATAATAAATAATACATCTGCTGGTGGATGATGGGGGATGATGGATATTTGACTGCGTGAAGCATTCCAAAATATATTGGATCTTTTCAGCTTTTCTTTAACATTTTTGACCTCTAGGTCATATCCATGGACTCTATTTTATTACTACCGCCGTCTTTTCTTATTATTAAGTATGGAATAGACGTCAGACAATATCAAAATGGATCCATCACGTTCTTTATTTGTATATATGTATATATGTATATATATGTATGTATGTATGTGTGTGTATGTGTGTGTGTGTGTGTGTGTGTGTGTGTGTGTGTGTGTGTGTGAAATGTCAAATCTTTTTCTACATTCATTCAATCCGGATTTAAGTTCATTAGTTCGTAAACTATTCCCAAACTTTTAGTATTCTATACATTCTTCTTTTAACCAAAAACATATTAACGATATATATATATGTATATGTGTGTGTGTATATATATATATACGTGTAAGTCTTATATATATATATATATATATATTATATATATATATATATATATATATTATATTGGATGGAAGTAATTCTGTGACTCTTGGGTTTCATGCTTTTTACGCTGCGTTAGGAGCATGAATCCCTAAGGTCACAGATTACTTCCATGCAATACACACACACACACACACACACAACACAGACACACAGACACACAGACACACACATATATATATATATATATATATATATATATATATATATGAATATATATGAATATATATATATAGATAGAGAGATGAATAGATAGATAGATAGATAGATAGGGATATATGTATATATATAAAATTATAGTTCTGCCATAAATAAGTACTAGTATAACGATTGTTTTCCTCAAAAAATATTTTTCCTAAATATTTTTTCCTAAATCGAAGTTTACAGGGTTTAATCACTTGTCGTGGAACATTATAGCAGCAATAAATATTATATACATTTTATTTTATTTTACTTCTCTCTCTATGTCTCTGTCTGTCTGTCTGTCTGTCTGTCTGTCTCTCTCTCTCTCTCTCTCTCTCTCTCCGGAAAAGAGTTCTGACTTTAGGCGATATAAATGGATGTGAAATCTATTAAATGGAATGATAAACGAGTAACGCTTCAGATCTTATAACAATAAACTGTATCAGCCTAAGCGCATTTAGGGTTTTTCTCATCGCTGAGTCCGAATTCTGCCTCGACTGACGAGCAGTACTTAAAAGATTGCCCCGTTCCACGAGCGACGTGACGCTACTGATAAAGATGAAAGAAACAGCTTCCAAAAAGACCAAATCTGAATCCACTTTTTCTTCCCTTTTTTAAATTAGCCGTAATGTTAATAATGCTAACAGGATTGATCATAATATGCAGTAATAGAGGATTTGTTGTTCTAGTGATAATAACAATGGTTGAGAGAAAGAAAGGAAGGATATTTATTTTGCTGGTAAATGTAGGAGGGGGCGAGGATATCCGTTCCCTTAACCCCCCCCCAAAAAAAAAGGAAGTGCGTATGCGTTTTCCTTGAAAATATGTAACCGAATACTCACATATGCTGGGCAGATTTCTAAAAGGAATCCTGTTTGTGTCACCAACATTTCTGCAGGTTTAAAAATTCTGATCGCCTTGAATACAAGAATTTGAATGTCTTCCGCTGTAAAAGACTGAATCAGTATTTGTAATATATATATATATATATATATATATATATATATATATATATATATATATATATATATATATTATATTATTCATGGTATCTGTATTATTTATATATTATATATGAATTATATATATTATATGTATTTTATATATATAATATATCATACGTACATTATACATACTATATATTGTACATATTTATCTATATTATATATATATATATATATATATATATATATATATATATATATATATATATATATATATATATATATATATATATATATATACAACGTGTGTATAAAAGTTTCCAGATTTTTGTACTTTTTGACACAACTTGTATTCTGAAAAAAAGAACGTTTCATTCATTCTTCATTTTTATCTTGGTAAATACAGCTTTAAAGTTGGTACTTTTTGACACACTTGTATTCTGAAAAAAAATTAATGAATGGAAAATTATTTTTACGGAATACAAGGTGAGTCAAAAAGTATTTAAAAACCTCTATACTTTTTTGACACATATATATCATATATATATATCATATTATGTATGTATATAAGTACATAATATATATATATATATATATATATATATATATATATATATATATATAAAGAGGGTGAGAATGGGAAAGAAATAATGAGATGTTATGTGCTATTACCTTAAATTAGACATATTATTTAAGATTAAAAGTGATTTCATGAGAAATGCGTTAACAATCATTAGGAAAAAATTAATGAATGAAACATTATTTTTTACGGAATACAAGGTGAGTCAAAAAGTATTAAAAATTTCTATACTTTTTTGACACATCTTGTATATTATATACATGTATATCATATACATATCATATTATGTATATATATATATATATATATATATATATATATATATATATATATAAAGAGTGAGAGAGTGAGAAAGAAATAATGAGATGTTATGTGCTATCACCTTAAATTGACATATCCTTTTAAGATTAAAAGTGATTTCATGTGAAATGCGTTAACAATCATTATAAATTCATAACACTTCTTTCACAAGGTGTCCGTTTACTAAATTCGATGCTTACGTTGTTTCTGGCCAAGAACAAACATTACAATTTTGTGTGTCAGCATTTATTTCAAAACATAAAGTATTTAAATATAATGCGTTAAACATTGCCTTTTACAAGTAGATTTTAAGGTGTTGTTTTAAGACATGTTAACACTTTAATGACAGTAGAGAAAAAACTAATTCAGAAATGTGGGATTTTTTCAGTGTGACACATGATTAGAATTGCTAAATGTAGCGTGGACATGAAGCATATATATATATATATATATATATATATATATATATATGTATGTATAGTCATCCGCATACAATATTGTTATGCTGTATCACGACTCGTCAGTGCGGCTAGACTTGAAGGCTGCTTCAAGGAAACACTTGATATGATCCCCTTATATATATATATATATATATATATATATATATATATATATCAACAGTAGCATTAGCAGTAGAAACCGCTAATGCTGCTGTTGATGTTGTTGTTGTTGTTCATAATGATGATGTCCTTGTTATTGTTCTCTAGAAGGCCACTTACTCGCAAGAACTTTTTATAAGGATCGATGTTGTAGAGATTGTACGACAATGAGCCTCGTTTTGGAAACCAAATGGTTGATCTTGATAGGAACCGCAAACTTTGGGAGTCGAATTTCCTCATCACGAAATATTGGAGAATACAGTTCCGAGATTAAAAGATGTTTGGAAACAGAAATATGAATTGTTTGTTCTTTTAAGTTCGCTTCTGCTCAATTTCATCTTCTCTTT
The DNA here is from genome assembly GCA_023376005.1 of Doryteuthis pealeii. Classification (NCBI taxonomy): domain Eukaryota; kingdom Metazoa; phylum Mollusca; class Cephalopoda; order Myopsida; family Loliginidae; genus Doryteuthis; species Doryteuthis pealeii. The sequence continues at coordinate 82,271,787 of CM042139.1, read as the reverse complement.
AGTTTATCTATATATTTTTTATCTCTTTCTTTTTTTTTTTTTTTTTCTTTTGATCGACCAAATACGCTTGGAAATATTCATCCCTCATCTGCTTTCCCGGAAACTGGTTCCGATCTTTTAAGTTCATAAACATCCAGCTTCCCCTTCCGAAATTTTCTCCATATCCAGATTTCGCTTTCCGGCGTACTTATGATATTCTTTTTGCTTCCGTTCCTATTTCCGTTGTGTTCTCTCTGATCAACTTATCCTTCCAAGTCAGTTTTCTTTACTTGCTTTCTTATAGTGCACATTAGGAGCTGAGCAATTTCGATTTCATTTTCTTTCCGAATTTGCAAGATATTTCTAAAATGTTTCAAACTTCCATTGTACTTCCTGTCTTTTTTCTAATAGTATCTTTCCATTTACTTTTATTCATTCTTTTTTATTTCGTTCTATTTCCTCTAGCATTATCTTTAATATTTGTGACATCAAATGTCTTGTAAGCCCACAAGTAATAATGTTTATCCTATGTAACACTCTTCGAATATCATCCACGTAACTTTATTCCTGCATTTTTATCGTAGACAATTCAAATTGCACTGCAATAAAACTGCATCTATCAATAAACCCTACTTGCTAACAAACCATCCATGAGGATAACAGCGGGTTCCCTCCCATACATTTCAGCAAATATTATTAAGGAGAAAATATCAGCAGATAATCGAATATTACTGAAAAGTCACCAATGCTCCCTATTTGCAACCCTTCAAAATACCTTTTGTTTCGTAAATTTAATACGAATTAATGAAATCCTTTTATATATATATATATATATATTATATATATATATATATATATATATATATATATATGTATGTGTGGGGGGGGATGATATTTAGTGTTTTCTTTGATAGGATTCAACCAAAATTGAACGTACATATAAAGATTTGAGTATGTAGAGGTTTGTAGAAATCGCAAGTATGCGCGTGCCCGTGAACTGGCGTGTTTAACAAACGCAGAATTTGGGGAAAGGTGAAAAAGACAAAAATAAAGAAAACGGGGACCTCACACTAGTGAGATTTTCTGTGAGGTCTTCAAAACAAAACAAAAACAATAAAAAAAGCGGTCTGACAAGACAATATGTCGAAATTAATTTATATAAAAAAAAATGCATATATATATATATATATATATATATATATATATATATATATATATATATATATATATAAGTGTTTTTGGAATATGAAAAGCAAATACGGTGGTACCTTGAGTTACAAGTTTAATTTGTTCTGCTCGTAGCTCAAATTCTTCATATTTCAAATCAATTTTCTCCATTGAAATAAACTGAAACTAATCCGTTCCAGCCCACCCAAAACATCCTAATATTTTTTGTTACGTTACGGAAAGAACTATAGTGTATAAAAACAATAAAATATAATGTAACGAATTATTGGTGCAATATATTTTAATGCTTATTTGTTTGTGTAAGTGATATTTTTCTTTTGCGTAAAATAATTGGAAACTTAAATGTGTTTAATGAACTTATTAACATAAACGTATCTAATGATCGCACGCATCTCAAATTTTAGCAAAAGCAAAAAATTGACTGAGTGACAGTTCGTAACTCGGAAAACTCGTAAGTTGGGGCATTCGTAAGACAAGAAAACATTTTCGTAAGAATATATTTATATTAGGGGGTTCAGAAAATAATTACATTTTTTCAAGAGGGTATATAAAAAACAATATTTATTTAATATAAGTTAAATATATTTAGATATTATCATCAAAAATATAATAAACTTCATTTTCAACGGTCATGTTAAGTTTCCTTTCCTATTTTTTCTTTCTTGCTTTTTCTTCTTCACTGTCTGTCTGTCTGTCTTTAACTGTTCTCTTTCTCTCTGTGTCTCTCTTTCTCGTTCTTTCAGTTTCTTTTTTTTGTTTCTCTCTTCTGGCGTAAACCAATTTCCCTCTTCCTTTTTCTATAGTTAGTTTTTTCTCTTTCTTTCTTCTTCCTTCCTTCCTTCCTTCCTTCCTTTCTTTCTTTCTTTCTTTTCCTCCATCTATCTATCTATCTATCTATCTATCTATCTATCTATATATATATATATATATATATATTATATATATATATATATATACCTATCTATCTCACGCACCCTTTGTTTTTTTATTTCCCTTTCTTCTCACCTCATTGTTTTTCAATTCCTTTTCAACACAATCTTACTTAGTATATTTTGCTTACAGATTACCATATGTCTGTCTGTCTGTCTGTCTGTCTCTCTCTCTCTCTCCCTTAATTCGCCGTATATATATGTATGTATGTATGTATCTATCTATCTATCTATCTGTCACTGTTTTTTTTTTTTTGTTCTCTCACTATATCCCTCTTTCTCATAAATCTTGTATCTTTATAGAATTCTTATCATTTATCAATATATTTCCGTATAGTCTCCGTCTTAACGAGAAATCTTCCCCTCACTTTCTCCCCTACTCTTTCTCCATACTAACTGATTAAGGTCTTTTCTCCCCCCTCACCCTCGCAATGAGGCTATTTAAAATAATCTCTTATGTGGCTACATTTGATTACCTCATGTCTACATCAGAATCTGATTCCTCTTCCATATTCTCCTCTCCGTTGTTTGTGTAAGGCCCACAGCAAAGTGGACAAAGCGCCCATTAAAATACAAATAAAAAAGCTTTTTTGAGTAAATACAGAAGTGGCAGAGAAAGAATATAGTACGTCCGCCGCCAACTTGCAATTAACATTATCAATGAGCTACCTGACACCGGCAGCAAGAGAAACAGCTGGCCCGTACTCACCAAAGACAGGTTCCCCCTTTTTATAGGCGTTGTGTTTTCTCTTTTGTTGTCACAAGAAGTGACAAATGAAATCGATTTTCCATTATTCATTAATAATAATAATAATAATAATAATAATAATAATAATAATAATAATAATAATAATAATAATGTGACCGTCAACTAACTACATAATAAGTGAATACAGCAGCAATGTAAACTGGCCGGTATGATTGTGTGACGAAGATAATTCAGTAATAACTGTGCAAATAACTAAATTTTGACCATAAATACAAATACAGTTACGACAAATCAAATCCATGTTCCATTATTATTATTATTATTATTATTATTATTATTATTATTATTAATAATTAATAATAATAAATAATAATAATAATAATAATAATAATAATAATAATAATAAAATACTGACCACCGAGTGGAAGTGAAAGAAAGCGAAAAGACCTTGCCAGAGAACTGAGAAAACAGTGGAACATGAAGGTGAAGGTCGTACCAATTGTAATTGGTGCCTTGGAACAGTTCTTAAAGCCTGGAAAAGAATTTGGGTGAACTAGAAATTAGAGGAATAATCGAGACCATCCAAACTACAGCACTGTTAAGATCGGCTTGAATAATCAAATGAGTCCAGGAGACCTGATGAGACTTGCTATAACTCAGCCTCCAGTAAATCACCGGTTACAGCAGGTGCGAAAAAAATGATAATAATGAGACAGTCGAACGGGAAAGGAGATAAAGATAGTTTAATTATATCTTTAAACCTTAACGGTTCAGGGATAGATAAGCTGTGTTTTAGCTTCTATAAATATAAGATTGATAGAACATTTTTAAATAATAATTTAAAAGAATAAAATTATGCTGCAGGCTGACTAAATATGACGGCAGTCTAGACATTTATCAATTTCTACCGTTTTCGTTCGTCGTTACATTTATGAATTCTTGTCATAATAATTCATTGAATAGTGTCAAATTTATGTATTATCTCTACAAAAATCTGAATAAATCTGTAACACAACCTATTGTTTATAATAAATGTACGGCAAATACTCTATCAGATTTTAATATTAATGACTTATCGCATTAATAATTCATATACGAGGTATGTTCAAAAGGTATAAAAACTAGATTCATAATTAAATTTCAAACTGGCAATGACATCACCACTTTAGCATCATCAAAATCTCAGTAAGTTAAGAACAAAACCAAAGATTATTTTGATTTTTCGGACTGGTGTCCTCATCCTTATGGAAAAACGTTAGGAAAACACGTTTCGGCCGCTCTACCGTTTGGACGTCGTCTGGTGTACCTTTTCTGTCCAAGCATAGCAATGATTGGAAAATCATTTTGAATACTTTGTCTGCTGGGCAAACAGGTGTTGAAGAACTTACGAATATGTAATTCAAATAATGACGTCATTGTTTTTGCACGCCCATTAACCGGAGAAGCGTCACGGTCATTACAAATGTGAGTTATTGATATCAAAATAATAGATATCAAATATCATCTAAAAATTTCAGACAAACAGTTTATTTATTTAATATAATTCATAGGTAACCTATCAATTATATAACAATAGAGAATAAACAATTTCATTTTCATAAATTGTCATTCAACCAGATTGTGTGTTTTTTTATTGTTTTTAAATTTGATTTATTGCACTGAATAAATTGTTTCGGGATACCCAGACTTGGCGGTGCCGATTCTGTATGAGTTCTTATTTGGGTGCATCATTCTGTTTTTTGTTTTTTTGTTGTTTTTTTTTTTTTGGGGGGGGGTTACTTGTATGAGTCGTGATCTTCTTTTGAATGTAAAAACGGAACTGACCTGCAGCTGCCGGGAATGGAACCGTGCAAAACTCTTCATACATCATGAATCAGCTATTATGCGATTTAAAAAAGAAATGTCAGAGAATTGTTGCAGAACAGTATTCTTTTTATTTTTCTAATTCCCTTATTTCATTGAATTTCAAAAGAAATGTTTGGTTTCAAAATGTTCAAAATCGATGCACGAAGAAAAGCTCCAAGTTTACAAAAAGAAGAAAAGGAAAACTAATGATTGATAATTTAGTGATGAGGACGAACGACAATGGGGAAATTTTCTCCTCCTTATTTTTCTTTTTATTTGAATGAATGCTCTGTGAAAAAGTTTGAAAATTTCAACATTCTTTTGCATTTTGAAATCATTTAGGAGAATAAAGAAATTCATAATTACTGCCAGATCTGCTCCAGCCTATTTCCTTCTTTTATTGGTGCTGTTAAAGTCTTAAAACTCAATGCGTGCTTTGCCTTTGTGTAACGTCATTCGAAGAAAAGACATAAGAACGGGAAATGAAATATGGAAAAGAAGAAAAAAGCAAAGAAAATGTAAATCATTCTGAGCAGTGAAAAGCAAATTCTTGGGAGAAAAAAAAAAAGAACTATTGATCCTCACAACAAAAGTTAGTATTCAAAGATTCTATCTGCTGCCAACTTTACTGTCGAATTGAATTCTACGCCTTATAATAAGAAATAATGCCTTTGCGAACAAGCTTAGTTGGCTTTTATTGTGTGGCAAATAATTTAAAAGTAGAAAACGAATGACGATGAGAAGTGGAAATAGGAGGAGAAGGAGGAAGCCCGGCGTAGAGAGGACATAGTTGATATTTCAGCCCTGAGGACAATTGGAAAGGTTATATACTATGATATCAAGTATATAATTACAGTGGGTCAATGGTAGTTGTATGCACAAACACAAGCAAATATCTACATTTATTTAAGTTGATAATGCATCCTCCTAGGAACCCCAAATTTCAAAGTTAGATATCGGCCCTCGATAACTAAGTGCATGTAAAGAACAGCTTAGATCTGTCAGGTAAATTGGGAACCTAATATTAGGTGTCATGCTCCATCTCAGATGCAAAAACAATCTCCCTGGTCTAGCCCTAGATAGACTTACTTGCTGTCTGGCTGATATCGACGCCGACTTTGTATTTAATTACATATTATCTACATACAACTAACACTCTAGACATAACGCTTATCATGGTAGAGAATGGGGTTCAAATCCTGGTCGGGGTTGTTTGAATTTCTGGTTGCGCTAAAGACATTGGGAAGTCATGAATACATATGTTCTTCCCCAGCTAGGGGTAAATAGTAGGACAGACTTGGTTAATTATACTTGATTAGGCAACTTGCCGAGGGAAAAAAAACTCTGAATTCACACCATCTTCCTTCAGCTTTAAAAAATGACACTGTGTCACATCCTATCCGTGGGGGAGTGGTTGAGAAAATACATACGATTGACAGGTTTCCACAAATTAATTTCTCGCTGGATTTTTCTTACTAACAGACACAAAGACACACATATACACAGACATATACACAGACACACACAGACACACACACACACACACACACACACACACACACACACAAAAGAAAGAGACAGACAGACAGACAGAGACAGCGAAAGAGACAGACAGATAGATAGACAGACAGAGAAAGAGAGAGAGGGGGAGAGAGGTCAGCTTATCATGAACTTGCCTCGCTTAAAATCTAGACACAAGCATAGACATAAACACAGACACACACAGACACACACAGACATATATATATATATATATATATATATATATATATATATAGTGTAGTTTGCTATATTTATAAAGAGAGCTCAATATCGGTAATAGATCATAGGTAAATTCGTTAATATATAAATAGAGAGAGAGATAGACAGACAGACAGAGAGACAGAGACAGAGAGACAGAGACAGAGACAGAGAAAAAGAGACAGACAAACAGACAGACAGAGACAGCGACAGAAACAGACAGACAGAGACAGACATACAGATAGATAGACAGACAGAAAGTGAAAGAGAGGGAGAGAGAGGGGGGAGATCAGCTTATCATGAACTCGCCTCGCTTAAAATCCAGAATTAGCCTAACCTGGACAGCTCTCTTACCGACTATACCACAGAGATTAGAGAAGCTCAAATCTAATCGTATAACTTCCATTTTTATTTTTCCCGAACTCTTGATACGCCACAACCTTTCTTTACATACAAAAACGTTATTAGTAGAAATATTTTTGAATGTCTTAAAGAACTGTCTCTGCTGATAAACTTAACTGATAAAGGTTGGCGATCAAAATAACGAAAAATATATTATGCATAAAGCAACAAAAGAGAAGAGACCAGTCCGAATAGATAATCAAGTGATGTAACTCAAAATTTTCATTGGAACAAGTCTGTTGTCATAGATGTGCATTTTCCAAAATCAATAATGTAATGTCACAGTAGAATCCATAACTACCCACGCATGCGCAGACGTCAATAAAACTAAAAAGAATAAAACGGAATCCTCTTCTCAATTCTTGTGTAGCGATTTTGCATTTGACGACAAATTCAATCGTTACTTTTTTTTTTTTTTTTTTTTTTTTTTTTTTTTTTTCAATGAATGGAATCAGTGAAAATCTTACTCTATTCACTAAACTCTGGGCAAATTCCTGTCATCTACAACATATGTAATTCTTTGGAAATAACCGAACGTTTTCATTTCAAAACGGATTTGAAAAATCGCATCATATCGGCAGTTTTCATTGTTAATGATATTACGGATTTTTTATCACTTTTGATAGAATAACGAAATAATGGGATAGGCTAGATTTGAAATTTATATAAAGCAATTTCATAATCTAAAAATAAAATCAAACTTTTATTGAGAGTATTCTTTGGTGTAATGTTATATGTTTGAAAAATCAAACGTTTTCGCTTTGTGCTATTGTTTTAACGTATGTCTATGTACTAACAATATTTGAGCCCCGGATTTTTATGAAGCTCATTTAATCCTATAAAACTGCCTCGGAATATTATTGCTCATGACATTCACATCTGTGATTGTGATAGAGAAGTGTCATTTATTGAACATTATAGCTTTAGAAAAATACGATAAGTTTTAACTGTTTATAGTTTTTTTCTAATGAAAAAAAACCGAAAGAGATTAAAAAACAAACACTTTTGTTTGATCAGTTCAATTTTACAACATGCCCTATTCTATTCGTAGACCACGTGGGTATCAGAGACTTTAGAAATACACGAACAAATAAAGAATTGTCATTTATTAAGCTGAGCTGATTTTAAGTCCAGAAATTTGAAGCACCCAGTGAGAATCAAAGTATCTGGTAGGGACACGCTAACCTAGCTTATTAACCAATACACCACGCCTGGTGTTCTATTGAATGGACTAAAATTTGGTTAGTTTAACACAGAGTCTTCTTATGGTTTACAATACGTGCTATCCCTAAGTGGACACCCACCTAATAACAAAGCAAGCTCAGACCCAAACCATAAAAAGAATTGCCGTAACAGTTTCAATTGTATAAATGAGACGCCTCATGAGTTCTTTAACACCCTCTTACATTTACTCACCGGGGCTCAAATATTGTTAGTACATAGACATACGTTAAAACAATAGCACAAAGCGAAAACGTTTGATTTACTCACCTTGTATTGTGTCCTCCTCTCTTTCTTTTACATTATATTATTATTTGTCTCCCTCTTACCTCCATTCTTTTACTCCACCTTCTTCGTTGGTTTTAAAATATACTTGCTTCACATACCTCGTCTACACACAGACGGACATGTCCCATTTCGCAAAATAACATAATTTGAAAATATCAAAACATAAAGTAAAGTACTCGAAGTGACCCATTGTTTGTATGAGCCGAACGGCGAGGTAGTCTATCCCCTTTTCATTAGTATTAAGGTAAATTATTTGAGCGCCACACCTAACAAGATTCTTCTTGTGTTATTTACTTCCAAAACCATCCTTGTAACAGAGCAGTCGTGGTATTATTTAACGCATTGCTGCACGTTAACCACTACGCTACAGGCGATTTGTTTGTTTTTGTTTTTATTCTAAAACTGTAAGGATCGGAACAAGGGAAACCTTATTACCGAAATTCAATCAAAAGAAAGAGCAGAACAGATTCGAATCAAAGAACAAAAACACTTTAGCACAAAATCAGCCAGGCATAAACTTAACTGACAACAGATTTACATTACTCCATTTCAGCCACGCTGTAACTTCATTGATTTCTGAGCTTTTTCCATTCATCATTTTTGTAGAATCCACACACATAAATTCTTTAAAGAAACGATGGAACGCCTACACTCGATATTTGCCCACGTTATCCTAAAAGATGATATTAATTTCTCCTTAGAAAAATAATCTCACTATGTAAACAACAACAGATGTGCCATTTTTTTCAACCTTTTTTAAGTCTCTTTAAAAAACAATATAATTAGCTACTTATCTCAACATTCCCCGAGAACTGTTTGTAACATTGTCGACGGCGAAATGCTATATCGTGCGGATAGCAAACTCTCAGACAGAAACTGCTAATTACATGACCTGATGAATGATGATGCTTGACTCTGTGGTCGGGGGAAGAAAATATAAACAACTCAAGATATTTTGTGCAACAGTAAGGATTTCACGAAGTGAACCCCTTTTATTTTCTGTTTGTGGCCGAGGTAGCGGAAAGAGCTGAATATGTGTAAGACACTGGTCAACTTGTTTGGGAAACAGCTTTATCTCGTATCTTTCGTTTTCAACTTCTCCACGGACCTCTTGCGGATTCTATTAGGCTATACTTCCGGTCTGTTTGTAGTTAAGCCCGCGGAAATAGGTGGATATTTGAGAGTAACTAGTCACTTGTGGTGGCAGTTTGTAATTGTTTGCGTTTGGGGAGACTTGGTTTATTGAAATCAAACAGCTTTATTCCGTACGGTTGTTGTTCATCTTCTCAACGGATCTCTTGTGGAATCTACTGGGCTATACAATCTGTCTGACCACATATCCAGGCTTCTACATATATATTTTACAGGCGGAACACATGAGTCAGTTATTGTGTTGTTCATTTCTCATGTCAGTAGGATTTGACACAAGGTCAATTTCTTAAGCGGAGTTTAACAGTTTTGAACGTTAGTTTTCACGTCTCCTAGGCTACTTCCCTAACCAAGTTTACAGAACCCAGTCCACCATAATATTTAACCATAATTGGAAAGAGAATAGTTGGTTTCATATTTTTACCAAGGATATTAGTGCTATGTGAAATACAATCAGCCTCATCCAGGATTTGAACTTGTCTCGCCAATCGATTTCCTACAACGGTAACATGCCTCCACTACTACATGAGTCATGTGGAAAAAATGTATCACAAATAGATGGAAGAAATCTTAAAGACAGCAATTTAGATTCCTGATTGATTGATTGATTTAATGGCAGGGCAACTCGTTTAGAGATACTTCATGCTAAAAAGTTTGAGAATCGTATTCAGAATACGTTCATATTTACATTTTTTGTGTAGCTGTTTTTAGGAGTATTTCTTTTTTTTTTTGCACCCATTCCTATCGAATGCGGATGAATTTTAATCAGATAGTGCGGAGTGGTTTGGTAAATATGTATGAATCGTGTAGTAGACGATGAATATTTCAATCAACTAAACACGCACATGAATATTCAAAAAGAAGAAAAATCAGTTTTTAGGGAGGGGGTGAATTATCCAGTTTTAATTCCGTTTGCCATTAGGGATATCATTGATACCGATGTAGCTTTCCAATCAGTCTTTATATATATATATATATATATATATATATAATATATATATATATATACACCCGGTAACCTTATAGCCGTAATTCTATGCTACACTACCCATCAATTTACATTATAAAACTATCATTATTCCTTTATAAAGATTCTAGTGTTGTTTTTATAGTTACAGTGTAGCGTATTTGTGTCATAACTCGTCTGACCTTTGGCCACGTCGTCGCAACAAATATTTCATTATCAAGTAATAACGTCGCAAATGTAGCCAAGCAGAGTGTGGACTTGGAGCTGGCGACTAATATCGTCATTGTTATTTCCCGATGAGTGAACACTCGTTTTTGTCAGGACCTGTCGGCTACATTATCGAGATAGCCGCCCTTCTCACTTGGCTGCCTTTACTATTGTAGAGTATCGGACAAATGAATTATATCGATCCACATTCCAGGAACAGTATGAAGTTGAAAGCAATCGACGATCAAACACTGGGGAAAATAATGCAGACTGACCGAACCAAAGATACCATCATAGAGTCGACGATGTTATTAAATATTACAAGAACATACAACAATGAGTAAATATCAATAAATACTCTAGGACGTGTAAACCAGCGTTTCTTCCATTGAATAGATCCGGGCAATGATATAACGTCCTCATCCAGATTCCCCCATTCTCTGGCCCTAAACAAATTCTAGCAGAAAAAAATACCCCGTCTAAAACAAAAAGATATTTTAGTTAGATATCCGTATTGTAAAATTGCAGATATAATGGTTTTATATAATTATCAGAGCTAATGGATATTATATTCGAAGTTGAGTCAAAAAGTAATGCCCTTTTTTAGGTATAATTACCAACACAGGAATATGTATCATACATCAAAATGAAGCTGGTCCTCTGTGGAAGAAACCCTTACTTCTCCATATAGTCACCGTTTCTCTCAATAGCCTCTCAAACCTTCTTTCATGGGATCGAAGAGAATCAGATTTTATTCCAGTGACGAGGAAGTGAAATCTGCAGCGAAGAGGTGGCTCAAATAACAGTCAACAGAATTTTACGGGACAGGGATACATGCTCTCATTCAAAGGTGAAACATTGCTATTGAGAGAAATGGTGTGATCCACAGAGGACCAGCTTCATTTTTATGTATGATACATGTTCCTGTGTTGGTAATTATACCTGTCCTAAATAAAAGGGCATTACATTTTGACTCACCCTTGTATTATACACTTTTAAGTTAGATAGAAAAAACATATGTCGCTTTAATAATGATCTATAATGTTTTTAAAAAGATTCATTGGTCAAATATTATTATTATAAGATCAATGTATTTATCTGATGTTTTAGACGTGACTTGATGATTTGTATCATTCAGATGTTTAGAACTGTTATCCTCATCTGTCCTATCCATGTTTCGGTCAATAAAATATTTAACATAGCTTAACACTTGTATCTACCCCAATGTATAGGGGTCGGTTCGAAGTTCCATGAAGGCTCCCGATTAGAACATGTAGGCTCCCGAGTTTGACAACAAGGTTCCTAGGGCGCATATGCCGAAATGTTGTGTATATAACAATAAAGATGAGATCAACAGTCTGAAAAATCTAGATAATACAAGGTCAATGTAATTCATTCTTTATTAGTAGATATATATATATATATATATATATATATATAATATATATATATATATATATGTGTGTGTGTGTGTGTGGGTGTGTGTGTGTGTGTGTGTGTGTGTGTCCATTTTGCTAAGATTGCATTAGCTTCCAAATACATAAATGTCAAACGTGGGTATATGTGTGCATGTATCAGTGTGAAAAAGTATTTTAATATATATATATATATATATATATATATATATATAATATATATGTGTGAGTGTGTGTGTGTGTGTGTGTACATTGTGTACTATTTACTTATAAATATAACACACTATATTATCAATGTATATATATATATATATATATATATATATTATATATATAAATGTATGTGTGTATTACATACCTGTTTAAATGATGATATTGATACGTTTAATGTAGTGGCTGAGTAATAGAGTAATAGTAACGTTTAAGATAAAATATAAGGATACAGAAAGTTGTATCTCGGGTGGGGAAAGTTGAAGTAGGGTCTTTTGTCTTTCACCTGTGATCTCTCATTTCTTTTTTGCCTTTTTAACTCTTATAAAATTAATCATAGGCATAAAAATATTTTACTATTTACCCGTGACGGACAGCCAACCCAACTATAAATCAACAAACATATAAAATGAGTTGTTGTTTTTTCTATAATAAACAGAGTATTAAAATTTACAGCGAAACTCTTTTTTTTTCTTTAAAGATATAGATAATAACGACTTGGATGTCAAAAGATGTAATACATTACTGATTGTGCGGATAGAATAATGGATGGTGCTGTAAATTTGAAATTGCGTTGTAAATGAGTACGTAAGTTTTATAAATAGAGAGAAAGATAAGGCAGATAGATATACAGATAGAATGAACGAGATGGACAGAAAAAGAAATACACAGATTCAATAGAACGTAAATTGATAGAGATAGATAGATAGATGAATAACCCCATGAATGTGGTATGATCAAACTGGGAAATAAATAAAGAAAGGAACGTTTACATGAAGACTTGACAGGGTAAATAAATAGATAGAAAGACAGAATGAAAAAGAAACAAGCAAAAATGAAATGTAGTTTTTGACACAGAAGAACACTATACAGCTAGCTGGTTTACTAGATAGATAGTTCGAATAATTTAGAACTGACTTTCTAGCTGGCAAGCAATTTTGATAGATAGATAGATAGATAGATACATACATACATACATACATACATACATAGAAAAAAAATATCCAATAAAAGTATGACCATTAGACAAAAAAGCGAAGGTAGATACAGATATACAGAACGAGACTTACAGGCAGAAAAAGAAGCACAAAGATTCGGTAAAATGGGATATATATATATATAATATATATATATATATATATATATATAGAGAGAGAGAGAGAGAGAGAGAGAGAGAGGGGGGGGAGATAGATATGAACAGAATGAGAAGCATGGATAGAAATTAGATAAGATAAATAGAATGAAAGTAAGAAAGAAATCGAATAACATAGATAGTTCTGATAGATTGCTAGAGGGCAGATAGATATACGGGTAGGTAGAAAGAGACTGACGGATAGACAGACAACGAAGCACAACAAGTCAATAAAAAGCAAATAGATAGATAGATAGATAGATAGATAGATAGATTAAACGTTGGATGTTAAATGTCTGCATTCTACTAATATTTTCTAGATAGAAGTGTTTCCCTTGAAAATAATCATTCGATAAGCTAAAGTAGACACTTTACTGCTGGCTTCAGTGAGGTTTCACGACCTCTACAAAATTACCTTGCATTGTATGTGTACATATATAGGTAAATAGCAAGATACAAAGCAATATATTTAGATGAGATCAGACTGATAAATGAGTGGAAGGGAGAGTATTAAGGATATCATACTTGAAAAGTTTATACAAATGAAAAAAAAAAGACCAATATAAGTCTTTATTGTAAACTCCGGATACTGACACTAAAGTTGATATTTTGGACGACGTAGAGAGAACAAAATAATGGGGAATGTTGAACTAAAGGCCAGATACTTGGTATAATAAAATCAGATATTAGATGATAAAAGTCTGATGGAAGAGATACAAGTAATTAGTTTGTAATTTATAAAGAAAAAGAATAAAAACATTTTCATAACACAAGAAACACAAAGGCTCACACTTAATATTTTTATAGTCTACGTTCGCTTGCTTTTTGCATTGCAGAATAACGAATCTTTAGTTACTTAGAAATATAATACACACACACACACACACACACATACATATACATATATATATGTATATATATATATATATATATATATATATATATATACACAAATATATACATATTGCAACATTTTTTTCGAGCGACTCGAGTTTGAACACGTTTACTACGATGTCGTAGTCCAGCACGTTAACCACTACGACCAGTGGATACTACTCACATAGATAAAACCTTAATATTTACTACTACTCTGGGTCAGAGGGAACCTGGCAGAAATTGTAATAAAGAAGTACTCCACACTCCCCAGATCTCCAAAACTGGATACTCATCATCAGATGCAGTTTAGTATCACATCCAAGACACCCTTTTGCGAGGGTGGACTTACTCTCTGCAGGGGGATACAGTCAGCCTATACTAAGCCCCACAGATAGATAGATAGATAGATAGAAAAATGATGTTTATTATGATTATGAGGGAGGGAGGTGGGACCTTTCAAGATTTTTGATTAACGATCAGAGAACCCCTTTTGAATTCAGAGTTTTTTTTCTCGACCGGTTGCCATACTAAGGTTAAAGAGCCCAATCAGCCCTGCTATTTACCCATAGCTGAAGGGAAAATAGTTGGATTCGTACGTTTCCCAAGGCTTCTAGGCCGGTTGCCATACCAAGATTAAAAAGCCCAGACAGTCCTACTATGTACCCATAGTTGGAGGGAGAATTGTTGGATTCGTACCTTTTCCAAGACTATTAGCACTTTGTGAAATGCAAACACCAGAATCCAGGATTTGAACTCGTTTCGCCATAATTATTTCCTACGACAATAACCATAACATAACGCGCCTCCACAATAGATCGATAGATATTTGGTCATTCCTTGGGGGGTCTATGTTCAGCAATACCTTTTTGATAAAAAACATTAATCAACTTTTGGAGCTCAATAGTGGAAGCTTTTATTAGCTTTTTATTGTTTTTTCTTGCGAAACAAATCGCCTTCTGTTTACAACAAATAATTTTTTTTTGTTCCTTTTTTTTCATATTCACAAAATGTCAAAAAAATATATAATAAATCAGAAAGAAAAAATAAACCCCAATAAAATGTTTTCTTATAATGTTGTTTTTGTTAGATACCATAAACTGCTGTCTCAGCTTAATATTTGAACAATGACACTGAAAAATTCATAACTGAAATAATTTGATCTTCATTGCGCGGATAAACGATTTATGAATAATAAGTAAGTTTTTATGGATTGCTTTTCTCGAATTTCTTCGCCGCCAAAACCGACAACTGTTTAAAACTTGACCTATTTACAGTGATGTTTTATTCGTCTTGGTATTAACTTCGAGATATATAATTGGATATGAAAATGTGTCTATGCTCTATTGGTCGTGCGTACAATTTACTGTATAATGAAGGAATAAAGAAAAATATACGAAATTCATTTTCATGCCTGTTAGAGATAAGACTGGTTTAAGCCAAAATAGACAAGAACATAATTAACAAACATTAAAACTTTTCAAAGAGAATAAGTAAAATGATTACAAGAAGCTTTGGGATTTAGACGAACACAAATAAATTATTCATTAAATTAGGCCAGTAGTCGCACAGAGCTCCACCATTACTAAGTACTTTCTTTATTAACTTGAGAACTTTCTTATTTACCAGGGTTTTATAATGGACCACTAGCATTTGCTTATGAATAAATTATGGGTTTGTTGTCAAATTCGACTGAAATCGTTACATTTAGTTACTATATAAAAATGTAGATTAACTGTACATTATCATTTGGCATATATATATATTATATATATATATATATATATATATATATATATATATATATATTATATTATTATATATATATATATATATATATATATATATATATATATATTATATATATATTTATTATATATATATATATATATATATATATATATATATATATTATATATATATAAATATTTTACAGACGCTGCCACTGTCGATAACAACAGAGACAAAGAAGACGTTAAACAGTAATAACATTTGACAAAGGGTATCTAACGAACCTGAAAATTTATGAGAAAAAATAATTAAAAAATAAGTGAATCCAATACTCCATATTATCGAGTTCATTCATTTATACAATTTTAATGACTCATAATAACGCCCAATTTAAAAAAAAACATTTTTTTAAATATATATATATATATATTATATATATATATATATATATATATATATATATATATATATATATATATATATATATAAATATTATGATTGTTATTAAAGCCTTTACAGTGCTCAACGAAAGCAGAGCAATATCACAATATATTTCAAGTATTAAAAGAAATACATAAAACTGGACGACTCAAATATTAGCACTTTTTTCAGGTGTATTCAATGGGTCTGATATTTTCTTATATATTTTCTTATATATATATATATTGTGGAGGCGCGTGGGCTAGTGGTTTGAGTCGTGGAAAATGGACTCCTCGATTCGAGTTCAATTCCTAGACGATGCTGTTGGCATTTTCACATAGCCCTAATACACTTGGGAAAGTTATGAATCCATATATTCTCCCTCCAGCTATTGGTTAAGTAGTAGGGCAGACTGGGCTCTTCAGCCTTGGGTAGGTAACCAGTCTAGGAGAGGGATAACTCTGAATTCAAAATTCCTGAGGTCGGTCGTTGATTGGGTTTGTGGCAATCTTTGATGCACCAATTCTTTCCTATCGACTGTGCCAAAAAGTGTGGATGGTCCAACACAAGCCTTCATCACTATAAATAAATCCCTGTGTGGGAGTTCAATGTGTGTATGAACCCTCATACATCTAAAATCGACCGGAGAGTCCATTTTATATATATATATATATATATATATATATATATATATATATATTTATATATATACTCATACGCACACACAATCACACACACATATATATATGTGTGTGTGTGTTTGTGAATGTGTATGGAAGTAGAATATTTAGAGACATACCTTTTCCAAGGGTATTAGCACTATGTGCGTGCAAATAGCATTTTCAAGGATTTGAACTCGAGTCATCCAGTTCATTTCCTACAATGCTAACCGTTACACCAGAAGCCCCCATGTGTTGCTATTGTATGTAATATGCGGTCTTGTCTCTGCGTTTCATTTTTTGTTATATAGAAGAAAAAACAACAAAAAGAACGGTTTACTATCTTAGCCAAAGGATCTACCAGTGAATACTGATAAAATCTTTTGTTTCATTTTCTGGTAAGTTCTATCTGCAAAACTGTTCTCATGCAAAATTCTAGCTTAATGAAATTGCGTGAATAGATGTCTACGAATTTTAAGTATTTATCAGTTGTTAGAGGAATGTACGAAACGATCTGTAATTAAGTGTGTCTGTCTATTAATTGATTTTGCAAAATTATAAAATATACCCTTCAAGATTATAATGGCAGTACATACATAATTAAATTATATGTCAGGAAGTATTTTATATAACTGAAGACTCAAAACATAGATACTTTTTTTTTACTGTAAAAAGTTGGTTGCAATAGAAATTCTTAGAAACATCGGTTAGTGAAAGTCAACAAAAACGAAAGTTCTATATGTCGTTGTTTCTGTACAAATAAATGCTGTTCAGATGTTGGTTCTTACTGTGTTGGTCTTACTCATTATAAAGCCCACTTGTAACCTGAATGACAGCAAATAGGGAATTTTACACTGATAAAATGCTTACCTAATTTTAGAGTGAGATGACACTTTAGAGAATCGATTGTTACACAACACAGTGATTTTCATAAGAAACTTAATATTCTTTTTTAAGCTGAAATGTTAGATGACACATAAGAGTGATTACAGGACGGTATTTTCTCTGGTTAGACAACGACAACGACTGTTAGCATTTAAAAAAAGCTTTTTTATTATTCATTTATTCTTTAGTAGGTGATACATTTATACTCGGTTGAATCATTTTAAACCGTGAAATGGGGTTTTTCAGTGCTTATTGAATACTTCTGTGAAAAGTCCGGTACAAAAAATTGAATTAATCTATTGGAAATATATATATATATATATATATATATATATATATATATAAAATCCAGATGAGATCGATCTTATGGAAAATATTTGCGGACTATACCGACAGACATGTGTATATATTAGTGTTATGATCTTATTGGCGAGGAACTGTCTGTCACCAAGGGCCTTTGATTCTGTGTCTATACTATCATATATATATATATATAGATATAGATATACTTATCTACACCGATACATTCACGTATTTTCACACGTTTGACGACTATGCATCTGAAAACTAATGCAATAATGCAGTAAACTATATATATATATATATATATATATATATATATATATATATATATATATATATATATATGATGTTCTCTGAAGAAAGTTACACACTCGCATATATGTGTGTGCGTGTGTGTGTGCCGTTTCATATGGAAGCAGGCATAAAGAAATAAATATATATTTACAAAAATATACACTCATATGAACCCGCATGTGTATAATAATATATATATATATATATATATATATATATATATATATATATATATAT
>CM042139.1:82228004-82243004 GCA_023376005.1 Doryteuthis pealeii | reverse complement strand
TAGTGTTTCTAATTTAATGTTATATTTTATTACATCAAAGCTTAAATAATTGCATCCGTCGGGTGCATATATTTGCTAGTTTATGTAATGTATATGCTGTACCTACATGATAAAAATATGTGTATTTTCTAATCTCATAAGAGAGAGAGAGAGAGAGAGAGAGAGAGAGAGAGAGAGAGAGAGAGAGAGGGAGAGAGAGGGGGGTAAGAAAAGAAGTAAAAAAAGGAAAATAGAGTTTTGAACTCTACGAAATTACAATAAACATGTTTATGCAATACATCATTTTAAAGCACACATTTACTTCTATTGATTTTATGCTAATGTTTATGTTTTCACGCTTTACGTTTGGTTTGATTTGGTTTAGTTTCTTTGTTTTATGGCATATCATCCTTCGTGGGTTATTTAATGCCAAAGCCATTCTAATAGAAGAAAAATTGTGGCACTATTTAACCCATAGCTGGAGAATATGGGGGTCCATACCTTTTCCAAGGGAATTGTTCCAAAAGTAAACGTAATAATGTGATTGGAGTTCGAAGTCGCGTACTACGATTTTGCAGTTCAGCACGTTAACCACTACACTATCTATCAAATTTTCCATAGATCTATCTGCCGGTCTCCTCCAGTGGTGTAATGGTTAATGATCTAAGGTAGTAATATATTATTAATAATTTTGGTTCCTCTGGTTCCTTGCCATGAAAAATAATAGGTTAGTAAATAACTATACACTTATCTCGTAAGTAAATTAAATGGTAGATTACCTTCGATACCACGAATCGTTTTTAAGGTCACGCCATTCAAATGTATAGTATCACGGAATACTATCTAGAAAATATGTGTGTTACATGATCTTTATATTATTAAAGGCACTAGCAAATATCTGCACTCTCCGGGTGCAAGTTTTTGAGTTTTAATGTAATAAAAATATTACATTAAATTAGTAAGGCTAATGAAACTAAATAAGAATGCAGAATAAAAGATTTGAGACAGGGTGGGGGGTATAATCGAAAAATAGAACAACTGAAACTTACTCTTCCATCACTCCCGTCTTCCATTGCTAAATTATCCTAATTTAACTATTTAGATAAAATAGGACGTAAAGAATAAAATTGCAGTTATTTCTTTTTGTTAATCGATTTCTTTTAAGATTTAGCCCCGGGATCTTTGCTCACATTTATTAAGATAAAGCCAAACTATTAAGATAAAGCCAAATCATTAATAATAAGTACATAATTATTAAAATCAAATTTTTAATATCAATATGCAAATTAGTCTTCCCGTTCACGCTGTAAGCCGCTATTTTTTGCATATATAAATACAATTACGTCTCTATGTAGATATATGGTCAACAGTATTAATAACGTAAAACAATTTTATTGATAATTGAAGATTACATAAAAAAGATCATGGAGAATATGACGTAATTAACTAAGGGAATTATGACTTGGGTACTGGTATAGTTTCGGTTACAGACAGACTAGCACACAATCTCCATTATAATAAGATATGTACATTTGTAAATGTATTAGATTAGTTGTCTATAATAGGTATTAAAATAGATTTCTAAGTTGAGACCCTTCAATTTCCTCTTTGCCGTATTTTGTTTTAATCTATCTCATTGATTATAGGTTAATCTTATCTTATTTTGCTTCATTTGGAAAAGTGGGGGGGGGGGAGAATATGCAGGCAGCAGGAAAAGAGAGCGAGAGAGTGAGGTGAAATGAAGGGGATAAAAAACTTATTTTTTTCCAAGATAAGATATTCTTATTTTCTCAAGATTTTAATCTGTTCGGGAATCATTGAAGCGATTTTATTTTCTCTATATTACCCTCTTTTTATAAGAACATACTTTTCTACCTTTTCTACACACATGCATATATACGTATATATATATATATATATGTGTGTGTGTGTGTGTGTGTGTGTGTGTGTGTGTGTGTGTGTGTATTTTTACTCGAAGACCTTGTAATCTGTTGTACTGGTAGAAAACAAATAAAACATGCTTTTCGTAGATATACGAGGGTGTGTCAAAAAGTAATGCCATTTTGTTTAGAACAGGTATAATTACCAACATAGGAACATGTATCATACATCAAAATGAGGTTGGTCCTCGGTGAATCACATCCCTACGGGTCCACATAATCACCGTTTCAGTCAATAGCAATGTTCCACCTTCGAATGAGAGCATGTATCCCTGCCCCGTAAAATTCTGTTGACTGTACTTTGAGCCACTTCTTCACTACAAATTTTACTTCCCCGTCACTGGAATAATGCTTGCCTCTCAAACCCTCTTTCATAGAACCGAAGAGAAGCAAACTTTATTCCCGTGACGAGGAAGTGAAATCTGAATTTTACGGACAGGGATACATGATCTCATTCGAAGGTGGAACATTGCTATTGAGATAAACGTTTACTGTAGAGAAGTAGGGATGTGATCCACAGATGACCAGCTTCCTTTTGATGTATGATAAATGTTCCTGTGTTGGTAATTATACATGTCCTCAAAAAATGGCATTACTTTTTGACAATCCCTCGTATATTTCTCACTCTATATGTGTTGTTCCGTTTGCACACACCTAGAACATCATGCAACATGTCGACTTAAGTTGCTAGATCTCTCCCCCCACAAACTCAGCTAGCCTTTTTTGGAGCTTGTTAAGTCACCAGGCGACATGCATGACATATAGAGGTACTCAACTCTGTAGGCATGACATGCAGCCCCACCCGGTTTCGACCGGGGGTCCGGTGAGCTTCGACCGCTGGACCGGTTATGTTGTAATAATAGCGTCGATCCCAGGGGGCCATCCCCCCAGGCAACACCTGCCCCCTCGATTTAAAGGGGCAGGGCTGGGTTTATTGCCCAGCGCCTGAGACGTCCCCCTTGAGGGGGGATGCTGACGGGATCGACGCAATTTTCACCTGCCACCCATGAGCTTCGGTTTGTGGGTGGTCCCACGTTAATAGGGACTTTGTGCCTGACCCGTATAAGTGGGGTACGTGGTAAATACTATGCATCCCTTGTCTATCAAGCTTCAACATGTACGCACTAAAAGTGAAAAATTACCACTACTTTTTTATTCGAAAATTCCTTTTAACGTTATCCTCATAGGGGAGCATGATTGCTTTGTCCACCGGAGTTATTGATTCGATGCTTGATTAACTTTAACACATTATAACCTAAAAAAAGCAGGGATCAGTTTAGATCAGTCGGTAGATTATCCACCTAAGAGACGCTAGGTTCCAGGTTCGATACCGGTCCCTGCCACTTCAGCGCATGAGTAGCACAGCTTGTGGAATCTAATCTTTGCAGTAAAGCATCTGGGAACTGATGGTAGGTGTGTCACTCCACCTCAGCTAAAAAAAATCTCCCTGATCTAGCGAAAAGGGGATATACTCAATTGCTGTTCGGCTGATACCGATAATAGGTCAGTCCGCCGAGTTTACTTTTTTTATAACCTAATATCCTCGTTTGAAGACAGGTAAAATAAATATAAAAATCTCATTTGATACTTACATTACGGTTAATCTAATGTATAGTTAAAGAAAATTCTGTTGAGTGGCATATTGTCGGTATCAACCGGACAGAGAGAGAGTATATCCTCTTTTCAATAGCGCTAGACCAGGGTGATGTTGTTTTTTTCGTCTGTGCTAAAGTACCACATCTACCATCAGCTACCCACGTTACTGCACAGATCCAAGTTGTGCTACTCATGCGCTGAGTTGGCGAGGGTTCGTATTGAACACGAAAACTTGTGATTCCTAGATGGGTGCTCTACCGACTGAGCTAAACCGGATCCCCAAATGAATCATATTATATGTCTTGTTGCACAAGACGTACTACAATTAGCTGTAAGCCTTATTCTATTTCACACTCAATTAAAGACTCCGTGTACATTTCTATGTAATGCTGACTACAGAGATTATTAGGGCCTAACATTCTCAATGATTCTTTCAATTAGATTACTTTCCAATGTTGGCCTATGTGTATTATACAAACTTAATTCCACATAGGTTACTAATGATTACGGTCAAGTCATACTGAAAGTTAAGCAGCTATGAACTAGTTCAATACTTAATTGGGTAACCACTTACGCAACATCAAATACTGTAAGCAATCTGAGTCCGTTGACTTGATTTGGCATTAAATGACCTGAAAAGGGTTGATATACCGTAAAACAAAATAAGCATGAGGTTAATGAACATTTTGCACCCTCCACCACGCATAATTCGTCGGGGCAGCCTAAAGTCATTATCAGCTAGACAGCGAGGGAGCCTATCCCCTTTTTACTAGCGCTAGTCCAAGGAGATTATTTTGGCGTCTGAGGTGGAGCGCCACTCCTACCATCAACTCCTTACTGTGCAACTCATACGCTGAGTTGGCGAGGGTCGGTATCGAACATGGAACCTTGTGGCTCTCTACCGACTGAGATAAATCGGCCTTATTTCTTGTATCAGAAATTCATATAACAAATTTGAAACCAGTTTTAAATTTATTGAAAAGTACAAAAATATATTGGTAAGCAACTGAAGCAGCTCGGAAGTATCTCATTAATCTTTGTGCAGTTTTATTTTAGATTTGGAAAAAATCCGAGCCAAAGATCAGCATGTACAATTTTTGCGAAAAATGTTGTTCTTAATAACTGTAAGCCTGGCCAACTATTCACAGAGATAGCATTCGAAATTCTTGATTGACCTATCCAAACTTATAGCTAATAAATGAATAATTCGATGTCATTTAAAATGAAAACCCGTTTCAAATTGATCTAATATGATTGAATATATTTTATTTTGTAATTTCTTTCTTTCTTTCTTCAATATATTATCTATTATAATTTCTTTTTTATTTCTTTTTCAATATTTATCTCTTTTTCTTTCTTTCTTTCTTTCTTTCTTTCTTCAATATATTATCTATTGTAATTTCTTTCTTTCCATCATTTTTCCTTCTTTCTTTCTTAGCTTACTTCATTCATTCTGCCTTTTATTTCTTTTCATCATTCTTTCTTTATCTTTTCTATACATTCATTTTTTCGTTCTTTTTTTTCTTTGTTCAGTCATTTTCTTTTTACCTTTTTTGAAAACCAGTGAAAATCTTGGCTGGTTGATTGGTTGGTTGGTTGGTTGGTTTTGGTGGGGTTTTACGGCATATCAACCCTTAGGTTATTTTATGCCGAAGATATTTTTTTAAACTCAATTTTTAAAACACATTTTAAACTCATTTTTTATCTATTTAACCCATAGATAAAATCCTAACTGGTACTACCACTTCGGTCAGAGTGGACTGGGAGTAGTGGCGCTGAAGGGGTACTTCACAATCCCCAGAATTGGATCTTCACTACTAGATGTAGATTAACATCATACCCACGACACAGAGATCCTCAACCACTGCTTTCTAGCACATATAATAAAAAAGGGTTAGGGATTTGCCAAAAGGACAACTGGGACTGGTCAATCATATAGGAGCTAGGACGACGTGACGAGCCGATTGATTGAAGGGGGTCACACCGCCCGCCCGTCTAGCCTAAGTAAGGGCCAAAGTGGAGGGTAATAACAGGTACTACCACCCCGAGTCAGAGTGGACCAGGGAGCAATGGTGATGAAGAGATGCTCCACTTTCCCCAGACCTCCAGGAGAGGAACCTCACCATCAGAGAGTTTAACGTTATTCCCAGGATATGAAGACACTCAGCCACCGCCTTCTAGCACATATATGATAAAAAGAGTGGTCTGTTGCCATAAGAGCAATATGGTTGGGACAATCATATAGGAGTTTGGGCTTGACATGACCAGCCGATTGATTGAAAGGGCCACTCCGACTGCCCGTCTAGCCTAAGTAAGGGCCAAAGTGGAGGGTTGCATATCATGGACAGCTCAGCCACCATGATTCCGTCCTAAAGCATTCCGAGTCGACACCCACAGCCATCAGGTGGTCTCATTGGAGGGATAATATCCCTCTGCAGAGGTGGGATCGGTGTATTCTACAGACTCAGCCAACAGGGCTGGTAAAATCTGCACAGACGGAAAAAGTAACGAATTTGAAATAAAAGTCCAATTAGCATCTTGTTTACTCAAAACGTTTAACACAATAAAATAATCAACTGTAAGGAATGCCATGAGAGGTTAAGTTAAGTGCAAACATTCACAAAAACAACTTGTTATTGCAGATTATTTTTATCTTTTTCTAAATTTGGCATCATTAATTATTCGTAATTTCTTATGATATTTCATGATTCCTGCATTTCCATTTTTTTTGTGAGACAATACCATAATAATTTTCCATTACAACAATAACAAGCTTTGTGAATTTCTTTTTTTAAATCGCCAATTGATTTTTATTTATTGCGAACTTAAAAGGATCGTACATTCAAAATTCTATTCTTTTTTCGATAAATTACTAAACATTCACTTTTGATTCTAGTTGTGTGTGAGACATGCTGATTAGCGTACGTGATGCCAAAGAGAATAAAAGTAAGCTCAACTTCAAACGTTATGTTTCCCGTCTCTTAATCATTTATCTAGAAATACTGAGTATAATAGCTCTCACGAATTAGCAAAAAAGTCTGTGGTAAAGAAGTCAACTGTACTTTATTGTCTTTAACAAAAACAGGAGGAATCTCCGTGGCATAGTGGTTAATGTCCTGATGGTGTGTAACAGCGCACTGTTGTCGCGCCTACCGGGACAGTTAGGTAGTTATGAGGGAATGGACAAAGGAAATACCAAATCATCCACAATTATCTCCTTTAACCATCGTGACATGTTAGTAACGAGAAGTTTCATTAAGATATCCGTCACACTGAATTATACATTGATACATTTCCCGTTACCCAAATGCTAAGTCCAGAACGTTGCCTTAGGCGAAAATCGGACTTCGTTTCATGGTTCTATTTTCTTTGCCACACACCCTTTGGCTACCTGTCATCTTAATCTATATATCAATATATCCATCATATTGAATTATATGTTGATATATTCGTGTGCTAAGTGAACAAAACTGCCTGAGGTGAAAATAGGACTCGTTTTTCTGGTTTCATTTTCTTTGCCGAAAACCCTTTGGCTACCTGTCACCCGAACCTGTACACAACCACACATGTATATGCGAGCGGGTCAGCGACATCGTAATAAACGAGTTCAAACTCCGGTCGGTTTCTTACGTTCAATTTCGAACTAATACTTGGAAATGTATGATTCTCCTCATACCATCGCCCAGCTATATGTTAAATAGTACCACTACTTTTCTGCAAGGATGGATTTAGTATTAAATAACCTAATTCAGAACAATTCCTTGCCTTCCAAATTTACCCTACGGCTGTACTAAATTTTCTTTGTATTTTTAGTTCACTATCTATTCACCTCAGAACGAATTCTATTCAAATAAATTTTAATTATTATCGTAATCCGAGTCCTTCTGCTCAATTATAATGAACTAACCATCAGTTTTTGTACTTTGCTTGGATGTGATGGATGAGCCATTGTGAGCGTCTTAAAGTAGGCAAACAGTTAAACAAAGAAACTGAACAAAGAGTTTAACGAAACTACCACTGTGTTATTCATAATTTGAAATGTTATATTTTCTAATGTTCTGATATACAAAGGCTGTAGACTATGGTTTCAAGCCTACACGCATGGTTGTATGTGGTTATTTTCATGATCATGCATTCGGCAGATAAAAAGGTTAAATTACAAAATCGCTAGCAGTAATAATCGGCGTCGCCAGGGAAAAACGATGAAAGATAAAATATTTTAATAAAATAATTCTAATTTTTTTAGTAAGATTCTATCTATACAGAAATATGAACATTACTTAAATATGTATTTACCAACACCTCCGCAACAGATGGATGCAACACAAGGTCAATTTTTAAGCTGAGTATAACTGGTTTGAAATCAGAGTTTTCCTTCTCATAGACTGGTTGCCTAACCAAGGTTAAAGAGTTCAGTCTGCCCTATTATGTTACCTATAGCTAGAGGGAGAATAGTTGGATTCATATCTTTGTAATGGGTATTGGCGCTATGTGAAATGCAACAAACTTGTGTTGCCATGTTCATTTCCTACGACGATAACCGTTACATATCAGGCGCCTCCTCATTATATCAAATAAATACACAAGAAAAAGGGTTTTATAAATTAAGACATTCTGACTAGGGTATTTTTGTTGACAGTATTTCTTGTTCTACCTTTTGAAAATATGTTGTCTTTGCTATTATTTACTCAAGAAGAGCGAAAAGAAAAAAAGGTTTGTTGTACTGAGTTTTCTTCAATTAATTATCTGTATTATCTATTCATATATAAAGGGCAGTTGTGTGAATCTGTATGTCCGGAGGAAACTTCGAAAATAAAACAATTAACGACAAAGTAAATATATATACACATTAAATATCACCAGGGCTTGGTTTTTGAGCAAAAATAATGAAGATTTGATTTAAATTCATGAAGATATCTAAAAAAATAAATTTAAATGATAACAACATAGAATTTTTTCCATTTAATATTGTAGACATACATTTCTATTTTCCGTGTGACTGGATCAACGGAAGGTCTTTTTTAGGTAGGGATTTTAATGGGGCATCCAGCGGGGATCCAACTCACAATTCAGTAATAATGGATCTGCGAGACTAACTTTTAAAAAATCCCCCTCTACCCAGGTGACGCCGGGTAGGCACTTCTAGTTTGTAATAAGAAGGCAGAATGGGAATACCAGTTTCGTTCCTATCTACGAGTCAAATAGACCAGTTTGGAAAGTGATTGTATTAGACATAATTGCATGTAAATTATTAAAAAAGTTCAACCTATGCTACTTCTGATTTTCTATCCAGAACAGTATCATTCCAACATAATGAAATGTTCATCAAAATCTCTCAGTGTAGCATTACAGTTTCACCTGTCTTTAAAAAAAAATTCAACAGTAGATACAAATCTAAATGGAGCTACCATTAGCACTTGCCTAAGTTCATTTTCACCACATAGGTGACAGTTTAAAACGAGGGAGATATTTCTGCCGCACCCTTTATTAAGAATAGTTACTTGAAAGTATAATTACTTACAAAGAATTATTATAATTAGGTAATTGAAACTCTATAATTGTTTTCAGAAATACGACTGATTTTAAATTAAATAGGTGTTTATCCAACCTATTCGCCACGGGTAATATGAGGCACAAGGTCGAAGGTATTGGGGTTACATCGAGGATCGAACTAGCTATTCAATAGTAATGGATCTGCGAGACTAGCTACCTAATAATTACGCCACGATGAGATGCCCTTCTAAATGCCACCAGTTCGCCACGGATAGGATGTGACACACAGTCGCAAGTATAGGGTGTCCAGCGAATATCGAACTAGCTTTTCAGGAGTAATGGATCTGCAAAACTTGCTACCTAACAATTACACCACGATTATATGCCGTTCCATACTCGGCCCGTTCGCCACGGGTAGAATGTGACACAATCGCAATAATAGGGTGTCCAACGAGTATGGAACTAGCTTTTCAGTAGTAACGAATCTACTATTCTAGCGAGCTAACCATTACACGATGGATTTCTGCACTAAGTAACCCCACAAGTATTGACGTACGCAATTATCGCACAAGCGACTGTTCTTCTTACGGGCGTTTTTTTTGTTTGTTTTTTTTTTTGCTTGTTTTTGTTTTCTTTCTTTTCATGTTCTTTAATCCTCGTTAATATTTTTCTTTTATTTGAGGAAATATCGATGGATCAATTATTTTGTGGATTGATCCGAACAAACGATTAAATTATCTCCAAAAGGAACTCTGGGTATACGTTCAGTAAACAGAGGCTCTTCTCTTACAGAATCAAAATAACAAACAATTGGAAGGAAAAGCAGAAGTTCATTTGGAGAAGGAAGAGAAGTAACTTAAGAAGAACTAACGATACAAAGAATAAAACGTCCACTGATTTTCAGCGGTCTATTTTCAAAGCTCTTAAGACGGCCAACCTCAGATTTATTGTGTTCTGTTACTATTTCTGGCCAGTTTATAATGGTAGTGATTACTATAAATTTCTTGGCTCTTATTGTTACATTTGGAACTATTTAGAGAGCCTCGTGTATTGAATTTCATTAAGAATGAAATCAGTCTTTATTTCATTTTTTTTTAGTACTTTTATAACAATATTCATCAGTAACATTATTGATTTATATATAGCGATGCTGTTTTTAAAAAAAATTAGATTTAATAGATCATAAAATATGAAAGAAATGAGAGACACACATCGAAAATTTCTTTTAAGACGGGTTGATTTATTTATATTCAATGCAAAATACTAACTTTTTTTATTTTTTTAATATTTAAAAAGATTTTGATAATTTTAATTAGTCTTTAAGATCTCAACGGTAATGTAGTAATGGTTGGGAAAATATTGAATACTTTCTTAAAACTTAAGATTTATGAATGGAAGTAAAAGTAAAGTCGGCGGTAGAGGCCTGTTTTTCGTATCAGCCGCAGAGTGAAGGAGTCTATCTCCTTTCCACGAGCGCTGGGCCAGAGAGATTGCTTTTGTGTCTGAGGTGGAACCACACCTACCATCAGCTCTCCACTTTACCGCACAGAGACAAGCTGTGCTACTCATGCACTGAGTTGGCGAGTGTCTGTAACGAACTCAGAATGTAATTACTGAATAAATAACAATGAAAAAGTAAATAGCATTTCTCTGAATTTTTGGGATGAGGCTTGATAATTAGTATTATTTGGATTATTAGGACTATTCGGACTATTCTCCTCGTGTTATCCGTACAACGTTTCGGCCAATGTGCCCTCCGGCCTTCTTCGTGTATTTCTTGTCGGAAATGGGAGCCTTCTCGAACTAGGGAACCTTCTTTTCGAACTGGGGATCCTTCTTGTCGTAATCGGGAGCCATCACAGAATTTTGAACACAACCCTTTATTCAGCCCACAGGGGTATCCTGTTCTCATTCAGCTAACCATAGCTGGGTACATAGCTAGGTACAAATTAGCACATGTGTCACCGTAGGCACAGATAAGTGGTGTGTAGGTATATTATCCAACTCGTTCTCCACGGATAGGATGTGGCACTAGGTCGCAATTATTGGACATACAACGAGTATCAAACTCGCTATAAGGTATTAATTGATCTGGGAAACTAGATTGCTCACCATTAAACCACGATGGGACGCTGTTCTTACTCAACATGTTCTGCACGGGTAGGATATGACACTAGGTCGCAAGTATGGGATGTCCAGCAATGAACGATATCGCTATTAAGTAGTAATGGATTAGGGAAACTAGCTTGCTTTCCGTTACACCACGATGAGAAGCCTTTTGTAAGTTGTTTAAGTTCTCCTAAACCGGTGACCTACCCATGATTAGTCTGTTCTACTATCGTTAGGGGAAAGACAGGAGATAGATTCAAACCATTCCCAAGGGCAATCATGCGCAGTGGAATTGTAAACAGCATCTTCCAGAATAGTGGTTCCCAAACTTTACCGACCCCTTGGTTTTACAGTAGATTCCTACTACCCCCCCCCCAATGCACACGTGGGAACACCCACTTTTTTTTCGATTGCTTCAAATTGAAAACAACAAGATTAAACACACAAATGAATTTCACAAATAAAACCTATTTTCACAATAAGATTTTCTCAGAAAATACAACAAAAATGGAATAAATTTAATTTCTCAAAAATGAAAACTTAAAAAACGGAATTTACTAAAAGTGGAAATGGGAAATTGGTGACGCTAAATTAATATTAAAATATTAAAATTTAAATATTAAAATATTAAATATTAAGATATTAAATATCAAAATATTAAAAATTTTATATTAAAATATTATATATTAAAATATTAAAATATTAAATATTAAAATATTAAATATATTAAATATATTAAAATATTATATACTGGAATAAATGTAATTTCTCATAAATTAAAACTTAAAAAATGGAATTTACTAAAAGTGGAAATGGGAAATTGGTGATACTAAATTAACAAATATTTAAAGAAATTGTAATTTCTTTTTTTTAATATATAAAACTTGATAGACTTAACCATGAAATTGTTCTCAAATTTAAAATGTTATTCTATTTTCAAATTCGTATTAGAACGATGACGTAGACGTGTGTCATTAGAATATTCTGGAATGAAATGACACTTATTTTTTCTCTATTTCTATCATACCACTGCTGTTAATTTAGTCTCTTGTAACCACAAATGAATTCAGGGGTTAATGAAAATGCCCCCATTGGATTCCTCGTAAAATTCTACTCTTGAAAAAAATTTGCTTACAAATCCGAGCTGAGCTTTGACCCTTGTAGTTGTCTACTGACTCTGCTCTCTATTCTGGCTGGACGGCATGTGATAAATGGTGTGCCACTGTAGGTGTTGTGTCCAGGCGTCAAGGAAACGTTCCAGATTTGAGTCTGATTTCGGACTACGTAACAGAGCTATACATTCGTGTATAACTCTTATATCAGGTTTATTCTGTATAAACTGCATACGTGTTCCTTTACCTTATTATGGCATATATTTTGTCATTTAGATTTTAAAAAAACACAAGTTATCTATTAACTGCCCCTAATGGCCCCTGTCACCCCTTCTTTTTTGCCTCACCACCTCGTAGATTTGTTCATACGTGTTCCTTTTCCTTAGTATTCATGGCATATATTTTGTCATTTAGATTTTTTTTAAAGAAACAAGTTATTTATTAACTGCTCCTAATGTCCCCTGTCACCCTCCTTTTTTGCGTCATTGCTCCGTAGATTTGTCCACCGCCTACAGAGCCGTGCCACCGTCTACTTTGGGAACCACTGCTCCAGAATATGAACATGGTTTACCGAGTCAATCTGCTACAAGAATAACCATTATTTCCTGTGACAATTATGCAACTACAAAGAATTATACTCGTAGAATTTGCTGACTAAATGACAAGAAAAGTAATATATTTTCCGATACTCGAGAGACAATTAAAATGAACTCATATAGAACAGATTTCAATTTTAGATTTGATTTTGTGCGGAACGTTTTAAATTATGCAAATAGCTTTTCTTATTTATTTGAAAAATTATTCATTGGAAATATAAGCGACACTATTCTTTAATTGCTTGCTGCTGACTACCGATTAGACTAATTTTAGTTTTCTACTAATGTGATCATCTACTATTGATTGTCATCGATTGATGCCCCAAACGGCTTAACCCTTTCATTTCGAGGCCGTCTTAGACGCTAAGTTAGTTTACTAGTTATCAGAAGGAGGTATAAATTAAAGTACCCTCGTAACTTTCGCGGTAAATTATATGTTTTCGTGCGCAAACGTGTGTTGTGTACACAAGTGTGTGATTTGATGTAGGTTTGTGGAAATCGTCATATATCTAACACTTACGTATCTCAGATTTTAAAAATATACTACTCAATACAAGAAAAGAATTCATATAGAGATATGTACACAAAAAGACTACCTATATGCCTACCTACCTACCTACCTAGATAGATAGATATATATATTGATAGATATAAACAAAACTGAGACTCACGAGCTTGATAGATAGATAGATAGATAGATAGATAGATAGATAGAAACAACTGAGGCTCGCAAGCTTGAAAGATAGATAGATAGATAGATAGATAGATAGATAGATAGATAGATATAAAAAGAAATTGAGGCTAGCTTGCTATCTATCTAGCTAGAAAGAAAAAGAAGAAAGAAAGAAAGAAAGAAAGAAAGAAAATTATAGAGAGCAAACATGGAATATGAAAACAGAAAGAAAGAATTAAAAATACAGAAGGTTGGTAAAAAATGAAAGAAAGAGAGAAATAAAGAATGAAATAATGAATTAGGAGGATAGAGAGAAAATATAACATGAAAAGAGAAAGAAAGAAAGAAAGAAAGAAAGAGAGAAAGAATGGAAACCATAACGAGAAAGAAAAAAAAGAAAGACTGAATAAATGAATGAATGAAAATGATAGAGAGAATATATAGAAAAGGAAAACAGAAAGAAAGAATGAGGGAAGGTATGAAGAAAAAGAAAGAAAGAAAGAATAAATGAATATATGAATGAAAATAATAGAGAGAAGATATAGAAATGGAAAATAGAAAGAAAGAATGAGGGAAGGTATGAGGAAAAAGAGAGAATAAATGATTATATGAATGAATGAATGAATGAACGAAATGACAGAGAGAAAACATAGAATATAAAACCTGACATAAAAGAAGGAAAAAGGGGAAACATTAGGAAGAAGAAAGAAAGAGAAAACACAGAATATGAAAGCAAAAAGAAGGAAAAATGAAAGATGGTGAGGACATAATGAAAAAGAAATTAGGAAATAAAAAAATAAAAAATATATAAAAATAAAAGAATGAATAAGAAATAAATAAATAATTAAATAATTAAATAAAAACAACTTGTAAAGAAATTATTACACATTTCGAAATACAAGAATCTGTAGAAAAGACTTGAATTTATTAAAGATAGGTTACTGTCTTTTTCCCCTTTATCATTCGTCTCAGTCGAAATTAGTGATGTATTAAGACATTTCTCGTTCTGAAGCACCACTGTTAGCAGTCACGGTTTCTCTTCTACTAAAAGCTCTTACCTAAAATAGCAAATATGTGTCTTTTAAGGTGAGAGTTACAATATTCGATTTTCACCTGTTTGTCGCTACCGAAGATCTCTACCCCTATTACTTATGGTAAGCCAAACAATTCTCCAGATATTGGGCAAATATAGAATTGAGATAAAATTGTCAAAAGATAATTGATAGGCTGATTTTTACCAAAGAAATTACAGTCGCATAGAGGGTTAATAAAACCAACGATGCTTGTATTCAGGTTTTACTCAGTTGCACAGACAGGAGCTTTATTAAATTCTTTCCATATAGAATTATTCATTCGATATTTTATTCTGGAAATCATTTTTTTTTTTTTTGGTTTCATAAACTCTAGTATTGGTGTCCATTTGAGCTTACGGTCAAGTCACTGTGAAAGAATTGGTTTCCGCTAGGTCACCAAATGTAAGCAGCAATGAGCCTGTTCAATAC
>CM042139.1:82183004-82223004 GCA_023376005.1 Doryteuthis pealeii | reverse complement strand
TATTTAATTATATCACGTATCATATATCACGCATCATATATATAATATATATATATATATATATATATATATATATATATATAATCGATAAAAGAGAGATTTTGGTATGTACGTGTCGACGTATAACAAAAAAACGGGAGGTCACTCAGATTCAAAATCTTGCATACACATTGATATCGTTCTAACTAAGAAAAACTCCAAATTTGGTTATTGATTTTTACTGATTAAGGGATTTAATCGAATAATTAATCCAAAATCACCCAATTTGCGGAACTGTCCGTATATCAGCCCCTCCTGATAATAAAATATTGTCTCTGCCTGCTTATTGTTAAAGCGATAACAGCAGCGAAGTTTTGATTTTAATGAATTAATTTTGCAGTCTAAGCCGTGTGAGCTCCGAATTTATGGCCTATTTATGGTCCAATCTTTAATAATCTTTATATCGTTAGAAAGATAAGAAAATACTCTTTCAAAATATATAATTTGTGTGAGTTTTTATCAATTGAATCATTTTTTACAGCGAGTTAAAAAATTTAAAAATGGCTTCGGATAGCCACGCTGCCTATGATTATTGCGATACAAGCAGTGCAGTCTATACCAGTCAAATTGGAATCTCTTACCTATTTAGGATCTAATATTTAAACTATTTATATCTTTAGTAATAAGGTGAAATAGTCTTTCTGAATATGGAATTTGTATGTGTTTTTATAGATTTTTTTTTTTACAGCGAGTTAAAAAAAAAATAAAAATATAGATTAAATTATTTTTTACAGCGAGTTTGTCCATATTCTTAAATTGTACAGTACACTCATTTTAATTTTTGTAATGCATAAAAATTGTAGAAAATCAAAATTTACGCTTTACGGTTACATTATTAAGATTTTCATTCGAATAAAATGACTTTTAATTCTTTAATTTATTCATTAATTTTTATTGTTAGAGTTTTAAAGGGTTAAAAATAACAATAAAATTGACAAATGTCCTTAGAAACTGTTTTTCTTTTGGTTCGTTAACTAATTATTTTCTAAAACCACGATAAAAAAACAAACAAAACAAAGGTTACTAATACGGACACAATCCGGTGTTTTATCTTTAGTCGAAGGCCCGACTGGAGATAAGTAGTCAATTATTTGTAAGACGAAATTTATTTCAAGTATTTCCGACAATATCCAGTTATTGAAACATTTCAAGAATTTTGTATATGTAAGTACGAAAAATTGTAAGCGCTTTGTTTATCAAAATGACATGATTCGTTAGTAAATTACCCGAAAAGTTGATATCCCATAAAACAAAACAACTAACAAAGTTGATATCCCATAAAACAAAACAACTAACATTTAAATTATTATATTCCTCAGAATTTGCCTAACAAATTAAATTTTAAGTTTTATGATTTTACTCTTTATTGTGAAGTCAATAAACATCGCTGAGTTTATAGTGCAACTTTTCAGTTCTGAAAAATTGGCATGTTTAAATAGAGATTTCATATGTGACATGTGAACTTTTATGAAAATTGTTGTTTTGTAATTAATACAAATTTTGTAATAAAACTAAATTTTAACTAGGGGGTTTAGGGTTAGGGTTAGGGTTAGGGTTGGGGTTAGTTTAATGGGAAAATAAATAAATAATTTGGGTTCCGTTCAAGCGGTTCCAATATGGGGATCAATTTACTATAAACTTATACGAGGAAATGAGCACCCGTGAATACTAAAAAAATAAAGAACTTTTAAGAATTTTTTTTTACAATCTGATAGATTGGTGTGTAATCGATAATAATCAACTGAAGGAAAAAAAAATTAGATGGGGGGTGGAGTCCAGATAATCAGGTCCACCAAAACGTTTTTAAACAATATTTTTAAAATACTAGGTACCACCAATTTTACCCTGTGAAATTTACCCACCCCCTATATTTAACACTATGAAACTTGCAGAAAAATTAATATTTTCTTGAAAAATGTTTTTCCATTTGAAAGAAAAAACATTAAATAAACTCCTGATGATTTTTTAATTTTTTTTCAGCTTACGGAAATAATGAAAACTATGATTGAAAAACAATGTTTTCATTTTTGCACTGTTAAATCAACTGAAATTTAACGTAGCTAAAAACAAGTTACGATAAGAGGTTTTTTTAAAAATTCTATGAAAAATCAATTAATTATAAATAATAACAAAATATTTCCGTTTTATTCAAGATGGCCTAAACTGATCAATTGGTGGTCCCTATAATAAGTTTTAAATAGTCTTAAGTTTTAGCAAAAATAGATATTGCAATACGAAGAATTTAAATTTTCGATTCTCAGATTCTTTTTAAACTCAACATGCAATTAAGAACTAACTGTGAATTGTTGTCATGTACAAAAAATTTAAAACAAAAACAAACAAATATACAAACGAATACTTTCAATTTGTTGTATAATAATATGAAATAAGTTTAAACTATAAAACAGAAAATACAAATCATGAAATATACAAATTCTCAATGATTTTAGTTTCAAGAATTATTTTCCTCTTACCCCCTCTCTAACTACTGTCTTCCACTTTCTCTCTCACTCCCTGGTGATCCAAATTTCATTTTAGTCCGGTCATGGACCGGGTACTTTAGCTAGTATATATATATATATATATATATATATATATATATATATATACGTACATATATATGAGTGTGTGCGTGTGTGTATGTGTGGAAGAACACGTATATAGACATATAATCAAAATGATACTATCTGTTCATTATTTTAAAGGAATTTTTCTAGAAAATATTTTATGCGGCAATAAGTCATATGTGCGCTAAGAGATTTAACGAAATTTACGATGCAACCCCAAACTGCTTGTAGTTAATTGTGATAAAAAAACAAAATCTCTTCCGCATCTACTTGAATGTATGTTAGTTTTTCTATTTGTCTGTGAATATTCTCGAAAGATTTATTAAATTAGGAAGTAACTAAGCAACCGCATTAAAAAATGGAAAAAACATTTTGAGAATTTTAAAGAGCCCAGATTAGTTATGACGAAAATAAGACTTTATTTAAGAGCCTTGCAAAATTGTTGGAATATTTAAAAACTTAATAAGTACTCCACGACAATGCATTATATACCTATATATATATATACATATATATAAATATATATATATATATATATGTGTGTATAGACATATATATATATATATATATGTGTGTGTGTGTGTGTGTGTGTGTGTTTGTGTTTGTGTGTACACACGCACAAACACAAACACACCTGTGTCTGTGTATGCGTTTACCTTAACTGTCACTAGTGCTAAATAAGCTATCAACTCACTCAGGAAGAACACTAACGCTGATTAGAAATTACACACATACACCGATACATAGACACACACACACACACAAAACACAAATATATATATATATATATATATATATATATGCATGTATACATTGTATAAATAAATGTATCCATACATATGTGTACATACATAGATATATGTACATATGCACACACACATATATATATATATATATATATATATAATATATATATATATATTATATTATATTATATTATATGATATTATATTATATTACATTATATATTTTTCATGATGAAAAATACGGAAGAAACTTTTTTCCAAGAGTGATGAGCCTATATTTTACCTGGGGCATATATATATATATATATATATATATATATATATATATATATATATATATATATATATATATATATATATATATACTTCCATTTAATATTGTAAAATATAGATTTACAGTAAATAGTAATTTAACGGCAAATACATGAAATAGAATTCTAAATTTGTTTCAGAAGAAATATAAAATAGTTATTAATCAGAAATGAAAGATAATCTTTCAGCCGCTGTTCAGCTGCTTCGATAATAAAAATATACGTGCATGGAATTCCTCGTAAAACTAACCACGCGTCGAATACCGATGAAGTTAAATAGTCTATTTTTCACGGACAATATCCAGCGTTGCATTAAGTACACCATTGCGCAAGATACGTTCGTTTTGCGAAAATCTTTTATACAAACATCTTGAAATATAATGGTGGTCCGACTAAGCTTGTAGTATGGAGCACAAACTGAGATTTGAAACCACAAAACTTACCCGCGAACCATCATGCCATGTACGGTATAAGAAATGTGTAGTTCTTATAATACATTAGAAGGCTCAGAGTAACCTTCCAATGTAGGTGAATATATACATCAATAAATCCGAACAAAGTAGTACAACATAACAACAATACAGACTTTATTATCTGAGAACGTGGGACATGACATACAGGACATTATACAAACAGATAGGAAGAAAGTCTTTTGGAAGTACGAAAGAGTTCATAAAGAATTTAAGAGTCATTTACTGATAGTTGGGAGGCGAAGCCCTCCACTTAATGGACTGAGACACCACGCGTCTAATTCATCTTTTGTGGATGCTAGACCAAGAGAGAGGGGCAAAGGGCTTCCCGGGCTGAGTTTAAATACCCAGCTAGTAGCTAGTTGTGCCACCTAGTCGCGAAAACCTGGCGGCAAGGGAAGATAACCCTTTTGGACACAATGGAGAAAATTAAACAAACATGCAATTCTTTAAAATTGATATATCTATTAATGTATCAGGACCTTGTATGTATCTGGAATTTCGTTGACGCGGGTTCAAATCCTGTTTGCATTTCACATAGCACTAATACACTTGGGAAAGATATACATCCAACTGTTCTCCTTCCAGCTATGGGTAAAATATTAGGACAGGCTTGGCTTTTAACTTTAGTTGGACAACCAATCTAAGAGAATGCAAACTTTGTTAAACACGGCTTAAAAAACTAACCTTGTTTCACATCCTACTCGTGCGGGGGGTTTGGTATCAAGTGTGTTCGTGATAGGATTCAAACAAAATTGTGAACTCAAACGTAGATATTTTACAAATATGGAGTATTATAAATGAATGGATAAATATATGAATAACTTAGTTCACCAGAAATAAATTTATTACGGCACGTTTGCTTCTTCAAGTATGATTTTCAAAATTGAAAATCAGACTTGAAAAGGCAAACGTGCCGTAATAAATTTATTTCTGATGAACTGTGATACTCATATATATATATATATATATATATATATATATATATATATGTGTGGTGTGTGTGTGTGTGTGTGTGTGTGTGTGTGTGTGTATCTTGGTCTGACCATTACAATCTCTCCAGCGGAGGATTATTCCTAAATGGTGTTGTGATTTATTGAATATTTCGACCATTTACATTGCAATATTTTTTAGTTCCAATACATCATAATATGATTTTCTGCTTTACTCTTTACTTTACTTGATCACTATAAATTCTGCAAGTGGGATAAAATCAATACATTCCCGACGATTAACCATTGCATCTTTTTCTTTTTTTTTTTCTTTTTTTTCAAATCTGATGTTCTGTTTTTCAACAATCCATTGCTCTGCCTATTTTCATGCTGCAATTAAAAACTTTATTGGCATTATCATTCCTTCGTAATCTGATTTTCGCATGAATAACCTTGATAAAATCCCAGTCTCCGCAACAGCGATTCCAAATTTAATCTTATGTCAAGCAAGTATATTGAATTTAATCAGAGATCGGAAAAAAAAAATTCCGTATCTGCTTATTCGAACAGTATATTTATGTAAGATCATCCCTGACTTCTCTTTCGCTAAAGGTAAAATGTAGAAAAAAAACTACACACACACACACACACACACACACACACACACACACACACATATATATATATATATATATATATATATATATCACTGAAATCGAAATAGTAATTCTCTAAGATAATCTAGCTCGGCTTTATTTTAGGTTTCCGATTTGTCTCTTTATGCCTACATACATGTCTACAACCGCACACAAATGCATACATATTTATAATATCATATAAAGTAGGCAAGAATATATATATATATATATATATATATATATATATATATATATATATATATATATATATATATATAAGCGTTTGTTTGTGTGTGTGTGTGTAATTCTTATACATAGACATATGTTATGCATATGTAGAAATGCTGACAGAAATGCACATATGTATACATACAAATGGATGAACAGTGTATTATGTATTCAATTTTTTAAAACTTATGGTCAATTTCACTGACTACACTGCGAACAACTTAACCATATCTTGGTAAAGATAGCTTTAAACTTGGTACTTTTTTGACACACCTTCTATTCTGAAAAAAAAAAATTAATGAATGAAAAGTTGTTGGTTTTTTTTTTCAGAATACAAGGTGTGTTAAAAAGTACAAAAAATCTTGATCCATTTTTGACCCACCTTGTCGTGTGCACATTATTTCTATTGAATAGCAATACTTGATACCATAAAACTGTACATTATTTGGATAGATAGATAGATAGATAGATAGATAGATAATGAAACTGGGATAGATAATATCAGACTAACACACACACACACACACACACACACACACACACACACAGATAGATAGATAGATAGATAGATAGATAGATAATGAACTGAGATAGATAGATATGTATTATTCGAAAGTAAAGTTGCATCTTCGGTTCATTTACATATTTTTAGATGAGGAAATAACGGATTGAGTAAAATATGACTAAATGGGATTAAAAGTTGAGGAACAAAGTGGATATGACACAAAAAAATTGAATCAATTAATAATTCACTCCTGTGAATTTACTTTGCTCCATCCGAATTTTATTCTTATTTTCAAACAGATCTGATATATATATATATATATATATATATATATATATATATATATATATATATGTGTGTGTGTGTGTGTGTGTTGTGTGTGTGTGATTTTATATGAAAATGGTGGCTTACCGATGAAATTGGTCACATTGGTTAATTGATACAAGTTTCACAATGATAAGACAGTGATATAACACATATAAAGTGCTCAATACGTAAGTAGAGCAAATTTATTATTATAATAGCATACACAGAAATAACCTACTCGAGTTTCACCATAATGTTCTTCAGGGTTAAATACACTGAATTAATCAATATATTGATTAATTAATCAAGATATTGATTAATTGCAGCCGATTGCACGCGTGTATTTTGTGGCTATGACGGTTAGTGACACATTCAATCGGCTGCAATTAATCAATATTTTGATTAATTCAGTGGATTTAACCCTGAAGATCATTATGGGGAAACTCGAGTTATTTCTGAGCATACCATTATAATATATATATATATATATATATATATATATATATATATATATATATCACCACTATATATACAAGAGTTATGTTTCAAAATAAAAATTTCTGATAAATATTCGTAAATTCCCAGAGGCGGAATATTCATTGATTGAAATTGTTTGTGTTTTATCCACTTTATTCCTCAACTTATAATCACATAGTTTTATATTTGCGTGCTTTAATATGAAAATGAAGCTAACAACGTACACACTTCTTTACCGATAAATACTCGCATATAATGGTCCTTCCCACGAAATGATTTTTAGCCTAATATTAGGGAACGCCTCATACGTGAGAGACAAACTAGGCAAAGCCATGATATACTATTTACTCATATACATTTGTATCTCGCTTATGCTGCGACACCTTAAAGGCTAAAATCTAGGTTTCAGAAAGCCACATGATACATAAGTATATACGGTACGTATCTATTGGTGCCTTTTAACTTCAGTTAAAGGTTTGATTTGTACAATATAAATTTTCATTACTAATTATTTATGCGTTTATTTACTCGATCATAAAATAGATAGATAGATAGATAGATAGATAGATATAAGAGGTTAGACGGAAACAGGGCCACAAGAACCAAGAAGAACACAGCGTATTAAGCCCTGCTTGTTAAATATCATTTAACCTCCGACACACACACACACATACATATAATATATATATGTATATTGAGAGAGAGAGAGAGAGAGAGAGAGAGAGAGAGAGAGAGAGAAATAGAGAGAGAGAGATAATCTATTTTTGAATAGTGTAGAGATAGTCAGCTGCACTTGGTGACAGTCAGTTTCTCTACTCTGTGATCATAAGTCAAAGTCTGAGCTCTTTAACCTTGGATAGGTAACCAGTCTAGAAGAACGAAAATTCTGAATTCAAACCTGTTAAACTCTGCTTAAGAAATTGACTTTGTGTCACATCCTGATCGTGTGGATAGGTTTGCAAATATATATATCTAAGTTGAGACAGTGTGGACGTGAAGTCAAGAGCACCTGGTTATTAACAGTTTCTCTCCTTTGTGATCTTCAGAGAAAGTCTGGTCTGAAGATCGCATAGGTGAGAAACTGTCATTAACAAGGCGACGTTGAATCCATGTCCACACTACCTTAATTTATATATAATATATAATATATATATATATATATATATATATATACAGATGGTGGTATGTTTCTTATTTGGTACCCGTGCTTGCATATGTATCGTTTTACTCTTGTTCACGTTGGTGCAAACGTGTTAGTTTCGTGAATGAATCAATTTATACGATTAAATCAATAACGAATTCACTGTATTTCCTCTGATCTCCGTTCTTTTTTAGTTGCGTGAACATGACTTTTCTTTTGTGCTTTCATTTTTGCGTGTGCGTCTTTAGTGTTCAACTGTTTTTCTACTTTGAAATAAAAAGGGTCGTGACGGTGGTGGGTGAAAGTCTGCGGAACGGCAGTTGTTGATCTCCGAGGAATTGGCAGTACTTTGGTTTTGCTTGGTTTCTCTCAGTGTTCAGGGAGAGAAGAGTAATTACGTCGAACGAGTTAATTCCCCTGTTGATACCCACAACGCAACTTAATCCAACCACTATTCAGATAACGCCCTTTCTTCATACATTTTAAATACGATGGCCTTTTTGCTTATCACAGGCTTCTTTCTTTAATCTTTTTTACATGGCTGCTTCCTGCAAGCACTATTCATAAACAACCGTATCTGAATTTACAAGAAATATTTTGCTCTTTTTTTCTTTGTTTTTTGTCTTTGTTTTGTTTTTGTTTTTGTTTTTGTTTTTTGCGCTTTTCTGTTCAAATAAAAATATTCGAATATTCCAGAACGAAATGTATAATTAAAGAATTTCAAAGGTTATTTTAGGTTTTATTTTACGAGTACTGAATTTTCTAGATAACTCCTATACACGATATAACTACCTTCAACAAATATTTTACGATTCAACCAAAGCATCATATATATATATATATATATATATATATATATATATATGTAATGGAGAATGAATATGAAAAGTTTTAGCATATAAAAGGTGCTCAATGCTAAAATACAGAGCATATTTAAAATCATAGAGGAAATATTAAGTTTCCATAACTACAGTTTCAAGCGTATTATGCAATCTTCAGACGGTTAAATCCGGAAATATTGAAAAAGTGGCTTATTTACCGATTATATAGCGTGAAGCGTACTCACTCGATGGAATGTAATTACGTAGACCATACATATATATATATATATATATATATATATTTATTTAAGAACGTTACACCAAAGGGAGCCAGACATTACTTTTGCCATTTCCAGGACAAGCACCTGAAGAATATTTATTATTTTGAGACATACAGTGTGCACAGGTGGGTAAACTGGGTTCGACTTCTGGCCTGAGAAATTAGCTTTCACATTTTCACTAATTCCCTTAAGAAAACCAAACGTTCACTTCATCCGGACAATAACCATTACACCATACACCTCCATATCTATAAATAAATATGGATAATAGATTTATGTTTGACTTTTTAAATCCTGGGCAATGTCAGGTAGCTCTGCTAGGTATTACTAAATGATGAAACTACATCATTATCTTAAAATCTCAAAATAACTACTGTTACGAGTGGGAGGTCCAGATCCCGCACGAGCTCCCAATTATGCTATG
This sequence comes from Doryteuthis pealeii, assembly GCA_023376005.1. Classification (NCBI taxonomy): domain Eukaryota; kingdom Metazoa; phylum Mollusca; class Cephalopoda; order Myopsida; family Loliginidae; genus Doryteuthis; species Doryteuthis pealeii. The sequence goes on along the minus strand of CM042139.1, from coordinate 82,213,118 downwards.
CTCGGAATAGAGATAGCCCCACTCGTATTCGTCACACCAAAATTACTCCTGATGCGACGGGCAACCACAACATTACCTGGCACGTTGCAAAAAAATGTGTTTCTCCTGATTTAGGGCCAAACGGGTATATATGCGACAACAATAGCGACAGAGATAGAACACGTCTTGAGAATTAAATCGACCTCCCCTTTTTTTTATTTTCACAACAAATATTTATACAACTTAAACACTACTACACTTACTCTCGTAGAGAGAGGAGTTAAAGAGAGATATACAGACAGGCAGACCCAGGCGGTAGACCGTACCATCTCACGGGCAGGGCAGGCAAGGAAAGAAAAAGTGAAATGTTCTTTCCCGACCAAGGAAAGGAGTGTGTAATTGGACGACCGCTTTCGATTCCGGCCGATTCTTATTAGGATTTCCTTTTCTTTTCTTTCATATGTCACACTACGTACTACTACTATTTTCTTCTATCCTTCTTTCCTTTCCTCTACCCTTCCTTAATGCTGCACGTCTTTTCATCCATCCTTTCTATTTCACTTATTTTATTCTATTCTTTACCCTTCCCTTTTTTTCTTTTACTGTTTCTTTAATTCCCCCTTTTCTTTCTTTTCATCTTCATTCTTTTCTTCATTTCTTTTTCTCTCTCCATCGTTCTTATCATCTTTCATCCACCCTTCTTTTCTTCATTCTTTTATTCCTCCTTTTTTCTTCCGTCCTTTCTTCCTTCCTTCTTTTCCTTTATTTTTCCTTCTTTCTTCTTTTAATCCTTTTAATACCATCAGCATCTATTTTAGTAATCAATCGAAGTGTCATATTAAAAAAAAAGAATGGTACACAAAGAATACCAATAAATCAATTTTATAGATTGATTGATTGACTGTAACGACATATCAATCCGTTTAGGGATATTTCATCCCCAGATGTTAGAGAAAGACACAGACGAAGATGTTCCAAGGACTGTTACACTGACTGTTGGCTGTCAGAGTAGCAATTTCTGTATGGCGCAGAATTTAGACACAAAAACAGAAAGTTATTTTTAAAAGACAGTATATATATATATATATATATATATATATATATATATATATATATATATATATATATATATATAAATAATACTGCAGTAGATTCAAAATGTAACAACAAAAATCTCGTTAAAATGCAATAATGACAAAGTACATAAAAAATAAGATTTCAACAGTCAAACTTTCATATGGGTTTCACAAGACGTTGTACAACATGTTTGAATTCCAAAATAGCCTCAAGACTTTATGCAGAGCCTTATATATATATATATATATATATATATATATATATATATATATATATATATATATATATGAATAAAATCTTAATTTATCATAAATAAATTTATTTCGGCAACTTTTGTCTCTTCAAGTCTGATTTTATTATGGTTATATTTATATGTACATACGCAAAATGTTGTATGTACGTTTGAGTTTTCAATTTTGGTTAATTACTATCACAAAACACATTTGATACCCTTCATATATATATATATATATATATATATATATATAGAGAGAGAGAGAGAGGAGAGAGAGAGAGAGAGAAAGAGAAGAGAGAGAGAGAGAGGGTAAGAGAAAGAAAGAGAGATGCTTCAATCCTCATCATTAATGATTTTGATTAGTATTAACATTCTTACTTTTTTCATTTGATTGATACGAACTAAAAAATGCTTCAATTCATTTGCTATGAATAGTGAATAAGGAATAATAGCTATTACTCCCACGCACTTAAACTGCCATTTTACATAAACCTGTTGTGAATATGTAAATATCAAGTTTAAATCATTCTAATACCTACTTAGCTCAACAGGTAGACAAAGTGTGCTTTTCAAATAAATCGTGCCAAGCGTTCCATAGATAAAAATCTCAGATCTCATTCACATATAGTAACAAAGAAAAAGAACTTTAAAGTTACACAATATTACATAGTACTATTATTACTAAAAATGTCTACTACTTTGTAATAAATAGCATATGTAGAGAATAATGTATTTTACAAAACAAATTTACAACTGCATTCTGTGGTGCCTATGTTTGCAAGAACAATATTTTTTCTATCACTCTATATATATTACTGAAACTCCTATCATGTGTGTACGTAATCGTAGCTCAACAAAAACCGGCACATCATAGCGGAAATTTTATTAGAGCAATACACTTATAATACTATAACGTAGAGAATAAAATGATTTCAAATTCAATCTGAGACTTAATGGCAAATTTTTGGTGTGTTCTCAAGAAAGTCATCTATCTATCCATCTATCTATCTATCTATCTATTTATATATATATATATATATATATATATATATATATATATTACTAAGTAACAAGTAAAGTCGTCGGGGTGGCCTAAAGTCGGTATCAGCCAGACAGCGAGGGAGTCAATCCTCATTCACTAACGCTAGACCAAGGAGATTATTTTCGGCGTCTGAGGTGGAGCGCCTCACTTCATCACACAACCCTTGTGCGAGTCATACGCTGAGTAGGTGAGGGCCGGTATCGAACTCGGAACCTTGTGGTTCCTAGTCGAACGCTTTACCGACTGAGCTCAACCAGCCCTCTTTGTATGAAGTTTTGATCCAGCAAAAACCGGTAACTCATATCAAATCCTTTATTAGCGAAGCACTTGAAATGCTATAACTTTGAGAATAAAGCAATTTACAATCCAATTGGTAACTAAGGTTTTATTTTTAACCATCCAAATTCTTGATATCACGAAAAAGTGACTTGTTCACCGATTATATAGCGTGAAGCGTACTCACGCGATGGAATGTTATTACGTAAGCCATATATATATATATATATATATATATATATATATATATATATATATATATATATATATATATACAATGAGAAATCAAAACAAATAAAAGTTTTTGCTTTTATTTATTTAATTACGGAACCGTATTACAACCTTTATTGAGCACTCTTCTAATAACACTGTACGTTGGATTACTATTACTTTTTCTAGTATACTAGTGCCAACCATACACATTAATATATATATATATATATATATATATATATATATATATATATATATACAGAACGTTACACCAACAGGAATAAAAAGCAAATTGATGTTCTTCACAATTTAAATAGAAGCATCGGCATCATTATGAACTACTATTATATATTAAAATAGAAACACAATGGGGTTAAGATTCATCTTGTATATAATGAGGATCAAATTTGTATCCATGTTACCCTTATACAGTAGATATTGCCAAGTGTAATTGATAAAGAAAACGTTAAAAAGTCTTACTGATTTTAATCCTCCGTTGTTGTTTTTGTTTTGTTTTTTGGTGGGGTTCTAGATTGGGGGGGGGCATACAAAACCGGTTGAATCTTTAGGGATTCGGCTAGGGGCACATGAACATATGAAGAGACTTTTGCGAAGAGGCATGAAAATCTGGATTGCGACCATAATTGTGTTTCCTGCATTATGCCGTTAGTCTCTTCTCTCTCTCTCTCTCTCTCTCTCTCCTCTCTCTCTCTCTCTCTCTCTCTCTCTCTCTCTCTCTCTCTCTCTCTCTCTTCTCTATCCAAACAAATCATAGAAGAAAGAACTTAAAAAGGGTTCTGAGATTTTTTTTTTTTGTGATTTGTTAATCTTGTCTCGGGAAATTAATATACAATATCTGATCCGATTATAAAAGAAAAAACCATTTACGTGAGCTTAAAAAATGAACTTCACAAGGTTCTGATCGACTCTCTCTCTCTCTCTCTCTCTCTCTCTCTCTCTCTCTCTCTCTCTCTCTCTCTCTCTCTCTCTCTCTCTCTCTCTCTCTCCTCTCTCTCTCTCTCTCTCTCTCTCTCTCTCTCTCTCAGTTGTTGCTTGGTAATCCTATTTTGCAAGACGCCTGCTGTAGAGCAAATATTCAAAATTAAGTTATTCAATTCTGTATTCTACAAATTTACACAGTATACTATTTGGCTAACATAGTATAATATACAGAAACGTTATATAAAAGTCTTTCACTAGTGTAATGAGTTCTATTCTCACTAGGTGCTTTTGTAATAGTTATTTACTAAGCAGGCTTAGAAGTGTCCCAAGGCCAGAAGTATGGGGCACCCAGTGAGACTCGAACTCAATAACAATGATCTGCGAATCTAGCTTGCCAACCATTACACCACGTGAGGTGCGCATAATGCTCTTGTAATGCTGTGTCTTACTAAAAATGTGTCCCCCTTTTGTATCGTTACAACTGAGACGGAAGTGATATATGTCGTTTCTCATTGGACACTCACAGCTTAAAAGATCAATACCATTGCCAGTTGCTGTTTTCTTTCTTTCTTTCTCTCTCTCTCTCTCTCTCTCTCTCTATATATATATATATATATATATATATATATATATATATATATATATATATATATATAGTGTGTGTGTGTGTGTGTGTGTGTGTGTGTGTGTGAACGTTATTGTGTGCTTGGTGGACTAGTTGTTTCGGTAGGGTCGCTTGGGAAAACGAGAATGATGTTGGAAGACCTGAAACATGTTATGACCCCAATAAAATCACTGATGAGGCGATCCTCTGCACCCGTTGGCTGAGTTATTACGAAATAATTTTCGTATATATATAGGATGCCTCCCCGTGAAGAAATACTTAGCGTGCTAATGTCAAAAAATTAAAATGTAGCTATGAATTTTAAATATTATCTACGTAATTTATTTAAAAATAAAATGGAAGTTCCAGGTTTTCTGCGGAGGACGGAAGCGGGTGTGCCCTTTTCCCTACCCAGGACCACAAACGGAAGAAGTGAAAAATCGGTCTCTTTAGTCTGGGCCTTTGTCAGAGATAGACGTGGGTTTCTTCTGGTCCCATGGTGACGTGTCTAGGCTAGCAACGAACAGCGCGCGTGAACGTAATTTACTATTAGGATTAATAAATAAGATTAAAAACAACACAATATTCATCACTTTGAATTTTGGCTATCATTGCTCATCTTATATTTTCCATGATTTCAATACAACCAGTGCTGTACGCAAGGACCTGATATTTTGAGGAGCGTAAATCTTAAAAATAAAGTACAAAATACAATTCTCTGCAGACTTTTTCAACGCATTGTATAGATTACCGAGTTTATTTTTGGCATTAGGGATAACGAGCAAACTAAACTAGAGAGGTTAAAGTGCGTAATATGGGCCGGGATTTGTTGTCAAATATTTCTTCCCTTTGCACATGAACATCCTGGTTGCCTGCCACCTGCTTTTGCCATTTTGATTTAATATTGTTCAAAGGTGACTCACAAAGCAGACTGTTCCATTCTACGTCACGTTCATCCTCCTGGAGTCGAATATATTTAGAAAAACTTTATATGTAATGAAAAAACAGCTTCGTGCTAAACTGCTAACCCTAACTCTGGCGAATGCAATGAAGCAATAAATAAAAAAGCTGATGCCATGTTCCTCAGAGTATTTGTATTTACTTTAGGTAATATATATATATAATATATATATATATATATATATATATATACGAGGATGTTTCAAAAAGTAATGCCATTTTGTTTAAGACACGTATAATTACCAACACAGGAACATGTATAATACATCAAAAGAAAGCTGGTCTCTGTGGATCACATCCCTACTTCTTCACATAGTCACCGTTTCTCTCACTAGCAATGTCCAACTTCGAATGAGAGCATATATTCCTGTTCCGTAAAATTCTATTGACTGTTCTTTGAGTCACTTCTTTACTACAGATTTCCCTTCCTCATCACTAGAATAATGTTTGTCACTCTTCGGCAAGTGTTTAAGAGGACCAGCTTCATTTCATTCACAGGACCAGCTTCATTTTGATGTATGATACATGTTCCAGTGTTAGTAATTATACCGGTCCTAAACAAAAAGGCATTACTTTCTGACTCACCCTCATATAATATATATATATATATATATATATATATATATATATATATATATATATATATATATATATATATGAAAACCTTAATTCATCAAAAATGAATTTATTTCAGTACCTTTGCCTTTTCAAGTGTGATTTTATTATGGACAACCATTATATATCAAAGTAAGATTTTCTCTTCTCATCGATGTTGTTTAAAAAATATATTTTCAGCATTTATTTCTTAAATTAACCGGTTATATAATTTCTGTATATTATAAATCAGACCTCAAGAGGCAAAGGGAGCTGAAATAAATTTATTTATGATAAATTAGAATTTTCATATATTTATTTATGGTATTCTTCGTCTATTTAAACAAGATGCACATATACTGATACTTATATGTATGTAAGTCAAATCTTTATATGTGCGTTAGAGTTATCAATTTTGGTTGAATCCTATCATGGAAACACTTGATACCATGCACACACACATACACACACATAATCACATTTACACAGACACACACATATATATATATACACACACATATATATCACATTAAATCACATTAAAAAGACCAGACACCTGATTTACGCCATAATTCGACAACTCTTAGTTCTTAATCTATTTATTCAAAGCCACTTGATTTAATATATCTCGTGTCTGCTTTCATTTTTTAATCCATCTGCCTCCAGTTAGAAGATCAACGTAAGGGGGTAAACATTGATAATCCTAATAATAAAATTTTAACCTTCAGATTTCACATATTCTTTTCTTTTCTGAAATATTCCAATTTCAATATCATTTGCGTTGAATAATTTCGCCTCTGAAAAATATGTCTAGCCTTTGTATTTATAGTTACCAGTAGTTTCTACCGTCTGCCAGAAAGCATAAAACGAAACACGCAATTCTTTGTCTAGGTATTTTCGATTACAGTTTTTCTTTAAAAGATAATCGATTTTTAGATCGACTTGATTCGAAACTCATCAAACCATTATTTATAAAGTAATTGTATACATTCTTAGCAGACGATTATGTCAAAGAAGATGATTCCTCACGAACGATTCCTTTTAGTACCAAAAGATGGTAGGTCGATTTTTCACTTTAAAAAATATCAAACTGTCCATCTATGCGAAAGTTGTGTGTTCGTATACTGAATACTGATACCAAAAAATAGATCTTTTACTTGCACCATTGTTTGCGGAAATAGCATCAAAGATCGTCTAATAAAATGCACTAAAAATCCTCGTTTTCGCAAAATTTAGCCTTTAGAAAACGAGAATCTCAAGCCTCTTTCAGAGCACATCTCGACATTCCCAAACAGAATAGGCCACCAAGGATGGCTGAAAAGTGCAACATCCGAAATGTGATTAAAACGTAGCAAAGTTGGGGAATAGATTGATGTAAGCAAAGCAAAGTGACGTCAATTTTTACTCAAGGGTTTTTAGATACTGCATTATTCTTAATATTACTAAGGCTTTGTTTATTCGTGTTGAATCCATGGTTGTATTTTTTCTCTCTCTCCTATCTCGTATCCTAACATTTTAAAATGTCGGATCGTATGAATATGTCTGACAACAAAACAAACCACATTTCATTAGTTAATTAGTGTTGCAAAAATAACCACAACTATCTAGAAAACAATTTGCATCTTGAAGTTTTCTGCTGTGACGTTCTTTATATGCGGAAAATGCGTTTGAATATATTCAAAGATAAGAAGACAATAAAACTGTCAGGGTTTCGACTTCCAGCTGCGTGCTAGACGTTCATTTTTTATTTTTCTGGCACCTTCGCTAAAATATATCTTCTCTAATATTATTACTTTTGAAAATATCTCAACTTTTCACGTAGCTCAGTCGGTAGAGCACTTGACTAGAAATTGCAAGATTCCTGGTTCGATACCGCCCTCTCTAACTCAGCATATGAGTAGCACAGGAATCTGTGCGGTAAAGTAAGAAGCTGATGGTAGGTGTGGCAACCCAAAAACAATCTCCTTGGTCTAACGCTAGCGAAAAGGCGATATACTCCCTCACTGTCTGGCTGATACGGACATTAGGATACCGCGACAACTTACATTAGGATCAGTGGCTCAGTAGATTCTTGTCCAGTATAAAATCACTCTTGAAGAGGCAAAGGTACCGAAATAAATTTATTAAGGTTTTCATATATATATATATATATATGTATATATATATATATATATATATATACACGAGGCCATGTCAAAAAGTAATGCCATTTAGTTTAGGACAGGTATAATTACCAACACAAAACTAAGGCCTATATTGCGATCCTAACTATCTCCATTTTTCGAGTCTTACATTGGTATCAGTGGTTTGGTAGGAAAATTTCAAGATAGAAACCCACAAAGTGATGTCATATAAATTCAAAACATTCCGTTCTCGTTTCAAGAAAGTTTCTTGAATAAAAGTGTAAGAATTTAATTTTCATATTTATTTAGAGAGTAAATTAAATCATACATCAAAATGAAGCTGGTCGTCTGTGGATAACATCCCTACTTTCTCCACATAGTCACTGTTTCTCAATATATCAATGTTCCGTCTTTGAATGAAAGCATGTATCCCTGCCCCGTAAAATTCTGTTGACTGTTTTTAGAGCCACTTCTTAACGACGGGATTTCACTTCCTCGACACTGGAATAATGTTTGCCTCTCAAACCTTCTTTCATAAAACCGAAGAGATGATAGTCTGAAAGCGCTAAATCACATGAGTGTGGAGTTGTCTACCCAAATGAGTCGATTTTCTCCCTTCATTCGTCCTGATGATTGTGTGTGATTGAGCATTGAAGGACATTGTCGATTAGCAAGTTGGGTCTTAACCGTCGGATTCTTGCTATGACCCTAGTTAGGATCGCAATATAGGCCTTAGTTTTATACTTAAAAAAAACTTCACATGAAATAAAGAAAATGGCATTCCTTTTTTGACTCGCCCTCGTACTTTTAAAAATATCTCCATTTTTCGCGTCTTACATTGGTATCAGTGGTTCGGTAGGAAAATTTCAAGATAGAAACCCACAAAGTGATGCCATATAGATTCAAAACATTCCTTTCTCGTTTCGAGAAAGTTTCTTGAATAAAAGTGTAAGAATTTAATTTTCATATTTATTTAGAAAGTAAATTAAATTTATTAAACAAAACATATTACTTAATTAGATTTGCAAAACTCAGAAAAAGGCAGCTTCAAAGGCGTAACAGAATTTTCTACTAAAACATTTCAATGGTTTATTATTATTATTATTATTATTATTATTATTATTATTATTATTATGAAGCTTTCACACCTGCCACTGCTGGTGGTTCACTGGAGGCTGAGTGACAGCAAGTCTCCTCAGGTCTCCAGGACTCTTCTGAGTATTCTAGCCGATCCCAACGGTGCTGTAGTTTGGATCGTCTCGATTCTTCCTCTGATTTCCAATCCACACAAATTATTTTCCAGAGCTTTTGGGACCGTTCCAAGGGCACCAATTAAAACCTTCACCTTCATGTTCCACAGTTTTCTCAGTCCTCTGGCAAGGTCCAAGTATTTGTCTACCTTTTCGTTTTCTTTCCTTTTCACTAGGTGGTCGACCGGGACGGCAAAATCCACGAGATGATAGGTTCTCTTCTACACTCCTTGCGATTTTTTCACACCAGCGTTAGCTGGCACTCTTTCACTGATGACTGAGTGACAGCAAGTCTCCTCAGGTCTCCAAAACTTCTGAATATTCTAGCCGATCTTAACAATGGTGTTATTTAGATGATCTGTTGTCTAGATGGTCTATATATGTCTAAAGTCATATATAAGAGTGACATGTATGTAGAAGAGAGACATATATATATATATATAATGGAGACGTGCACACACACATATATATATATTTAGGAATAGATACAATGATATATATATATACACTTATATATGTACATATATATAAGGGATACAGTTTTATATATATATATATATATATATATATATATATATATATATATATATATATATAACGAGATACTTTGTAAAGGAAAATATTCACCAGAGAAAAAAACTTAACGATGTTTTCTGGGAACTCACAATCACGATTTTCGCTTCCAGATAGGAATTGTTATGATTTATACAACTTATTTACAAAACCTAAAAAACATCTTGTAAACGAGTTCATTATTTGCCATTCGTCCATTTGAAAAGATTCAGGTTTTCCCCTCCGGACATGTGTCTCTCAATATTTCAACTAAAGAAATATTATTATTATTATTATTATTATTATTATTATTATTATTATTATTATTATTATTATTATTTTCTTCGCCTACTTTATGTTTTTAAGGCCCTTTACAATATGCAATGCCGTTTATCGACTCCTGCAAATCATCGAAAGGAATCTGGGTTTTTTATTGTTTTTTTTTAATGTATTATAAACTAGTTGTACATGAGACTCTCATTATTGACATATGGTATTCAAGAGATCTATTTTTTTTATAAACTTTTTTTCTGAATCGAAATGAACTTTCCTTGCCTCAGGATGATACTGTTCAATAAAAACATTGTGTTAATGAGGGAAAATATGTTGCAATTATTGGCTAAAAGGATTTTACATTTGTCGACGCGATTCTTCTATTTATGTTTTTATTTTTAGAAACATATGAACTCTATTTTTAAATCAGAATTTGCTTCGCTCTTTTCAAATATTCTTAACCGAAGAAACTTAAAGAAGAAGGGGGTAATTTTCCTTGAGTCTCATCAAGTACACTTGAATAGGTTGGAATAGAATTTGCATATTTTCCGCATCTTAAAAAGAAAACAAAATAAATAAACAAATAAAGAGAAAAGGATTGAAAGGGAAAGTACACAAAAAAAAAAAAAAAAATGAATGGTTTACAAATTTAAAAGAAAGAACTTACAAAAGAACAAAAACGAAATGAACATTCGAGAAAAATGTCAAGGTAGAAAAAGAGTTAATCAACCGAAAAAAAAAGAAGAAACAAGCATTGAAGGAGGAACTCTCAAAGTAATTTTACTTCCGAGATGAAAACCCCTTTGATTTGAATTTTCCTAATTCTGTTGCCCAACCAAGGTTAAAGGGTCTAGTCTGCCCTACTATTTACCCATAGACGGAGGGAGAATAGTTTCATTAACATTTTCTTAAGTGTATTAGCGCTATGTTTCTTTCTTCTCTACCATTTAAGTGTTTGGGAAATAGAGTAGAATTAACATAGTCACTGCTTGGTTTATTGTTTATTTATTTATTTTTAGTGTTGAATCTATAATAATTTCTAGTTAATATTAAAAGAAATGACTGCTCATTTTAAAGTGATCTCGGTCTGTACTTATTTTCTGGAATTTGATTTATTACCTGTTTAACTTGGGCGACGTCTATTTTTATTTTATATATTTATCAACTCTTCTGCATGAGTATGATGTGGCATGGTTAAGTTTTTAGCTCAGTTTAATGGGTTTTAATTATCTTCCTTCTCCTAGACTGGTTGCCCAACTAAGGTTAACGAGGCCCAGTCTGCCCTACTATTTACCCATAGCTGGAGGGAGAATAGTATGATTCGCAACTTTCTCAACGGTATTAGCTCTATGGGAAATGCAAACCGCCTCGTTCAAGATTTGAACTCGTCATACCGTGTCCATTTCCTACAACGGTAACCATTAATTCACGCGTCTTCCCTAGCATTAACCTTTGATATCTACTTTGGTATCTATATATATTGGGGAACTTTATTTCCTTCCTTTTTGTCGCATTCAGTTTTAGTTTTATCTCTGCATGTTTGTTTTTTGGTTTGTTTTTTTTAAAATTGTTTGAATTTGTTTAGTGAAGAACCTCGAAATTTAATGCATGCGCGTGTTACATACAGACACGCGTATCTCTAGGGAGAAGTTTAAAATGCATACATAAAAAATACAAAAAGAACATTGCAATATTGAACCTTGTGGTTCCTAATCGGACGCTCTACCGACTGAGCTAAACCGGGTAATTGTTCATATATAACAGTTTTTGTTTGTTTTTGTGCTTCCAAGATTTTTCAAGACAGCAAGAAATATACAATGAAGCTAGTTTAACATAATACAAATTTACATAAAGGTGAAATATATAAAGGTATGTAGATATAATACTTTTTCGGGTATACTTTGAGAAATATAACACGATATTAAAAGAGAATCAATAGAAAGTGATTGATATGTATGTGTGTGTGTGTTGAAAATATACGCTAATAGATACTTAAGAAAGGTAAAAATATATCGATTATCGGGGGGAAAATAACTTTTTTTAAAGTACTAATGAGGGAAATCTTATTCTGTAGAAGGTAAAGAATTTCCCGAAAAACTTGCGAACGATTCCATCAACTTTTTTGTTGTCGTTTCCAAATATTAAAAAATAATGTTATCATCATTAAAATTCATATTCAGTAAAACATGTATCGAGAAAGATTATTTGTAAAATACATACATAGAAATATACTAATACAGACACAGACAGAAACACACACACACACCATACGCACACACAAATAAAACACACACACACATATATATATATATATATATATATATTATATATATATATATATGCGTTTGTGTGTGTGTGTGTGCGTATGTGCGTGTGTGTGATAGATGTCGAGAAACGTTTTGGTTGAATTGAAAGCATGGAAAATTATAAGATAAAGTATAATAACCAAAATTCAAAGTAATGAATATTATGTTATCTTTAATCCTATTCATTAAGCCCAATTTATTAATGGTATTAATTCATGAATTTATTAATCCTAATATTTCAGGTAGCATCAACCTTTTGTTAAAGGCTTTTGAGTATATATATATATATATATATATATATATATATATATATATATATATTGCATGGAAGTAATTCTGTAAGCCTAGGTTTCACCCCCCCATATATATATATATATATATATATATATATATATGCATGGAAGTAATTCTGTAAGCCTAGGTTTCACCCCCCCCATATATATATATATATATATATATATATATATATATATGGGGGGGGTGAAACCTAGGCTTACAGAATTACTTCCATGCAATATATATATACATATATATATATATATATATGTGTGTGTGTGTGTGTGTGTGTGTGTGTGTGTGTGTGTGTGTGTGTGTCTGTCTGTGTCTGTGTCTGTGTGTGAAATCTAGGCTTACAGAATTACTTCCATGCAATATATATATATTATTAGGAAAAGCATAAATTATAGACACAAACAAAAAAGGATGCATTTTGATTATTTTAAATAAATAATCACAAAAGTGGATTTATTTCACTATGTCAGCGTACCACTATATATGAATACATTTAGATAGGTAGATAGATAGATAGATAGATAGATAGATATGAACAGAATAAAATCGATAGATAGAATGAAATAAATGAAGAAATGAAAGATGAAATGAACAGATAAATATGTATGAATATACTGTGATAGATAGATAGATAGATAGATAGATAGATACATACATACATATATACATACATACATACATAGTCGTCTTGTATTTAAATCTATTCGTTACAACATTACCATGCGTTCAAACAGTATCACAATGCTTCCATTTTAGTTGATTCTGATCACGAATATTTCTGTATATTCTTGAAGTATAAAAATAATTTAATAGTAAATTTATTGTTAATTTTTCTATACCGCTTTATTTTTCGCTGAACTGAGTATAACCCATACTAATATCGTGAGAAGGCTTATTTACTACAAGAGACCTAGTCTATGATAATCTGTCGCCATAATCAGTTATTAACCTGGATCCAAAAAGGCGACTTGCTGAAAAGCAGATTAAATTGTTAACCTCGATGCACAGTGAACAAAAGGTGGCCAAAAAATAGAACGATAATTCTGTCGATCGGCTGAAATTGATTCAACGGCCCCCACTGCCCCACCGATCGGCTCGACTAAATGGATAGACGGACGACCGGCTGGATTTGATGGCTGTATTCTCGATTTATTTGTCTGGAAGGGGAGTATTTAGAGAAGGCATAACAAGCCATTAGATATCTAAGATCTACTAGTAAATAAATTTTAAGATTATTATCACTTTGGCAGTGTTTGCATGAACGTACACAAAGGCGTTGTATCTATCAATAGATAGAGAGAGTGATATCTGTGATGCAATGGCGCCTACCTGCGTCGGCACTCTGGATAGTGGATGTATCAAACATTTGCAGAGGCAAAATTCTCAGGTGACAGATCAATTTCCATAATAACCGAAGAAAGATCTGAGAAACCTGTGGCTTAGAGACTGTCATGTGGGATTCGAGGAGGCCGTGGTGTAATGGTTAGAGTCGTAGGAAATGGACTCCTCGGCCCGAGTTCAAATCCTAGACGAGGCTACAGTTCACATAGCGCTAATACCCTTGGGAAATGTATGAATCCAACTACTCTCCCTTCAGCTATGGGTAAACAGTAGGGCAGATTGGTCTCTTAAAATCTTGGTTAGGCAACCAGTCTAGGGGAAGGAGAACTCTGAATCCAAATCTGTTAAACCTTGCTTGGGTTGGTCACTACTAGAATATGCTCAGTCCTAATTAGTTAACTATTTCACTATTATCTATTTCAATAATTTAATTTGATAGATACATTGTATTTCGAACACCAGAGAGTTCTACACTTAATACTTATGCGTTAAAAAGTCCTTGTGTCAATCCAGCCGGGTGGGAGGTTAGGAAAATACTTCTTTTTGAATTCTTTTAATTTATGAACCGTGTCTGAATTCCAATAAATATAGTATCCTATCAGACATCATATAATTTTTTTGTTTGATTTTTTTTTTTTTTTGTAGGGGGGAATTTTGTTGTTGTTTTTGTTGTTGTTGCCATTGCGGTGATATTTATTGCAATGAACTAAGTCTAAAACATAAACTTTTTTCTTTAACTTTAATGTCACACTCTTAAATTCTAAAATTCCCGAAACAAATTTCGTTTCCCAAATATACAACCCTTCCCCCCAGTGGCGGGCGGAAGTGGACATTAATATCTTCTTACGGAGCAGAAAATACGTTTTAAGTGTACACGCACACTAAAGCCCGACTAAAGGCGTTCAATTACAAGGATGGTTTTGGCATTAAATAACCCACTTAGTTTGATGCAAAAGTTTACATGGTTGGTTGATGGATTTCAACGGCATATCAACCCGTCTGGGATTATTTTAGGCTGAGAGGTTTGGGAATAATATCTATATGTGTTGTCCTGTCATAACCTCGCTGAAAATATTTCAAATAATATTAGCAGTTCATAAACCAACATTTGTAATAGCTGTGTCAGATTTCCGACAGATGGCGCAGTGAAAATATTTATAACATACTGCTCTACAGTTTTAAAAGTAATGATACCTGAGTGCTTTGGAGTAAATTGCTACTCAACAGAACTTTTTAACATTAAAATATTACGGTACAATATTGGGAAAATGTGAAAGCTAAATCGATTTTTAATTCGGATAGCATGGCGGGTTTGTTTTCAATAGTACATCATCAATTTCCTTATTCAATATTTAATGATTGAAACCTGATTTGAATTAAATCTGTTGTTAGTCAGTCAATATTGAATTACCACAAATCAATCAGATGTAGACATAAACAGTGATTCATTAGATGGGGAATCAAAACAGAGTAAGAATGAGAGAGGGAGGGAGTTGGAGGTGGAAAGAGGGAGAAGTGTTGGGGAAGGACATGTGAAAGAAAGAAATAAAAAGAAAGAAGGAAAGAAAAAAGAAAGAAGGAAAGAAAGACTGGGGTATTACGAAATAAATAAATAAATAAATAAATATTGGGGTAATGGGAAAGAAAGAATAAAAGAAAGAAACGAAATAAAAAAGACTAATAAAACCAAAACAAAAAACATACACTGAAAGGAAACTTTAATATTGTTTTAAAAAATGCCAAAACGGATAAAATAAAAAGACATAAGTAAGAGTGAGAGAGGGAGAGGGTTAGAGGTGCAGACAGATGGACAGAGAGGGGAACTGTTGGGGAAAAATGTGAAAGAAGGAAAGAAAGGAAGAAAGAAAGAAAGAAATATTGAGATACTTTGAAAGAAAAAAAGTAATATTGGGGTACTATGAAAGAAGGAATACAAGAGAGAAACGAAATAAAACAGACTAATAAAACAAAACAAAAAAAATGAGACTGAAAGGAAATTCATGGTAAAAAACTAAAAGAAGAATAAAATAAAAATGAATAAAGAAAGAAAGAAAGATAGAAAGAAATAGAAAAAAATATTTACGCCAATTGACCACTCTTTTCGCGCACATTGTAATCTGTACATCGAACTCTACCAGAAATAACAATAAAATTGAGATCTTAAATATACTCGAAAATATGTATTTTGAAAGGCACTAAGACAGAGCCATATATCGTATATCACACCTGATCGGATGTAATTAAATACAAGATGAAACTTAAAAAAGAATGAAAGAAATGAATAAAAAACAGAATTTAAGATGCAAAAAGTTAAGTATTTATTGAAATAATAAATACAGAGAAGCTCAGAAAAAAGGAAAAGAAAACATGAAATAAATATCAAATGAATACGCCAAAGAGACATCAAAGTAAAACGGAACAGAATGAATAGCCGAATATTTATTCTTAAATGCTAGAAAGAAAGAAAGAAAGAAAGAAAGAAAGAAAGAATCAAGAAAACAAACAACTTGTGATATAAAAAGAAATATTGAAAGAATAAATACATTGGGGGAAAACAATAGAATAGAATAGAAAGGAAAAAAAGGAATTAAGAATAAAGACATTACTTAAAATAAAGAAAGAATGTCACAGAAAAAATAAACAACATTAAAAACACTTAAAGAAAGAAAGAAATTCAAAGGATAAAGAAAGAAAAAAGAATGAAAGAAAGAACGAAAAGATTTCGAAGAAAAAAGAAAGAAAGAAAGAAAGAAAGAAAGGAAGAAAGAAAGAAAGAAAGAAGGAAAAAGGAAAAAACGAAAGGTAAAAGAATTTGGAAGAAAAAAAAACAAAGAAACAAAGAAAGCCCAAGAAAAAGAAAAAACTTGAAAGTAAGAATGAAACAAAGGAAAGAAAGTAAGAAAGAAAGAAAGAAAAAAAGAAAGAAAGAACTTGAAAGAAAGAAATAACATGAAAGAAAGAAAGAAAAAAACTTGACAAAGAGAAAGAAAGAAAGAACATAAAAGAAAGAACATAAAAGAAAGAAAGATCGTAGGAAAGTAATTAAGAAAGAAGACAAAGGACAGAAAGAAAGAAGTGTACCGATCCAAAAATGAAAATCTAATATTGAAAAGAAATTTAGATAATCAAAAACGAGAGCATCAAAAAATAATAGAAGTGAGAAATAACAGAAATAAACAAAGGAACAAACAAACAAACAACTTGACAAGATTTGATGAAAAATTGCTGGCAAAACAAAGTAAATGAGATTTTTTAAGACACCCTTTGTAAATCTCGAATAATGAGGCGAAAAAACAGCCACTGTCTCTCATTTTACGTAAGACACTGAAAGACAACAGCTCCGTGGGAGACAGACAAATGGAACAGATGGTTCCTCAAAGATTTGCACACCTGATATTCGCATTTTCTGGCTGTCATTTGGGGAAATAAATCATTAGCAGGCAGAACTACATGAGTGCAAAATCTATACAAACAACTGTTTGTAACTTATAGTTCCAAGAATACAAATATTTTTTGTTATATGTGTCAAAACTAACCAATAGTACTAAGCAGATGGCTTGCGTATTCTCTTGTTAAATATAAACCATGGACACCATTAACCCATTTGTTTCTTTAGAGGAAACAATGTAGAGTTTAACGTGACGGTGATGAAGAAAGAACCACCGAAAATAAAAGACAAACACTAAAAGTTCAGAGATCTATTTCGATAACGATAAGCGTATTATTATATTGTATTAGGTGTGTTCCATCTTCAGTTTTGTTTTTATCTTTGCTTGTTTCGTAGGATTGGCTCTATTGGAGAGTGTCGTTATTATTTTCTTGTCTATCTTGATAGTTCAGCTCTTAACGACACAACGATGAATCCGATACTCTGTTCCACATTATCTCGTTTCGTTTCATGCAGTAATAACTGCCCCTATTAATAAGCAAATCTTGGTTAACACGAGAACTGGGACCCACTTCTTAAGGAGACATTGAACTCGAGATATTCTGCCGTACAATAATGTATCATTTTTTAAAGCTTCTTGTGACGGTTCTCGGTTTGATGGGTGTACAAAAACATTGGTGTCATTATTTGAATGAGATCTTCGTAAATTATTCAACGCCTAGTTTGCTCAACTATTCAACTATTCAAACATTATTCAAAATGATTTCCCAGGTTGACTCATTGCTATGACCCGACGGACAAGGTTCACATGAAGAAGGCCGGAGGGTAAAACGTCCGAAATTTGGTGTTTCTGTTTCTCACAATAAAGATGAGAACAACAGTCTGAAAAATCAAAATAATGCATATCAAGCCTCATTTTAAAAAATTCAGACAAACAATCTAGAACAAGAACAGCTGTTCTGATTAAACGTCCAGCAAATGTGTTCGCTTTCCGAATATATATATATATATATATATATATATATATATATATATATATAGTGCATTTTGGCAGAAAATTATTATTTAAGCAGGTTTTGTTAAAGGCCACGGAATATTTCTTTTTGATTATCTTTAAGTTTAGACGTTCAAGTTTTCGTGTTCAAGTTTTCTACCGCCTGGACCCTGATATACCGAAAAGAATATGAAAACTTAAATGTTTATACTTAATTTCATCAAGAAGAAATATTTTGTGGTCTTTAACAAAGCATACTAATATATATTTATATATATATATATATATATATTATATATATATATACATATATATATGTGTGTGTGTGTGTGTGTGTGTGTGTATGTGTGTGTGTGTGTGTGTGGTACATATATATATATATATATATATATATATATATATATATATATGTATATATTACCGTGGTTATGTGCATGCTACAGCAAAAAACAGGATATTGATGCCAGTCTTTCATGGTCAGTATTTGTCGGAGGAATGGTTTGGCTTTATAATCTTAAAATAGTTAAAGTTTTGAAAACATTTATAAACAGAATATTTTGAAAAGATTCCATTTTCTAATCTCCGATTTTATCTATTTTTAGCATTGACATTCTTGGGCTGATGCACATGTTTCCTGTGTTTATTTATCTTTTTTAATAACAAAAAACTTTAGTTCGAATAAACCTATAACATCGAAAACTTCTAAAAAGTTTTTTTCTTGTTTTATCAACTTTCGTAGGCATTCAGAAAAAAAAGGCTTCTTAATTTATGCAATGAAAGCTCGAAGAAAGTTTTTGTTTAAATCTTTCAAATTGTCAGGATTAGTTATTAAACAATACGTGTTTTCATTGAACGATATATATATATATATATATATATATATATATATATATATATATATATGTGTGTGTGTGTGTGTGTGTGTTTATATTATAATATATATATATATATATATATATATATATATATATATATTATATCATATATGTATATATACATATATATACACACACACTCACACACACACACACACACACACACACACACATATATATATATATATATATATATATATATATATATATATATATATATATATATATCACTGATCTTTGCTAATCCACGAAGCAAACAAATTTACTTCTGTATTAATAAAAATCGATTTAAAAGTGCTCAATAAAAAGAGCAATCGGGACAATGATATACGTGCTAGGGCTTGACGTGACCAGCTGATTGATAGGAAGTGGGGTATTATAGGTCAACGACCTATATATATATATATATATATATATATATATATGAAAGTACATAAACAAACAATGTGTTTATTTTTTATATGGCTTTTAGCCGACAATGTTTGGAGGATATGTGCTTAATTGAAGTCATGCCTAATTTTGAAAATGAATTAATTGATAATTAATGAATTTAGGGGGCATATATGTTCAAAATGTAAGGCTAAACAATTGATATTTTCTCGATTTGTTTAGCCTTACATTTTGAACATATATGCTCGCCTAAATTCATTAATTATTAACTAATTAATTTTCAAAATTAGGTATGACTTCAATTAAGAGCATATATATATATATATATATATATATATATATATATATATATATATATATATATATAACGAGAGTTGAAGGCGTATGAATTTTTAAATTGAAAGAATCACTGGTCTATTAGGTGAAGACATTTCTGTCGAGATTAACTGCATAATTTTCTTTCACTTTTCATACTTTTGCCAGACGGTGCTATTTATAATCAGTTCCTATTATAAAATAAAACGAATCATTGCATCCGAGCATTTTTTTTTTTTTAAATTCGGAATCAAAAACATAATTTAAAGACAAAATGGTGCAAGGATTTCAAAGATCACTTTCTCTCTCCCCCGTTCTGTCACACACACATGCTAATTGCATCTATATATACAATCACATATATACATATGTGTTTGTGTATGGGCGTGTGTATGTTTGCATGGATATATATAAAAACAGTTGTATTACTGTATATTTTGAGACAAGTGAATTTCTATACACACAGACACAACCGACCACCCACACACATATGTATATGGGTATGTGAATGTGTGAGTATGCATGTATGTATACAATAAATATATATATATAGTTAGTGTAAATATGCATACTTTCGCCTGTTTATATGCAAAATTGTGACGTATCAATCAATCTCTCTATACATATGCTTGTGTGTACACACACGCACACAAATATATATATATACGTATATATATATACATATATATACACATATATATAAACGCAAACACACTCACACAGCCCCCCACATATATATATATATACACACACACACACACACACACATATATATATATATATATATTATATATATATATATATATATCGAAATATCGTTATATAACATTACCTAAGTAAATATCAAGATATACATATTTTAAATCCTATTATTACATGTGAGTCTGTTCTTGTGTGAGCATATTTATGTATGTGTGTGTATACGGATGTGCGTATATCTGTATCTGTTTGAGTCAATGTGATTCAGATACGTCCACAATCTCACACTCACACAAACACGTATATATGTGTGTGTATGCACGTGAGTATGCGTGTACGGTGTGTGTAGTGTGTCTATGCGTGCGTCTACAATTTCAACGGTGGTGATAGGAAGGTCGTCATCATTTATTTAATTGTCGACTTCAAATCCATTCAAGAGAAAACTTCGAGCACAGCTTTGAATATAGTGACAAGATTCACCTGATTCAAATTGCATCTATTCGACGTGCACGGGTTAGGAGAGCATCGGGGGGGGGGCTATTCGTTCTCATGAAAATTTATAAATGATATTCGATTTCAAAAAATTAAAGAAATGGCCAAAATCTTGATAAGAAAACAATTATTCTTTTAGACATGAATAACACCTCGGACTGCACGCAGATCCACATGGTAAATTACACGAGAACCAAGTAATTGCTTGTTTTTTTTTCAGTTCCCATTCCTTACCAAAAAAAAAAAAAAAAAAAAAACATTCAGCTATTTCTGATCTTTTTCGCTGTCAACGTATTAGTTTATTTATTTGTTTTGTTTGTTTGTTTTTTGGGTTTTTTTTTAATCTTTGTATTCCTTTCTCTTCTCAGTAACCTTTTCTTTTCCTTTCTTTCTTTTTAACCGTTTTACTGTTTCATTTTTAGGCCAAACCAAGTTCTTTCATATTGAAATAAATCTAGCCTCAAGTGACATTTCAGATGCACGGTTAGAGTTTTCCAAATTGATCGGCAAGCTCTCCCCACCACATCACACCCCACTCTCTCTCTCTCTCTCTCTCTCTCTCTCTCTCTCTCTCTCTCTCTCTTCTCTCTCTCTCTCTCTCTCTCTCTCGCTCGTGTACCATTTAAAGAAAAAGCTGACCACCGCCGTTCTATCCCTTGGATGACCCGAGTTTCTCTGGTTTTGACTCAGTATGCACCAAGAAACGACGACAGTCTTGTACGACCCGCCGCACTTCCTGTTTCATTGTTCGTCCTAGTAATGTCAGTCTTTTACGAATCAAATCTCTCTGGGTGACATTAGATCACTGGTTCGGTTTCCATTGCACTGCACCTACCTGGAAAAGGTGAGTCGTGTTCTCCTTTACATTTTCAGTGCGTCGCACAAGCAGAGCTAATTAAAGAATGCTGCTTCCTTCTGAACACGCGATCCATTCTCAACTTCAACAATGGTCACAAAGAATTATCGATTTATGAACGATTTTACCTGAGACTGGAGCTATTTAGTTTTATGACGTTAGAGTTACCCAAAGGCGCCTTAGGTATATTCATCTTAGTTGTAGAAATAAAAAAAATGGGGGATTTCTTTAAATTTACGGATTTTGATTTCGCAGCAACTATATAATAGGGGAGTCCCCATGGCGTAGGGGTTAATGAGCTGGACTGCGACACTATAGTAACTACTATCATCATCATTATCATCATCATCATCAGGTCACGCTGGCAACACGTATATCCATGCCAATCTCCGGCTAGCCATCCCTATCGGTCAATGCCAACGCGTGGTCCTCTGTGAAGCCTCCAGAATCAGCAGATAGCTGATCTATGTAGGTCTTAAGAAGCAACTACACAAAAATGTAAATATGATCGTACAAAAGGATTCCATAATCTTTAGGCATACAATAATCCTTGACGGGTTGACATGTCGTTAAACAATTGATAAACGTCAAATAAATGAATGGAGAAACCAAAATTTAGCCAGTCGATGGGGATTAAAAAGCCTAGTTATGTCTACATCGACTGATTTCAAACACAGCGAGCACCATCATACAATCAAGATTAAATGTTTCATTTGTACCCCCCCCCCAATACCGAAATTCGTTGTATGCATTTACCCAACCCATCTACCACGGGAAGGGTTTGACACAAGGTTAAGCTTTTTAAACAATGAAAAATCTGGTTTGAATTCAGAATTTTCCTTCTTCTACACTGATTGCCTTCCCAAAGACGAACCCATTCTGCCCTATTATTTACCCATATCTTGAAAGGGGAGTGAGAATGAATTCATTTATGCCTTTCTCAAGGGATTTAGCGTGAAATAAAATGCAAAAAGCCTCGTCCAGGATTTGAAGTGTCCTGGGTATGATGTTAAACTACATCTAATGGTGAGGATCCAATTCTGGAGCTCTAGGGAGTGTGGAGTACCCATTCATCGACTTTACTCTCAAGTCACTCTGATCCGGAGGGGTAATACCTGTTAATGTTCCACCCGTGGGTTGAATAGAAAAACGAGTTTTAGAAAATTGTGTTTTAAAAGAAATTGAGTTTAATTTTTTTAAAAGTTCAATATCCATCAAGAATGAATAAAACAAAACGTATTCAGCATAAAATAGCCCAACAAGGGTTGACATATCGTAAAATCTAATCAGCCAGCCAGGAGTTGAAATTAGGTAGACGGTAACCGTTACAAAGAGAGTGCCTCCAGTTTGTTGTATTCCTTTATGTATAAGTGTTCATGTTCAGAAGAAGTGTCATACCTTTTTGAAAACCTTATCACACATTTTGATATATTTGTACGAAATGAAAATATTGCGCATTCAATTCCAACATTAAAATAATTTAACATAAACATGTCTGTTTTAACCTTCAATTGAAGAATTTTGACCCGAAACCGCCCCACACACACATACCACAAAAAAAAACGAGGAAATAAAAATTCCTTTTTTAAAACCAAAATTAACTGCCCTCTGTCAAAATATCATTATCTAATTTTTCACTTATAATGTATTTTGAAAATAATTTGAAAGGATATTTAACTGATAATAACACGTCGAATAAATCATACAAAAAAGATTTTATATCAATTCTGACTATCAAAATCAATGAGAAATATTCTGATCAACGTTTGGGAGAAGTGCGTTTCAAATTACCCATGGCTGACCACTGGCTGATTTATTTGTTTATATATAGTTTTGTGACTCCCAAATTTTAACATTAGGCAGGGTAATTAGGTTTCATATTTAATCCAAATGGCACATGTGTTTAGAGAATTTTTATGATTTATCTTCTTTTTCAATTATTGATTTTATATTTATGTCTTTTCAATTCTCTCAACGATGGTGAATTTTGCAACTCGTGATCGTTTGAACGGATATGTTATTCTGCGAGTATTAATTTGTTGTACTCTCTTAATTTTATTCTGTGTCTATAGTTATTTAATCTAAGACAAAAAAATGCCTATTCTAACTTTCAAATATACGTAATCTGAGTAACTTGATTTACAATAGATTTTTATTTGCCAGGCATGAACATTTTCCTTCTTTTATTTAGCTTTTTGTTTTATCTGAAGATGCGAAGCAAATAATACTACTGACCCAGCGAGAATCTGTTCTTTTATTTATTTCTGATAAGCGTAGAACTGATTTTTTTCCTGAAGTGGGCTGTTGCCATAACATTACATATCTCGTTATAGTTGTGGGTAGAGAAAAAAGAAAGATACCTGCTGGGCCTTATCACACTGCAGAACTACGCTCACATTTCATCGTAAGACGACTTGATGTATTGCCAAACTACTGGGCCTATACTACATACGATGCTCTCTCTCCTCCTAAAGCAGAGGTCTTTATCTTGTCTCTCCATTGCTCTATCTCTAAGGTCCTTGCTGCTGTGTTGGTGTTTATGGGATTTCCCAGTTGTCTATTTCAATGAACGTTTTTCTGACGATGCTCCCTGTACCGTTTGGTTGCGCTACCCGAGGCATAGCTCATATCTGATTACACAAAATGATGAGCTATTTTAGCCGAGGTCTTCAAGGCAACATTACTGCCGGCAGTGAATTTGAATCGTTTCTTTTAACTAAGCAACTATGAATTTATAAATATGACATTTATTTTGTTCTTTTATAAAAGAAAAATAATGAGCGAAGAGAAAATGGCGAATTCATAAAGTTTAAAAAAAGACTTCAATAACAATTGAATTGTAGATACTTAAATTAATTACCAGTTAAAATAAAACGGGGATTCTTCCCATCTGTAATGTCAGCACTACTGTATGTACGTACCACTTGGTTGGGTGGTTGGTTGGTTGGTTGGTTGGGTGGTTGGTTGGTTGGATCTTACGGCTCATCAACCTTTATGTTGTTTTATGCCGAAGATGTTTTGTTCTATTCATTCTTATTGTGTATTCAATATTTTGAAACTCAGATTTTTAAATACATTTTTGAAACTCATTTTTGATCTATTTAACCCATAAATGGGACTAACAGGTACTCCCACTCTGGGTCAGAGTAAACCAAGGAGTAATGGCGATGAAGGGGTACTCCACATTTCCCAAACCTCCAGAATTGGAATTTAATAGTATATGCTGTTTAACGCTATACCCAAGACACTACCATTTGGAGTCTAACAAAATTAGACCACTTCATAGACCTTGGTAGCAATATCACATCTTCTTAAAGTTATGCCAACATAGTTATGTAAACATGTACCCATAGGTCAAGCATGAACTGCTATTGACAGTATATCGACCATGTAAAATTTGATATCTCTGATTAGATAAAATGAGAAATATTTCAAGCTATAGTCGTGTCAGTATTGCAGTATGATTGAACTACTTTGACTCTAACAAAACGCTTGGAGAAAGAAAATCTAGATAAAATAGTAATATGCATATATATAAATGCATTTAAAATTATAACTTATATCTAAGAAAATAACGATTTAGACTCACCTTTGAGAAAATACTTTATTTTACCATATGTATATATAAAAAACAAAACAATCCAAACATATTTAACCAGATGATTTCCATTAAACAAATTAACTTGTCACCTTTGACTGTATATTTTTAAATGATACATCAAGTCGTATTGGCTATTATAAATATTTATTATTATATATTTAGAATAGTTAACAGGACAGGGTTTTAAATTGTTTTCTATTTTAAATTTACAAATATTGTTCTGTATATAATTGTCAAATTTTGATGGATTGAGATCTCCATTGAGCTGGTTGGAAAAATTCTGGAAGCAGCATTATACAAAACAGCAGTTGAACCGCCATTTAAATCCCATTTCGAAAGACATGCTGGGTACTGTTGTAGAAGCAGGAACGAATTCATAAGCGACTTTAACCTGTGGACTCCTACCCATGGACACGCTGAGGTGATGAATGTAAACTTGTGCTGACTGAATATCCGTGTTGGCTGGCTAGCAAAGGTTCACTGGATACCCTCTAAAGAACTCTGCTTCATGAATGTTGAAAAGAAACACATGAAATCCAAGGTCACAGAATCACATTCTCGCAATAAACATATACACACAAATTAATATATATTAATTCATTCTTATGTATATAATATCACAGATATTGAGCATTCCTTTAAAAATACCACAGAATCTTGGCACACTACTAACTCACTAAGTGAGATAGTGATAACTATACACCATTGCTATATATATATATATATATATATATATATATATATATATATATATATATATATATATATAGCCACCAGAGGGTCCACAACTGATGAACGACATGGACTGACGTCCTCATCGTCTGCTACGGATTTCTAAAAGGAAAAGATATAGATATATGTATAAATGAAATAATCACGACGAGCAAACTCGGTGAATATCGATATCATAATGCAACTCTCATAGAAATGTCAAGGTTTTTAAACATAATATATATATATATATATATATATATATATATATATATATATGTTTTTAATGTCAAGTTTTTTTACCATACTATATATATATTATATATATATATATATATATAGTATGTTTAGCATCTTGACATTTCTATGAGAGTTGCATTATGATTATAATACATGTGATACAGAGCATGTATATATGATGAAAGATATGATATGATATTGAGTAAAACCCACGAAAATTACATGATTTTATAATATTAAAGGTACTTCTTCCTACCATTGAAAATGGCCGAGAAAAGCCCGTTCAACTCAGTGCGTACAATTATATCAACTGTGTTGTAGATGTAGAGATGCTTTCTTGCGTCCTTGAAGTGACATTTTTATGACTTGACAGTCGAATACGAGATAGCTAATTATAGATATAATAGCTTTAATCTGTCAGTAACGTTTACATTACTTTCTGGTCATTGAACATTTTATGATTTCCAATGCGTAACATAGAGAAAGAATGATGAAACTTTGCGAAATAAATTTGAGATAAAAGACTGATGTTAATATATAATATATATATATATATATATATATATATATATATATATATATAAAGATAGGTGGGTTGGAGTAAAATCCGACAGTATGAGGTAAGGTAAAAGGAAAAGTGGACAAAAAAATAATGACTCAAACAAGTGGAAGTAAGAGAGAAATATTTCGTTCCGATTTTCATCACCAACTCATTTTCTCTTCTATAAATACAAATGTACGTACCTTGTTTTGAATAAATTAGACTGATGAAGTTCCTCGCGTAAAGCGGAACGAAATATTTCTCTCCTACTTCTACTTGTTTGGTTCATTATTTTTTGTCCAACTTTCCTTTTACCTTACCTCATATATATATATATATATATATATATATATATATATATATATATATATATTCTTGTTTTTATCTGATGCTACAAATATTTAGGAGAGAAAGTGACAAAACTCAAGCGGTGAAGTAGAGTTAACGTCAGTGAACAAAGGTGAAAATGTAGATGGCACTTTTGATACGTTTACAATTTCGTTAATATTGTACGTATGTATGCGTTTACCCAGCCCCTCCTTCATGAGAACGATGCAACATAAAGTCAATTCTTAGGCAGAGTTTTCTTAGCAAGACTAAAAAAGCAAGCCTGCTCTACTATGTATCCCTGTATTTACATGACTCCATCTGAGCAGTATAGAAAACACGATCATCAAGCGGAGTACAGTCACATTTATCTATCTATCTTTTTCTATCTCTCTCTCTCTCTCTCTTTCTCTCTCTCTCTCTCTCTCTCTCTCTCTCTCTCTCTCTCTCTCTCTCCACACACACACACACAAACACATATATATAGTCATCCAGACACACCGTATTTCGACGTATCACATCTCTTCAGTATGGCCAGACATTTTCAAACTAGCTCCAGCCGGGATTGAACCCCAATCGATTTATCATCATTCAGGCTTCTTAACCACTCGGTCATCCGCACCTACAGACTGGGAGGAGGATTTTAATTGATAAATACATACATCTGTATACATGTAAAGGGCACCAGAGAGTGCTCAATCCGTTTTTATTATAGGAACGTGTTATATATATATATATATATATATATATATATATATATATATATATATATATATATAAAGTCGAAACAGTCTGTACGATGTTCTACACACCGAACAATCCTTTGCCGGGATTCGCTTGTCAAGATTATTTTCTATAAGTATCGAATTTTATGCGATACATGCATTGTAATTGCCTTCAAGCAAAAATATAAATAATATATATATCATTCATATATATATATATATATATATATATATATATATATATATTTCTCAGTTTGCTTCTCCAGCTTCCTTGTCTATATCTCTCCGGCTATTTATGTAATTTTCTTTGTCAGTATTCATGCAAAGAGAAATTTGTGACCAGTAATAATTGCTGTTAAACATTCTGAGTTTTCTTTCTCCTAGACTGGTTGCTTCATCAACGACATGGCGGTGCGTTGGTAAGACATGGGCATACATATACTACATGAAGAATGATTATGAAAGTACTTTGTGACAA
This sequence comes from Doryteuthis pealeii, assembly GCA_023376005.1. Lineage (NCBI taxonomy): Eukaryota > Metazoa > Mollusca > Cephalopoda > Myopsida > Loliginidae > Doryteuthis > Doryteuthis pealeii. Next base: position 82,184,428 of record CM042139.1, on the reverse strand, counting down.
GTCTCGCTGAAAGTACCAATTCCCGCCATATTTTAGTTAGTTGGTAGGTTTTATGACATGTTAACTCTTGTTGATTTATTTAATTCTAAATTCAGTATTTTCTTGTGGCTGGTTTTTTTTTTTGGCAAAGTTGCAAATAAATTTTCAATACCATAAAAAGTAAAGTCGTCGGGGTGGCCTAATGTCGGTATCAGCCAGACAGCGAGGGAGTCTATCCCCTTTTCAATAGCGCTAGACCAAGGAGATTATTTTAGCATCTGAGGTGGCGCGTCCACACCTACCATCAACTCCTTACTTTACCGCACAGATCCCTGTGCTATTCATATGCTGAGTTGGCGAGGGCCGGTATCGAACTAGGAACCTTGTGGTTTCTAGCCGAACGTTCTACCGACTGAGCTAACCCGGCCCATTAAATACCATACTTAAGGAAAATGTTATGATAATGAGTACATCCGTCGAAGCGGTTACTATTAGAAACGTGAATGTTTTCTGACAGTGGTTTGTAGTCTATTAAGCAAGTGTCTTTTTTTAAAGACTGTATAAATAGCTGTTGATATTACCAAGTGATATAGGCGAAAAAGAGATGACCTGATTTGTCTTGAGATATCTTTTTTTAATCAATTATCGATCGGCTTAATGAATGTAAGTGGCAGAAGTGTCTACATTTCACTTTGAGAAGTTCTTCATTTTTAAAGAGGCTCTCATTGTTGTAAGATAATAGGGATAATACAGCAGACGGAGAATACTTGTAAACATATTCAAACGATTTGAGTACCATATAAAATACGTTACAATGACTGATGTCAGTAATTGAAACTAATCACTCGATACAGAAAATCAGGCCTTCTTTGCAAATAAGTAGACGCAAGTTCGAACCTCATTGGCTGCTCGTTCTTAATTGTTGCTTCTTATGGCTGGTTGGTTGGTCGGATTTAACAGCATATCAAAACATGGGTTATCTTATGACGTTTTGTTTTATTCATTCTTATTGGGTATTCAATGTTTCAAACACTCATCTCTTTTTTACTCATCTTTTGATCTATTTAACCCATACATGGGACTCTAGCACGTACTACTACTCCGGTTCAGAATGAACCTGCGAGTAATGACAATGAAGGGGTACTCCATACTCCCCAGAGCTTCAGAACTGGAACCTCACCACTAGATGTAGTTTAATGCCATACCCAGGACACTGCCTTCAAGCACATTGAGGATAAAAAGGGTGGGAGGTTACCAAGGGCAATAGGATCGGGACAACCATAAATATATTTACCAACCCCTTCGCACGAGCAGGATGTGACATAAGGTCAATTTCTTAAGCGGAGTTAAACAGGTTTGAATTCAGAGTTTTCCTTCTCCTAGACCGGTTGCTTAACAAAGCTTAAAGAGCCCAGTCTGCCCAACTATTTACCCATAGCTGGAGG